>OX451737.1:433689174-434289174 GCA_948472305.1 Vicia faba | reverse complement strand
GATGATGGTGAAATACAAAGACTAGCACGAGATGTTACCATTCGCTCTTCATGGGTACTGTACCTCAGCACAGACGTCGACAGGGGAAACACCATACTCTTTGGTGTACGACATGGAGGAAGTCATACCCATCGAGGTCCAGATACCCTCTCTTAGGATTATGAAGGATGTGGGTTTGAACAAAGACGAATGGATCCAAACCCGACTTGATCAACTAAACCTAATCGATGAAAAGAGACTTACTGCTATCTGTCATGGTCAGACGTATCAAAAGCGGATGATCAAGGCTTTTAACAAGAAAGTCATACGCCAAGAATATCAAGTCAGGGATCTAGTGATCAAACGCATCATACTACCGCAAGGTGATCCCAGGGGAAAATGGACCCCCACATACGAAGGGCCATTTGTGGTTAAGAACATTTTCTCGGGAGGAGCTGTGATTCTAACCACCATGGATGGTGACGACCTTCCTCACCCCGTCAATGCAGACATAGTGAAAAGATACTATACATAATCAAAGACCCGCTAGGTTGACTGGCCTAGGCAAAAATAAGGGCTTCCCGGCGAACCAAAAGGGTTCGGGCAAAAGTAAGGGATGAAAATGAAAAAAATGTACACCCGGCAATTCGAAAACCTGAAAAGGTGACTTGGGCAAAAAAGGGTATCCCGGTGGACTGAAAACCCGAAAGGGAGGTCGAGGAAAAACTTAAGGATTGAAGCGTAACACTATGTCTCATTGGATCACCTTGTAACCAGACTTCGATATCGACTATCTAGCTCGGACGGTGCCAATCAATTTGATCCACCTTCGACCAAGCAACAAAGTGATGAGACGCTTGAAGATATAAAGGCAATAGCAGAGTTGGAACCCAATGAGGTCGTTTCACATAGCTGTTTTTTCTTTCTTTTACACAAATTGTATAATTTCTCTTTTGACGATGTTCTCTTACTAGGATGTCAGCCTCTTTGTACAAAACGCCTATTACAGGCCAATTTCAAAATCAATACAATTCATTTTCACAAGAAATTCCAATCTATTTTTCTTTTTCCATTTTGTTTTGCAAGAACGTCCAATGATTCATTTTTGATATATGCATTTGAAAATAATTGCTGATCATAAATATTTACACAAGAAATAAAAGACAATTACTCATAATTCCAGGAATAGGGAAAACATGAAGTACCAAACCTTACAGTTACTCTGCCCATCAGGTTACGGGATAGAGCCAGCTTGAGAGCATGAGTATTGGTATATACACTCCCTACAGAGTAAAAAATATCCAAAGACAGTGGTGTTAGTTTTCCTGAACAGGACACAACTCTCCCCAACTGAGGTTCACAATCGCGAGTGAGTCAGATAATTTTTCCCCAAGCAGAGTTTATTTCTCTCACACGAAGAAATTCAATCCATGACAGAATTCATTATCACCAGCAACAAAAATTCATCCCCAGCTGAGTTATTTCTCCAAGTCAGTAGATCTATCAACAAAGTACCTCCTCTCCAACAGAGCTATTCCCTGCAGAATTATCCTTAGACAGGGTCTCCTTGGCAGAACATCCGTAAACAAGGGGCAAATCCCCAGCACAACCATCTTTATTCACCATCCCCAACAGAAGCAGAGGAACTATGGTTCTTTACAAGGAGTCAAGAATACTATTTCCCATATCCTCCAAATAGCAGTCAAGGATTTATTTCGCGGACTCAGATTATTACGTCAGCATTTCATATTCATACATCATGACATGTGCATACATCACATATAACATAGTCTCATTTATTTTGAGAACTTCGTTATACAATGCATCTCATGCATCACACATAACTAACCCTGTATCTCTTTCAGGAAAGACATTTATTATCAACAATTTCTAGCAGGTCCATGATCAACACTCAAAGCTAAACAGAGTAATCATCGGCGCAACAAGAACAACCTTACCCAGGTTCCCTCTGCAGTTTTACCCAGACTCATTCCGAAGCAGCCCTACTATCCTGACTTTCATATCAAAGTAACCCTACTATCCAGGTTCCTTCTCAAGCCCTACTATCCAGGCTTTCATGTCAAAGTAACCCTACTATCCAGGTTCCTTCTCACAACCCTACTATCCAGGCTTTCATCTCGGATTAACCCTACTATCTAGCTTCCTTCTCAAGCCCTACTATCCAGGCTTTCATGTCGAAGTAACCCTACTATCCAGGTTCCTTCTCACAGCCCTAATATCCAGGCTTTCATCTCGGAGTAACCCTACTATCCAGGTTCCTTCTCAAGCCCTACTATCTAGGCTTTCATCTCGGAGTAACCCTACTATCCAGGTTCCTTCTCAAGCCCTACTATCCAGGCTTTCATTTCAAAGTAACCCTACTATCCAGATTCCTTCTCACAGCCCTACTATCCAGGCTTTCATTTCGAAGTAACCCTACTATCCAGGTTCCTTCTCATAACCTTACCATCCAGGTTCGGCCTCTCTTATCCCCAGATAGCAGTCCATAACGCTGTAAGACCGGGACCAGATCAAACACAATTGGTTTCGCATTTCCCCAGAAAGTCGCGGTGCAACATGTACCCCGACCAAACACACAGTTCACTTCCGCTTCCCAAACCATAATTATTCCCCAGTAGAGTAACGGACAAATAAAGCTCCTAAAACTCTATTTCTCTCAAGACAGAGACCAGCATTCCCCAGCGGAGTCCTCCTCAAACAACAGGTATACGGGTTCTCACAAACGAATATCTCATGCGATCGATGCTTCCTCGGATGGAATCTTTAAGCCCATCTCTGACAATTCTCTTGCAACCACCAAATGGCATCTGTAAGCCCATTCCCGATATCACAAATCAAGTATCACTTCATGCGAGTGCAAATTTCTGGGCACTCTAGTGTTCAATCATCTTCCACCTTCAGATCACGAAAGGCAGACGAGCCAATTTACATCCTCAGGTTTAAGAAGATTGCACAAGGGAAGCTGTTGTACCCCAAAATTTTCCCTCCCATATTTCTCAATACATGTCAAGTGAGGTCCTCAAATTGCTCAAGGAAGTTCAAGAGTTGACCAGACAAACTCTCCCCTAAGGCAGTCTACCTGAAATTAGGGTTTCATTTTTCATCAAGATGCTTGAGTCCAAAGGATCCCAAATGCTCACCATTATCCTATAATGTTCCCAATATCATCCATGTTAAGTTTCAAGCCTTGCAGAAGAAGTTTGCTCAGTCAATTGCTCAAATGCCTGAAAAATCGATTGTGCTAGGTCAAAAGTCAACTGTGGCCCACATACAGTCAAACTTTAAGATTTTTGGTCAACATCCTCATGTTGGAGTATTATTCATCATTTGATTAAGGGTTGATGATGATTCATCAAGGATTTCTCACAATTCATTAAAACCCAAAAGTTGCTAAATTAGGGTTTTGTAGGAAAAGTCAACTCAACTTTGACCAAGCATAACTTTCTCATACTTTATCAGAAATGACCCATTAAAAGTTAATTCTGAAGAGGATGCAATTCTCTATAATTCATCTTCAGCTTCCAAGTTCAAAATATGCACTCACAAGAAGATATGAATTTTGACATTATAGGTCATTTTGGAAAGTCAACAAAAACACCTTTTGGGTCAAAGCTTCATATATGAACATGGAATACTCAATTGAGATGAAAAAAAAGGGTTTCTTAGAGGACATACCAAGCTTTCTAAAAAGTCCAAGAACACCTCTCTAGCGTCAAAATTGAGAGAGTTATGCATTGTCCAAGTTGACCTTTTTTGTAAAATTATCAAAAGTCAAATGTGCTCAAGTTTGCATTTTTTGCCAAATGGGCCCAACTTTTTATGCTTGCACCTCAATGATAATGTGGTACACGACTCAAATGCTTATCCACCAATTGTTTGCTTCATTTTTCAATTTATTTTGATTTTTTATTTATTAAAAATTGAATTAAATCAAATAAATGATGAAAATTATCAAAGATTTGATTTGGTTGGTTTTTTGACAGGTTAGTAACCAATATTTGATGAGCTTGCAAGACCAATTCGAATCAATGATGATTGGAACAAAAGGATCATGATTAGGCCAAATTTGGAAAGATTACACATGCCATGAAAACAAAATCAAATCTTGAAAAACTTCCAAAGATGTGATCAGTTTTACAACCCTAATGCATTCTATAATATATATTGAACGTGTCCAAGGCAAGAAAAAAGGATAGCAGTCATGGAAAGCACAAGGAAGAACTCAAACTTTTGGCAAAAATTGGTGAATCAGAATTCAGCATAGAGACCAATTCAAGGCACTCCAACACTCCCAATCGCATCTTGGAGTGTCTCTAAAGCTAACTGAATCAATTGCAAGCCTCCTCGCACCCAGAATCGACCCATAGGCTTCACACGGTTTGCTTACTTTTTCAAAATCGATTACAGCCATTCTTGCATCATTAGCATAATTTAATGACATATTTGTGATTATTGATGTATTTCTAACATGTCTGGATCGTTTAATTGAATTTTTGAGGCTTATATATGTGTTTACCGTTGTTAGGGTTTGCTCTTGTGTTTTAGGGTTTCTCTGTATCAGTGAAATTGGTCGAAGAAAGTAATACCATGATGTTCGTGGGTTCAAGACAAATGGAACCCTGTAATTAGAATTTATTTAGCATGCGTTTTCTTGATTGTTGAAGTTTACAGGTTTTTAGCCATGGAGCCACGCCCGTAGGGAAAAGTTTGCAGTCTAATACGACGGACAAGGAAGAAGAAGACAACGTGTCTAGGTACCATTGGCTGTTTTGAAATTTCACGCATTTTTTTCATTAACCATTCTGTTTGATATATTGTGCATTATTATTATTATATGTACAACAAAAATGCGTAGCACAGATGGTAGCATGGTATTGGGAATTAGCATGAGGACTTGGGTTCGATCCCTAGGTCCCAAACTTTGTTCATATTATTTTGTTTCAGGAGTTCAAGTACACTGCAGCCTCCAGCGTCCACCATGTATCCTCAACATCTGGCCATCAAACACATCTCTGGCCCAGATCAACGTGCCACCCTTGGAGGACTACCATACGCCTCAAGTCAACCCACCACACCAGATCCAGCAAAGTCAAAACAGGCCATCTCCCTTGGGCCCAGAAATTCAGTTGACACCCCCCTTGTTCAGCAAACACCACCATGCCCATTCACTTTTTTTTTATTTCTCATCTTTATTTTATTCATTCTCTTAATTTCCTTTATTTATTTTAATTCACAAATTAATCTTTTTCATAAAAAACCCATAAAATCAATAATTCACAAAAAACTAGGATTATTTTTTTTATTATTATCAAAATTAATTTAATTTAGTTTAACTTAGGGAAATTGTAATTTATTTTTACAAATAAAATCAAATAGAAATTAGGTTAAAACTTTTGATTCAATTCTGCTTTCTCTTTTTCCTCAAATAAACAAAAATACAAAAATAGGTTTTTCTAGAATAAATTAATTTATTTCTTTAATTAATTAGAATTAGGATTTTCTTTTTAATTTTACAATTTCTTTATTTTCTTAAATAAAAAAAACATGACAAAAACATTTTTAATCGCGAATAGGTCTAGTCAAGGGTCAAAACCCTATTTGTCTCAGATTCAATTTGTCGCGCGTGTTATTTATTTTTGCCAATATTTTGTAACTATTCATGGTTTGTAATAGTTTAATCTAGGACTTTTTACTTATCGCTTTTCCCCGGGTTTTTTGCTATGTAATTAATCCCCCTCCCGGAAGCCTTGTAATAGTGTAGATTTACTTTCTCGCATTTTAATTCCCGTAAATGTTTGACTGTTTAGATGTATGCTAATAGGATTGTATGACAAGAATGCATGAAAAATTAATACGGTTAGAAGACCCTAATGTGCAAAGACAAATAACTGAAACAAATCACTCACACATATCACTCTTAGGGTATACTCTCACTTTGGTTGCCTTCGGTAAACGATCATTGAGTATAGGGTGTCGTAGTGGTTTCCCTCCTGTTTATAAAGATCAAACATCCCATTCGAATGTTGCCTCAGAAATGTTGCCTTGGAAATGTTGCCTCGAATATGATCTTAAGACTCTAGGGTTACTACTAAGGTGTCCTAACATTGCTTTAGTGATCGTACGTCCCTTTCGAATTGACCCTTACAACTCCAACGACGGTGCTACCTATTTCTCAATAGTAGGATAGCGCTGTCTAAAGGAGACAAGAATAGAAATAATCTTTTTTCGAGTAGGTAGATGCTGGTAAGTACTTGCTCAAAATAAACAAACTTTTTCACACCAAAACTTTCCAAACAATGTTTTCAAAAACAACTTCGTAACACTCTTGAGGACATAAACAAGGGTTAAAATGAAGTAAGACAAAACTTTTCCAAGAAAGCACACACCAAGAAAATTTTTAAAAGATGAGCAAGTATCTAAGAGCCCATGGAAAACCACGGATAGAAAGGGTGCTAACACCTTCCCTTTATATAATCAACCCCATGTACTCAAAATCTCGAAAAAGGATTTTTTCTGTACTTTTTTTCTTTCCGATTGGATAAAATAAAAGTCGGTGGCGGCTCTTGCTTACCGCAACATTTTTCAAACACAAAACACAAAACGTAAACCAATATCAAACGGTCGATTCTGCCACCATATCACAGGAGGCATATGCAAAAAGGAGCGTCTCGGTAGGCCAAAAACCTGAAAGGGCGGTCTAGGAAAAAATTAGAGACAAATACAGAATAAAATTTCCCGCTAAGTTGAAAACCCGCAAGGGCAGCTTAGGCAAAAGTTAGGGACTTTCTTGGCAAGTAACTACATCAGACAAGACTTGATCATTGAAGCAACAATCTTCTTGGATCCTCACCATACTTCAACGGAAGTTGCTGCTCAGAATTTCAAAGTTGTTAGAGGGAATAGTGTTCATTGTATCTCAATGTATCTTTTCCATTATATATTACCATTTTCCGAAATTTGTAATCATCTGTGGAGTCTCGCCATTCGCAGACTACCATTCTATGAATAAAATTTGAGCTTTTACCCAATTCTTTGTAATTCTTATTTTATTCAGCTTACAAAGACTCCATTTATTATTGATAATAATTTTTGAAGCATAAAGATTAAATAAAAAATAGTTTTTCAAAAAGAATTTACAACTTACTTTTGCTTTAGAGTTTGTGATTCAAGAGGAAAATAAAAGTGGTGATCCGAGGAATGGACGAACTCCAGTAATTTTGGGAAGTTTTGTTTCCCCCGGGATGGTTTTCTCAGGTCGTTTTCACTGGTATGCACATGATTTTTGTATATTGAAGACGATACCAATTGGCGTAAGGTGCAGTATTGGGTTTGTGATTCCGGTGTCGCTAGTCAAGTCTTGGTTTAATTTTTTTTATATTTTTGGGTTTGCATGGTCTGATGCCTCTATCCCAGATTCTCCAGCAAAGTCTTCCCTCATATGACGAAAGGTCTTGTTCCCTTGGTGTGTTGAGATGGAACTATTCGCAAAATGTCGCTCTTTCTACAGTATTGGCATTATTGTTGGTATTTATTTCCCAGGCAACTAGACTAGGGCCGTATATTTTCTAATAAGTGTTGAGACAGTTGTCAACCCTTTGGGTTTTCACCTGCCAAGTGCTGGGTTTGATTTAAAATCCCCATGAGTTTGACCTTTTTCTATAACGTTGACTTCTTGATTCCCCAGGAAGGATATCCCAGGGCATCTTTTTTTGGAATAAGTTTGCATGATATGAAGACTCAATCCAAGATTCCCCAATGAAGGCTTCGATATTTGATAGAAGCCTTTTCTGCCCGTGCATGCTGAGTTGAACTCATTTGCGAAGCATCTCCTTTCGGAAGTACTTGCATTTTGTTTCATTGCCCGATAATCAGGCAAGGGCAATGTTTTATTTAAGAAGTGTTGAGGCATTTGTCAATTTTTTGGGTTTGCACCCACCAAGTGCTGGGTTTGATTTAAATCCCCATAATATTGATTTCCTGCTATAATGTTTGACTTCTTAACTCCCCAAGTTGTTACCCCCATGAGGTTTCATAATTTTTCTCCAGAGAAGTTGGTGCAATACTTACTCTCAATATTGAAGAATGTATCTTGGTTTACCCTCTTCGATGTGGTGTTAACCTCCCCAATAAAGTCAGGACGAGGTCCCCAGTTGATATCTCGATGATAAGGCGTTATCTCCTCTAGTGAAGTCTGTATGATGTTCCCCCAATAAAGTCAACTCGAAATCCTCAGTTGATGTTTTGCTGATATGGTTTCCATCGGCCTTATTTGAAATCAGTGTTGCAATCCCCAGTAGAAGTGCAGACCATGAAAACATTTGTTTCCCCATTGAATTCTGAGTGATATTCCCTGGTGAAGCCTGGAGAAGGATGTTATATCCCTATATCTGTATTGTTTTGTCGCTATGATTTTTTTACTTCCAGATTACGTTCCTTCCTAGTGAAGTTAAGCCGCGAAATAGGATTTTGTTTCCTCGTTTGATGCTTATTTTCTTATGGAATGCTCATCTTGGATGTTATTTTGCTGAGTGTTGATTGTGCCCGAGTTGGTTTTGCCTGGTTACTCCCAGTGTTATATGTCTGTTTTGTCAGCATATACATGATAACACTCATACATTCATACATACATCATGCATAGTTAAATTTAGCAAATTATTTCTTATTCACATTCATTAATATTTTGTTGACATATTACCCTGTTTTGCAGAGTTGTGTTGTCCTCTCTTCAATAGTGTGTCGGCCTTAAGAAGAAAGTGTATATTCTTTCAATTTCCCCACTGAGTTATCCCTTGTGGAAGATTTTTGCTTTAGCCTTCCTGTACAGCTTATTATCTGGATAGATTGGGTTTCCCTCTTGAGTTTATTTCTCAAAGGATGTATTTTGCTTGACGGTTGCACTCTAGTTTATTTCTGGTTTGAATATTTGTTTCTCAGCAATATTATTACTTTGGATTTCTGCACGCTTCGAGCCTTGGTTTGAGAATGTGCATTTATTTTGGTACGAGAAAACTTTTATCTCCCCAGCAGAAAGATGTTGGCATTTCCCTAGGAAGTTGTATTTCATTCCCAAGGAAGTCATGATTCATTCCCCAGGAAGTCATATTTATTTCCCCAGGAAGCCATATTGCTTTCCCCAGGAAGTCATATTCCTTTCCCCAGGAAGCCATATTGCTTTCCCCAGAAAGTCATTTTTACAATCCTTGTTATAACAACAAGTGGTAGTCTCTTTATTTGAGACAACTTATATATTATCCTTTCCAGGCGGAATTCCTTGGTTAAAGAAGAAGTTGA
This sequence comes from Vicia faba, assembly GCA_948472305.1. Classification (NCBI taxonomy): domain Eukaryota; kingdom Viridiplantae; phylum Streptophyta; class Magnoliopsida; order Fabales; family Fabaceae; genus Vicia; species Vicia faba. The sequence goes on along the minus strand of OX451737.1, from coordinate 434,279,883 downwards.
TACCCGTTCTAGGTGAAACGCCAGAATTTTGGAGAAACTTGTTATTATTTTTTCTACCTTCAGTAAACGTTGGTAGTTCACCGTCAGTGAACGGCGGTGCTATGATATTTCTTTTCTCTCTACCTTCAGTGAAAGTTGGTATTTCACCATCCGTGAACGTTGGTGATTGATATCTTTTTGCTACCTTCAATGAACGTTGGTAGTTCACCGTCAGTGAACGTCGGTGCTATGATATTTCTTTTCTCTCTACCTTCAGTGAAAGTTGGTAGTTCACCATCAGTGAACGTTTGTGATTGCTATATTTTTTATACATTTAGTGAACGTTGGTAGTTCACTGTCATTGAACGGTGGTGCTATGATATTTCTTTTCTCTCTACCTTCAGTGAAAGTTGGTAGTTCACCATCAGTGAATGTTGGTGATTGTTATCTTTTTGCTACCTTCAGTGAACGTTGGTAGTTCACCGTCAGTGAACGTCAATGCTATGATATTTATTTTCTCTCTACCTTCAGTGAAAGTTGGTAGTTCACCATCAGTGAACGTTGGTGATTGTTATCTTTTTGCTACCTTCAGTAAATGTTGGTAGTTCATCGTCAGTGGACTTCGATGCTATGATATTTCTTTTTACTACCTTTAGTGAAAGTTGGTAGTTCACTATCAGTGAACGTTGGTGACTGTTATCTTTTTCCTACCTTCAGTGAACGTTGGTAGTTCACCGCCAGTGAACGTCGGTGCTATGATATTCCTTTTCTCTCTACCTTCAGTGAAAGTTGGTAGTTCACCATCAGTGAACATTGGTGATTGTTATATTTTTTCTACCTTCAGTGAATGTTGGTAGTTCACCGTCAGTGAACGTTGGTGCTATGATATTTCTTTTCTCTCTAGCTTCAGTGAAAGTTGGTAGTTCACCACCAGTGAACGTTGGTGATTGTTATCTTTTTGCTACCTTCAGTGAAAGTTGGTAGTTCATCGTCAGTGAACGTCAATGTTTGTCTCTCTACCTTCAATGAACGTTGGTAGCTTACCGTCAGTGAAAGTCGGTGTTGTTATTCTTTTCTCTTTCTACCTTCAGTGAACGTTGGTAGTTTCTCCTTCAGTAAAAGTTCGTATATCCTTTGATCTTTTACCATCCTCTATGAGTCGGTATCCTTTTTATATTCTACCTTGAACTATGAGTTGGTAGTTTCCTGTCATCTATGAGTCATTATATTTTTTATCTTCTACATCCGACTATTGAGTTTGGTAGTTCACAGTTGGTTGTCAATCACTTTTATCATGTACTATCTCCTCTTTATCTGAGTTGATGCTACCTTATCCCTTCTTTGAGTGTTACACTAATAGAGTCAGGTATTTTTGATTCACCAGTGATTTATTTTCCTGGTCGGGTTTCTCTTTTGATCCTTATTTCCTTTACTACATCCCCAGTGGTGTTTTGCGTCCCTTTGAGGTTGTTTATATGCATTCATACTCATAAGAATTGCATGGCATCTTAGGGCCAAAAATAGGGTTTGTTTTATATTTAAGCATCTTCAATCACATCGACATGAAGATTTTTAACCTTCGTATCTCCGGATAGAAGAAACTTAAATAAGGGCAGCTATTGTACCTCAATTTTTGCCCCTAAGATCCCTTCATCATACCATATTGATTCAATCACAACAAGATCACATTAGGGCTTTTGGTTCTCCTCTCTATATTTAGCTTTGCTCTTTGAGGAATCACCAAGCACCTTAACTTGTTTTTCTTTTGTGATCATGCATGTTTTGTTTTGACTTTCCTTTTGATTATTAAAATGCAATGTTGGTTTGTCTCACTTGTTAATAATGTAGGTAAAAGCAATGTGGCTTAGAAAGTTGATCCATGGGTTCATGAGTTTATTTCCATGCCCTAGTTAATAAAAGCTTGAGAAATTCAAACCTCACCATTGAAGTTGTTTTGGAAGAAATGGCATGGCAAGGTTTATTTTAGTTCACCATATTTCAAAGTTATCAAGATTGATTCAAAAGTACAAGGGGTTGATTGAAGAAGTTGTCATGGTTGGACAAGGCCTTGTTCCCATTGGTCACAAGTGCATATTTCTCTCAATTCTCAAGATATGGAAGTGGTTTTTGTTTCTATGAGTTCTCATTATCATCATCAACAACTTCTATCTACAAAGCAAAAGTGTTGGTACAAGACGCTTGTTTAAAATTGTCAAAGTTCCTCAAAGCATTTTCTTGATCTAGGAGCTAGGGTTTTGAACTTCAAAGAAGTATATCTTGCTCATCTTTTGGTATTTTTGAGTGATTCCAAAAACATCCTTCTCTTTAAAGGGTTATTAACAAATCACTTCAAAAGTTTCAAGGAGTTTTCACGTGGAAGAAACTTGATGATGAAGAAAGATTACAAGTCCTCCAGATGAACCCCCAACTTCTTATGTGTGACTTCAAATGATCATGACTTGGTCAATTTTTATCACCTTGAGCCAATTGTTTTTCCATAATTCTCTTGAGGATATGAACTTTATTTCTTCTTTTATGTGCGAAGTAAGAAAATGGATGGAGGATGCCTTAAGGATAGAAAAGATTATAAGTCATTTCATGATTTTTTGCCAACTTCAACAATTCATAAGTCTCTCAATTTTTGGAAATTTTGAATGGTTCAAGTTTCAAAATGTCATTCAAGAGGTCTATTTCATTACATCTTTTTTGGTCAAGAGCAAATTCCAAGAGGAAGGCCATGTTTGGATGCAAAATATTATAGGTCACTTTTGAAGAAAAACTTGAAATATTTCTAAGTATGGAAAGTTAACCTCTTTTTCCCAACTTTGACTCATTGCAACTTTCAGCTCAAACATCCATTTGATTCCATTCTTTTCCCATTGCAAAGCTTGTAATATCATCTTTCTAAAGCATCAAGAACCATGCCTTAAGACCCCTTGAGCTGAGAATGCCATTATTTCAAAAGTGGTAACTTGGAATTGAAGTTTCATCGGAAGTCGGAATTTGAATTTCATGTTACAAATTCTATTCCTCAAATTAGCACAAGTTTTGGGTCTAAACATGATTATCCAACTTTCCCAAGTGGATTAGTGCATTAAAACGCGCATTTTGGATGAGTTTTGACAAAAGAGAAGTCACACTTTCTTCATGATGCAGACCTACACGAATTCCCTCTAAATTGCATCATTCACTCTTCCTTTTGATCCCATTTGCTTCTCCTATAAATACATGAGCTATTCCATTCGTTTTCTCAAGCTTGAACAACCAAAATCACCCTGACAAACTCGCTCCATAACTTACTTTTATGCAACTTAGAAATCATTGTTCGAGCCTTTTTCAATCCATTTTTTCTATCAAATCACCTTCCTTGATCTTCCCTGAAGCTAACAGAAGAAGAATTGAGCCTTGAAACCTTCTAAATTGATCTGACCAAGTCCATTTATAGAGCTCTGCAACTGAACTTCAATAGGTATATTTCTCCATCAATTATTCCAAACCTTGATATCATTTTGAAGCTCTCATTGCCCTGGTTCTAGTTGCAACACTTTCTTTTAACTAGAACCATGTTTTGGCCATGAATTTTCAAATTCTTTTTCAAAACTTTCCTTCCAAATTGCTTGAGCTACAGTTTATATAAATTTTTCGCGAATGTGTGGTTGTCTTTGTCTTGATGAGACGAAGCGAATGGTACCGGTCTCGTGCTCTAATTTTACAGTTTGAGCAAGCTTGATTTGAGAGTGGCTGGAGGTTGAAGATGACCAACGTGTCATCCTTCAACCAATGAAACAACGCCATTTGGAATGTTTGAATATCTGATTTAATTAATGATCATGTGTGTTATTCACTAATGACCATGATATGCACAGCGCGTGTGATCCACTGGATCAGCTTACTAACGCGTTTTGACTCTCATCCATTGGTCCACATTTTTTTGACTTTATTTTATTTTCTGATTTTTATATTTAAATTGTTTTAAACTTCAAAAAATCGTAGAAAATTCATTTTAAGTCCAAAAAATCTGAAAAAATTATGAAAAATATTTTTAATTTTTCTCTTTTTGATTTTTAGTTTTTTACAATTTTATTTTTTGTTTTGATATTTTTTACAAATATTTACTTTATTTTAATTATTTTAAATGTTTAAAAATACTTTTATGCATTTTTAAATTCTAAAAAAAATATGGAATGGTCCAATGATATTGTGACAAATATTGGTGACCTCATTTAATTTTTATTTCTGACTTTGTTATTTTTTATCATTTTTGGTTTATTTTACTCATTTCTTTTAATTTTAAAAATAGTTTCTGACTTTAAAAAATCACCAATAATTTTATAAAAATATTTGAGTTCATTTCTGATTTTTCTGTGGTCTTACTTAATCTTTTTTGATTAATTTGAACATAGTTGATATTTTCTCTCTTATTTCCATTTTAAAACATTTTAAAACCTTTTTAATGCATATATTAAATATAATATTATTTTGTATTATTTTCTGGCTGATCATGGATTGAATTTTTTATCATGAACTTTATTAACATTATTGGATCCATGGTGTTGAGTCTAACTCCATAAAAATAGATGAATGATTTTAATAATAGTTTGATTAAATTTTAATTCAAAAATAGTTTGTATATTCTTTCCCACCCCTCTTCATCTTATCCCTTTCTTATTGCACTAAGTGTTATTGGAGCATAATCTCTATATCATGTCTCAAAACAAATGGTGCATAGATTGCTATTGACCGACCTCAAAATAGGTGCGACTTCTATATAAGTCCACTTACGATTGCTTAACATAGCGCTAAATTTTGTTCCGATTCAAATAAATGATCATTCGTGACCCAAACCTATGTTTACAAGCCCAAGTATGTTAATTTGATCTCTTTGATCCAATAACTTTGAGATTCATTGTGTGGAGGCTTTGGTTCTACCAATCCTCTAATGGATCTACATCAGTTTTGGTCAACGCGAATCACTTAAACATCGTTGATCATTAAATGTTACTTTTGAGGATTCCAAAATGGATGACATACTTTACAGAAAGCAAATGCAACTTGTTGTGTGGAGGCTTTGGTTCTACCAATCCTCTAATGAGTTCCAAATGCAAGTTTCAAGATGGTCATCCAACTAAACACTAATTTTTAACAACTGACTTTACTTTATGCTTTTATTTTTATGATTTTTGTACCATTTACTTTTAGAATTTACATTTCATGCTATTTTTATCTTTGTTCACTTGAGCATTTACTTTCATGTCATTTTTATTTTGCTCACTTGAGCTTTTCTTTTCTTTTTGAAGATACTTAATAATCAACATAAACCATAAAAAACTTTAATGATACTTGGACTATTTGGTTACTATCCTTGGCATTATGGAGTATTGGACTTCTTGGATTTAGAATTAGAAACATTGGCCTATGTTGGAGACCTTGTGACTTTAATTGATATTTTGTCTGGAGTTCTTGAGGTTTACCCCAAGACATTGGATTGTTTATTTGTTTTGTGTGCAGGTTATTGTAATTACATACTTTGTTTGTAATATGGAATTCACCCATATACAGTTGTTACTCTGCCCAATTTTTATACTTGAAGTTTGGTTCTCTCAAGAGGTCTAGTATATGTGCTTGCTTGGTTTCAATCCAAAGAATGGGAATTCTATCTTGACTCATAATGTCAAGTATTGGCTTCTTGTTGGTTAATTGGTTCTCCTCCTTATCATTTACCTTATGCTTTAGGATAGTCCCTTCTTCTCCTCCCATCTTCTTTAATTTCAAAAATATTCTCCCTCCTTTTGAAAATTCCTCTTGTTTTTAAACTTGAACCACTTTCATAATAAACTTGGACTTATGTCCATGCATTTTCAAAACATTTTCATAAATAAACTTCAATCAATTTAGTAATACTTTGACATCCTTTTTTTGTGAGAAGATTAAAAGTCAATCAATCTCATTTCAAACCATTTTGCCACTTTAGATTTTAATTTTAAAACCTTTCTCAAAAGATTAGACTCTTGCCAATCCTTGTAGTGATGCAAACAACTATACTTCTACAATATGTAGTGAAGTGAGATATTTTCCACTTGAGTGTTGAGTGAGGCATTGTTGATTTTAAAATCTAAGCCATATCCTCCACTTTGAGATGATGCAAATTCTCCTTTCTCATAATTGTGGGTAGTAAGTATGTTTTCCACACGAACAATGACGATGATGTCTTATCTCTTAAAATTAACAAACGCACTTGGGTTTTAAATTTTTTTAAAGGTGAACTACGAGTACCCTGATCCCCTATTGCACGAAAGGTGGTACGTAGGAACTAAAGGTTCGCCACCGCGGCGGGTGAAATTTTTTTTTATAAAAATACTTCTTTTTTCACCTCCACCATCTATTTTTTATATAATATTTTATAGCCAAAATATACAGATTTTACAAAGAGGTTCGTACGGAGTACCGTAGATGTTTAGGGTGCTAATACCTTCCCTTTGCATAACCAACCCCCTTACCTAGAATCTTTCCCCCTCTTTTTTGGTTATTCGCTCTTTTCCCATTCCTTTGGAAACAATAAAGCGCGGTGGCGATTTTTATTTTGATTTGTATAAGTCTAGTCAATCCAATGGCTTAGTCTTAAACATTTCTACTGCTACACAAACTATCCCCCATAATGACGATACTACCATCCATCGGAGTAAATCCTCAATAATGAACTATATCCCATAATGATGAGACTACCATCCATCAAAGTAAAACCTCATCAATAAACTATCTCCCTTAATCGCGAGACTACCATCCATCGGAGTAAAAATCTCAATAACAAACTATCTCCCATAATGACGAGACTATCATCCATCGGGGTACAAATCTCAACAATAAACTATCTCCCTTTAAGAAGATACTACCATCCATCGGAGTATAAATCTCAACAACAAAATATCTCCTTTAAAGAAGATACTACCATCCATCAGTGTACAAATCATATTCTCTAGCATTAACAAACTTACTGGGGAAGAACAGGTTGCTCAAATAAAGAGACTTGCCACTCAGTGTTTACAAAGAGGATTGTGATAATGTTGTTGGGAAATGAATCTTGACTTTTTGGAGAAGTGCCAATACACTCTTGCTGAAGAGATGAGGTCTTCACGTGCAAAATAAATGCACATTCTCAATCCAGGGCTTGGGGACTATAAATTCAAACCATGGACAAAACGGAGTGAAACAGTCAACCAAGACACCACCCAATGAGGAAAAAGCTCCAATGGGGAGGGCTAAAGCAAAATTCTTCCACGAGGGATAATACAGTGGAAAATGACATGATATACACTTTCTACTTAAGGTTGACACTCTATTGGAGAGAAGATAACATAACTCTGCAAAGAGGAAAATATGCTAACAAAAGCATCAATGAATGCAAATGAGCAATGAATTTTTAATTAAGCTATGCATGATGTATGTATGAATGTTATCATGCATATGCTGAAAAAACAAACACACTGCACTGGGGATAACCAGACAAAACCAACTTGGGTAAAGACAACTCTCAGCTAAATCACATCCAGAATGAAGATTCCATAAGAGAATAAGCACCAACTGAGGAAACAAATTCCTACTTCAAAGTTATCTCCACTGGGAAGAAACATGGTTTGAAAACAAACACGGAACAATTTGATAGCGATAAATCAATATAATTGCAAGGATATAACACCCTCCTCCAGGTTTCACTGGGGGAATAACATACAAACTTTGCTAGGGAAGACAATTTCGTGTCGTCTAGACTTCAACCGAGGATTCTATACTGATTTCACTAGGGAAAACAACACCACATCATCGAGGGAAGCCCAAATACAATCTTCAATATCAAGAGTAATGGTTGTGCAAACTTCTCTGGGGAGAAATTACGAAACCTCATGGGGATAACAACTTTCAGAGAGAAGCATCATCTCTGCTTCATTTATGGATCTAGGAAGTTAACAACATAGTAGGAAATCAAAATTATGGGGATTTTAAATCAAACTCAGCACTTGGTGAGAGAAAACCCAAAAATTTGACAGTTATCTCAACACTTCTTAGAAAAGATACTTCCCTTGTCTGGCTACTCAACTGGAAAAAATTTGTGGCAAGTCCTAACTGAAGAATCTGGGATAAAGGTATTAAACTGCGCAAACCCAAAACCAAATAGTCAACCTAGAGAAAAATATGAACCAAGACTTAACTGGGGAAAATGGGATTATAGGCCCAACATTGCACCATATATCAATTGGTATGAAATCCAACTATGCAAAGAATGAAATACAAGTGGATCATGCAGATATCAGCAAGAGTAATCCCAGGATACCTCTTGGGGAATATTTTCAAAACTTCGGAGTTCGTCCATCCTTGGAATCACTACTTTTGTTCCGCTTGAATTACAATATCTGAAGTAAAAAGTAATTTGCAAATTATTTTCAAAAATATTTTTATTATTAAGTCTTTTTGTTTTGAAAATTACTATCAATAATAAATGAAATTTTTGTAAATAGAATAAAATAGGAACTACAAAGAATTGGAAAAAGGCTCTAACTTTATTAATAAAATGGTAGTCCGCAAATGGCGAGACTCCATGGATGATTACAAAGTTTGGAAAATGGTAAATATATGGAAAAGATACATTTAAATACAATGACCACTATTCTCCCTAACAACTTTGAACTCATGAGCAGAGTCTTCAGTTGAACTGTGATGAGAGTCTGAGAAGATTGTTGCTTCAATGATCAAGTCTTGTCGGACGCAGTTACTTGCTAGGAAATCCCTACCTTTTTCCTAGGTTACCCGCGTGGGTTTTCAAACTACTGGGAAGATTTTATCCTGTTTGTGTCTCTAATTTTTGCCTAGATATCCTATCGGGTTTTCAGCCTACTGAGACGCTCTTTTTTGCTCAAGTTTCCCTTTCGGATTTTCAACTTAGCGAGTTGTTCTTTTATTTATTTAGGAGAAGTATTTCTTGACTGCGTCAGCATTCATATGATGTGGGAACTCCTCGCCATTCATACTTTCAAGAATCAATGCACCGCCAGAGAAGGCTTTCTTGAAAACATACGGGCCTTCATAATTGGGAGTCCACTTTCCCCTAGAATTAATGTTAAAAGACATGATATTTCTGAGTACGAGGTCGCCTTCTCTGAATTCATGAGGCTTGACCTACTTATCAAAATCTTTCTTCATTCTTTTCTGATATAACTGACCATGGCACAAAGCCTTCATTCTCTTTTCTTCAATTAATTTCAACTGGTCAAACCTGTTCTGGATCCATTCAACCTCTGACAATTTGGTTTCCATTATTACATACAAAGAGGGAATCTCAACCTCAATGGGGAGCACTTCTTCCATACCATACACAAGATTGTCCCTGGTGAAGTGTGGACGAATGTACGATACTCATGCAAATCAAAATGGAGCATCTCATGCCAATCCTTATAGGTAAAAACATCTTCTGGATAATCTTCTTAATGTTTTTATTAGCAGCTTCAACAACCCCATTCATCTTAGGCCTGCAAGGAGACGAGTTGTAATGGACAATATGAATTATTCACAAAGTTCTGTCATCATTTTGTTATTCAAATTTGAGCCGTTGTTAGTGATAATCCTTCTTGGAATGCCATAACAACATATAAGATTATTCTTGATAAAGCGCACTACCACCGTCTTGGTGACATTAGCATAGGAAGTTGCTTCCACCCATTTGGTGAATCAATTGACACTAAGATGAAACGATGTCCACTCGACGCCTTGGGCTCAATCATTCTAATCATATCAATACCCCACATAGAGAAAGGCCACGAGGAAGAAATAAAATTGAGAAGCATTGGAGGCACGTGAATCTTGTCAGCATAAATCTGACATTTGTGGCACTTATTTGCAAATTTATAATAGTCAGATTCCATTTTCATCCAGTAGTAACCTGTCATAAGCATCTTCTATTCCATCAAATGTCCATTGACATGGGTACCAAATGAACCTTCATGGATCTCAGGAATTAACATGCATGCTTTGTGTCTATCCACGCATCTGAGCAAGACCATGTCATAATTTCTATTGTATAACACATCTTCATTGAGGAAAAAGCTACCCACCAATCTTCTCAATGTCTTTCTATCTTTGTTCGATGCCTCAATCGGGTATTCTTGACTATGGAGAATATGCTTGATATCAGAATACCAAGGTTTTTAATTTGACATCCCTTATGTAGAAAACACATGAGCCGGTCTATCAAGACATAAAACTGTAATCTGAGGCACATTGTTCCAAGCATTTACTTGGTACATGCAATCCAAAGTGGCTAAAGCATCTATTATCTGATTCTCATCTCTGGGAATATGATGGAATTCCACTTTATTGAAGAAAGGTAATAATCTTAGTGCATAATCCTTATAGGGAATTAAGCCAATGTGACGAGTCTCCCATTCTCGTTTCATCTGATTTATTACCAAAGCTGAATCACCATATATGTCAATAATTTTGATTATGAGATTTATGGCCTCTTCAATAACCATAATACAAGCTTCTTACTATGTCATATTAATGCTACAATCAAATGTCAACCTTGTAGTAAAAGGGATATGATACCCATGGTGAGTGATAATCACAACACCAATTCCTTTTCCATAAGCATTTACAGCTCCATCAAACACCACACTGTTGTACCCTAATATTTGCCCCTAAGATTCCTCTATCATCTCATACCAACTCAATCATATCAAGATCACACTAGGCTTTAGTTCTTCTCCCTATATTTAGGTTTTCTCATGATTAATCACCAAGCACCTTGATTTGTATATGTTTTGTATTGATTAACGTTTAACTAACAAATACAATGAATGTTTGCTCTAATTGATGATACTATAGGTGAGGGCACAACACATTTCATCAGGTTGATTTGTAGGTTCATGAGTTTATTTCCATGCCTTCTTCTACAAAGCTTCATTGAGATTCAATCTTCATCAATGATTATGCTTTAAAGTAATATCATGACAATGTATACTATGACTCATCATGCCTCAATTTGTCAAAGAAAGTCAAAAGATACAAGGGTTGATTAAAGAAGTTTGACCTAATTGGACAAGTTCTTGATTCCTTGATCACAAGTGCATAACTCTTTCAATTCTTAATATTTGAAAGTGGTTATTGTTGTTATGGTTTCTTATTATCATCCACAAAAACTTCTTTTCACATGGCAAAAGTAATTGTGAAATAAAGTTTGTCAAAATTGAAAGGGGTTTTCAAGTCATTTTGGTGCTTTAGGAGCTAAGGTTTCGAACTTCTAAGGGCTATATATTGATCATATTTTGATATTTTTGGGTGATTACAAATTCATTCTTCCCTTTAAAGTGTTATCAACTAATCACTTCAAGAGTTTCAAGAAAATTTTGTGCAGAAGATGCCTAATGATGAAGAAAGATTACAAGTCCTCTATATAGGCCATCAATTTCCCTTATGTAACTTCAAAAGATCATAACTTGGTAAATTTTTATCTCCTTGAGCCTATTGTTTTTCCAAAATTATCTTAAGGATGTGAACTTCAACTCTTCTTTTATGTGAAATACTTGAAAATGAGTGAAAGATACCCTAAAAACTCAAAAGATTATAGGTCACCTCATGAATTTTCACTAATTTCACAAGGCCATAACTTTTTCAATATTTGGTATTTTTGAGTGATTTAATTTTCACAATTCTCTTTGGGAAGTCTACTTAAATCTAGCATCATTGAGAAAAGCAAGATTTTGGAGGAAGGCTTTGTTTCGAATCAAAACACTATAGGCCACTTTTGAAGAAAAACTTAGAATTTTTCTAAGTACAAAAAGTCATCATCTTTTTCTCAACTTTGACTTATCACAACTCTTAGCTCAAGCATACATTTGACCTCATTCTTTGCACATTGTAAAGATGGTGACCTTATCTTTCAAATGCTTCAAGAATTATGCCCTAAGACCCCTTGAGCTATGAACACCATGGATTCAAAGTTGGTACCTTGAAATTGAAGTTTTCTCCAAAGTCAGAATTTGAAATCCATATTATTCCCTATTAACACAAAGTTTTTACCCGTTTTTTCTTCTAATCATGTTTAGAAACTTTACAAAATCATCTAGCATCATAAAATGCAGGATTTGGCTAAGTTTTGATGCTAAACAAGTCACACATTATTCATGTTGCAGATTCACACAAATTCACTCAATTACTCTCTCATTTGCACGCTTAAGCATTGCCTCATCCCCTCCTATAAATAAGATGCATATTCCACCTATTTTCACAATCTTTTTATATCCAATTGACCCTTGTTCAGATCCCACACGAACTCTGAATTTGAATTCCTGATTTCTTTCATTCTCACTCCAAAACACCAATAGCTCCATTCAATTAGCTTCATTTTGAACTTCTTTGAAGCTAACCATACTCTTACCTTCAATAATTGTGACCTATATTGATCTACATAAGTCTAGTTTCGCCACTTTTTACTACTTTGTTCAGGTAGATTTATTGGTAAAATCAATCCAAATAAAAGACTAATCTATTGTCTTCATCCTTCTGATTCTCATGCTTTTTACAATTTGTGATTTCATTGAGATTTGAGTGAGATATTCCAGAATTTTATGCTCGCTATTATTTGTGTTTTCTCAATTCAAGTCTTGCTCAATTTATATAAATTTTGTGCGAGGGTACCATTAGAATCGTCTTGAAGAGAGGAATCGAATGGTATTGGCCTGATCCTCTAATTTTACAGTTTGAGGAACCCCAATCTAGGGCGTCCGGAGGTTGAAGACGACCTACTTGTCGTGCTTCAACCAATAAAGGTGTGACATGTAATTTTTAAAATTCAATCCAGTGTGTTTTCTTTATCATACACGCGCTTTGAGAGCCCTTGGATTTGATTACTATCATTAGTCAGACTCCATCCAACGCGCCAGAATTTTAGTTGTTTTCAATATTTAAAAGGTGATCTGGTGCAATTTCGAAAGCTGAACATGATATGCACAGCGTGCCTGATCCTTTGGATCTAATTACTAGCGCATTTTAACTCTCATCCAATGGTCCATATTTTTTAAAACTTTATTTTATTTTCTGTTTTTTACACCAAACTTCAAAAAATCATAGAAAATTCATTTCTGACTAAAAAATTATGAAACAATTCACAAAATATTTTCAAATATTCTCTTTCTGATTTTTATTTTTTTCATGAATTTATTTTCAAATTTGGTATTTTTTATAATTTTTCTCTTATCTTGACTTGTTTTTAATTATTTAAAATACTTTTTGGTATTTTTAAAATTCTAAAAAAATTTATAAAAATATTTATCCTTATTTCTAATTTTTTTTGAAATTTTTCTAGAATTTTATTTTGACTTATACTATTTTTGATCATTTTTTCCATTTATTTGAATGATTTTAATTAATTTAAAAATGCTTCCCTATTTTAAAATATTACTAAAAAAATTCTAAAAATATTTGGGATCACTTCTAACTTTTTTATGGTCTCTTTTAATTTTCTTTGATACTTTGAATATAGTTTGCTATTTTTCCCTTTATTTTCATTTAAAAAAACAATTTAAAAAATCATTTCCCTTTTTTATTTTTTTATTATATGCATCGTATTTTTTAATATATTCTGGCTATGTGATTTTTGATCATAAGCTTCATTAACATCATTTAATCTTGGGTGTTGAGTTTAACTCCACCAAAACAGATGGGTGATTTTAATGATAGTTTGATTAAAATCTTTGATTCAAATATTTCCCCTCCCTCTTCATCTTATTCCTTTCTCATTTGTGCTACATATTGTTAGAGGATGATTTACAATCATCTCTCTAAACATATGGCACATAGATTGCTATTGACCGACCTCAAAATTGGCGCGACTTCTACATAAGTCAACTTAAGATTATTTAACATAGCGCTAAATTTTGTCCCGATTCAAGAAATGATCATTCGTGGCCCAAACCTATGTTTGCAAGCCTAAGTATTTTTAATTTGAAACCTTTAATCCAATAACCTTGAGGTTCATTGTTAGGAGGATTTGATCTTATCAATCCTCTAATGAACTTTCATAAAATTTGGTCTAAGTGAATTATTGAAACATCATTGATCATTTAATTGTTACCTCGAGAATTTGAAATGAATGATATACTTGACAAAAAACAAATGAAACTTGTTGTTGAGAGGCTTTGATTGTATCAATCTTCTAATGAGTTTTCAAATGCAAGATTCAAGATGGTCATTCAACTAACCTCTAATTTCTAACCCATTAACCATTGACTTTTATTTTCATGCTTTTACTTTATGTCTTTACTTTTACGCGCCATTTATTTTAGCATTTACATTTCATGTTATTTTCATCTTTGCTCACTCGAGCATTTATCTTTATGTCATTTTTATTTTTCTCACTTGAGCTTTTCATTTTCTTTTTGAAGATACCTAATAACCAACTTGAACAATAAAAAACTTTAAGGTTACTTGGACTATTTGGTTACTATCCTTGGCATTTTGGAGTTATGGACTTCTTAGACTTAGGAGTAGAGACCTTGATCTATCTTGAGACCTTGTAGCTTCTATTGTTATTTTGTCTAGAGTTCTTGGGGTTTACCCCAAGATATTAGGTTGTTTGTTTTCTTTGTGTACAAGTTATTCTGATTATATGCTTTATCTGCGATTGGGAATTCATCTGTATACAGCCGTTACTTTGCCAAAATTTTGTGAAGACTTAATGCATTTGAAGTTTGGTTTTCTTAAGAGGTTTATTATCTTTGTTTTTTTTGTTTCAATCCAAAGGATGGGAATTATACATTGACTCATTATGTCAAGTGTTTACTTCTTGTTGGTTACACGGTTCTTTTCCCTAGCTTTTACTTTATGCTTTAGGATAGTCCCTTCATCTCCTCCCATCTTCTTTAATTTCAAAAATCTTCTCCCTCCTTTTGAAAACTCTTCTTGTTTTCTAAACTCGAACCGCTTTCATAATAAAACTTGGACTTAGGTCCATGTTTTTTCAAAAATGTTTTCTTAATCAAACTTTAAACAACTTAATAATACCTTGACATTTTTGTGAGAAGACTAAAAGTCAATCAATCTCATTCAAACCATTTTTCCACTTTGGCTTTTTACTTTAAAATTTTCTCAAAAGATTAGATTCGTGTCAATCCTTGTAATGATGTGAACTAGTATAGTTCTATGATATGTAGTGAAGTGAGATATTTCCCACTTGGGTGGTGAACAAGGTACTCTGCTAACATACTGCCTTTAATAGCCTTCTGAGTACGGTATTCAATATCATATTCAGACAACAACATCTTCTAACGGGCAATTCTTCTAGTAAGATCAGGCTTTTCAAAAATATACTTAATTTGATCCATTTTTGAAATCAACCAAGTAGTATGATTCAACATATATTGACGCAATTTCTATGTCGCCCAGGCTAAAGCACAACATGTTTTTTCTAGAATAGAATACCCTTACTCACAATCAGTGAACTTCTTGATCAGATAATAAATGGCACATTCTTTTATTCCTGTTTCATCTTATTATCCCAAAATACAACCCATGGAATTATCTAACACAATCAGATACATAATCAATGGTCTTCCTTCAACGAGAGGGAGCAAGATAGGAGGCTCAAGCCAATACTTTTTAATGCTTTCAAATTTTCTTTGGCAATCATTCGTCCACACACAACCTTGATATTTCTTCAACATCTTGAAGATTGGTTCACATGTTATAGTCATATGGGAAATAAATTTGGAAATGTAATTCAAACAACCAAGGAAGCATCTAACTTGCTTTTCAGTTCTTGGTGCAGGCATTTCTTGAATTGTCTTAACTTTATCAAGATCAACTTTAATTCCTTTTCGGGTGATAATGAAACCTAGAAACTTTCCTAAACGAACACCAAAAGTACACTTATTTGGATTCAAGCAGAGACGATACTTCCTCAAATGTTGAAACAATTTCAACAAGTTTTCTATATGCCCTTCCTTAGTCTGAGATTTGGAAATCATATCATCAACATATACCTCAATTTCCTTATGCATCAGATCACAGAATAGGGCTGTCATAGCCTTCTAGCATGTTGCACCAGTGTTCTTCAACCCAAAAGGCATCACTCTGTAACAGAATGTTCCCCAGGGTCTGATAAACGTTGTTTTTACATATCCTCAAGAGCCATCCTAATTTGATTGTATCTGGAAAATCCATCCATGAACAAGAACACTTTGAATTTTGTTGTACTATCGACCAACATATCTATATGTGGTAATGTAAAATCATCTTTTGCAATGGCTTTATTTAAATCTCTATAATCAATGCACATGCAAACTTTTCCTTCTTTCTTTGGTACAAGAACAATATTGGAAATCCACTGAGGTTACACTGATCTCACAAGAAAACCAGCATCAATCTATTTCAAAACCTCTTCTTTAATCTTCACTGCCATGTCAGGATAAGTTCTTCACAGTTTCTTCTTGATCGGTGGACATTCTGGCTTAAGTGGCAAATAGTGTTCCACAATATCGATATCAAAACTAGGTATGTCTTGATAAGACCAAGCAAAGATATAAACATACTCTTTCATCAACTTAATCAACCTGCTCTTCACCCCGGGATGAAGCAGTGCCCCAATCTTGACTTCTTTTGGATCTTCCTCTGAACCCAAGTTAATCGTCTCCAACGACTCTTTATACGGCTGAATAGTATTTTCCTCGTGCTTAAGAAACCATGAAACCTCTTCTTGGATTTCATAATATTCCTCTTCTTTAGCCTCATACACAGGATATTCAAAGTTGGGACATGGTGCAGGGTCATTGCACTCAATAATTTCGCTAATTAATTTGTACATATGATTTATGATTGACTTTAGAAACTGACACATGTAACAAATTATTATGCATATTTATTTACATTTATTTATTTATTTTGACATGTTTTTTCTGATTACAATTTTCCAAGAAAAAGCAGAAAATAAAGACATAATTTAGAAATCAAAAAACAACTTTTATTAATGATCTTAAAAGTCAAAACAACAGACACGCCCATACAATCACCACTTTCACCTTGGGCAGAGTGACATGCTTTTGAAAAGATAAACAAAAAAAAATTAGTTTGAAATGTGAATGCAAGAAGGAACATCAACAGTGATCTAATTCTGGACTTTGACTCCATGTGTCATAAAATTTGGCATCTCTTGATATGACTCATCTTCAAGAATAGAGTTGATCTTTGGAGTAGTCGGATGGAGATATCATGTGATGTGAAAGATGTCTTGATATTTAATCAAAGTGGACTTCGGCTTAATAACTTCCTTCTTCACTGAGAAACCAAAACCAGTCCCATTCCTATTCATAGGTGGATTAAAAACCTACCCCACACATTGCTAGGGCCTTTCTACATTACTTGTTGCACATCCTTAAATGAGGTGATATAATCTTCATTCTTTCTTATATTATCGATGGAAAAATCTTGGAACTGAGTTCCAACAACAACTTCATCATCTTCTACAATGCTAAAGGAAGAAAAATGAGATATCAACAGAGCTTGCTCACTGTTCACAATAACTACCTTTCCTTCACGGAAAAATTTTAGCTTCTGATGCAAGGTTGAAGTAATAGCTCCTGCTTCATGGATCCATGGTCGTCCCAATAAAAAACTATAGGCGGGGACAATATTCATAACCTGAAAGGTGATTTGGAATAGATGCAGACCTATGTAAATGGGTATATCCACTTCTCCGATGACAGACTTTCTCGAACCATCAAAAGCTTTCATTATAATGCCACTAGGGCACATATGAGTTCTCTGGTACTTAAGCTTCATGAGAGCAATTATCAATATGACATTCAAAGCAGATCCATTGTCAATAAACACATTAGACAAAGAGTCATTATTATAATTCATGGAAATATGAAGATCCAGGTTATGTTTTCTTCCTTCATCAGGCAACTCGTCATCACAAAAGCTCAGATTGTTACAAGATGTAATATTCCCAACAACACCATTGAACTGATCCAGAGACATATCACTTTCAATAAAATCCTTATCTAACACCCTCATCAGATATTCCCGATGAGAAGAAGAGTTCATCAACAAGGCTAGAATGGAAATCTTAGACGGAGTTTGCAACAATTGATCCACAATCTTGTAATCACTCATTTTGATAGTTTTTAATAGATCATCAACATCCTTTTCCAAGGTAGTGCCACTAGATTCTCCTTCCACTTTCTTAGGCTCGGTATAAGTCTCAATAACCTTTTTTCTAGGATTAACATTTCTTAAAAAGGTAGGGCCGAAGAAACGGCCACTACGAGTTACCCGACAAGCTTCAAAAATATTCTCAACATGGGATAAAGGTCGGATAGGAATTTCCACACCATCTTCTAAAATAGTTATGTTGTACTCATAAGTCATAACCTTATCTGATTCATATGGGATAGGACTAGGAAGACAAATAACCACAGGAGGAATAACAACCTTGCTATGGTACTCAATTTCGAAAGGAGTGGGATCACAAAAATATGGTACAATAACATTCACCCCCACTTCTTTAGAATACTCAGGCATCACACAATCATTATCAAAAAACATACCTTCACCAGAAGAAAAGAACTCATCCTCAAAAATGTACTCATCATCCGACATAGCCTCAACTGAGTAATCTTTAATCACATTAACTTCATTATAATTATGTCTGTTGCATGTGACTCTTATAGTACCATTATCTAACAACAATTGAACACCTCTCCTTAAAACAGAACAACCATGGGAATCTCTACAGCAGATATGATAGGACCCGTAATGATTTACCTCTTGGCCATCCATGTGATAAAATGTGGCATGCAACTACACCAAAATATCATTCATGTAATTCACATAAAAAATCTGGAATTCACTGGGGCATCTGTTGTACCACAAAATTTTCCCTCTCTTTTATCAAGACATTTCTCAATAAAAACTCTTCAATGACTCAAGCTTACACACGTGTTGACTAGGTCAGATCATCTCCTAAGCACTGAGACTCCAAATTAGGGTTTTGACTGAGAATGACTGATCACCGACTTTTGACCTAATACATACCAAATGGCTTAAAGCATGATCTCAAGGACTCAAACGCAACATGTTGACCTATTTCATGGCTCGAATAATTTCTCAGGATCAAAGGTTTGATTGTTGAAATTTAGATCAACTGACAAAAAGTCAACTGATACACAAAAAGTCAAACTTTGACTTTTGGTCAACATCAAATTTCAAAGATCAAAATTCATTAAAACCTACAAAAATATCAAACTTGATCATCAAGAATCAAGAAAGTCAACAAAAAGTCAAAGTTTCCAATACTTAGAAATTTCCTAAGTGTTTTTACACTTGATAATTTCATTAATCCATGACATTTTTGCACCAAGATGCAAGATGATTCAAAGAAAACTTTCAACATGAAAGTTGTAGATCTTGATGAATTCTATAACTTTGTATTAGAGGGTTGATGTCCAAAAAATTCTTAGATTTGAAGATATAAGCCCATGAAGTCATGACATTTTTATCTAACACTTAGAGAAATTTTCAACAGGTTTGGTCAGGTTTTTGTCCGAACTTCTTGGCCAATTTTAATCAAGTTCCCATTGGATTTAGATAAAATGGTCAGTATGAAAGTTGTAGGCAATGTTTCAAGCTTTCCAAAACATCTAAGAGCATTAATTTATCATACCTGAGCTAGGAGATTCAAAGGCGTGAAGTTGGGCATTCATTCTTGAATTACAAGTCATTTTGGTGAAGAACACATAATCCAATCTACATGCTATGCTGTATAATATTATGTTGCAGGCCTTCTAACTTGAAAATCTCGCCATAATTTAATTTTTACGCAAACTTTTGAGCTATTGTCCATTTGGTTTAAGCATTGTCCAAGTGATCTTTCCATTTTTGGCACAAAGGCACCATTGCCATTCTTGAAAAGCATGCTTTAATCATAATGTCAACTCCTTGAGCATCTCAATGGTTTCTTATGCACATACACAATGTCTAATCAAGAATACATTTGTCAAATTAAATTATGTAATTGACAAAGCCTTTTAATAAGTAATTAGGGTTTATCTTTACTTGTCATCCCCATTTGTAAATTTGTATCCCCCATCCCTCAAAGTATTGTAATAGCGTAGGACTTTTAAATTCCGCAATTTATCACTTTCCATATTATTTCTAGTAATTAGGGTTTGTATAGAAAGATCTTAAAATCATTACTAGACAACCTTAATTCAAGGTAAAATACATGAAAAGAAAAACACCTTGCATACATGCACCTCTAGGGTAACCCATACTTGTTGCCTCAGATAAAACAGTCATGTCCCTCGAACGTGGGATACTTTAGGAAAGACCCTCGATTGCAAGATCGTATTCCCTCGATGATCCTTCGACGTTGCCTTTGGTGAACGATCTTAGTCCCTTAGGACAAATTTCTAAGGTATCCTACAATGTTTTCTTCTATGACTGTACGATGACCCATGCCTGTCCTTTCACATCCAATGGTAAGGTTTCTTACTAACTAATAGTAAGATAACACTATCTAAAGAAGGAGGAAAAGAAAAAAGACTTTTCTTTTGAGTAGGTAGAACGTTCGTAGTTGCTTGCTCACAAAAATTTCAAAACAAACATCTTTCGAACACACCAACACCTCCATAAAATATTTTCAAAAGTCAATGCTTTGTATATGTTCTCTCTGAAACAAAAAACATTACAAAGTTCGCCTAAACGAAGGCACTTTTCAAAAATACTTTCAAAATAAATCACAAGCACATTTACAAAGAATTTCAAAGTGAGATAGCAACTAAGATCCCTTAGATAACTACGCATGAAAAGGGTGCTAAAACCTCCCCTTTTCATAACCTACCCACCGAACTCAAGAAAATTCTCAAAAGGTCTTTCCTGTTCTTTTCACCCTTTCCTTTATTGGATAAAATAAAATTCGATGGAGACTCTTGCTATCCGCAACATTTGCGATAAAACACAAAACACCCAAGTCAGTTCTCCCACTGTGTCACAACATCCATAAACCATATTCATATCTTCTTCATATTCAAACCTTGGTCTGATTATGTGGATGAGACCTTGATCCATCATTTATTGAAGATCAACTCTTACTTTATCACATTCATGGATATCTTAACTCCAAATACTACAACCAGCATGGTCATGTGCATAATAATTAAACTCAAAAAGATCAGAATGTATCTTCACTAAATCACCTCTAACCAGGTTGATATCGAAAATCCGTAAAACTCCAGGAAAACCAGCAACCATATTTACAACACTCCCACTTCCATGTTTGGGTAGTGGATTATCCTTCACATTAGGACCAACATCTTTAAAAGACAGGAGACCAGATCTTACCATCTTCTGCACTTCAGACTTCAAGGGAAAATAGTTTTCAATGTTGTGCCCTTGGGCTCCTTGATGAAAAGCACAAGTATGATCTACCTTGTAATACCATGGTAAAGGTGAAGGTATAATAGAGAGAGGCCTAGTTTGCACCAATTTCTTTTGAATTAAAGATGAAAACAACTTTGCATAACTCATCAAAATAAGATCAAAAGCTTCTCTCTTCTGACCAATCCTTGATTACCTTGAGGAGGTGCTCTCTGATAGGCCATATTGACGACTGGAGTCACAGAAGCAACTTGTTGTTGGTATTGATGACATCTTCTCGGATGTACAACCTTTCTTTCCTTAACGACAACATTTCTTTCACTTTCTTTCTTTCTAGAAAACCCATATGATGATTTCTTTGTTCGACTAAAACCTCGGTCCTTTGTCAATCATCCTTCCCCGCAGCTTCTTCTAGACGAACACCCATACTTACCATTTCAGTGAAATCACTCGGTGCACTTGCAAGCATCCTTTCATAATAAAACGAACCAAGGGTTTTTAGGAAGACCTTGGTCATTTATTTATTCTCCCATCGGGGGTACCATTTTGGCGGCAACTTTGCTCCAGCGCTATGCATACTCTTCAAATTACTTTTATCCTTCTGAGCCATTGCTCTTAGCTAGTCACGGTTAGGTTCCATAAACATGTTGTACTTATACTGTTTCATGAAAGCTTCACCCAATTCAATGAAGGTGTGGATGTTGATATCGTCCAATCCCATATACCATTTCAAAGCAGCATTGATTAAACTATCCTGGAAGAAATTAATAAGCAGGCATTGGTTATCAGTATGAGTGGATATCCTTCTGATATACATCACCAGGTGGTCACAAGGGAAAGAGTTTCCCTTGTACTTCTCAAATTTTGGTACTTTAAACTTTCCTGGCACTTTCACATTAGGAACTAAGCAGAGATCACTGACATTTTGTCTGAATAAATCTTTCCCTTGGAGAGCCTTCACTTGTTTCTGCATTTCATTGAATTGATCCTGAAATTCATCCAATCGATCATGGAAGTCCAAACTTCTGCTTGGTGGAGGAGCAGGCTGATAAACTTCATCATTAATAACAAGCGTAACATTCATTGTATGAGTCACAATATAAAGAATCTCATTATTAGCAACATGAGTAGCATGCACCATAGGAGGTGTAACAGTAGTTTGAGCAAACAGAGCAACTTGAGCAGCATGATTGTAGCATTCTAGCATGAAGTTCTTAGGAATTCCCCATGGATAATCGTGAGGCATGCGGTATTGAGAAGCAGTCGTCCATTGTGGCTGAGTAGCATGGGGAGATGGAGGAGGAGGTGGTGGCTGGTCCTGAGCAACCACCAACGATTCCACCAAAGCAGTCATATTGGCCATACCAGCCCTCAAAGAAGTAACTTCCTCATGCAGATCGCGATTCTCTTGTTCAATATTTTCCATCTTCTTCCTAGAATTAGCCTGAGTATTGTAGCAATGAGACAGCTTGTCGACTAAACGAAGTAGAGAAACACAGTAAGACACCTGGGTATGAACAAGAATGCAAAAATATGTGCAAGATGATGCGTGATATGTAATGCATATGATTTATTTATTGTCATTATTATTTTTTCAAGGAACTCAGAGAATTATAGACGATTGCAAATATTAAACACTATAACATTTGGAAATAGTGAAAATTTCATTTTAATAATAACTTCGGACTGGATTACAACTTTTAGTACAAGTTTCAAAAATTCTAAGTACAGGAGAATAAAGATAGAGTGTAAAAATCCTAAGGAGACAAAGTTGATGAAGATATCTCCACAGACTGACGCTTTCCTTTGAGTTTTGCTATCTGAGCCTTTTGCTGCTCGTTCTCTTCTACATACATGTCGGAAACTTCTTTCCAATCACCAGAGTCAGAAAATGAATGATCGAGACCTGGATGAGATCTAGAGGAAAATAAATACTTTTGCTTCTCAACCATATCCACAACATGACTCTCAAGAATCATCGATCAAATCATCCTTCTCTTTTAATTCGATTGAGTATGATACATCCAAATTCTTGTACTTGTTCTTCCATGGTATAGGTTCCACATCATCTAAGAGAGGAGGAGTAGTACTCATAAAACAAATCAGGTATATGTTCTTCATGAAAATAAGGCATCTTCAACTGAATTTCCCTTGCTTGTATCCAACGGAGACGATGTTCAAGGGAAACAGCTCCTCTTGGTCCCAAGTCCCTTCTACCTTTTCTATGAATGTGGCGCCAAGCCTTTTCAATCTCTTTCTTATCTTCCTTGTGATCTTCCCCTTCTTTGAGAAAGAAACCACTCAGATGAATGTTGTTTGACTTATCTCTCATCAAATATCCAAGTAAACAATGTGCAAGAACGTGATTGTAGTTAATTCTTCCCTTTGTACCAAGAAGAGGTACATTGGGGAAACTACCACAGCTATTAAGAATATCCACATAATAATAAGCTTGGTGATGCCAATCAATGTCATAATGAGTGAGAGCCATAATCTCCAGGGCCCAACGTGGTTCCTTCTTGATATCCCAAAAAGCAACAGTCCGAGGTAAGTGAGAAATAAACCACTGATATAACAACGGTGTGCAACAAATGATCATCCCCCTAAGATGGATGATTAATAAGTATCTCCTTACAATATAGGGACTGAATTCCAAATCAGAAAGATCCTAATGGCATTAACATCCAAAAATTTGTCGATATTGGGAAACAAGAACAACCCATAGGCAAGCAAAGAAAAGATAGCCTCGAAATCAGTTGTACTCTTCATTTTGGCAAAATAATGAGCTTTCTCTAATAAGAACTGAGCGGATAAACCCCTAATTCCTCCTTTGGTAGTAATGTTAACCTCAACCTTAGACTTATTCAAATGAGTTATGGTGGAAATCTCGTAAGACTTAGACTCTCCTTTTAACCCGATGAAAGAAACACGATTATTAATAGGTAAACCAAGTAAATAAGAATACTCCTCTAATATGGCCATCAGCTGATAATCAAGAAAAGTAAAACACCAACATAATTGATCATAGAATTGGACCAATGTAGAAAAATACCCTCCTTCAACTTGAGCTTCATAAGAGACATGACAGATCCATACTTCTTCAAAAAATCTGTAGAGCTCTCAATCTCAAGAATCAATCATCATTTCCTCTATCTTAGGATCCTTTAAACTATACTTCCGAGTCTTTCTTTTTCCAAAATCCATGGTCAAAAAGTACATGAGATATTTGCAAAAGTCAACCCTTAAGTTCCTTGAAGTGACTATTTTAAAGAATTCTCATGGGTGCATGAATGTATGATAATGCAACAATCACACACAAGATCACAAAAATGGGGGTTCATAGGTTTGGCATCATGATCATGAAGCCAAAGGTACTACCCACAAGGTACAAATTAAAAGTTTATCACTTGCCAAACAAGGTTCTAAAAGGTTCCCAGAGTCTACACCTTTCCTTCGAATATTGCCAACATCCCGATTAACCCGGTAATCAGCAATATTCTCAGGAAAAAGTCGTCTAAGTGTAGCATCGCGTGACAACCACTTCCAAATTGCTCCGTCATAGTTTCCACACTACACCTAAAATGCCAAGATGGGTTAGGGGTTCTACGGTCCTTAGCTTTAGCAAGCTCCCAGGTATAAATCAACATGACTTCTCGATTCCTCAGTAAACAAATACTAGTCAAAGGGGCCTCCACTAAGTGAGGGATCTCATGTCTCCTTTTTTGGGTTTCCTCTCTCAAAGTTAATATGACTATACCGCCCGTGTTATCTTAAGTTTTCCCAAGCCCGGGTAGAGGACTTATGAGAAATCACCAACCATCCTGAAAATTAGGAATATCCAGACAAACATATATACAACACATAATATACAACAAATAATAGCACATACACAAATAAAAAAAGATAGGCTCAACCAACTTAGAGATGGACCAGCATTTGGTTAATATGTCCCCAGTGAAGTCGCCATTTTTTTGTAGCGATAGAAATGTTGAGACTAAGCCATTAGATTGACTTAACTCGCACATATCAAATAGAAATCTCCACCTCACTTTATTGTTTCCAGAGGAATAGGAAAAGAGCAAATAAACCCAAAAAGGAGGGGGAGAGAATCTAGGTACGAGGGTTGGTTATGCAAAGGGAAGATATTAGCACCCTAAACATCTACAGTACTCTGCAAGAACCTCTTTGAAAATTTGTGTATTTTTGCTATAAATGTTGTATACAAAAATAGATGGTGGAGATGAGAAAAGAAGTATTTTTTACAACTTTTGCACCTGCCGCGGTTGCGAACCTTTAGTGCCTACGTACCAACTTCTATGCAATAAGGGATCAGGGTCATATTTGAGTGGAAAACGCACTTACTACCCACGATTATGAGAAAGGAGAATTTGCATTATCTCAAAGTGGAGGATATGACTTGGATTTTAAAATCAACAAAGCCTCACTCAACACCCAAGTGGAAAATATCTCACTTCACTACATATCGTAGAAGTATAATACCTCACGTCACTAGAAGAATCGACAAGAGTCTAATATTTTTTAGAAAAAGTTTAAAGTAAAAAGTCAAACTAGAAAATGGTTTGAATGAGGTTAATGAATTTTAGTCTTGTCACAAAAAAAGAGTCAAAGTATGATTAATATTGATTAAAATTTTATTATGAAAGGATTTTTTAAAATACATGGACCTAAGTCCAAGTTTATTATGAAAGAGGTTCAAGTTATAAAATAAGAAGAGTTTTGAAAAGGAGGGAGAAGATTTTTGAAATTAAAGAAGATAAGAGGAGATCAAGGGACTATCCTAAATCATAAAGTAAAAGCTAAGGAAAAGAACCATCTAACCAACAAGAAGCCAATACTTGACATAAAGAGTCAATGTAGAACTCCAACCCTTTGGATTGAAACCAAGAAAGCAAAAATACTAATTCCCTTAAGAATACCAAGCTTCTGATTAATTAAGTTTTCACAAAAATTAGGCAGAGTAACGGTTCTATACATATGAATTCTCAATCACATACAAAGCACATTATCAAAATAACCCGCACACAAAGAAAATCAACCCAATGTCTTGGGGTAAACCCCAAGAATTCCAAACAAAATAACAATAGAGTCACAAGGTCCCAAGTGTAATCAAGGCTTCTAATCCAAATTCCAAGAGGTCCACAACTCCGTTATGTCAAGGATAGTAACGAAATAGTCCAAGTAACCTTAAGATTTTTAACGTTCAAGTTGGTTATTAAGTGTTTTCAAAAAGAAAATAAAAGCTCAAATAAGCAAAGATAAAATGACATAAAGATAAATTCTCAAGTGAGCAAAGATAAAAAAAATGCATGAAATATAAATGCTAAAGTAAATGATGGATAAAAGTAAAGGCACAAAATAAAGGGCATAAAGTAAAAGCACAAAGTAAAGTCAATTGTTAATGAATTAGAAGTTAGAGGTTAGTTGAATGACCATCTTGAAACTTGAATTTGAAAATTTATTAGAAGATTGATAAAATCAAAGCTTCTCAATAACAAGTTTCATTTGCTTTTTGTCAAGTATATCATTCATTTCAAGTACTCAAAGCAAGCATATATGATCAATGATGTTTAAATGGTCCACTTAGACCAAAATTCATGAAAGTTCATTAGAGGATTGATAAGATCAAAGCCTCCTAACAATGAACCTCAAGGTTATTGGATCAAAGGTTTCAAATTAAACATACTTGGGCTTGCATACATAGGTTTGAGCCACGAATGATCATTTTTCGAATTGGGACAAATTTAACGCTATGTTAAGTAATCGTAAGTGGACTTATGTAAAAGTTACACCTATTTTGACGCAGGTCAATAGAAATCTATGTACCACATGTTAGAGAAATGATATGTAGATTATTCTCCAATAACATGTAGCACAAGCAAGAAAGGGATAAGATGAAGATGGAAGGGATGTATCAGATGAAATCAAGGTTTCAAATATCATCAACATCATTCATCCATTTTGGTGGATTTTGTTTTTCAACCTATCAACACCCAAGATCCAATGAGGTTGAGAAACTTGTCCCAAAATAACACCCAAATCAGGACCAAACAAAAATAATAAAATAAAATTCAATAAAACAATATTTAAATTATTAATTAAAGGGAAATAATTGGTAAAATACACAAATTATATTAAAAAACTAAATAAAAATCCCAAAAAAAAGCCAGAGTTCAAACATGAGTAAATAAGTGTTGACAAATTTTTTTAGAATTTTTTAAAGTCATAATCTATTTCTAAATTTAAAGAAATAAGCAAAATAAACCAAAAATTATAAAAAATAGTAAAATCAGAAATAAAAATAAAATGAGGCCACCAATATTTGTCAAGAGGTCATTGGATCTTTCCATATTTTTCCAGAATTTAAAAATCAAGAAAAGTATTTTTAAGTAATTAAAACAATTAAAATAAAGTGAAAAATCATAAAAAATACCAAATCATAAAATAAAATTGTTAAAAAATAAGAATCAGAAAGAGAAATATCAAAAGTATTTTTTAGAATTTTTAGAAGTTGAAATGATTCTTTTATGAGTTTTTGAAGTTTAAAACAAATAAAATATAAAATTAGAAAATAAAAATAAAACCAAAATGATGTAAACCATTGGATCAATGTCAAAATGTGTTAGTAATCAAATCCAAGGGATCCGGAGCATTGTTCATGATATGGACATTAGTGAATAAACCACTGGATCATTTAATTAAAACATTTTTTGAAAAAAATGTGTGGCGCGGTATGATTGGTTGAAGGGAAGACATGTCATCATCTTCAACCTCCGGCCACACACGGATTACAGGTTCCATAAACTGTAAAAATTAGAAGCTCAGACTGGTGTAATTCGCTTCGTCTCTTTAAGACGATTTTAATGTTACCCTCGCGAAAATTTTATATAAACTGTAGCTCAGTCGATTTGAAGAATACCAGAAGAAAAAAGTTAGGAAGGGATTTGAAAATTCATGAGCAAAACTCACTTCCAGTTAAAAACTAATCATGCGATCAGTATCAGAGTGATGAGAGCTACATTGAAGCAACAAGTTTGGAGATCTCTGAAACTCGACTTAGCTAGCACTATTCATGGCATCTCAAGCCTTGGTTCTTGTTCTGTTAGCTTTACTGAAGTTCAAGGATGAAGAATCAACAAAGAAATTGGATTGAAAGATACTTTAGAATTGAATTCGAAGTTACAGAATTATGAGTTACGGAGGAAGTTCTAAAGAGGTTCTTTAGCTCTCTAAAGCTTGTCAAATGAGTGGGATATTATCTTCTATTTACAGGTAAGTGAATGGAATCAAGAGAAGGTTGGATGATGTAATTTGATTCGAAATCGTGCACACCTGCATTATTAGCAAAGTGTGACTTACAAGTTGTCAAAACTCAACCATTCCTTATGTTTTGATGTGCTAAACCTTTCGAGAAACTTCGTTAATCAAGTTTAAACATCAAACACGTGACAAAATTGAATTTAGAGGTCACACTAATCAATTTGAAATCTGACTGTAAATGAAACTTCAGCTCCAAGATACCAACTTTGAATCCATGGTGCACATAACTTAAGAGGCTTTAGGGCATAATTCTTGAAGCATTTGAAAGCAAAAGTCACAATATTTACAATGTGCAAGAAAGACTCCATTTGGATAATTGAGCTGAAAGTCATGTCCATTTGAATTTGTGAAAAAGACACAGATATTTTGTACTTAGAAAAATTTTAAGTGTTGAACTTAAAAATGACCTATAATATTTTTCAAAATTACATGACTTTTCACTCAAAATTTGATCTTGATATCTGAAGATGACATGAAGTAGACCTCTTAAATTGAAGTTTGGAATTGATATCACTCAAAATTCATAAAAATTTAAAGAGTTATGTTCTTTGGAAGATGGTGAGTAAATTTAGGGAAATTCACAAAAGACATATAATCTTTTCAATTCTTCAACAACTTTCTAAGCATCTTCAAGTCTTGCACATAAAAACAAATTTATATTTAACATCCAATAGATTATTATGGAAAAATAATGGACTCAAGGAAATGAAAATTGACCAAGTTATGATCATTTGAAGTCAAGCCCTAGAATTCAAAGGCCTTTCAAGGAGACTTGTAATCTTTCTCAGTTTTTAGTGATCTTTCATACAAAACTAGCCTTAGACTTCTGAAGAGAGATTGTTAAGGACCCTTTAAAGAGAATCATGGCTTTGGAATCACTCAAAAATCTCAAAGAGTGAGCAAGATATGGTCCTTATAAGTCAATAAACCCTAGCTCAGAGAGTGTCAAAATGACTTGAAACCCCTTTCAAGTTTTGATGATTTTTCTTTCACAATTGGATCTGGTCATGTGAAGAGAGGTTGTTGTAGATGATTATAAGAATACATAGAAAAAATAACCAACTCAAAATGTTAAAAATTGAGAGAGTTACGAATTTGTGATCACTGAATCTAGTATTTGTTTAATTAGGTCAAACTTGTTGAACCAACCTTGAATCTCTTGGACTTTCTTGGAAAAATAAAAGCATGATGAATCATAAGAGGCCTTGAAATGATGTTGTCTTGAATAACACTAAAATAGGGAGCTTAAGCATTAATGAAGCTTGTTGAAGAAGGCATGGAAATAAACACATGAACCTATGAATCTTCTTGATGAATTTCACCACTAACTTTAAGGAGGTCTTAACCTAATTAAAGTGAGAGAGTTTCTTGAACTACAAATATTTGATGCCATAAACATGACCTTGAAGATTGATATCTTTCGATCCATTAGAGAATCATTTGATTGAGAATCACCCCTCAAAACCCTAAGTTAGACGGTGAGAGGAATGTAATTGTGATCACCTACAATATGAACATTCAAAGAGACATATATATATATATATATATATATATATATATATATATATATATATATATATATATATATATATATATATATATATATATATATATATATATATATATATATATATATATATATATATATATATATATATATATATATATATATATATATATATATATATATATATATAATGGTGTTATTTTAAGAAAACATGTACAAGATACACAAATCAAGGTGCTTGGTGATCCCTCAAGAGCAAACTTAAAGATATGATAAAGTAGACATGTAGAACCAGTCCTAATGTGTGATCTTGATGTATTGGTAAAAATGAGATGATGAGAAATCTTAGGGAGAAAAATTGGGGTATAACACCAGGTCGATGCATACTGAAGCATTTCTGAATAATGTAGAAATTCTTATTTTATGAGTTAATACATCCACTTTTTAGGTTCACACATTTACCATCATTTTAAAGCATGTAGCTTTTGACTTGTTTCAATCGACACATGGCTTCTCATAGGTCGATACATACATTTTAAAATTCACATATGTGTCGACACATATGATATATAGTTCGAAACATACTGTTATGTTTGGTTAATTTCTTTAAATCTTTTTATTCAGAATTTACCCCTTTTGCCCTAAAAGTTTCAAAACTATAAATACTTTTTCATGCATCATTCATAACTTGTCGAAAACCATAATTTGCATATTTATTTCTTCATGTTCAACCTCTAATCTATGCATACACACTGACATTACATTGTAGTGGTGTTTTGTTAGGGTTCCATCTAGATAAGGACTGCTAGTGTCTAATTGTGTATTGGTGGGAGTTTTGTAGGGGTTTTCATCCAGGAAAAACCTTGGGTTTATCCTCCAAGATCATTGGTTGATTTGGGGGTTTTTGTGCAAGACGTTCGAGAGGTGATTATGGTGAAGTGGACAGCCTTGGAGTGCTTAAAATCTTTGAAAGTAACCTTGGATTGTTTGAAATCTTTGTAAGGAAGTTACTTGGAGTACCAGATAAAATTGAAGTCTTGTGTTGCAATAGTTTGAAATCGACGGTGCACGAAATCTTTGGAGATAAAGAATGCAAAGGAGTAGCAAGATCCATAGAGTCATTTTTCATCTATTGTGTTTTTGGTCTATCTCGAGATCAAAAGTGAAGAAGGGGTTAAATCAACAACAAGCTTAGGGTTTTTGTGTCGTTTAATTTTTTGTTTTTTACTTTCTTTGACAATCATTGATCAATTGGTCAAATAGAATTGCGTTATCATTTGAATATTGTAAGAATTTTCCTAATAAATTTTGATTTTACCTCAAGTGTTGATATAACTTATAACCACTTTTTATTATAAGTGGTTTTGTGTATCAACACAATTAAAGGAATAATTCTGAGAATTCACTTGCACACCATGTGTTTGATAAATTGACTAAACTAGTTCTTTTAATATTACCATTGGAAATAGCCTTGCTAAGTGAAGTTTATTAAACAATAAATAAGTTTCAAGTAATTCAAGCTTATTAATTCTATTATACTTCATATTCCATAGTGAAATTTAATTTACAGTTTGCATATCTGAGCTTCTCAATAACGTCCGTATAGAAGACAATTTAAAAAAAAAAACTTTTGCGTTGTACATTGATAAACTTTTTCAAAACCAAATTTATTTGGAATTTTTCAAAGGGGTATATATTAACCCCCTCCCCACCCCCCCCCCCCCCCCCCCACCTCCCCTATAGATACATTGATATCGTCTAACAAGTGGCATCAAGAGTCTCGTTCATTCTGGCTTCGACACTTTTAGAAAATGGCTTACGAACCTAAAAAGGATTATAAAGGAGCCCCAATTTTCACGGAAGAAAATTATAGTTATTGGAAAACTTGTCTTCAAATTCATGTCAAATCTAATGAAAAAGGTGTTTGAGAAGCTATTCTAAATGTTCCAACACCGGTGACATATGTTATTGATGGTGTTACCGTACCAAAGCTGGAAAACTTATGGGATGAGAAAGATGAGAAAAAGTAATCTTGCGATTGGAAAGAAAATAAAATCATTATATCCTCACTTGGTGTAGATGAGTTCTACCGTGTTTCCCATTGTTAAACCGCAAAGGTTATGTGGGACGCTCTACAGGTGACTTATGAGGGAACTAATGATGTTAAACAAGCAAAAATTAATACACTTAACCAAAAGTTTAAACTCTTTCGCATGAAGCAAGGGGAAACCATTGCTCAAATTCGAAAGAGGTTCTCTCATCTTATTAATTGTTTAAACTTACTAGGAAATCCTATTTCCAATAATATTGCTACTAACAAGGTGTTGAGATGTCTTACTATAAATTGGCAACCAAAGATCACCGCGATCAAGAAAGCTAATAACCTTGCTACACTCGATCTCACCGCATTGTTTGGGAAGTTAGAAGAGAATGAGTATGAACTCAATTGATTATACAAACATGAAAATAAGCTTGAGAAAAACAAGAAAGAAAAAGGGGCCGTCAAGGAAGAAGTATTGAAGTCTAAGGCTCTTAAGACTTTAAGCTCAAAGTCCTCAAGGGAAGAGCTCTCAAATGATAGTGACTCTAGTAATGAAAAGAATTTAGATGATAAAGAGATAGGATTATTTGAAAAAAGATATAATAGATACATCCAAAAGAAGGGT
Source organism: Vicia faba (assembly GCA_948472305.1). NCBI lineage: Eukaryota > Viridiplantae > Streptophyta > Magnoliopsida > Fabales > Fabaceae > Vicia > Vicia faba. The sequence continues at coordinate 434,246,976 of OX451737.1, read as the reverse complement.
GTCAAATACTCCAACAAGAATATTGTAAAATTTAAAAGAAATCTTTCTCCTCTAAAGATAAATACAACAAAAAGGATAAGGCAAAGGGTATGTGCTATGAATACAGAAAACTGGGTCATTATAGACTGGATTGTCCTTCACTTTCTAAGAAGAAAGGAAAGGGTCAACCAAACAACTCTAGAAATCCTAGACAAGCCGATGTTGCTTGGGTTAGTGATAGTGAGGTCTCAAGCAATGAAAGCTCGAGTGAGAGTGATGAAGAGGCAAACTATTGTTTCATGGGAAATCATCGTCAAGGAAAGAAAAAGGATGTAAGTCATTTAAAATACTCAAATGTTGCAAATTTGTCTTTTAATAACTTAAAAAATCAATTTGAAAATTTACAAAAAGAAACTTTATATGCTAACAAAAAGTTGGCCTCCTAAGAAAAAGTTTTTATATATTTAAACGCCAAGGTTGAAGAAACAAATAAAATTTTTGAAGCATTAAAGAAACTCATTGTAAATGGTTCAAATTATTTAAAGGAGGATGAATAATCTTATAAATTTGGATATGAAACATGTCAAATTTGGCAACAAGAAGTGAGTAATATTGAAACCAAATTGGACAAAATACATCATCCTACTAACATTATTGCTATTGGATGCGCAAAGGTTGAAAATCCTCATAAGAGCTATAACTTGATTAAAGAAAAGTCTAATAGCATAAGTAATTCCTATCATAGATTACTTTGTCACTATTGTTGCAAAAAGGGACACACTATTAAAAGATGCAAGTTTAGGTGCTTTTTGGTACCTAAAGAAAATTTCCAATGTTTGCCCATAAGCAACATTTATTTAACTCACTCCCAAGGACCCAATGAGAATTGGGTACCTACCACTTTTGTTTGATTTTTGTAGGATAAGTGTCTTGACGCTATGACGGGAAAGTGGATTCTCGATAGTGGATGTTCAAGACACATGACGGGAGACATATCCCTCTTTTCTGACTTTGTGGCTAAGAAGAAAGGGTTTGTATCCTACATTGATTATAACAAAGGTGCAATACTCAGAAAAGGTAGTATAGGTAACCCCTCAACTATTACTATCTCAAATGTTATGCTAGTTGAAGGTCTTTGACATAGCCTTCTTAGTATTACTCAATTATGCGATAATGGTTATAAAGTAGCTTTTGTCAAAGATTATTGTATATAATTGAACACAATAAAAAGAAGGATTGTATGTTTAGTGGCATGAGGGTTAGTAATATCTATATGCTTGACTTAAGAGAAATTTCCTTGAACAATGCCCAATGTATTGTTACCTTGAGTGAATACTCTTGGCTATGGCATGGATGTTTGGATCATGTCAACTTTCATCTACTTAACAAAATTGTTTCAAAAGATTTAGTAATCGGTCTACCAAAAATGAATTTTTCAAAAGACCATCTATGTGACGCATATCAAAAGGGTAAGCAAACAAGGGTCACTTTTAAGTCATAAAATGTTGTTTCAACATCGAGACCACTTGAGCTCCTTCACATGGATTTATTTGGTCCTTCACAGAATAAAAGCATAGGCAGTAATTACTATGGTCTCATAATTGTAGATGATTACTCAAGGTTTTGTTGGAAATGTTTCTTATGTAGTAAAGATGAAATGTCCTCGGCCTTCACACGTTTTGCTAAATTATATCAAAATAAATTAAATTCAGAATTTGTTGTCATTTGAAGTGATCATGGGGGTGAATTTGAAAATCACCTCTTTGAAGAATATCGTGATAAATTTGGCATTGAACATAACTTTTCAGCTCTTAGAACTCCACAACATAATTGTGTTGTGGAGCATAAAAATCGTGTTCTAGAGGAGTTGGCAAGAACAATGCTTAATGATTATAGTCTACCAAAATATTTTTGGGCCGATGCTATTAGCACGACTTGTCATGTCTTGAATAGGATACTTATTCATACAATTCTTGATAGAACTCCAAATGAACTTTTGAAAGGTAGAAAACCAAATTTATCTCATCTTCATGTTTTTGGATGTAAATGTTTTATTTTAAATAATAGAAAAGATAATCTTGGAAAATTTGACGTGAAAGATGATGAAGGTATCTTTCTTGGATACTCTCTATCTAGTAAAGAATATAGAGTTTATAACAAAATATTACTTGTTGTTAAGGAGTCCTTCCATGTTACTTTTGATGAGACCTCCCGAATAGTATTGGGAAATTTAGTTTTTTTATGGTGTAGGTGCATCTAGGAAAGGCATACTCAAAAATACCGATAAAGGAGTTAATCAACCTAAATCAGTAGATGTTGAGAAGGATGAAGATGACAACCTAGAAAAGAAAAATGATGAAAGTCATTAAGAAAATGATGGTCTTCCATTGAAATGGAGAACCTCCAAGGATCATCCAATCGACAACATTATTGGTGATATCACCAAAGGGGGAGAGTTTGAAATGAGTCTAATGGGATAATTAAACAAATCCCATGGACTATAAATTAAGAAACTTGGTGAAGGAACATTTGTGTGTTAAATAAAGTATTGTCTCAAATTACTCAAAAAATTTGGGATAGACAGCGGTAAGGAAATTGACACACCTATGGATACAAATGATAACTTGGATAAAGATGAAAAAGGTAAGAATGTTGAGGTAAAAAGGTATAGAGGTATGATTTGATCTCTTCTTTATCTTATCGCATATAGGCCAAATATCATGTTTAGTGTTTGTATGTGTGCAAGATATCAATCGACTCCTAAGGAATCACACTTAAAAGTCGTTAAGCGAATTCTTAGATACCTAGTTGGTACATCTAATTTTGGACTTTGATATTCCAAGGGAAACAATTGTATCTTGATTGGTTACTCTGATTCTGATTTTTCCGGCTGAAAATTGGATAGGAAACATGTCACATGTTTTCAAAATCCTTGAAAAGTTGGCATAATGTAATACGGTGGGAGAACCGACTTGGTTATTTTGAGTTTTATCGCAATTGTTGTGGATAGAAAGAGTCACCACTGACTTTTCTTTTATCCAATAAAGGAAATGTTGAAAAGAACAGGAAAGACCTTTTGAGATATTTTCTTGAGTTTGGGGGGTAGGTTATGAAAAGGGAAGGTGTTAGCACCCTTTTCATATGTAGTTATCTACGGGCTCTTAGTTGCTAGCTCACTTTGAAATGCTTTGTTTGAAATGTGTTTGTGATGGTTTGAAAGTATTTTTAAAAAGTGCCTTTGTTTAGGAGAACTTTGTAATGATTCTTGTCTCTATAAGAATGTATACAAAGTGTTAACTTTTGAAAATATTTCGTGAAATTATTGGTGTGTTTGAAAGATATTTTAAAAATGTAAGTGTGAAGATGGTTTTATTTGTCAGCAAGCTTCTACAAACGTTCTACCTACTAAAAAAGTCTTAGTTCTATTCCTCCTCTTTTAGATAGTGTTATCTTACCATTAGTTAATAAGCAACCATATCATTGGATGTGAAGGGATGGGCGTGGGTCATCGTACAGTCATAGAAGGCAACATTGTAGGATACCTTAGCAGTTTTCCGTAAGGGTCTAAGATCGTTTACCGAAGTCAATAATGAAGGATCATCGAGGGACTACGATCTTATATTCGAGAGTTTTTGCTAAAGTATCCCACGTTCGAGGGACACGACTATTTGATTGAAGGCAACAAGTGGGATGTACCCTAGAGGTTCACGTGTGAATGTGTTTTTGCATGTAATTTTTTCATTGAAATTAGGGTTTTCTAAGATTGGTTTTATCTTTCCATGCGAACCCTAATTACTAGCAATAATAAGGAAAGCGGTAAATTACGGAATTTAAATATTCTATACTATTACAACGCTTTAGGGGATGGGAGTACAAGTTTATGAATGGGGGATAAAAGCAACAAAATCCTAATTACTATTACAAATTGACAAATTGCACAAATGATTTGCATAATTATGAAATAGTGCAAAAGAGTAAATAAATGTGAAAAGATGGGAAAATGATTGAGTGTGATAAACCCTAAAAAATTCTAAGTACTTTGTAAAAAAATAAATGTTCTTATTTATTTTTGTTTTGAGAAAAGAATTTGAAATTTGAAATGATGAAATGATGAAATTATAAATTTAACCTAATTATTTATTTTTAATTACAAAAATAAAATAAAAGAAAGGTAAGATAATTTAATTTACTTATGAAAATAAATTAAATCATAAAAAGTTCTAAATGTTTTAGAAAATATCATTTTTTGGATTTTTATTTAGGGGAAATATTTTTAATTTAGTGTAAAATAATGAAACCTAATTCTAATTAATTCAAACAAACTAATTAATAAAATAAACCTAAGGTGTGATAAAAATAAATTAATTTTATTTATGAAAATAAATTAATTATTTTAAAAACCTAAGTCTATATTTTTTGTGATTTTATGATTTTATTTGATAAGATAAAAATGATTAAAAAAGGAAAATAATTAAATTAAAAAAACAAAAAGAAATTAAATTGGGCTTGCTGTAAAAAATAAACAGGGGGTGAGAAATAGTAAAAAATCCCAGGCCCAAGACAAAGGGGCCCAGGCGCCTGTTGATGGATTCAGTGGGGATGGCCCTTGATGGTGTATCATGGAGACAACTTCCAGGAGCGTTGGATTTGATTTGATGATGATCAAATGGCTGAGGGGAGAGGTGTAACATTTACGCACCAGGCTTGCTTGCACAAAATTAGTAAATAAAATATGAAAAAAATACAAAAGGGGGGTTCACATTGGTTCGAACCCTCGCCTTTATGGTTAGCAATGCTTTAGTACGCGCGCACTTTCCACTTGGGTGGTTGTTTCATTTGTTCATAATACAACAACCATTAAATATATTTTAAACTCAACCCTGAATATTTGAAATCATCTTCTTCTTCCTCCTTGCGCGCGTATAACAAACAACCACCATTGTCAACCTTGTAACTTTCTAATTTCTCAATCATTTTAAAAAGTACAAACATGAAACTTACTCCACTTTTTACCATGATTCCAACCATATAAATTTCATAAGCTATAAATTAAAGGTGATTGAGAATTTTGTTGGGCCCCAAAATAAAACCTAACTTTTCTGGATTTTTAGTTCTAAATTTCTCGACACATGGTTAATAAAAATGAAATGTAAGCATATGGTTAGCTTCAGGGCAATGATATCTACATTTTATCTTCACAAATGAACCACTAATGATGCTTGTATGAAGAATTAAAAGTCAAGAAAACTTACCTTGAAACTGAAATTCGTGTTTTGATTTATAGCACCTTTCAAGGTGTTGTGATGATCAAAATATATTCAGTGAACCTCTAGGAAGCTAATGCAATGATTAGTTGGGTTGAGGATGGTTGAATTGTGTTAGGGAAGTCAATGTGCAGCACCCTGTTTTAGATTATGGAGGATGGTGATGGAGGTGTTACAGTTCCAAAACAGGGACAAGGATGAGTTATATTTGATGTAAGGAAGCATTAGGATTTATTTGGAGAAGAAACGCATGAGTGGATTATGAGATAGAAGTTTTTGGGCAGAAATGACAAGTTATGGAGGTTTGAATGCAATTCGTAGTTTGAGGGAGTTTCAGGGCTTGTAATTTCGTGTCCTGGGTTGAATAATAGTGTCTCAATTTATTGGAAAAGTTTTTGAGAGCTTGAGATGATCGGAAGCACAAGTTCACATGGTATGGTTCTTTGGCTTGTTTTTAAAGGAATCTTTATACACATTGTCCCAATGCATAGTACAAGGATATATAGAGTGGTTACAAGCTTTAAACATGTTTATCTGACTTTGTATGTTGAGTGTGTGCTGAATAAACAAGGTAAAAGCTCAAGATAAGTTGACTTTGTGATTAAAGCAACTTTTCAAGAATGGAAAGGTAACTTTGTGCCATAAATGGAAATGCAACTTGGATAATGGCTCAAATGCTTGGACAATGGCTCTATCAGTTGTGTAATTAATTAATTATGGAGTGAAACACAAGTTATAAGTCTACAAAGCAAGATTATGCGGCATGGTTATAAGATCGGATCAAATGTTCATCAAGAAAATGACCTATAATTCATGTTTATGAGGCCATCTTCATCTCTTCGAAACTTCTAGCTCAAGCATAATCTCTCCAAGTTATTTGACATTTTGGAAAGCTTGAAAAATCCTATACAATATTTATGTTTACCATTTTGACAAAATCATCTTGGAGCTTGGTGAAAATTGGCCAAGAAGTTAGGTAAAAAATCTTCCTAAACTAGGTCAAATTTTCACTAAGTGTTTTAGAAAAAGTGCATGACTTCATGAATTTATAACTCAAAATAGAAGCATTTCTAAGACTTGATCAGTAAAGCAAAGTTATATATCTCATTAATACCTACAACTTTCATGTTGAAAGTTTTCTTTGAATCATCATCCTGGTGAAAATTTGGTATGAAGTAATGAAATTGTCATGTATAAAACACTTAGAAAAATTTCTAAGTCTTGAAAAGTTTGACTTTTCATATTAACTTTTGACTTTTTTGATTTCATGATGATCAAGCTTCATATTTTTGAATGTCTTGATGAATTGTGATCTTTGAAATCAAATCTTGATCAAAAAGTCAAAGTTTGACTTTTTGTGCATCAGTTGACTTCTCATCAGTTCATCAAATTTCAACTATCAATCCATTGATCTTGAGGAATGTTTTGAACTATGAAATTAGGTCAACATGTTGTACTTGAATCATTGAAAATATGCTTTAAGCCATTAGATCATGTATTAGGTCAAAAGTCATTGATTAGGAAATTACAATCAAAACCCTAATTTTGACCATTTTACCCCTTTGGTAAATTGAGTGCTTTTCTTGAGGGATTGTGATCAATACTTGATAAAATGATGAATATAACTTTAAAATGTTGATGTTGGCAAAAAAATTATGAAGTTTGACTGTAGGTTGACTATAGTTGACTTTTTACCCAATATAGTATATTTTCAGCCATCTGGTCAATTGACTGAGCAAATTTGTGATTTAAGACTTGAAACTTGACATGAGTATTCTTGGAGGTATATAATGATCCATGAAGGTCATTTAAGGCATTATAAGTCCAATTGTCCTTGTGAAAATCAAAACCCTAATTTGAGGCATCAATGTTTAGGAGGTGGTTTGACCTAGTCAACACTTGTGCAAGCTTGAGCCATTGGAGATCTTATGAGAAATGTCTTGAGAAAAGAGGAGGAAATTTTTTTGGTACAACATCTTCCCCTGTTCGATCTTCTTAAACCTGAAGAGTTAGTTTGGCGGGTCCTCCATTCGTGACTTGAAGGTGGAAGATGATCGAACACTAGAGTGCCCAGAAATTTGCACTCGCTGATGTACGAAGTAATGTGCTAGCTTATTGCGTCTGAAATGGGCTTAAAGATTCCATTTAGAAAGGTTCCATCCACTGTAACTGTTTATAGAGATGGGGAGAAGTATAAGAATAAATCTTGGGTCGATTTATACTGAAACAGTAGATGTCCTTCGCCTATTTTTAACTTGGAAGAAATAAATCTAACCAAAAGAGGTCTTTGATTCGCCTGTCTTTAACTGTAAGAGATAAATCTAACCGGAAGAGGTCTTTGATTCGCCTGTCTTTAACTAGAATAAATAACTTTAACCAGAAGAGGTCTTTGACTCGCCTGTCTTTAAATGGAAGAAGTAAATCTAACCAAAAGAGGTCTTTGACTCGCATGTCTTTAATTGGAAGAAGAAAATCTAACCAGAAGATGTCTTTGATTCGCTTGTCTTTAACTGAAAGAAGTAAATCCAAACCAGAAGAGGTCTTTTGATTCGCCTGTCTTTAACTGGAAGAATTAAATCCAAACTAGAAGAGGTATTTTGTCCGCCTGTCTTTAACTGGACGAAATAAATCTAACCAGAAGTGGTCTTTGATTTGTCTGTCTTTAACTGGAAGAAGTAAATCTTACCAGAAGTGGTCTTTTGATTCGCCTGTATTTAACTGGAAGAATTAAATCTAACTAGAAGAGGTCTTTGATTCGCATGTCTTTAACTGGAAGAAGTAAATCCAAACCAGAAGAGGTCTTTTGATTCGCCTGTCTTTAACTGGAAGAAGTAAATCCAAACAAGAAGAGGTCTTTTATCCGCCTGTCTTTAACTGGAAGAAATAAATATAACCAGAAGAGGTCTTTTGAAGAAACTTGTTCATTGTTGATAGAACTCATCTGCCGACTGATCTTTCCTGAAAAGGTAAATAATTAGTTGTATGCAATGTCCTGATGCATGTATTGCATAATGATGTTCTGAAAATAAATGAGATTGTGCTATATGCGTTTTGTATGCATATGTCATGATGTATGAATACGTAAAGTTAATGACATGTATCTTTGTCTGGGAAAATAAATATCTGACTACTATTAGGGAGTTTTTGGGAAGCTAAATCCTGGACTACTGGTGGAGATGAAGAGTGTGTGTATCTTCAACCTTGTTTAGAGTGCTTCTGCTGGGAAATCCTATTTGCTGTTTTGAGGAAAATCTGTAGGGGATGTTGATTTTGTTTTGGGGAGTAGAGTTTAGGAATCTTGATTGTCCATTGCTCTACTGAGGAATTTTAATTCTCATATACCCTGACTGGGGAAAAAAGAGATGATTAGACTTTTGATCTTCTGGGGAGGATGGAGTTAACTGATATCCCGTTGGGTCCCAGGATTTTCAGCAATTTTCTTGGGATAATATCAACTTCACAGGAGAAGAGGAATTTTTCCAATGAGTGGTTTTAGGAATAGAATCAAGCTGGGGGGGTTGTAGTCCATTGGGGAAATATACCCTATTGAGGAAGGCATTCTGATGACCTTATTGGGGAAGAATTTTGCAAGGTTTCCTTCTTAGCTTTGGAAAACCAAACATGGTTGGGAAAGAGAATTTCCAGGAGATATACTGATTGGAACTCTGGATGGAGAATGTATGATTTCACTTTGTGGGGATAATCTCATTGAAGTGACTCTGTGGGGATATTCCAATTCCTTAAGTAAATGCTTATTATTGTTCTTGTGCATACATTTGTTAACAGTTAATCATGTTCATATGCATATGTTCATTCAATTTTAGTGATTGGACGTTTTTTGCACTCAAAACAAAAAAAACAAAAAGTTTTCACTTCAAAGTATATTTGTATTGATAATTTACCTAAAAACATACATTTTTATACAAGGAGACAGAAATCCTAGTAAGAGGAAGTCGTCGAAAAATGAAAAGAATACAAACTGAAAACAAAAATTGTATAGCCATGTGGAAGTGATCTTATTAGTTTCCAACTCCTGCTATTACCCATGTGTCTTCGAACATCATCCCTTGTCATCGAAAGAAGTTGATTGAATTGATCTTGTACCATTTGAACTTTTGACCTTGGTAATAAAGCTGGCTGTAGTGATTCAACGGGACATAGTCATACGCTTTAATCCTTAACTTTTGCCTGGACCTCCCTTTCAGGTTTCCAGTCCACCAGGATACCCATTTTTGCCCAAGTCTCCCTTTCAGGTTTTCGACTTGCCGAGTTTACAATCTTTTTTATATATCCCTAATTTTTTCCCGAACCCTTTTAGTTCGTCGGGATGCCCTTATTTTTTCCTAGCGGGTCATTCCTTATGCGTAGTATTTTTTGAATATGTATGCATTCATAGGATGCAGGAAATCTTCTCCGTCCATAGTGGTTAGCATCATAGCACCACAAGAGAATACTTTCTTGACAATAAATGGTCCTTCGTAAGGGGGAGTCCATTTGCCCCTGGGATCTCCTTGTGGTATAATGATGCGTTTTATTACCAAGTCGCCAGCCTGGTATACCCGAGGTTTTATCTTTTTATTGAATTCCTTGATCATACGCTTTTGATACATTTAACCATGACAAACAACAACCAATCTGTTTTCATCAATCAAATTCAACTGGTCCAATCCAGTATGAATCCATTCATCCTCACCTAAATCTGCTTCTTTCATAATCCTTAAGGAAGGAATCTGAACTTCAACAGGCAGAACAACTTCCATGCCATAGACTAAAGAGAATGGGGTTGCCCCAGTTGATGTTCGAGCCGAAGTACGATAGCCGTGAAGAGAAAATGGTAACATCTCATGCTAATCTTTGTAGGTCACCACCATCTTTTGCACAATCTTCTTTATATTTTGCTTGGCGTCTTCCACTGTGCCATTCATCTTAGGTCTGTATGGAGAAGAATTGTGATAATTGATCTTGAACTGCGTGCAGAGTTTAGTAATCATGGCATTGTTGATGTTGGTTCCGTTGTCAGTGATGATCCTTTCAGGGATGTCGTACCGGCAGATGAGGTTATGCTAGATAATCTGGGATACAACGTTCTTAGTAACTGAGGCAAATGAAGCGGCTTCGACCCATTTAGTGAAGTAGTCAATAGCAACAAGGATAAAACGATGTCCATTAGAGGCATTGGGCTTGATCTCTCCAATTATGTCAATTCCCACATTGCAAATGGCCACGGAGCAGTCATGACGTTCAAGGGTATCGGAGGCATGTGAACCTTGTTGGTATAGACTTTACACTTATGGCAAGTCCTCGAGTGGTGATGGAAATCAGTTTCCATAGTCGACCAATAGTATCTAGCTCTTAGAATCGTCTTGACCATAGTGTGTCGGCTAGAGTGAGTTCCAAAGATACCTTCATGCATGTCTTCCATGATATTTTCTACTTCCTTCTTGTCCATACAACGGAGCATAGTAGAATCATGGACGCGCTTATACAGGATCTCATTGCTTAGGAAGAATTTGGCTGAGAACCTCTGCAGAAATTTCTTGTCGTTGATTGAGGCTCCCTCAGGATATTCTTGTGCTTCAAGGTACCTCTTCACTTCATGATACCATATTCTCCTTATCAGTGTCGATCTCATAACAGTGTGCAAGTTCGTCAAATATTTCAATAGTAATTTTGGGAGCTTCGTTGTTCTAATTGACCTTGAACATAGATGACCTAGTTGCTAAGGTATCTGCCAACTGGTTTTCTTCCCTTGGAAAGTGTTCAAAGGTGACCTCTTCGAAGTAAGGGATCAAAGTTAGCACATGCTCTTTGTAGGGGATCAGATTTGGATGTTTAGTATCCCATTCTCCTTTAACTTGACTGATTACCAGGTTTGAATCTCCGTATACACTTAGGAATTTGATTCTGAGATCAATGGAATCATTTAGACCCAAGATGCATGCTTCATACTCGGCCATGTTGTTTGTACAGTTGAAGCACAGTCTGGCAGTGAAATGTGTATGGAAACCTTCAGGAGAAATGATCACAATACTAATTTTGTTACCCAATGCATTAGAAGTTACATCAAAAACCATAGTCTATCGGGATCCTTATTCAGATCCTTATTCACAGTCGTTTATCAGCATGATATTCTCGTCTGGGAATTCAAAGTTCATGGATTGATAGTCATTAACAACTTGATATACCAAATGATCCGACAGTTCACTTCCCTTGATTGTTTTTTATATAGTGTAATGGATATCATATTCAATTAATATCATTTTCCATCTAGCTATTCGTTCAAAAAGAGCTGGCTTCTCGAAGATATACTTGATAGGATCCATCTTAGAAATTAATAGAGTGGTGGGAGTCAACATATATTTTCTTAGCCAAAGAGCATCTCATGCCAAAACGCAGCAAGTTTTCTCGAGCAGTGAATATCTGGTTTCACAGTCGGTAAACTTTTTGCTAAGGCAGTATATTCCATGCTCTTTTTGGCCAGAGTCGTCATGTTGACCCAGCACACACCCCGTTGAATTCCCTAATACAGAAAAGTACATAATCAGAGGTCTTCCTTCAACTGGAGGCATCACAATTGGAGGTTCTTGTAAGTACTCTTTAATCTTGTCAAAAGATGCTTTGCAGTCGTCATTCCATCTGACTACTTAATCTTTCTTCAACAGTTTGAAGATTGGCTCACAGGTAGCAGTTAAGTGGGAGATGAATCAAGCGATATAGTTAAGTCGGCCTAAGAAACCCCTAACCTCCTTCTCTGTACAGGGAGCTGGAATCTCTTGTATGGCTTTGACTATTACTGGATCAACCTTAATACCTTTACCACTAACGACAAACCCTAGATGTTTTCCATACCTCACCCGGAAGGTGCATTTGTTGGAATTCAGCCCCAACTTGTATTTCTTCAACCTTTCAAATAGCTTGTGTAAATGATAAAGGTGTTCTTCCTCAATTTACGACCTTGCAATCATGTAATCAACATAAAATTCTATCTTATGATGAATCATATCATGAAATAGAGATACCATAGCTCGTTGATAGGTTGTGCCTACATTCTTCAAACCGAAAGGCATGACCTTAGAACAGAAGGTGCCTCACTATGTAACAAAAGTGGTTTTCTCCATGTCATTGATATGTGGTAACGGGAAATCATCTTTGGGGCTTGCCCTATTCAAATCCTTGTAGTCTATGCACATACAATATTTTCCATCTTTCTTTGGAACGTGGACCACATTTGCAATCCATTGGGGATATGACGTTACTGCCAGGAAACCTACATCAAATTGCTTCATTACCTCAGCTTTTATTTTCTCAGACATATCTGGCTACATGCAACGAACCTTTTTCTTGACCGAGGATAATCTTACTTCATTGGCAGACAATAAACTACGATATCAGTATCAAGCTTCGACATATATTCATATGACCAAGTGAACACTTCAACATAGTCGTGTAACATCTGGACCAATCTTCTCTTGACACAGTCTTTCAAGTTGGCGCCGATCTTCACTTCCTTCTTGTCTGCCTTAGTACCTAGGTTTATCACTTCAACTGACTCCTTTTGTGGTTAAATTTCATTTTCCTCTTATAACAGAAGTCTGGCGAGTTCCCCAGGTATTTCATAATCTTCATCACCTTCGTATTCGGCTTGATAGATTAGATTTTCAAAGTCATAGACAGAAATAGCAGAGTCGTTGTCAATGACATCCAGAGTGGATGTGGATCTGCAAATGTGTGCGTGTGCATGTTAGGTCACATGGCTACTTTGAAAATGCAGTAAAATAAAAGGAAGACGAAGAGCGCAAAATTTGAATGCAAAATAGTCTAATGTTTATCATTAAAATGAGCATATAGCATATGAAAATGACAAACCCTTAACAAATGGACCATTGTGCCCCGGGCAAGGCACATGACTTAAAGTCATTGTTTTAATGTAAATTACAGACATAGCTCTTAAAGTAATAAAAATAGTAAATGGTAATTACTCCTGGCTGAAGGAGGTTGGGATGAAGCCCTTGGTCTGCCAGTTGTTGAGTCCTTCACCAGCAGTCGGGTAGATCCAGTCGTCAAAGTCGCAATCATCATCAGAGTCTTTAAGAGCATTAAATTAATGGTTACTAATGCAGAGAGGTGGTTTCCCTACACGAGCACGTTGAACCTCATTTTGAGCTTTGGAAGTTAAGCCCAATCCAAATTTTTCTGACTTGAAAGGAAAATCAGGAAGTTGTCCTCAAGTGGTGCAACCTCCTTCTTCAATAACAGCACATGCATATTTGAGAGAAGCCATCCTCGGTGTATCTTTAGCAGCTTTAGGAGTGTCAGGAGTGGTTTTGGCAACAACAACCATGGGAGAGACCACTTCAAAGGCTTGACAAGGAGTTTCAATGAAGTAGCCATCCATTTCAACATACTTAAATGAATTCAGATGACTATCATTAACTCTTCTTCACCACAGACGGTAACAATTTTCCCCTTGACCAGATATTTCAACTTTTGTTGTAGTGTGGAAGTCACCGCACCTACCCCATGTATCCATGGGCGTCCAAGCAGGCAAGAATAAGCAGGATGAATATCCATCACATAGAATGTTGAGTTGAATACTTAAGATCCAACCTTGATAGGGAGATCAACCTCTCCATGGACCATCCTCTTAGAACCATCGAAAGCCCTAACTACAATGTCGCTAGGTTTCAACACCAATCCATCACAGTCTAGTCTATCCAAAGCTCCTTTAGGTATGACATTGAGAGCATATCCATTATCCATTAATACATGTGCAATGGTAGTGCCCTTGCATTCTATGGAGATGTGGTGAGCTTTATTGTTATTCTTTCCCATCGGGTTCTATGATGCGGTGGGAGAACTGACTTGAGGGTTTTGTGTTTTATCGCAAATGTTACGGTTTAGCAAGAGTCACCACCGACTTTTCTTTTATCCAAAAGGAAAGGTGAAAAAGCACAGGAAAGACCTTTGAGATTGTTTCTTGAGTTCGGGGGGTAGATTATGAAAAGGGAAGGTATTAACATCCTTTTTATCCATGGTTTTCCATGGGCTCTTAGTTACTTGCTAGATCACTTGCTTTTGTTGTTTGAAAATGTGTTTGGTGTGGTTTTGAAAGTGTTTTGTAAAAGAGGCCATTCGCTTAGGAAATCTTTGTAATGATTCTCGTTCGTAAGAATGTATACAAAGATGTTTGTCTTTTTGAAAATGTTTCAATCTTTGTAAAATGTTTGGAAATGTGTGTGTTTTGAAAATAGCAAGGATAATGGTTTGGAAATAGAGCAATTAACTAGAAGTAATCTACCTACTCAAATGTATTTCTTATGCATTTTCTATTCCTTTGACATTGTTGTCTTACCATTGATTTGGTAAGCAATCCTATCTTTAGATGTAAACGGGACGAGCGTGGGTCATCGTATAACCATGATTAGCAATATTTCAAAGTATCTTAGCATTTTGAGGGACCAAGATCATTTTGTAAGGCAACTTTGAATAGCGTCATCGAGGGACTATGATCTTATATTTGTTTGTTTTGCCAAGATACTTTGCATGCGTAATATGGCCATTTTTGTGTAAGGCAACCAAGTGGAGAAACCCTAAGGATGCTTGTGTGCAAGTGTATTATTTTCATGCCTTGGTTTTGTCTTGTATTAGGGTTTTCTATTTGCTTTGTTTTGATCTTACCATACAAACCCTAATTACTAACATGGCATGTAAAGCGATAAATTGCGTAATGTAAAGATTACTAAGCTATTACAACAATTTATGGGAGGGGGGAATACAAATTTGAATGGGGATTTGCAAGAATGTAAATCTAAATAAGTTATTACAACCAAATTGAATTTGTACGAATATTGGAATAAACAATATACAATATTTAAATAAAATATGCAATGATATATGTAAAGAATATTTTGTTTGGTTTTTTATATGAAAAAGGTTTTAACCTAAATCTAATAATTTGAAGGAAAAGAAATTAATTCTTGAAAAAAACAAAGTTAACCCTAATTTCTAGTTTAAAAGAAAATAAAGTTCTTATGTATTATTTTTATGAATTTTTGTATTAAAGATTATGGATAATATTTTTATGAAAATATTTAGTTTTTATATGTTAAAATAAATATTTACAAGTATATATATAAATATAAAAGAAAAGATAAGAATATATCTAAGTTTATTTTTTACAAATTTATTTAAGAAAAATAGTTAGTATATATTGAAGATAGAATATATTTTTTATGTGAAAAATAAAATAAAATGAAATAAAAATGCAATATTATCAAATTTATATATCTTTTAGGATTTTTATATATTAAAGAAAATATTTAATAAACAAAAATGAAGATAAAACAAATAAATAAAAATATAAAAATAGTTGGGCCAGGGGGGTATCCTGAGCAATAAAATTGTGTTACATTAGAAAAAAAAGATAGGCCCAACGTTTAAGCCCAATCCTGCAAAACAAGCCAAAAACTAAAAATGGAAAAATGTGAAAAAACAAAAGGTAGCGCCTAGGTTCGAACCCAGGACCTGAGCCTCGCCAGCGCGCTGCCTTGCCACTGGGGTGGCTATACATTCGTTGATTAATGTGAAACAAAAATAACATAACATGAAATGCTTCCATGGCCTTGTACTTCATCTTCTTCCCCAAGCTGGCCAGATGCTCTGTAACTTTCTCATCTCTCAATAAAAATGGAAACTGATAACATGAATGTTGTAGCATTTTGTCTCACGATTCTAACCATGTAAATTATGTAAGCTAACAATCAAAGATCAAAACGAATTTTAAAAGCCCTAAATTTAAACCTAATTTTTCCAGGAACTTCAAGTTCAAAATTCTCTCAACTCAGGCCAAATAAATGCAAGATATACATATGTACAACTTCGTAGCAATGAGGTCTACATTATTTATTCACAAATCGTGGCTAATGGATGCCTGTATGAAGAGATAGAAGTTGAGATTTTTACCTCTTTCAATTGAAATCGTGAATGGAGTCTGAGTGAGTTTTATGAAGGCCTTATGATTGCTTGAGCTTGCTTGAACCTCCCTGAGTGTGTTCTAGTCCTTGTTTTTCTTAGGAAGTGCCTGGAACTCTCTATCCAAGTCAACCTGCAAGCTTTGAAAACAAAAATGGAAGATGATGGAGAAGGAGTTACAGTGCAAGGATGATGGTCTGGATCACTTATATATCAAGTAGGTAAAGTGTTTTGATGGTTAAAACTTGAAACGCACGAGCCAAATGATGGATTGATATGCTTATGCAAAAACTGCAAGTTTTGACAGTTTTTTGGTGATATGGAGTTTTGGAGTGTTTCAGCCTTCTAGCAAACTTGTTTCTAGTTGTAACCTGTTTTTGTATTAGTATGGAAGAGATTTCAAGTCAGCTCTCCAACAGATCCTTAAGTTATAGCCTTTTTGCATACTTTCTTGCTTTTGAAGCAAAGTGAAGGGACAAGTCTTCACATGCTTGTACTGGCTTGCTTGGGGTTGGTATGAGCTTTGTAAAATTTGCTTTAGGCCTGTAAGAATTGTGTGTTCAGAGAAAACAGGTCCAATGCTCAAGATTTGTAAAGTTGCAAAAGTGAAGCTTTTCCAAAATGGCAATGGCAACTTTGTGCCATTTATGGAATTACAACTTGGATAAAGGCTCTAGGGCTTGGATTAAAGCTTTATCAACTGAATAAGCATTAAATTATGGAGTGAGAAACAAGTTAGATACCAGTAAAGCAAGGATTAGGCAGCATAGGTTCAAATTTGAACTTTGTTCTTCATGAAATGGCTTGAATTCAAAGTGAGAAATTGCCAACTTCATCCCTTCGATTCTCCCTACTAAAAAATGATCTTGAGGATTTCCTTGACATTTTGGAAAGCTTGAAATGTTCTCTATAACTCATCTTTGAAATTCATTTCAAGAATCCTCTTGGAACTAGGTGAAAAATTTCCATGAAGTTGGGTCCAAAACCTGCCTAAATTAGGGCAAAATTTCACTAAGTTATCTAGTTCATGAGCATGTATTCATAAAATTATATCTTGAGATCCAAGCATCTTTAGGGAAAAATGTGTGAAGAAAAGTTGTATATTTCATGGAGATATACAACTTTCATGTTGGGAACTTCCTTTGAATCATCTTGTATCATGGTGAAAAAATAGCTTAAAGTTGAGGAAAAAAAATGAAATTTTCTATACTTAGAAAAATTTCTAAGTTAAGAAAATTTCCAATTTTAAAATCTAATCTTCAAACCTTGATTTCTTGATGAACAAGTTTCACATTTTGACATGTTTTGATGAATTGTGACCCTTGGCACTTGATTTTGACCAAAAAGTCAATGTTTGACTTTTCAGTATACAGTTGACTTTTGATCAGTTTACTGCAAATATCATCTGTCTATCAATGAAATTGAAATGTTTTAAACCATGTAATTAGGTAAAGATGATGTAATTGAATCCTTGAAATCATGCTTTAAATCAATTAGTAATTTTCTAGGTCAAAAATCATAAATTGCCCTTCCTCAGTCAAAACCCTAATTTTGACCATTTTGCCCCTTTTGGGTGATTTGATCAAATTTCTTGAGGAATTGTAATCCAAACATGATCAAATGATACATATGAGTCTAAAATGTTGATGTGGATCAAAAATCATGAATTTTGACTTCAAATTGGCCATGGTTGGCTTTTTCCCCAATACAACTGATTTTTAGGTCAACTATCCAATTGACTGATCAAATATGTGGTTCAAGGCCTGAACCTTGCCATGAGTAATCTTAGGGGTTCATAATTATGTTTGGAAGTCATATGAAACATTGATAGTCCAAGAATCCTTGTGCAAAATCAAACCCTAATTTTGGTCATCAATGCATGAGGAGGTGTCTTGAGCTGGTCAAACCCTAATGCAGTCTTGAGTCCAAGAGATCTTGTGAGAAAAGTCTTGATAAATGAGAGGGAAAATTTTGGGGTACAACAGTGGGACCAATCCAAAACATCAGCAATGACTATCATGAGGACAAGGACAGAATCACTGGCAAACCTCCAGTCTTTGATGGAGAAATTTTGACTACTGGAAAGACAGAATTGAGAGCTTCTTTCTGGCCCATGATGCTGATCTATGGGACATGGTAATTGATGGATACACACATCCAGTGGATGAAAGTGGTCAGAATATAGACAGAAAAAAGGATGTCTGACCATCAAAAACGTGATTTCCGAAACCATCATAAAGCTAGAACAATTCTTCTCAGTGCTATCTCATACTCAGAATATGAGAAAATCTCAAACAGAGAGACAGCCAAAAACATGTTTGACTCTCTGAGAATGACGCATGAAGGAAATATACAAGTAAAAGAAACCAAGGCCCTTGCACTCATTCAGAATTATGAAGTATTCAAGATTGAAGACAGTGAATCCATAGAAGCAATGTTCTCAATATTCCAGATCCTTGTTGCTGGGCTGAAGGTTCTTGACAAAGGGTATTCTACTACTGATCACATAAAGAAGATCATCAAAAGTCTACCCAAGAAATGGAGGCCAATGGTCACAGCACTTAAGCTAGCTAAAGATCTCAACAAGATATCTCTGGAGGAACTTGTCAGCTCCCTCAGAAGTCACGAGATAGAGCTAGAAGAAGATGAGCCTCAAAAGCAAGGTAAGCCACTAGCATTAAAATCTAACAAAAAATATGATTCTAAGGTTTTGCAGGCTATGGAAGAAACCTCTGATGGATCCTCATCAAAAGAAGATGAATTGTATCTCCTCTCCATAAGGGTAAATCAACTGTGGAAGCATAGACAAAGGAAATTCAGAAACCCTAGAAGATCAGAGAATCAAAATGAATCCTCCTCCAGATACAGAAAGTTTGAGTCTTCCTATGGACACAGAAGATTTGAAGGTTCTTTAGGACACAGGAAGTCAAATAACAAGGACATCATCTTCTATGAGTGCAATGAGCAAGGGAACTACAAAAGTGATTGTCCACGGCTTCAGAAGGAGAAGCCCAAAAAGAAGTTCTTCAAGGAGAAGAAGAAAAGCCTCATGGCAACATGGGACGATTCAGATACTTCTGATGCTGACTCAGAGTCAGATGATGAAAGAGCCAACATAGCTCTCATGGAAAATGTGTCAGAAGACAGTGAAGCTTCTGGTTCAGACTCAGAATCAGACACTGAAGAGGTATTCCCTGACTTCACTATTAATTTTACTAAGGTTGAACTTGCAGAAAGTCTGAATGAAATTCTGGAAAGGTATCAGCAAATCAGAGTCAAATTCAAGAACCTGAAAAGGGATCTTGTCTTTGACTCAGAAAAGACTGAGAGTCTTAGATTAGAGAATTCTGAGTTAAAAGAAAAGGTTTAAAAATTAGAAAAAGATTTACAAAACTCTCAGAAAGAAATAATCTCAGAGACTCTCAGTAATGCTGATGAGATCATCAAAGAGTATGATCACAGCTTTCAGAAGTTTCTGGCTAAAAACATAGATAGAAGCAAGATGGCTTCAATGATCTATGGAGTTAGCAGGAATGGCAGAAAAGGAATAGGATACCAAGGTAAGGTATCTACACCTAAGAAAGTCATGGACCTTGTCATAAAACGCACACCACTAAAATCACACTTCACATATGGGCACACACATGACCTAAAATACACTAGTAATGATTTCTCTGTCAAACCAAAATTCAACCAGAATTTTGGTAAAACTAACAAACTAGGACCGAAGAAGATATGGGTACCTAAGGACAAAATTATATATGTAGAAGATATCTTTAGCAGCAAGGCTAAAACACCAGTCATGGTACCTGGACTCTGGATGCTCTCGACACATGACGGGAAGAAAGCATATGTTCCAAAGCCTGGAACTTAAACTTGGAGGCTACATGGGCTTTGGAGGCAACCAAAGAGGGAAGATCATTGGCTCTGGAACAGTAGGTAATGTAAATCTTCTGTCTATAAATAATGTGCTCTTAGTTGATGGATTAATGCATAACCTATTATCCATAAGTCAATTAAGTGATAACGGTTATGATATAATCTTTAATCAAAATTCATGCAAAGCTGTTAGTCAGAAAGATGGAATTATCCTTTTTAATGGAAAGAGGAAAAACAACATTTATAAAATAAAACTTTCTGAACTAAAGAGTCAGAATGTAAAATGTCTTCTCTCTGTTAACAACGAGCAATGGGTCTGGCACAGAAGATTGGGGCATGTTAGTATGAGGAGAATATCTCAAATTAACAAACTCAATCTCGGTCATAGGACTTCCTAATTTGAAGTTCAGCTCAGATGCTTTATGTGAAGCATGTTAGAAATGCAAATTTGCAAAACCTGCTTTTAAATCTAAAAATGTTGTTTCCACCTCTAAGCCATTAGAACTTCTGCATATACACTTATTTGGACCAGTAAAAACTGCGTCTGTTAGTGGCAAGAAGTATGGGTTAGTGATCGTAGATGACTATAGCAGATGGACATGGGTAAAGTTCTTAAGACACAAGGACGAGTCACACTCTGTGTTCGTTGCATTCTGTAACCAAGTTCAGAATGAAAAGGATCTTATATTTGTCAAAGTCAGAAGTGATTATGGTGGAGAATTTGAAAATAAAAATTTTGAATCATTTTTTAATGAAAAAGGAATCTTTCATGACTTCTCTTATCCTAGAACTCCCCAACAAAATGGAGTTGTAGAACAAAAGAACATAACACTGCAAGAAATGGCCAGAACCATGATCAATGAGACTAACATTGCTAAGATCTTCTGGGCAGAAGCAATTAACACAGCGTGTTACATTCAAAATAGAATCTCTATAAGACCTATTCTGGAAAAGACTCCATATGAATTGTGGAAGAACAGAAAGCCCAACATTTCTTATTTCCATCCTTTTGGATGCACCTGTTTCATTCTAAATACTAAAGATTATCTGAACAAGTTTGACTCTACAGCACAAAAGTGTATTATGTTAGGATACTCTGAACGCTCAAGAGGGTACATAGTATACAATACAGAAACACAGATTGTTGAAGAGTCAATCAATGTTAGATTTGATGATAAGCTTCACCCTCAAAAGTCAAAGCAGAATGAATTCTTTGCAGATATAGAAGTTGAATTCACAGGTACTAAAAACAACTCATTAGAAGTTCTCAACAGAGATGCTCCAACAACTTCAGAAAGAAATGTTACAAGTGATCCAGTACCTTCTGTTGATCAACTCCAGAAAAGGTTATCCAGAAGCAGCATAGCTCACCCAGAAGATAAGATCCTTGGAAAGAAGGATGATCCAATCAGAACAAGATCAACATTCAGAAACTCTGAAGAATCCCTCGTGGGACTGCTCTCTCTGATTGAACCAACAACAATTGATGAAGCTCTTCTGGACAATGACTGGATTCTGGCAATGCAGGAGGAATTAAATTAGTTCACCAGAAATGATGTATGGGATCTGGTTCCTAAACCAAAAGGATTCAACGTCATTGGAACAAAGTGAGTGTTCAGAAACAAACTAAACGAACAAGGAGAAGTCATCAGAAACAAAGCACGATTGGTGGCGCAAGGTTATAGTCAGCAAGAGGGGATAGACTATACAGAAACCTTTGCTCCAGTCGCCAGGTTAGAATCTATCAGACTTTTAATCTCATTTGTTGTAAATAATTGCATCGCTCTACATCAGATGGATGTCAAAAGTGAATTCCTAAATGGCTATATAGATGAAGAGGTATATGTGCACCAACCCCCTGGGTTTGAGAATTCCAAACACCCCGAATATGTTTTCAAACTAAAGAAGTCAATCTATGGTTTGAAACAAGATCCCAGTGCTTGGTATGAAAGACTAAGTAACTTCCTGTTAGAAAAGGAATTCACTAGAGGGAAAGTGGACACAACCTTGTTCTGTAAGACATTTAAGAATGACATTTTAGTTTGTCATATTTATGTAGTTGATATCATTTTTTGATCCACTAAACCTTCTCTGGGAAGAGAATTTGCTAAGTGCATGCAGGCAGAGTTTGAGATGAGCTTAATGGGGGAACTCAAATTCTTTCTGGGCATTCAGATAAACCAAATTCCAGAAGGAACTTACATTCATCAGAGCAAATATGTCAGAGAACTTCTGAAGAAATTTGACCTCTCAGAATGTAAGCCCTCAAAGACTCCAATGCATCCCACGTGCATTCTGGAAAAGGAAGAGGTAAGTAAAAAGGTAGAACAGAAAATCTACAGAGGTATGATTGGCTCTCTCCTTTATCTGACGGCTTCAAGGCCTGATATTTTATTCAGTGTTTGCTTATGTGCTAGATTCCAATCAGATCCTAGAGAATCTCACTTAACAGCAGTTAAGGGAATTTTCAAGTATCTGAAAGGTACTACTAATCTGGGTTTGTTTTTATAGAAAATCTAATGAATACAGCTTAGCAGGATACTATGATGCTGACTTTACTGGAGACAGAGTAGAGCGTAAAAGAACTTCTGGAAGCTTCCAGTTTTTAGGAGACAATCTAATCTCATGGACCAGCAAGAGACAGTCCACAATAGCATTGTCAATAGTAGAAGCTGAATACATAGAAGCTGCTGGATGTAGCATTCAAATGCTCTGGATGAAAAGTCAACTTGAAGACTTCAACATATTTGAGAGTGACATTCCTATCTTCTGTGATAACACTTATGCCATATGTCTCAGTAGAAATACCATTTTGCATTCTAGGGATAAGCATATAGAAATAAAACATCACTTTATTAGGGACTATATTCAGAAAGGAATTCTTACTTTAAAATTTATTGACACAGACCATCAATGGGCTGATGTATTTACAAAACCCCTTTCTGAAGATAGATTCAATTTCATTCTGAAACATCTCAGCATGAAGTTATGCCCAGAATAAAATGTTTTATTTGCATATCTTAAACCTCATAACTTTATTGTTTTCTGGAACATCTGATCAACTTGTCTTCAGAAGTTAGAATTACAGTTGCCTCAGAATCTATCTATGAAGATCTGAATGTTTCGTTTCAAGGATAGAGGTGTGCAGTTCACATCATCAAACATCTGTCATCCTCTCACAAGCTACCTTCTAAGGCTGAACACGTGTTTAAATTCTGAAGGGTCCAAGGCTCTAATTGGATGCATTGAGACACTTGTTAGTGGTAACTGTTCAATATCTCTCTAAATCCCCTAAATTCAGGTTTCATTAATGCATATAATCATTACTTATTTTCTTTCTTACTGTTTACATTTTCTAAAAACCTATATAAAATCAATTTACTAATTCATTCATTCACGCTTTACCCTGTTCTATATTTTTCTTGTTCTAATTTCTTTTTCAAAAACCCTTTCCATTAATTTACTTCAAAGAACCCGTGTGAACAATGGCATCATCATCAAGTCTCAAGAATCTCAGTGCTCCTGAATATTCATCAATGGAACAATATGAAGAACCCATTAGAACGCTTCTCACTCCTGTTAACAACCTGGAAGTTCTCTCTGAATTGATCATTGATTTTGAAAGCTTACAAGAAAATGGGTTTAATATATATGAAGACGTAACTACACAGGGTGGAACATATATTTTGACCGTCTGTTGGGTCCATCTTTTTCTATTATGTCAAAAAGTTCTAGATTCATGCTACCTCATCCAACTACCAGCTTACATCATATGTTATGAGGAAGAAGATAGTGATAACAAAAGATTTAATTGGGAAACTCATTGGATACAATGGCGATGGAGTCAGATGCATTGATATGGCTGATAGATGTTCTGACCTAAAATCTATTGCCAGGGAAATCTTCACGTCTGGACAACCATCCAGCAAGATCAGAGACTTGAAGGATCATCACAGAATCTGGGCTAGAATAATTCTGGGATGTATCAATCACATGAAGCCTACAAGCTCTCCTGATTACATCAATATTGATCAGCAGTTCCTGATTTACTTCATTGCAAAGAAGACCAAGATAAACCTTCCACACTTGCTCTTCAACTATCTCAGAACAAGTGTGAAAGAGACAAGAGAAGACGAAAGAACTAAGAGGGATTGGATTCCTCTAGGAAGACTAATTTCATATATTTTAACAGAAAACAGGCTGATAGAACATCTGACAGAGACTCAAGAAATCAGTACTCTGGAAGCAACCGATGGGAAACCTTTGAATGCCAAGAATCTGAAGAAAATGAAGATTATTGAGAACATTAAGAAGGAACCAACAATTGCTTCTCATGAGGCCATCACTTCTAGGAGAATCCCTCTGAAGGATTTTCCACTATTTTCTGAGATAGATGCCTCTCCAGAAATGATAGTCAGATACCTTGAAGCTTGCAAGGCTGATGAGACTATTCCAGAAATCAACATTCAAGATTTGCACAAGCCAGATCCAGAGGTTGTGCTAAAGAAATCCAAAAAGAGGAAGGCAGCAGGAGAAGGATCCTCTCAAAAGACACCTAAAGCTGCGAAAAAGAAAGGTAACTCATCTTCTGTTTCTGTTATAGAATCAATAGCTATTCCAACATCTGAAACCATTCCCCCCTCAACCAACAGAAAATCCTTCACCCCAAACATTTGAGGATTTTGACATAGAGTTTGACACATTTGTAACTCTTGGAAACCTTTTGAATGAACCTCACTCCACCAATCCAAATCCAAATCCAGAACATCATCAACCAGAACTTGCTAAAGTTCTATCTAACATTGAACTGTTTGATCAAGACTTTTCCTCACCAATACCAGAAAATCTAAACACTCAATCTCCACTCCCAGAAAATCCAAACACTGAAAAACAACCAGAAAATCGACAACCACACTCTCCTCAACCAGAAAATCCACAACCACACTCTCCTCAACCAGAACATCTGAACCTCAACTCACCTCAACCATAGAATGGAAACTCACTCACTCCTTCTTCTGAAAACCCATCATCTGAAATTCCTGAACCAGAAATTTAACACGCTACACCAAACCAATCTGAAGACTCCCCTTCAGATTCTGATACCACTATCCCAATACCTGGAATAACAGAACCCCTTACGGTTCGCTTACCTCTCACTATTCATGATATTCCAGAAATCCATTCATCATATGAATCTACACCACCAAACACCCCTAACTCACCAATCCTGATTTCTGACTCTTCCACTCCATCACCCATCAACCGTCCAGCTGACAACCTCAGACTTGTCATTGATCCACTAGTGCTAGACCAACTAGCATCCACCTCAAACAAAATTACCACTCCCAAACCTAAACCAACCTCAACCAAATCAGATGATGGTAAGAATCTGTTGATTTTTGAAATAGAAATGCAGGAATGGATTAATTCTTTGAAGCAAGCAAGTCAAGAGATTTCTAATCCTGCTGCTTCTGATTCTATGTGGGAAAAATTCAGAAAATAGCTCAACTTTGAAACTCAGAAGCTGAAAGAATTGGGCTATGAAAGGGCTTAGTAGAACTTCAGTGATCAGCTGAAAGCCTTACAAGATCAAGTTCTGAGCCAATGGTACAAGAAAGAAAATATTCTGCTGGATAATGCTCCATGGAAAGAGCACCATCCTTCAAAAGTCTCTGAACCAGATTCTGATAGTCACTCTCTGACTACTGCTCCAGAAAACATGATTGCAACAAAAGAAGTTGTTCAATTAGAAGAGGCTGCAGAATGTTATGAACAACATGCAACCCCTAAAGATACACCAGCTTCATCTCTAGTCATGCAAACTCTGGAAGAGTTGAAGAAGGAGAATGCCTTAATCCATGCCAGACTGGATAAGCAAGAGGATACAAACAAAGAGATCAAAGGTATTTTGGATAAACTAGAAGATATAACAAAAGAAATCAAAGACATTCTGGGAAAGCAGGAAGAATCAAGCACTCAGATCAAGAGCTTGTTGGAAGCGTTGTTCACACGTCTTCCCCCTCCTTCTTAGATTTTCTTTAAACTGTTTATCTGTAATTTTTTTCTTATCCTCCTTGTTTCTGAAAATTGTTATTGCATTCTGTTTTCAATATAATTCATCCTTTTTTACTATGATTATATTGCTTTTTGATACCTGACAAAAAGGGGGAGAAAGTAAGATATTTTTAATAACAGTATTCCGGGACAAAGTCTCAAACATTCTGAATATCTTAACCTATATATTTTCTGAAAAGCTTGAACAGGAACACATTCTGATAAGGATAGAAGGAGATGCATCAAAAGCTTTGACGAGAAGGAAATTCAGGGAAGTAATCAACTCAGGGGGAGTCTCTCTTAAGATTTTTGTTCTATATCTTTCATTGAAAATCCTAGTTTTTGTCATCATCAAAAAGGGGGAAATTGTTAGAACATAGTTTGATTCTACAACCCTTAATTAGAGTTTTGATGATAACAAACACAAAGAACAAATATGCACTCTAAATTTGTGCTATTTTGTATGCAGAAATTCTGACCAAAGCAACATCAGAAGTTAAGCTATAGAAGCTTTCAAGCTGAGGTAATCAGAATCTACGCTGAAGAATGATGATCAGAACCTGCACTGAAGTGAAGAATACTCGGATTATGAACAGAAGTTTCATATACCATCAGATCCTCACATCTCTGAGTCATCAATGTTCTGAAGCAATTGCAGCATGCAAGATTCTAAGATTCTGAAGCGTTATTATTCAATCAAGACAGCATCACATGCAACGACTTCATTCAGACAAGAATCTTCTCAATATGGAAACAACATTGAATGTCCATTATCACGCTTTATGTTGGACAAGATTTCTATGCCTATATAAACAATTTAAGAGGACAAATTGTTTACAATTTTGAACACAACTGAAAGATATCTCTAAAAATGCTGCAAGCTTACATATTCTTTTCTACGCTCAAAATGGTGTAAAATATCACAGTTGTGATACTGTTTTTGTAAATAAAAACAACCACACACAGAATACTTTTTTTATCTTGATTAAGCTAGTTTTCCTTGAGATTAACCGGGTTGTGGTTGTACTCAAGAAGACTTTGGCAGTTGTCAAAGTAGTGATTGTAATCAGTTTTTGATTAGTGGATTAAGTCCTCGTTGGAGAGAGGCGAAATCACCTTGACGGGTGGACTGGAGTAGTTTGAGATTAAAGGAACCAATATAAAAATATCGTGTCTACTTCGCATTTGATTTTAAGTTTTAAATTCAACCCCCCCCCCCTTCTTGTATTTTTCACTTCTTCAGAAAGTTCGTGCCATTCTCTTTTCATTCTTTCCTTCCAAATTCCATTGAGATAGAACCTGACCTTTCCTATCATATGCAACCTGTTTGTATTCTGGAATATGCTAGTAAGACCTTGAGGAGTAAGGAGATACCTCTTGTGAAAGTGTCGTGGGAAGCATCTCGTCCCGAGGAAGCTGCTTGGAACTCGAGTCGAAGATGCGAGAGAATTATCCTCATCTTTTCTGGTATGTTTTTGAATTAAAGGACAAATTCTAATTTAAGGAGGGGGTGTAATACCCAGTGTGATTATCTCTCTAATGAAATTATTTCTACTAATTAATTTTTGAAAGATTAGTAAAAGATAGTTATACCAAACACTTGTTATTAGTAGTATGAATGGAATTAGAGATGATACTAATACAAGTGAGGGGAATTATAGTATTTTCTACTTAAATTGGAATATTAAGGGTTTGTTTGGTTATTCTATTCCCATTATTCCAAAACAAAAATCAGAAGTATTGAGAGAAAGAGAGAAGGAGAATGTGAAAGAGAGGAAGAGAAGAAGAAGAGGTCCAATTCCCAAAATCTCATCTAACCTTGCATGCAACCCATTCAAGCTCATATTCTTAACATTCCTACTGATGTTTACAGCTCCTTATCATCCCTATCTCAAGGTGAGTCCCATTAGATAAAAAAAATAAGGTTTTTGGGAATGACATGAATTTGGGGTTTAAGGGTTAAGTTGAGAAATTGATGTTGCATGTTAGTTTTATTGATGAATAGAATGTCTTTAACCTGAAACTCGTATGGTATTATTATGGGTAACTAAGATTAAAGGTAAAAATGGGGTTTTAGAACCCTATGACAGAACTGTTTTTATGCTGGTTTTTCTGCATTTCACAGACCACGCTTAACGCACGGGGTCGCGCTTAGTGCTCCCTCCTGGAAGTTGAATTTTGAGAATTCATAGACCGTGCTTCACGCGATGATTCTGCTTAGCATGCCCTCCTGGGAGTTGGGATTAATTATTTTGCAGAGCGCGTTTAGCGCGGGAGGCTCCGCTCAGTGCGCCCTCCTAGACAAAACTATATTATTAAAATCCTTTGAGTGCAGTCTTGTACCATGGTGAGTATCAGATGCCTCTTTGAACTTAGTGATTGTTTATTCGTTATGACATGAATATATATATATATATATATATATATATATATATATATATATATATATATATATATATATATATATATATATATATATATGATTATGTTGAAATCACATTATATGATAACTGATATGACATGATTTAGCGCATGTTCTCGTTCGTTCCGGATTGAATGTTCGGATGGATTGTTGTATGTAGTATGTGATATGTGGTATTGTATGGAATGATTATGATTACATGTCCTTTCGGTTGAACGTTCGAGGTTGTGATTGTATGGATTCATGTGTGCCTTTTGGCTTAATACACATCGTGTTTTGATGTATGCTTGAATCGGAGTAGGCCTGACAACTAGGACGTAAATCACTTATGACTTAGACCATGTGTGTCATTTATACCGTTGCAATGTGCAGTTGTGGGCCAAAATGGCAGAGCGTTTCCACACTTGATGTGATCAGATATACGTGCTTGATATGTCATAAGCACCTTAGCTACCATTGTGATGTGCTTGTGTTGGTCCTTGTGCAATTATCCACCAGTAGTTAATTGCATCATAGCGCTTGGTGTGGTGGGGTTATGATGCCTCATGTTATCCAGACGACGCTTTTGCACCGACGGTTAATTACATGAGTTGGAATGATGGACGATTTGTGATGTCACATTGGAAAATGTCACTCCTGGACTTGTCACGGGTGGAATTCCATTTAGGAATGATCTGAATCATCATGTTGTGACTGGAGCAAGTCTCTTGATGCGACACACGGGTTTAACTAAAAGAGGGTGTGACAGTGTAACCTGAGTAGGGGAAATGACAGACTCCTGGATTCCTCGTACACGAGTAGGGGTCTGCATACTTGTTTTTATTTGATTACATGTTTGTTATTACCTCATTGGACAGTTATGAGACTTCCAATGGTGGTGTACCATTGATGTGTACTTGTATCCAGCCGTGAGAGAAAACCCAGATTCGCGGTGGATCTACTTTGATGCATGCACCCTATAGAATTGAGTGAACCCTTAAGATAGGGGGACTCACTGAGATTTAGTAATCTCACCCCATTCCAATTATATTTTTTCAAGTTCTTCGAGGCAGGATTGTGGCAAGGGTAAGATGACTTAGCTTGTCGAAGGTGCTTCGTGGTGATATTTCATTTCTTTTTGGATCTTTATTCTATGTATCTTGGATATGTATTAGTTCCTTTGGAATTGTATTGTTTTGGCCATGACGATTTCGGTAAGTTGTAATTTGTAGTAATACATATTTCTGTTTTCGTTGCTTATGTATGTATGTTTATGTACCATTCTAATACCATATGCATATATCCTAGTCAATGTACGTGTGAGGTGTTACATCTTGTATTTGAGTTAATTACATCATGTGAGTGAAACTTGAATCTCAATCAAGAGTGAAGTAATATCATTTCAATTTCTCCTCGAAAGTATGACTTGCCTTGATATATGTTACTAGATACTTCCAAAAATGCTTGATATTCTCTCAAATGATGAAAACCATGAATGTTAATTTCCAAATTTTTTAATTAATAACCATTATGTATTCTTAATCCATACGCTTATAATGACTTCATGTATTAATTCTTTCACATTTGTATATGTTTATTCTTATCTTGCGAACATGTGCTTTTTGTTTATAGTTTATTCTTCACACTTGTGCTGGAATTATTGGTTTGCCTGATATTTGCAATACATGTTACTTGTTGTCTTGTTTACATGACATATATCTCGTTTTCACTTTGGTTTTAGTAGTTACATATTCATGTTATTATGTTAAGCACATGCGTGTCCGGCATCGGGAGTTCTATTATGAAGCGTTATTTGTCTATGATGCTACAAAAACCACATCACATTATTGTCATATATTTCTTATTCAGTATATATAATTCATTACATTTGTTGTAATGTTTCTTGCTTGTTATATAAAAATTTTCAACATCACGTATATATGGTGATATGTGTTTGCTACTCTTCTTTGCAAAATAGCCTCTAATTATTGTATTAGTACTATTTTAGAACTATGTTAGTTCTCACGATTTGCTCTTTTTTTTATGTTGTCAAAGGGGGATAAGCAGATGTGAGTCGATGTAGGAAAGCATAGAGTCGGGCGAGCTTTCAATAAAGGAATGCATCGTCACAAGTTTTGCCATCATAAAAAATGGGGAGTATGTGAGTACAAACTTCGTCGTTAAATATTATGAATGAGGTCAAAACTGGGAAAAACTTGTACTTATGTGTATTGGATAGTATCCTTATGTCTTATGGCACTCCTTTTCATTAGAGGTCTTAGGAATTATTAAAAAGATCTTGAAATTGATCCAAGTCATTAAAAATAGTTTTTTGCATGATTTTTCACTACATGTGTCAACACATCCGTATTTCTGTTCGACACATGTAACCCATTATTAAAGCCTGTAGCCTCTGTAAGTCTTAGGACGACACATGCATGATTCAGATTGATACATAATGAAACATTTCTAACAATTACAGAAATTCTTGTTTTATGTGTCAACAAATCCACTTTTTAGGTTGACACATTTACTATCGTTTTAAAGCATATAGCTTCTGACTTATTTGTTTCGACACATGGCATCTCATAGGTAGATTCATACATTTTAAAATTCACATATGTGTCGACACATACGATATATAGTTCGATAAATATTGTTATATTTGGTCAATTTCTTTAAATCTTTTTATTCCGAATTTACCTCTTTTGCCCTAAAAGTTTCAAAACTATAAATACTCTTTCATGCATCATTCATAACTTGTTGAAAACCATAGAATTTGCCTATTTCTCTCTTCATCTTCAAACTCCAATATATACATACACACTGATACTACATCATAGCGATGATCCATTGGGGTATCATCTAGACGAGGATTGCTAGTGTCCAATTGTGTATTGGGGGAGTTTCGTAGGGGTTTTCATCCAGGAAAAACCATGGGTTTATCCTCCAAGATCATTGGTTTATTTGGGGATTTTCGTGCAAGACATTCGAGAGTTAATTGCAGTAAAGTGAACAACCTTGGAGTGCTTAAAATCTTTTAAAGGAACCTTGTAGTGTTTGAAAGCATTGCAAGGAAGTAAGAGTACTGGATAGAATCGAATTCTTGTGTTGCAATAGTTTGAAATTAACAGTGTGCAAAATCTTTGGAGATAAAGAATGCAAATGAGTAGCAAGATCCAGATAGTAATTTTTTATCTATTGTGTTTATGGTGTCTCTCAAGATCAAAAATAGAGAAGGGGTTAAATCAACAACAAACTTAGGGTTTGTGGAGTTGCTCTTGAACATTTCTCTTGTATCAACAATTTTGCATAGTAAGAATTATCATAATTCCATTGGAATTAGGCACAGACGTACCCACACGTGAGGATGATAATGGGGAACTGTGAAGACAAATTCCTTGTGTCACTTTTATTTTTTGCTTTTTACTTGTTTTGACATTCATTGATCAATTTGTCAAATAGCATTGCGTTATCATTTGAATGCTAAAAACTTTCCTAATAAATTTTTATTTTACCTCAAGTGTTGACATAGCTTATAATCACTTTTAATTATAAGTGGTTTTGTGTATCAACACAATCAATAAAAAAAATTATGAAAATTCACTTGCACACCAAGTATTTGATAAATTGACTAAACTAGTTCTTTTAATATTACCATTGGAAATAGCCTTGCTAAGTGAAGTTGATAAAATAATAAATAATTTTCAAGTAATTCAAGCTTATTAATTCTATTAACATTCATTCCATATTGAATTTTATTTTACATTTTGCATATTCGAGCTTCCTGATAATGTTTGTATAAACGAGATTTAAAAAAAAACTTCAGCGTCGTACTTTGATAAACTTTTTCAAAACCAAATTTATTTGGAATTTTTCAAAGGGAGTATATATTCACCCTGTTGTACCCCAAAATTTGCCCTCTCGTATTTCTAAAAACATGGCAAGAAAAGTCTCTAACTTGCTCAAGTTTGCTCAAGAGTGGGTCAGACAAGTCATCTCCTAAGGCAGTCAACCCCAAATTAGGGTTTTGTGTTGCATCAAGATCTTTGAGTCCAAAAGACCTCAAATGCTCCCTAACGTCCTAATATGTTCTCAAGGTCATCCATGTCAAATTTCAAGCCTTGCAGAGGAAGTTTGCTCAGTCAATTGCTCAAAGGGTCCAAAAATCGACTGTGCTGGGGCAAAAGTCAACTATGACCCAAATACAGTCAAACTTCAATATTTTTTGTCAACGTTATCATTTTGAAGGATATTTTATCATTTGATCAAGGGTTGATCATGATTCATCAAGGATTGCTCAAAATTCATCAAGACTTAAAAGTTGCTAAATTAGGGTTTTGTAGGAAAAGTCAAATCAACTTTGACCAAGCATAAATTTCTCATACTTTATGAGAAATGACCCATCCAAAACTCATTTTTAAGAGGATGAAATTTCCTACAATCCATATTCATACCCCAAGATCAGAAAATTCACTCACAAGAAGTTATAAATTTGGACATTATAGGTCATTTTTTTAAGTCAACAAAAACACCTTTTTTCCAAAGCTTATAACTTGAGCATGGAATATCAAAATGAGATGATACCTAAAGGGTTGGTTAGAGGACATCTCAAGATTTCTAAAAAATCTAAGTACACCTCCAAAATTTCAAAAATGAAGAAGTTATGCATTGTTGAAGTAGGACTTTTTTGCAAAATTACCAAAAGTCAACTATCCCCCAAACATCAAATTTTGTCAAATGGGCCCATTCTTTTCCACTTGATTTGAGCTTTCATAGTTGCCCACGTGTCCTAGCTTCAGCCATGAGCCCATATTTCATTTTTATTATTTAATTTTATTTTTAATTGAATTTATTCATTTTAAATCAAATAAAATCATAGAAAATCCAAATAATTAATAACTCTTGATTTTTTGATTGTTTTAGTCTTTTTTTACAGCTAGCACCACCATCAAAATCGTATCAAGCCTAATCATGTACAAAAAGATTGAATCAAATCAAATTTGGAAGGTTTAATAATGGAGAATCATCAAATATGACATTTTTTTCAAATCTTGATCATGGTCTTAAAACACAACATTATGAGGGAGATTCTTTCCATGCTTTCTTGTCTCCTCATTCTCCTCTATAAATATAGAGCCATACAAGCTTGAAAGGGACGAAAATCCTCTCTAAAAGCTCTTCAAAAAGCTCTCCAGAAATCAAAGAATTGGTGCAAGTCATATCTCGAGGTTTCGGCCTCTCGCAATTGACATCAAGCCTCAAACCATCCTCTTGAATTCCTCATGAGTCTTATAAGGCCCAAGAGAAATCCATCACACGCCTAGCACGCCCACCGGTTTGGTAAAATTTTAAATTTCGAATCTCTAATTTTAATCACATTTTATGGTATGCTAACGTTTGTTTGAGTTTATATAGAACAGTTATGGATGGTTGAATCATAGGTACCACGCAAGAATAAAAAAACACCATAGTTAGAGCATGAAGCTTTCGAAGATCCGGGCTCCGGAATGCTCTTTACACCTCCCAAAAGTGTTGTTTCAGGCTCATTTCTCACTCTTTATTTTTTTTATTTATATTTTATTTTTAATTTTTTTCTTATTTATTTTAATAACCAAATAATTAATCTTCTTTTCATCAAAAAAATCACAAAAATATTTTATATCCAATTAAATTTCAGAATTTTATTTTTTATTAATAAATATTAATTAATTTAATTAGGATATTAATGTTAGATAACTTTAAATGATTTTTACAAATATTTAAAATTAATTAGAAATCAATAGGTTTTTAACACTAATTTAATCATTTTTTTTATTTCCTAAATTAACAAAACTCCAAAAATATGTCATTTAATAGTTTTCATTAATTAATTTATTTAATAATTAATTTAGCATTTAATTTTTAAGACTTAATTTCTTTTATTAAAAAAAAACAACAAAACATTTTCTTTATCAAATTAAATTCTAACTTTTATTTTTATTAATAAATATTAATTAATTGATTTAGAATTTTAATTAGAATAACTTTCACATTTTTTGTAAAATAATTAAAATTAACTTAGACATAATTAGGTTTCTATTAACATTGATTAATTTTATTTTCTTTCTTTAAATATCAAAAATCCAAAAAATATTTATTTTCATTAATTAATTAATTTATTTATTAATTTAATAATTAATTTAGGATAGTTTCTTTCTTAATTCAAAAATAACAAAAATATATACTTTCTTTCAAAAAAGGGTCAAATCCCTAAACTTGCACCCAATTTAATTTCAGCACGCGATTTACTTTCTTTTATCCAATATTGTATTTGTTCCCGGAATGTAATAGATAATTAGGACCATTTAATTATTTTATCGCTTTATTTATTTTCCACATTTAAATTTCAAAGGGTTGCTTTTGGCGATGTAAATACCTGGCGCCTTGTAATTTAATTTTCGCAATTTATTTTCCGCAAAACATACCTGTTAGATGTTTGATAATATGAATACATGACAAGAATGAATGTTTAACCTAAAATCAACATAGATAACCATTGACATGTACAAAGACAAAATAACTGAAAACAACACACTCGCACATGCGCACTCTTAGGGTACACCCCACTTGGTTGCCTTCGTACATGGTCATTAAGTATAGGTAGTTTTAAAGGTCGTCCTCTTGTCCAAAGATCATAGTTTCCTCGAAACGGTTGCGTCAGATATTGTTGCCTCAAAAACAAATGATCTAAGACATTAGGGTTACCGCTAAGGCGTCCTAACATTGCTTTAGTGACCGTAAGTCCCTAAATTCGAATTGACCCTTAAACTCCAACGGCAGTGCTACCTACTCATCAATAGTGGGATAATATTACCTAAAGGAAGATAGCATAGAACGATTCCTTTTTCGAGTAGGTAGATGGTTCTTAAGTACTTGCTCTTTCAAAAAACAAAATCTTTTCCACACTTACACCTTTCAAAACAAAAACTTCTTCAAACCCACAAACACAAAGAAAAGCAATTTTGAAAACAATATGAGCAAGTACCTAAGAGCCCGTGGATAACCACAGATAGAAAGGGTGCTAACACCTTCCCTTTCTATAATCTACCCCCCGAACCCGAGAAATATCTCGAAAAAGAAATTTTTCTGTGCTTTTTTCCTTTCCTTATTGGATAAAATAAAAGTCGGTGGAGACTCTTGCTTACCACGACATTTTGCGAAAACAAACACAAAACGCAAACCAGCATTCCAAAAAACAGTCAATTCTTTCCCACCGTATCACAAAACCGGCGACTCTGCTGGGGAGAATTTATAAGTGGGGTGTACCTTAGGAATAGTTCATATTGTTTTCAATTGCTTGACTTGTATGCTTTATATTTGTGGGTTTGTATCGGAGTTACTATAGATCCTAACCCGGATCTGGGGGGTACCCTTTAGGTAAGTAGCAATAAACTGTGAGGGAACTGTACGGTGTAGACCGATACGGTTGAAGCAGTAGCTACGTTGGTGTGGCACTTTAGTATGTACCGATATCCCTTGTGGCGCAACGAGGAGAATATGGGTCTGCTAAGGGGTCATTAAGCACCAACTGACCTTAGAACCTTTAAATTGACCAACTTGGCCATAGAACAGTAGCAGTATGCTACACTCATTGAGACTAAACTCTCGCGATGATTCCGGCCGCAAGAAAAGGTTGCTAAACTGGAATTATGACCAATCGAGGGTAGTCGGTGATATTGAGATCCTCTAGAACCCGGTTACTATTTTTAGGACAGGTTGAACCAACTAAACTGAAAGAGGGTAATACCTAAACTCCATGCCAGCCTGAAATTTAAGGGCTATTGTGTGACTTGTGTGCTTTCAAACTTGAACTACTTGCACATTCTTGTTATCTGACAACATGAGTTCCTTGCAGGTTTTGTTTACAGTCCTTATCCAATAATTTGGATTTATTGCAGGGTTTACTTACATCACTTCACACTTTTGCTTAAATGCATAGCATACACATCATAACATCATGCCTTAACATTTCCTTAACCATTTCAAGGATCTCAAGGGTTTGTGATGCAGGTTATGGTAAATCAAATGTCTAGCAAGGGGCAAAGGGGATTTATTTTCCTATAGCCAAGGTTGTCTAGAAATCAAAACACGATAACTTGAGTCAGGGGCTATGACCCACTCGATATGGTGAGCTTGACTCTTGAAGAAAGATTCTCAACGATACGAAATTCCTTCAATCAAAGCTACAAGATTCAAATTCTAACAGTTTCTTGTTTACCCCGCGAGATCCTTGAAAACATTACATACATATATCATACATATCATTGTATAACAGGTCTTCCAGTACAGGTCTCTCATGTTCTCGCTGTTTATTTCAGCAATGGCTTTCCAACAAGACAACAGAGATCTTCAAACTCGAGAAGCTCAGTTCAGGGACGTATTCCTAAACCTATCCAGGGGGCAGGAAGAGTTGAAAACACTCCTCGTTGGGAACTTAGTCAAGAAAAGTCCTGAAGAAAATAAGGACGAACGACTGGAACAACTGCAAGCTGAGTTCAGTGCCATGAAAACCCAGATGCTGGGGCAGATGGCTCTTATCCAAGGCTTAGCTCGGGAACAAGAAGAGTTGAGAACCATTATCAACCAGCTTCATCAAGACAGATACAACAACATGAAGCAAACAGTCAAGGTCGGGGACTGTTGTACCCCAAAATTTGCCCTCGCGTTTTTCCCCAAGAAATCTCAGCTTCAAGCCTTTCCCGACTATTCAAACTGGCTCAAGTATCGGACAAACGGACTTTTCTTGACAGTCAAGCAAAATTAGGGTTTTTACTGATTTTCAGAGCTCTGGATTGTTTCATACAGTTGGCTTAGGGTTTTGGTTGATTTTGGCTCAATTTTGATCAGGCGAATGTTGTTTGGCATTTAATCAGGAATTAAGGTTTTACGGGCATATTCTCAGCAAAATTAAAATTCCACAGCACTTTGCAAGTTATTCCGAGATTCGGATTGAATTAGTGTTGTTTTGATTTAATCAGTAAAAGAGACAGTGGATTGAATTCAGTTTGTTTTGTTTGGGCCAGTCAAAAGATATGTGCAGTTTGGAATTACAGTGCTTGGCAAAGAATCAGTAAGAAAGGATGGCATCTGATCAGTTTTTGTGTTCGACTGTGCGTTGCTTTGAATGATGGAGACGTCGAATTCATTTATTTTGATCAACAAGGTTTAGTTGATTATTTATGGTTCTAAGAATTAAATATGTGAAATTTAAACTTTCATTTTATTTAATTTAAGGAATTATAAATAACAAGTAAACAATTAAAGAAAAGGAATTGAAAAGGTTTAATTGAATCAATAGAATTTTTATTTCATATTTAATGTTTGTTACAATTATCATTTGATACAAGTATTTATTACGAAGTATTTAAAATAATAATGGTTTACAAATAATTAAATTGAAAATAAAAACTATCCTATTTTTTCTAAACATTTTCTAATTTCTTCATTCTTCACTCCGCTCCGGTGCTCCATTTTTTATCTGCAAAAAGAAGAAGAAAAGTCAGAAAGCAGTTGAATAAAAAAGGACAGATAAAATTTGCTCATCATTAGGGGCCACTGATTGGGATCAGTTAACCCTCTCTGCAAATCACGGGATTTCTCCCGGTTCACAAAGAGGGAAGAATTTCATTTTATTCATAAATGCAAGATGTCAAATGCATAAATTCCAAAGTTCAAACTGCATAGTTCAAGTTCAACCAAACTGAAAATCCAAGTTACCACTTTCTATCAAAAGCCAAAAGTATCAAAATTACTGTCAAAATGCCAAAATCTACTCAAAAATATCAAAGAAAAATCAAAGAAGTACAAATTGCTGTCAAAAGTGCCAAGGCTATCAAAAACGATTTGACAAAGATTTTGGAAAGATATCAAAGAAAAGATAAAGTGTAGCAAGCTGTCAAAAAAAGAGATAAAGATGCAGAAGTAATGCAAGCTAATTCTAAATCATCATTTCCCATTAGGGCCCCTTCAGAAAAAGTACAAAAAGAATCATATAATAATATCCAATTGTACTACAGAGAGAGAAAAAGAGAGAAATGGAAGCAGGTTTCCAGGGTTCAGGCCTTAGGCAGGATAGGAGAAAAGATATACAAAAAGAGAACTCAGTTCAGCATAACAGGACAGAGAAAATATACAAACTGTCAAGGCATAACCTTCATGCTAAAAAACCTCCAGCCCATAAACCAGCTTAAGGCCAAGCCTCACAAAATCACCCAAAGAACACATAACCTACTGCAAGCAAAAAACTTGCATTATCCAAAACTCAGAACCTGCACTACCATAACCTGAAACACACAACCTCAAGCCTAAAATCAGATAACCCTGTTAAGGCCACAAAACCCACCATAACCTGCAAACTGATAAAACCAAGCCAAGCAAACATAAAAACATGTTGAAGCTTAACCTGCTACCAAGTTCAAACCCAAGGCCAAACCTCATAAAACCTGAAGCTCAACCTCAAAGGCCTAACCTGCTATGTCAACAAACCAAACCTTTCCATCTCTGCAAAAATGAAGCAAAACAACAAAATCTGCAAAGGCAACTCCTAAGCCTCAGAATTTCTTCATCATAGGCAAGCATATCCAAAGGCAAAATGAGTAATAGAGAAGAGGAAAAAAGTGAACTCAGAACCCTTTCACCATAAACAAACATCTAAAAACACGTTTTCAACAAGCATTCCCAAATCAAAAATCCTAGGCCCTCAGTATGAACATCATTGGGCAATAAAACGCTTCAGAAGGCATCCAACCCAACAAAGGTATCAAAGGCAAGTTCAAGGTAACACAGGGCAACACGAGAGAAGAAGAGAAAGTTCGTCCAGCAACAACAATTCAAAGCATCAAGAGCATAAATCAGTACCAGGTTTTCAGGGCAAAGGAAAGTCATCATCAAACCCTAGAAAATGGCGAAAAGATAAAAGTACCAAACTTTCCCAAGCTAACTTCCAGCTTCGTCACCGAACCTCCGCCATCGAGCCTCCAACTGCCTCCTTCCTCTTCCTTTGTAAAGGTAAAATCTCTTTCACTTTTTTTCCTTCAAAAACCTCGTATAAGCCAGTAAACAAAAATCAAACAAATATACAACCACGACATGCAAGACGAAAAGAAAGTCAGAATGGGAATGAAAACAAATTTCTGTACCTGACGTGAGTGACTCATGGAGGATGGCAGGCGGAAGAGGAGATGGCACGGTGGCTCTGGGCGGAAGACTGCATTTCAGAGTTCAAGACGATCGGAGAAGATAGGCGAAGACGAGCAAAACGGCGCGCTACGAACCCTAAGGCCTTTGTCTCCAAACGAAAATTCCCAAATGAAACCCTAAACATAACTGACCCCCAAACATGGGCCTGACCCGTTTGAATTCTCTCTGAAGCCCACTAAACACTTCTTTCCCTTTTTTAACAAAAAAACATTAATATTAACCTTTATTATATAAACAACATACTTTTCTTTTATTACAAAATCATATTAATACTACAACTTATTAAAATACTCTTTATCTAAAATATCTAATTTTATTTTATTTTGTATAAATTCATTTTTTATTAAAATTGAAAATACCTTTTTTTCTTTTTTAATTAAAATATATTTTGTGCATACTAAAGTAAATACACATTTTATACATAATTTAATTAGAAATAAGAACTTTCAATTAAAACATTTTCTTATTGTACATATCTAAATACAAAATACAAGACTAAGTAAACATTTCTTTAGGTCAAAAACCCTAATACGCTTTAATTTCATATTTCACACTTGTAAATAAATTACATACAATACATATACACACTTACACTTACACAATGCAAATCCATTCAT
This sequence comes from Vicia faba, assembly GCA_948472305.1. Classification (NCBI taxonomy): domain Eukaryota; kingdom Viridiplantae; phylum Streptophyta; class Magnoliopsida; order Fabales; family Fabaceae; genus Vicia; species Vicia faba. The sequence goes on along the minus strand of OX451737.1, from coordinate 434,206,570 downwards.
ATTGCTCCTATACATTTGTTTATCTTATATTTGTATATTCGATATTTACATTTGATCGCACATTCGATTTGGTTGTAACTTATTGGATACTATAAGTCTCATCCCCTTTTGTACATTTATACCCCCACTCCCGGACACTATTTTGTAATAGCGTAGATTTTACATTCCGCAATTTACAGTTTTCCAATTATACCATGGTTAGACCTAGGGTTTGTATGTACATAAAATCAAACGCTAGATAACCTAATACAAGACAGATACATGTAATCAATACACAATCACACTTGCACCCCCTAGGGTAATCCCACATGTTGCCTTTCCAAAATGGGCCATGCTTGCACGTCGAGTATCTTTGGCAAAACAAAATCAAATGATCATAAGTCTCAAAGTGTTGCCTAAACGGAATGATCATAGTCCCTTCAAAGCAAATTGTCAAAGACACTTGGCATCATTGCATTCATGGTCCATACGATGACCCGCGCCCGTCCCGAATAAACTTCCTAAACGCAAGATTGTCCATCAATTTCAATGATGGAACAAAATTGTTAAAAGGGGTTAAAACATAACAAAAACCTTTGAGTATAATAGGGTAGACAAAACTCTTAGTTACTTGAGATCAATTTGCAAAAACACTTGCCTTCTTTTCAAAAACCACAATCCACAACACTTTCAAACAAACTCTCAAAAACATTTGAAACATCTTTTCGAAAAGATCCACACTTTTGTAAAACACTCAAACACGAGTCAAATACATTAGTTGCCTAAGACAAGGCATCTTCTTCCAAAACATTTTCAAAAGCACCCACACACACACCATTTTCAAAGCAATCGAAAAACAAGGCAAGTGATCTAAAAAACCAAGTAACTAAGAGCCCATGGATAACCATGGATGAAAAGGGTGCTAATACCTTCCCTTTTCATAATCTACCCCCCCCGAACCCACGAAATATCTCAAAAGGTTTTTGCTGTGCTTTTTTAACCTTTCCTTTAGGATAAAATAAAAAGTCGGTGGCGACTCTTGCTCAACCGCACAAGTGCGAATACGAACGCAAAACACTAGTCAGTTCTCCCACCGTATCACAGAACTGGCGACTCTGCTGGGGAAGTTTTTTGAAGTGGGGTTACCTTAGGGTTCAGATCACCTTTACTTTCAATTGATTGCTTTGTTTGCTTTACATTTGTGGGCTTTGTATCAGAGTTTTATAGATCCTAAACTGGATCTGGGGAAACCCTTTTAGGTAGCATAATCTGTGAGGGACCTGTCCGGCGTATACCGACATGGGTGAAGCAGTGGCTACGTTGGTGTGGCGCCTTGGTCTGTACCGATATCCCTCGTGTAAGACGGGGAGAATATGGGTCTTCCAAGGAGTCATTAAGCACCAACAAACTTTAGAACCCTAATTGACCAACTTGGCCATTAGAACAGTAGCAGTATGCTACACTCATTGAGGCTAAACTCTCGAGATGGTTCCGGCCGCGAGAAAAGGTTGCGATGCTGGAGTTATGACCGATTGAGGGTAGCCAATGATATGAGATTCTCTAGAACCCGGTTACTTTTGATAAGACAGGTTTTAACCAACAAACTGAAAGAGGGTAGTACCTGAACCTCATGCAAGCCTAAACCTAAGGACTTGTTTGCTTTGTGTGAATATTGTTTGCCTGTATATACACTCACTTGCTTTCCGCATATATACATAACATCATGACATCATACTGTAGCATTTTCAATAACCATTTCAAGGATCTCGAGGGTTCTGTTGATGCAGGGTTACGTTGAACCAGACATCTATCAAGGGGCAAGAGGTTTCTCGTCTAACCAGCCCAATCAAAGATCAAGTGCAACAACTTGAATCAGTGGCTATGACCCACTCGACATGGTGAGCTTGATTATCGTAGAAGGACATCCGTCGATACAAAGCTCTCCAATCAAAGATCAAGTGCAACAACTTGAATCAGTGGCTATGACCCACTCGATATGGTGAGCTTGATTCTCGTGGAAGGACGTCTACCGGTGCAGAGATCTCCAATCCAAGAGCAGGCTCAACCTCTAACATCTTCTTGTATTTACCCCAAGAGACCCTTGAAAGCATGCATCCACATATCATGCATTTCATTTTAACAATCTTTCCTTTTTCAGGTTTCCTTACTCTCCTGCTGTTTATTTCAGCAAGAGATGGCTCTAGAAAGGTTTGTCAAAGACATCCAAGACCAGACTGCTCAGCTGCAGGAGATGTTCCTGAACTTGTCTCTGGGGCAAGAAGAAATGAAAGCTCTCCTCACCAAGGGCTTGGGGAATTCCAACAATGCCAGGAGTGATCAAATTGCGGAGCTGCAGTTTGATCTAACAACACTGAGGACTCAAATGATGGGACAGTTGGTGGGCCAGATGGCTCTCATCCAAGACCTATCTCAAAGACAAGAGGAACTCAGAGTTCTCGTCCGCCAACTGCTTCCAAACAACCAACTGGGGCAAACATCTGAGGTCGAAGAGCAAGTCACCGCTCAGCCTCCGTCAACTCAAGAAGACAAGGGGAAAGCTCCTTCGCTAGCTTCAGGGTCACAAGCCCATCAACAACCTCGCCAGCGTCAGCGGGGCAATCGGCGTAAACAAGAAAAGTCGGGAAGACAATTCACGGAGACTGAAATACCATCATTCTTCATACTGAAGCGCCTGTTGGAGGTCAATTTGCTTACCGTAAAGGATCCTCCTCAGAAGCCCAATATCTCCTCTCCTCACTATAATCCCGACGCATTCTGTGTTTACCACTCCTACAGCCCGGGACACGGCACCAACGACTGTTGGGCCTTGAAGAACAAGATTCAAGATCTGATCGACATTGGGGTGCTGGAATTCATGCCAGACGGCGAGATGAAAATCTTCCGTTAGAGGGTTCTCCACTTGAAGTGACGAAGCTCGAGCTGAGAGACTTTTGCTTCTTTTTGAATTTTCAAAGTTGTAATTTCTTTTGCTGTCAAACAATTATCTGTTGATGTTAAACTCTGTTTTCATTAATGCATTGCATATGTTTGTCTTGAATTCATCCATTCGTTTCACTACTCTTATGCTTTTCTTTATGATATTTGACTCTTGATAAAAAGCTGCAAGCCTTTAGAGGGAGGATGACGAAACAATACCATAATCTCATACAGTATGCTTTTGAACAGACCTTGCTGATGATGTACAGGCATTTCTTTCAATTCCCAAACACTGGAGTTATAAGGAAGTTAATCCCTAGTCAACCCCTTCGAGCCAAAGAAGTAGGAGTTCTCTGTTCTAAACAATCAAAACCTTTGATATAAACCCGGGGCAGGGTAGTGTCTCAATTAATTCAAAAGAAAACGTGCATTGAAGTCGCAAACTCTCCGTTCTTAATACAACGAACGACATCGAAAAAGAAAGCATTCCTTTAGAATCAGAAGACAAAGGCGGTTCCCTATCACATAGACAGTCAATCTCTCAAAAGAGAAAAGCCCACTGAGGCAAAACCTATAAAGGAGGCTTAAGAAAGCTGGGGCATCCCGCTGACAGTAATCCCGAAAAACGGTAACAGTCAGGCAAAAGTTAGGGATAACAAATCAAAATCAAAATAGTGAGGTCATTACAAAATCCTCAACAACATGAAAATTGCTGAAAAAGAAAAAGGAGATGATGACTGTCTCCCCAAATTCAAACCGGTGAACCATCTCCCGAAAGTCGTTCCAAACTCAAAACAGAGTGTGACGCACAATTAACTGAGCTTAGGTTGAAGAACATCACGAAGAGCGGGTGGGTACAAATATATTTTGAGCCTTTATCCTTTGTTTCTTAAACCGCGAACCAGGCCACGTTACAACCCTTTAAAAGTCCTAATTGAAGCATGGGTTAGTTCGAAAGCATACTGTTACAAAAGGTATCCTGACTCCTGTAGGGCTTTGCTCTAAATCTTGTGTTAACTTGTCTTATGAAAAGTTTTCTGCTAAAAAACGCATTTTTCAAAACTTCAAAGACAAACATAAACTTTGCATTATTCGAATATCAATGTCTGCATTTGACCCTTTTATTTGACAGCGAAGAAATTCATACAACGAATGTTCGGAGGAACGAAAACTCTCTCAGTAAGTCAAAATCACTTCAAGAGGATGACACTTCCATCAAATCTCCTATCAACAAGGGGCATGACATGTCACAATTCAATTAACCTGGGGCAGTCCAGTCAAGGTCCAACAGATCTTTCAAAATTCAATTAACCTGGGGCAGTCCAGTCAAGGTCCAACAGATCTTTCAAAATTCAATTAACCTGGGGCAGTCCAGTCAAGATTTCAAGAAATCTCTCAATATGCAGAGTAATCTGATTCAAGACTCCTTCTTCACCACTTGGGGCATTCGAATGTCAAAAGTGTTCAACAAATCAATCATTACATTTCCAGACTCGATTCCTGTATCTAGCCAGGGAATGTCTAAAGAGTTCGAGGATTCGACTCCTGTATCCAGCCAGGGCATATCTATCAACTATTACAATTCCAGATTCGACTCCTGTATCCAGCCAGGGCATATCTGTTGACTACATTTCCAGACTCGATTCCTGTATCTAGGCAGGGCATGTCTGAAGAGTTCGAGGATTCGACTCCTGTATCCAGCCAGGGCATATCTGTTGACTACATTTCCAGACTCGATTCCTGTATCTAGCCAGGGCATGTCTGAAGAATTCCAGATTCGACTCCTGTATCCAGCCATGGCATATCTGTTGACTACATTTCCAGACTCGATTCCTGTATCTAGCCAGGGCATGTCTGAAGAGTTCGAGGATTCGACTCCTGTATCCAGCCAGGGCATATCTATCAACTATTACAATTCCAGATTCGACTCCTGTATCCAGCCAGGGCATATCTGTTGACTACATTTCCAGACTCGATTCCTGTATCTAGCCAGGGCATGTCTGAAGAATTCCAGATTCGACTCCTGTATCCAGCCAGGGCATATCTGTTGACTACATTTCCAGACTCGATTCCTGTATCTAGCCAGGGCACGTCTGAAGAGTTTGAAGATTCGATTCCTGTATCTAGCCAGGGCATATCTATCAACTATCACCTTTCCAGATTCGATTCCTGTATCCAGCCAGGGCATGTCTGAAGAATTCCAGATCAACACCTGTAACAATCCAGGAAACATCTGTGAACGACAGATTGTAGACCAACACCTGTAATAAGCCAGGAATTTATCTACATCACCGCTTGGGGCATTCGAATGTCAAAAGTGTTCAAAACCGATGCAGTTTTACACAAGCTCATCATCAGGAAGCCCTACACCGGTTCCTCTTCAAGACTTTTGAAACAAGTTTACGGATTCTTCCCAACAACGGATGTTAATCTACCGACTTGTTCAGACTCTTCTCAACCTTTGAAATTAGTTTACGGACGCTTCCCAACAACGGATGCGGCTCCATTGCTGATTCAACTTCAAGATTTCTGAAAATAGTTCACGGGTTCTCCAAGTAAACGGATGTTAACCTATCACTTGTTCAGATTCTTCTCAAGACTTCTGAAAACAGTTCATGGATTCTTCCCAAGTAACGGATGTTAATCTATCATCTTGTTCAGATGCAACCTCTGAATTTAGTTTACGGACGCTTCCCAACAACGGATGCGGCTCTATTGCTGATTCAACTTCAAGATTTCTGAAAATAGTTCACGGGTTCTCCAAGTAAACGGATGTTAACCTATCGCTTGTTCAGATTCTTCTCAAGCTAACCACCACGGAAGATCGCGCTCGCCAAAATTCTCCCTATCCCCAGTGGAGTTCATCAAAATTCCCCAGCAGTAACTTATCTTTGCAAATCCCCAGCAAAGCTAAAACTTCAGTTTATCAATCCCCAGCGGAGCCAGACCATTGAACCTTCTCCCCACAGAGTTTTGGGAGGGCAAATCTTGAGTTCCCCAGTGAGATCACCAGAGTTACTTCCCATCAAGCTGAAGATTCTCAATCTGGCCTCCCCAGCATGAGTCTACTAGTTTGAAGCTCCCCAGTAGAGGTCATCAGGAATTCTCTTCCCCAGCAGCAGCCAAGGATTTATTTTCCCCGGCAGCAGTCAAGAGGCTTTTATCTTCAGCCATCTCGGATTCATGTATCCTCGGCAAGATTAGCTCATCAGCTTACATGCGCATCCATCACATTCATGTCATAAATATTGATGTCACGTACATTGCATCATGCATCATAACATTGCATAAAACTAACCCTTTGCCTTTCAGGTAAGATCAGTCGACAGACAAAGATCATCTCCCGAGATTCATCCAGAAATAGTTCAGAGGTGACCCAGGCACGGCGACATTCTGATGCCTATTCCAGATTCATTCAGACGCATCAGCAGGAAACCCTACACCGGTTCCTCTTCAACTTTAAGACTTCTGAAAACAGTTTACGGATTCTTCCCAACAACGGATGTCAATCTACCAACTTGTTCAGACTCTTCACAATTTCTAAAAATAGTTTACGGATTCTTCCCAACAACGGATGTCAATCTACCAACTTGTTCAGACTCTTCACAATTTTTGAAAATAGTTTACGGACGCTTCCCAACAACGGATGTTGCTCTATTGCTTATTCAATCTCAGCTCCTGAAATAGTTTACAGATTCTCCAGACATGGACGTCAAATTTGTTGCTTGCCCGGACCCCGTTCCAGAGATGTTCCAAAACATGGATGCCTTTCTGACACTTATCCACTCACTTTTGACATACATTTCAACATTTCCAGATGGCATCTATAAGCCCATCCTCCTACCAGCAGTCGCCGAATGGCATCTGTAAGCCCATTCTCAGATGGCATCTCTAAGCCCATCCCCCGACAAAATTCTCTCGCACCAGATGGCATCTTTAAGCCCATCACCAAATGGCATCTTTAAGCCCATTCACCTCCACCATCATATCGCCGAGTGCAAATTTTCTGGGCACTGTAGTGTCCAATCTCCTTTTACCTTCAAGTCGCGAAAGGCAAACTTGCCAATCTAACTCTTCAGGTCAAAGAAGATTGAACAGGGGCAACTGTTGTACCCCAAAATTTGCCCTCGCGTTTTTCCCCAAGAAATCTCAGCTTCAAGCCTTTCCCGACTATTCAAACTGGCTCAAGAATCGGACAAACGGACTTTTCTTGACAGTCAAGCAAAATTAGGGTTTTTACTGATTTTCAGAGCTCTGGATTGTTTCATACAGTTGGCTTAGGGTTTTGGTTGATTTTGGCTCAATTTTGATCAGGCGAATATTGTTTGGCATTTAATCAGGAATTAAGGTTTTACGGGCATATTCTCAGCAAAATTAAAATTCCACAGCACTTTGCAAGTTATTCCGAGATTCGGATTGAATTAGCGTTGTTTTGATTTAATCAGTAAAAGAGATAGTGGATTGAATTCAGTTTGTTTTGTTTGGGCCAGTCAAAAGATATGTGCAGTTTGGAATTACAGTGCTTGGCAAAGAATCAGTAAGAAAGGATGGCATCTGATCAGTTTTTGTGTTCGACTGTGTGTTGCTTTGAATGATGGAGACGTCGAATTCATTTATTTTGATCAACAAGGTTTAGTTGATTATTTATGGTTCTAAGAATTAAATATGTGAAATTTAAACTTTCATTTTATTTAATTTAAGGAATTATAAATAACAAGTAAACAATTAAAGAAAAGGAATTGAAAAGGTTTATTTGAATCAATAGAATTTTTATTTCATATTTAATGTTTGTTACAATTATTATTTGATACAAGTATTTATTACGAAGTATTTAAAATAATAATGGTTTACAAATAATTAAATTGAAAATAAAAACTATCCTATTTTTTCTAAACATTTTCTAATTTCTTCATTCTTCACTCCGCTCCGGTGCTCCATTTTTTATCTGCAAAAAGAAGAAGAAAAGTCAGAAAGCAGTTGAATAAAAAAGGACAGATAAAATTTGCTCATCATTAGGGGCCACTGATTGGGATCAGTTAACCCTCTCTGCAAATCACGGGATTTCTCCTGGTTCACAAAGAGGGAAGAATTTCATTTTATTCATAAATGCAAGATGTCAAATGCATAAATTCCAAAGTTCAAACTGCATAGTTCAAGTTCAACCAAACTGAAAATCCAAGTTACCACTTTCTATCAAAAGCCAAAAGTATCAAACTTACTGTCAAAATGCCAAAATCTACTCAAAAATATCAAAGAAAAATCAAAGAAGTACAAATTGCTGTCAAAAGTGCCAAGGCTATCAAAAAAGATTTGACAAAGATTTTGGAAAGATATCAAAGAAAAGATAAAGTGTAGCAAGCTGTCAAAAAAAGAGATAAAGATGCAGAACTAATGCAAGCTAATTCTAAATCATCATTTCCCATTAGGGCCCCTTCAGAAAAAGTACAAAAAGAATCATATAATAATATCCAATTGTACTACAGAGAGAGAAAAAGAGAGAAATGGAAGCAGGTTTCCAGGGTTCAGGCCTTAGGCAGGATAGGAGAAAAGATATACAAAAAGAGAACTCAGTTCAGCATAACAGGACAGAGAAAATATACAAACTGTCAAGGCATAACCTTCATGCTAAAAAACCTCCAGCCCATAAACCAGCTTAAGGCCAAGCCTCACAAAATCACCCAAAGAACACATAACCTACTGCAAGCAAAAAACCTGCATTATCCAAAACTCAGAACCTGCACTACCATAACCTGAAACACACAACCTCAAGCCTAAAATCAGATAACCCTGTTAAGGCCACAAAACCCACCATAACCTGCAAACTGATAAAACCAAGCCAAGCAAACATAAAAACATGCTGAAGCTTAACCTGCTACCAAGTTCAAACCCAAGGCCAAACCTCATAAAACCTGAAGCTCAACCTCAAAGGCCTAACCTGCTATGTCAACAAACCAAACCTTTCCATCTCTGCAAAAATGAAGCAAAACAACAAAATCTGCAAAGGCAACTCCTAAGCCTCAGAATTTCTTCATCATAGGCAAGCATATCCAAAGGCAAAATGAGCAATAGAGAAGAGGAAAAAAGTGAACTCAGAACCCTTTCACCATAAACAAACATCTAAAAACACGTTTTCAACAAGCATTCCCAAATCAAAAATCCTAGGCCCTCAGTATGAACATCATTGGGCAATAAAACGCTTCAGAAGGCATCCAACCCAACAAAGGTATCAAAGGCAAGTTCAAGGTAACACAGGGCAACACGAGAGAAGAAGAGAAAGTTCGTCCAGCAACAACAATTCAAAGCATCAAGAGCATAAATCAGTACCAGGTTTTCAGGGCAAAGGAAAGTCATCATCAAACCCTAGAAAATGGTGAAAAGATAAAAGTACCAAACTTTCCCAAGCTAACTTCCAGCTTCGTCACCGAACCTCCGCCATCGAGCCTCCAACTGCCTCCTTCCTCTTCCTTTGTAAAGGTAAAATCTCTTTCACTTTTTTTCCTTCAAAAACCTCGTATAAGCCAGTAAACAAAAATCAAACAAATATACAACCACGACATGCAAGACGAAAAGAAAGTCAGAATGGGAATGAAAACAAATTTCTGTACCTGACGTGAGTGACTCATGGAGGATGGCAGGCGGAAGAGGAGATGGCACGGTGGCTCTGGGCGGAAGACTGCATTTCATAGTTCAAGACGATCGGAGAAGATAGGCGAAGACGAGCAAAACGGCGCGCTACGAACCCTAAGGCCTTTGTCTCCAAACGAAAATTCCCAAATGAAACCCTAAACATGACTGACCCCCAAACATGGGCCTGACCCGTTTCAATTCTCTCTGAAGCCCACTAAACGCTTCTTTCCCTTTTTTAACAAAAAAACATTAATATTAACCTTTATTATATAAACAACATACTTTTCTTTTATTACAAAATCATATTAATACTACAACTTATTAAAATACTCTTTATCTAAAATATCTAATTTAATTTTATTTTGTATAAATACATTTTTTATTAAAATTGAAAATACCTTTTTTCTTTTTTAATTAAAATATATTTTGTGCATACTAAAGTAAATACACATTTTATACATAATTTAATTAGAAATAAGAACTTTCAATTAAAACATTTTCTTATTGTACATATCTAAATACAAAATACAAGACTAAGTAAACATTTCTTTAGGTCAAAAACCCTAATACGCTTTAATTTCACATTTCACACTTGTAAATAAATTACATACAATACATATACACACTTACACTTACACAATGCAAATCCATTCATATTGCTCCTATACATTTGTTTATCTTATATTTGTATATTCGATATTTACATTTGATCGCACATTCGATTTGGTTGTAACTTATTGGATACTATAAGTCTCATCCCCTTTTGTACATTTATACCCCCACTCCCGGACACTATTTTGTAATAGCGTAGATTTTACATTCCGCAATTTACAGTTTTCCAATTATACCATGGTTAGACCTAGGGTTTGTATGTACATAAAATCAAACGCTAGATAACCTAATACAAGACAGATACATGTAATCAATACACAATCACACTTGCACCCCCTAGGGTAATCCCACATGTTGCCTTTCCAAAATGGGCCATGCTTGCACGTCGAGTATCTTTGGAAAAACAAAATCAAATGATCATAAGTCTCAAAGTGTTGCCTAAACGGAATGATCATATTCCCTTCAAAGCAAATTGTCAAAGACACTTGGCATCATTGCATTCATGGTTCATACGATGACCCGCGCCCGTCCCGAATAAACTTCCTAAACGCAAGATTGTCCATCAATTTCAATGATGGAACAAAATTGTTAAAATGGGTTAAAACATAACAAAAACCTTTGAGTACAATAGGGTAGACAAAACTCTTAGTTACTTGAGATCAATTTTCAAAAACACTTGCCTTCTTTTCAAAAACCACAATCCACAACACTTTCAAACAAACTCTCAAAAACATTTGAAACATCTTTTCGAAAAGATCCACACTTTTGTAAAACACTCAAACACGAGTCAAATACATTAGTTGCCTAAGACAAGGCATCTTCTTCCAAAACATTTTCAAAAGCACCCACACACACACCATTTTCAAAGCAATCGAAAAACAAGGCAAGTGATCTAAAAACCAAGTAACTAAGAGCCCATGGATAACCATGGATGAAAAGGGTGCTAATACCTTCCCTTTTCATAATCTACCCCCCCCGAACCCACGAAATATCTCAAAAGGTTTTTGCTGTGCTTTTTTAACCTTTCCTTTAGGATAAAATAAAAAGTCGGTGGCGACTCTTGCTCACCCGCACAAGTGCGAATACGAACGCAAAACACTAGTCAGTTCTCCCACCGTATCACAGGGACCAAGTCATTAATCAACTTCCGAGAAGTCAAAGGTTTGGTTTGATGAAGAATAGACCTCTCCAAGTTGCTACTACCTCACAGGTCCAACAACAACCTTGCCATAAACAATGGGTTAATCAGAGTAAGCCGGATACACCCAAGAGGCAGTTTACCAAGCTCAACATGCCGCTGTCTCAAGCTTTATAACACCTATTAAGATTGAACCTGGTGACGTTAAGGGACCCTCCTAAGAATCCCAACATAGCCTCCCCAAGGTACAATCCTGATGCAAGGTGTGCATATCACTCCAACAGCCCGGGGCATGATACTAACATCTGTTGGGCGTTGAGCCACAAAAATCAAGACTTGATTGATGAAGGAGCATTGGAACTTACACAAGACAGTCAGATTGAATTCTTTTGCCATCCCCCCAAGGTTCTCCATTTGAAGTGACATGTACTGAGACGAGAAGACTTTTTGTTCATTAGAATTTTCAAGTTGTAATTTTCTTTTGATTATTCTAACACTTATTCATGTCAAACTTTGTTACTTTATCAATGTATTGCATATGTCTGTTTTGAATCAGTCCATTCGTATTCACTATATTCAAATTGCTTTCATTTTTGTGATGTTCAACTCTCGATTAAAAAATTCTAAGCCTTTTGAGGGAGGATGACGAAAATGATATCAAAACCTCTACAGTATGCTTTTGAACAGACCCCGCTGACGAGGTACATGCATTGTTTCAAATCCTAAACAGTGGAGTTATAAGGAAGATAATCCCTAGTCAACCCCTTTGAGACAAAGAAGTTGGAGTTTTTCTTTTCACAAATTAAAACCCTTAATTAGAACCTAGGGCAGGGTAGTTTTCTCAGTTAATCCAGGTGCACAATGAATGGCATCAAAGAAGTCCTCCCGAAACAAAGACGGTGATGGTTCCGTATAATCGTAAGGACAGGCAGTCATTATCTCTCAAAAATAAAAGCCCAATAAGTCAAAACCTATGAAGAAGACTTAAGAAAAACTGGGGCATCCCGCTGACTGTAAATACAAAAAGAAACAGTTCAGCCAAAAGACAGGGATAATAAAATCAAAAAGAGGTCCTAAAAACTCTCAACAAAAATGACTGCCTGTTCAAAATAAATTGTCAGTATCCGAACCATCACTGGAATATCAGAGCAAAGACTCAAACAGGATCTAATGCACGATTAGCTGAGTTTAGGATCGAAGAACATCACGAAGAACGAGTGGGTACAAATAAAATTTGAGCCTTTATCCTTAGTTTCTTAAACCATGAACCAGACCATGTTATAACCCTTAAAAGTCCTAGCTGAAGCATGGGTTAGTCTGAAAGCATACTGTTACAGAAGGTATCCTGACTCCTGTAGGGCTTGCTGTAAATCTTGAGTTGACATCACATTTTACAAAAAAATTGCATGTTTTACTGGAAAAATGCATTTTCAAAAAATTTCAAAACAGACATAAGCTTTGCATTCTTAAAATAATATTGTTTGCATATGACTATTTGTTCAACAGCAGAGAAATTCGCACGACGAATATCTAGTGAACAAAAAAACTTCTCAATAAAAAGGATCACCTCAAGTGGAAAAACACTTCCAATCAAGGGGAACGACATGATCATTGTCCATCATCTGGGGCAGTCAAGTCAAGATTCAAGGAATCTCTCAAAATTCCAAATAGCTAGGGGCAAATCTCCATCTGAATCAATTGGGGCATTGGACATGAATTCTAGCAACGAATCTTGCATGATCAAACATCTTCTGGTAGTATGGCAACATGATACTACAGACAGTGACAACTCCCTACACCCTGAGAGCGTGGACATAATCAGAAAATACTACGCATAATCAAAGACCCGCTAGGTCGACTGGCCTAGGCAAAAATAAGGGCTTCCCGACGAACCAAAAGGGTTCAGGAAAAAATTAGGGATAAAAATGAAAAAATATGTACACCCGGCAAGTCGAAAACCTGAAAAGGAGGCTTGGGCAAAAAAGGGTATCCTGGTGGACTGAAAATCCGAAAGGGCGGTCCAGGCAAAAGTTAGGGATTAAAGCGTACAACTATGTCCCGTCATCTCGCCACTTGCCTACCAGAAGAAGATTTGTCCTTTCAATTGGAAATTACCAAGCACCTCATAGGTTGGGATAATACTCGATCCACAAGGCCTTCGCAGGCACCTTCTCCCGCAGATACAGGGGCAGAAAAGTCTCAATATGAAGCCATCGTCATATCGTTAGCATGCATCCCAGTAAAGTTCACTCCCGCAGAGTAAGAAAAGACGGTAATGATAGCTCTCCCCAGCTGAAACTTGCAACTGTGAATGAATCGGTGATATTCTCCCCCAAGCAGAGTTTATCCACCATCAACACTAAAAAGGCTTAATATCCCCGACAGTCTTAATATTCCCCAACGGAGTATAAGAATACTCCCCGGCAGAATACAAGATATCCTTAGTGGAGTTAAAATTTTCCCAGCGCAGTCTGAAAAAGCTTCCCCAGTGGATTTGAAGAATCATCCCCAGTAGACTCTGGAAGTTCGTCCCCGGCGGAGTATAAAAATAAATATCCCCATCCGAGTTCAAAGGAAGATTGTCCCCAACAAAGCTCAAAGGATTATCCCCATTAGAGCCTAAAAGGTTATCCCCAGTGAAGTCGCAACTGAAAGATCATCCCCATCGGAGTTCTTTCCTTTCACAAACAAGAATTCAATCCCCAACAGGATTCAGTATCACCGGCAACGATAATTCATCCCCAATGGAATTTATCAGTGGAATCCTCAGCAGAGCATCTCTTCCCAACAGAGTAATCTCCTCATCAGTATATTCCCCAACGGAGTCATCCTCTCCTACAGGTTTATTCTCTTCGTTTTCCATCCCCAGCGAAAACGAAGAATCCAGCTCTATTCTTCAGCAGCTATCCGGGATTTATTTTCCCCAACTTGAAACATTACATTTCCATACATCATGATACAAGAATATACGCATCATACCATACAATCTCATTTATTTTGAGAGCATCATTGCTTGATATATATCATGCATTTCATACATCATGACATTGCATATGACTAACTCTTTACCTTTTCAGGGAAAGACGAATCAATAAACACCGTTGACTACTTATATGACCTGGTAGTCCCCTCAAAAACTACATCTATTGAGGGTTGTTTCAGCGGATTCCTCAGAAAGATTCTCTCAAAAGACTTTCGTCTGGTTCAGTTAAATCGATTCTAAGATTTTTCTGATTCTTATCCAGTCAAAGTTAATCCAAGACCTTCTCTGGTTCAGTCAGATCGACGCTAAGATCTCCCTGATTCTTATTCCAGTTGAAGATACGCCAAGACTTTTGTCTGGTTCAGTTAAATCGATTCTAAGATTTTTCTGATTCTTATCCAGCCAAAGTTAATCCAAGACCTTCTCTGGTTCAGTCAGATCAACGCTAAGATCTCCCTGATTCTTATTCCAGTTGAAGATATTCCAAGACTTTCGTCTGGTTCAGTTAAATCGATTCTAAGATTTTTTCTGATTCTTATCCAGCCAAAGTTAATCCAAGACCTTCTCTGGTTCAGTCAGATCAACGCTAAGATCTCCCTGATTCTTATTCCAGTTGAAGATATCACAAGACTTTCGCCTGGTTCAGTTAAATCGATTCTGATATTTTTCTAATTCTTATCCAGTCAAAGTTAATCCAAGACCTTCTCTGGTTCAGTCAGATCGACGCTAAGATCTCCCTGATTCTTACTCCAGTTGAAGATATTCCAAGACTTCCGTCTGGTTCAGTTAAATCGATTCTAAGATTTTTTTTATTCTTATCCAGTCAAAGTTAATCCAAGACCTTCTCCGGTTCAGTCAGATCGACGCTAAGATCTCCCTGATTCTTATTCCAGTTGAAGATATTCCAAGACTTTCGTCTGGTTCAATTAAATCGATTATAGGCTTTTTGTGATTCTTATCCAGTCAAAGTTAATCCAAGACCTTATTTGGTTCAGTCAGATCGACGCTAAGATCTCCCTGATTCTTACTCCAGTTGAAGATATTCCAAGACTTTCGTTTGGTTCAATTAAAGCGATTCTAAGATTTTTCTGATTCTTATCCAGTCTAAGTTAATCCAAGACCTTCTCTGGTTCAGTCAGATCGACGCTAAGATCTCCATGATTCTTATTCCAGTTGAAGATATCCCAAGACTTTCGTCTGGTTCAGCTAAATCGATTCTAAGATTTTTCTGATTCTTATCCAGTCAAAGTTAATCCAAGACCTTCTCTGGTTCAGTCAGATTGATGCTAAGATCTCCCTGATTCTTATTCCAGTTGAAAATATTCCAAGACTTTCGTCTGGTTCAGTTAAATCGATTCTAAGATTTTTCTGATTCTTATCCAGTCAAAGTTAATCCAAGACCTTCTCTGGTTCAGTCAGGTCGACACTAAGATCTCCCTGATTCTTATTCCAGTTGAAGATATTCCAAGACTTTCGTCTGGTTCAGTTAAATCGATTCTGAGATTTTTCTGATTCTTATCAAGTCAAAGTTAATCTAAGACCTTCTCTGGTTCAGTCAGATCGACGCTAAGATCTCCCTGATTCTTACTCCAGTTGAAGATATTCTAAGACTTTCGTCTGGTTTAGTTAAATCGATTCTAAGATTTTTCTGATTCTTATCCAGTCAAAGTTAATCCAAGACCTTCTCTGGTTCAGTCAGATCGGCGCTAAGATCTCCCTGATTCTTACTCTAGTTGAAGATATTCCAAGACTTTCGTCTGGTTCAGTTAAATCGATTCTAAGATTTTTCTGATTCTTATCCAGTAAAAGTTAATCCAAGACCTTCTCTGGTTCAGTCAGATCGACGCTAAGATCTCCCTGATTCTTATTCCAGTTGAAGATATTCCAAGAATTTCGTCTGGTTCAGTTAAATCGATTCTAAGATTTTTCTGATTCTTATCCAGTCAAAGTTAATCCAAGACCTTCTCTGGTTCAGTCAGATCGACGCTAAGATCTCCCTGATTCTTATTCTAGTTGAAGATATTCCAAGACTTTCATCTGGTTCAGTTAAATCGATTCTAAGATTTTTTTTATTCTTATCCAGTCAAAGTTAATCCAAGACCTTCTCTGGTTCAGTCTGATCGACGCTAAGATCTCCCTGATTCTTATTCTAGTTGAATATATTCCAAGACTTTCGTTCGATTCAGTTAAATCGATTCTAAGATTTTTCTGATTCTTATCCAGTCAAAGTTAATCCAAGACCTTCTCTGGTTCAGTCATATCGACGCTAAGATCTCCCTGATTCTTATTCCAGTCGAAGTTCAAACCTCCTATCAACAGTCTCCAAATGGCATCTGTAAGCCCATTCCCGACATCACCAGGCTGATACCACTTCATGCGAGTGCAAATTTCTGGGCATTCTAGTGTTCAATCATCTTCCACCTTCGGATCACGAAAGGCACGAAAGCCAATCTATATCATCGGGCTTAAGAAGATTGAAAAGGGGCAGCTTTTGTACCCCAAAATTTGCCCTCTCATACTTCTGAAAACATGGCAAGAAAATTCTCCAAGTTGCTGAAGTTTGCTCAAGAGTGGGTCAGACAAGTCATCTCCTAAGGCAGTCAACCCCAAATTAGGGTTTTGTGTTGCATCAAGATCTTTGAGTCCAAATGACCTCAAATGCTCCCTAACGTCCTAATATTTTCTCAAGGTCATCCATGTCAAATTTTAAGCCTTGCAGAGGAAGTTTGCTCAGTCAATTGCTCAAAGGGTCCAAAAATCGACTATGTTAGGGCAAAAGTCAACTGTGACCCAAATACAGTCAAACTTCAAGATTTTTTGTCAACATTCTCATTTTGAAGGATATTTTATCATTTGATCAATGGTCGATCATGATTCATCAAGGATTACTCAAAATTCATCAAGACTCAAAAGTTGCTAAATTAGGGTTTTGTAGGAAAAGTCAACTCAATGTTAACCAAGCATAACTTTCTCATGCTTTATGATAAATGACCCATCCAAAACTCATTTTGAAGAGGGTTCAATTTCCTACAATCCATCTTCATACCCCAAGATCAGAAAATGCACTCACAAGAAGTTATAAATTTGGACATTATAGGTCATTTTTTTGAAGTCAACAAAAACACCTTTTTTTTTCCAAAGAATATAACTTGAGAATGGAATATCAAAATGAGATGAGACAAAAAGGGTTGGTTACAGGACATCTAAAGCTTTCTAAAAAGTCCAAGTACACCTCCAAAAGTTCAAAATTGAAGAAGTTATGCATTGTTGAAGTTGGACTTTTTTGCAAAATTGCCAAAAGTCAACTATCCCCAAAACTTCAAATTTTGTCAAATGGGCCCATTCTTTTCCACTTGATTTGAGCTTGCATAGTTACCCACGTGTCCTAGCTTCGGCCATGAGCCCATATTTCATTTTTATTATTTAATTTGATTTTTAATTGAATTTATTCATTTTAAATCAAATAAAATCATAGAAAATCCAAATAATTAATAACTCTTGATTTTTTTTATTGTTTTAGGCTTTTTTTACAGCTAGCACCACCATCAAATTCGTATCAAGCCTAATCATGTGCAAAAAGATTGAATCAAATCAAATTTGGAAGGTTTAATAATGGAGAATCATCAAATATGACATTTTTTTCAAATCTTGATCATGGTCTTAAAACACAACATTATGAGGGAGATTATTTTCATGCTTTCTTGTCTCCTCATTCTCCTATATAAATATAGAGCCATACAAGCTTGAAAGGGACGAAAATCCTCTCTAAAAGCTCTTCAAAAAGCTCTCCATAAATCAAAGAATTGGTACAAGTCATATCTCGAGGTTCCGACCTCTCGCAATTGACATCAAGCCTCAAACCATCCTCTTGAAATCCTCATGAGTCTTACAAGGCCCAAGAACAATCCATCACACGCCTAGCACGCCCACCGGTTTGGTAAAATTTTAAATTTCGAATCTCTAATTTTAATCACATTTTATGGTATGCTAACGTTTGTTTGAGTTTATATAGAACAGTTATGGATGGTTGAATCATAGGTACCACGCAAGAATCAAAAAACACCATAGTTAGAGCATGAAGCTTTCGAAGATCCGGGCTCAAGAATGCTCTTTACACCTCCCAAAAGTGTTGTTTCAGGCCCATTTCTCACTCTTTATTTTTTTTATATTTTCAATTTATTTATTACTTATTTATTTTACTAACCAAATAATTAATCTTCTATTCATCAAAAAAATCACAAAAATATTTTATATCCAATTAAATTTCAGAATTTTATTTTTTATTAATAAATATTAATTAATTTAATTAGGATATTAATGTTAGATAACTTTAAATGATTTTTACAAATATTTAAAATTAATTAGAAATCAATAGGTTTTTAACACTAATTTAATCATTTTATTTTCTTTCCTAAATTAACAAAACTCCAAAAATATGTCATTTAATATTTTTCATTAATTTATTTATTTAATAATTAATTTAACATTTAATTTTTAGGACTTAATTTCTTTTCTTAAAAAAAAAATAATAAAAACAACAAAAAATTTTCTTTATCAAATTAAATTCTAACTTTTATTTTTGTTAATAAAAATTAATTAATTGATTTAGAATTTTAATTAGAATAACTTTCACATTTTTTGTAAAATAATTAAAATTAACTTAGACATAATTAGGTTTTTATTAACATTGATTAATTTTATTTTCTTTCTTTAAATATCAAAAATCCAAAAAATATTTATTTTTATTAATTAATTAATTTATTTATTAATTTAATAATTAATTTAGGATAGTTTCTTTCTTAATTCAAAAATAACAAAAAAAAAGATACTTTCTTTCAAAAAAGGGTCAAAACCCTAAACTTGCACCCGATTTAATTTCCGCACGCGATTTACTTTCTTTTATCCAATATTGTATTTGTTCCCGTAATGTAATAGATAATTAGGACCATTTAATTATTTTATCGCTTTATTTATTTTCCGCATTTAAATTTCAAAGGGTTGCTTTTGGCGATGTAAATACCTGACGCCTTGTAACTTAATTTTCGCAATTTATTTTCCGCAAAACATAACTGTTAGATGTTTGATAATAGGAATGCATGACAAGAATGAATGTTTAACCTAAAATCAACATAGATAACCATTGACATGTACAAAGACAAAATAATTGAAAACAGCACACTCGCACATGCGCACTCTTAGGGTACACCCCACTTGGTTGCCTTCGTACACGGTCATTAAGTATAGGTCGTTTTAGAGGTCGTCCTCTTGTCCAAAGATCATAGTTTCCTCGAAACGGTTGCCTTGGGTATTGTTTCCTCAAAAACAAATGATCTAAGACATTAGGGTTACCGCTAAGGCGTCCTAACATTGCTTTAGTGACCGCAAGTCCCTAAATTCGAATTGACCCTTAAACTCCAACGACGGTGCTACCTACTCATCAATAGTGGGATAGCATTTCCTAAAGGAAGATAGCATAGAACGATTCCTTTTTCGAGTAGGTAGATGGTTCTTAAGTACTTGCTCTTTCAAAAAACAAAATCTTTTCCACACTTACACCTTTCAAAACAAAAACTTCTTCAAACCCACAAACACAAAGAAAAGCAATTTTGAAAACAATATGAGCAAGTACCTAAGAGCCCGTGGATAACCACGGATAGAAAGGGTGCTAACACCTTCCCATTCTATAATCTACCCCCCGAACCCGAGAAATATCTCGAAAAAAGAATTTTTCTGTGTTTTTTTCCTTTCCTTATTGGATAAAATAAAAGTCGGTGGCGACTCTTGCTTACCGCGACATTTTGCAAAAACAAACGCAAAACACAAACCAGCATTCAAAAAAACAGTCAGTTCTTTCCCATCGTATCACCCCCCCCCCCCTCCCCTCTAGATATGTTGTCGTCGTCTAACAAATAGGTTTTATCACTTGGATAATGAATTGAAATCTTGTGTACTCTTCTGATCTTGAATAGATTTTGAGGTACTATGGGCTAAAAAGTGAGATTATGTCGCATGGCTTGGAGATTTTGGCTTTAGGTCATCATAAAAATGGCTTGTAATGCAACCTTGGACACTCATCATCATAAATTTAAAACTCCTTGCTCAAGTATGATAAATTCATGCTCTTGGACATTTTGGAAAGCTTGAAACAGTATATACAACTTTCACGTCGAACACTTTCTTTGAATTAACTTGGATCTTAGTGAAAAATGGCCATGAAGTTGAGGAAAAAAAATGACCTAAACTTGTTCGATAAATTTCTCCAACTGTTGGGAGAACTTCTCATTCCCATATCTCTTAATTTGAGAACTTTTTTGGGATCAACCCTCAATGACAAAGTTGCATAACTTTTCATTCCCTACAACTTTCATGTTGAAAGTTTTCTTTGAATCAGCTTGAATCTTGGTGAAGCTTACTTATGAAGTCAGGGTTATTTTGAGTACAAAACACTTGAAAATTTCTAAGTGTTTAAAAGTATTCATCTTTGACTTTTGTTGACTTTCTTGATTCTTCTGATTCTTGATGATCAATGTTGAAAAACTTGAATGCTCTAATGACCCTTGACCCTTGAAGTCCAAAGTTGACAAAAAAGTCAAAGTTTGATTTTGGTGTGACAGTTGACTTTTCATCAGTTGGTTCCAATTCTTTCACTATCAGGAAATTGTATCTTTGAAAATGTGTTGAGCCATATAATTAGGTCAGGATGGTGCATTTGAGTTATTTGAATCGTGCCTCAAGCCGTTAGGTCATGCACTGATCCAAAGTCAATGATCCACCTTCTTCAATCAAAAGCCTAATTTGATCGAGACTTGTATTGATGGAGATTTCTTTATTCAAAACCCGGTTTGAAACAAAGAGAAAACATAAGCTATTTTTGTATTTTATTAAAGATGCAATGATGCATATAAAGTGGGATCTTGGGTAAAAAAATAGGGTACAAAACAACCCCATAGCTTTTTCCCTCATAGAAGAAGAAGGTTTACAAGATATTCCTCAACCACATTCTACTGATGCGTTCAAAGTAGAAAAATGGCATAAACATATGCTTAAACCTTTCGTAGTGGCTGAAAAACTCTTCGTATTTCGTGGACCGTATCCAGATGCAAGGTCTCATTCTCACAAGGTGCAAAAATACTTTCCTAGTTTTTCTCCTGCTTTAGCATCTACCTATGAAAAAATGTCCTCTCGACATAAAATTACAGAAACCCACTAGGATATTTCGATCCATGCCTACCCCTTGTAACAGGGCTTGGATTACGTGGCTCAACAAAGTGCAAGCAAATAAGGAAACACAACGGAAGCAATACAATATTTTTGACACCATCCAACTATCACGAACTTCTCACAAGATAAACCCTAGCATGATTCTCACTTTGATTTACTTCTGGGAAGGCTCGACCAACACCTTTCAACTTCCTTGCAGGATGATGACCCCCACTCCTTTCAACATAGCAACCATTACGGGGCTGCCACCTTTAGGTGAAACTTTCGACCCTACATTGTCGGCCAACTTTGAGTTCGACTTTAGTCGACCTACCCTCAACCAATACATCAAAGATCATCATATTAGGAACATTATGGATATAGATGAGATAGAACACATCGCATCTCTGACATGTTGGCTCTCATATTATTTGTTTTCTCCAAACTCTCTGCAGGTGGCTAAAGGTTACATAAACTTAGCCATCCAAATTCATGAAGGTCGAAAGACCTCCCTGTGCAAGTTGTTATTGGCTTTTCTATACCAATCTCTGGGCCACGCTTCCATTAGAATTTGGATTCTACCCAAAATAGAAAAATCACTCCTTCTTTCTGGTCCTTTATGGCTATTACAACACTGGCTCAATTCCACTTTCGAACATCTCGTGGGTCACCCCATTTCTGAAACCCTTATGCATTTGCCTAGCAATCGATCCATTGAAGGTATTCTCCTTGCTTTGAATAACCCTCAAGAAGATTTGAAAAAAGTTAACTTCTTGAAATATATAAACCTTTTCCTTGAAATTACTTTTGTTTCTGACATCGCCCCTTTTCAGGTAGACACGTTGGCCCCATCTAGTTCAAAAATCCTTTTCCTGGATTTTCCCCTCTTACTGCTACTCAATTAAATGATGTGTGGAGATCATTTTTTACTCTGGCTCTCATTTCTTTTCGGATTGACACTGGCTTAAAGGGTTATGGCTTCACCAGCTATTAACCGAATTTGGTATCAGGTCAGTTTGGTCTTAGCCAGATGTTACCCAAATCCATTTACTCCTACTATAATGATATTTGTTGGTCGGGGCAAAATCTTTATGCTGAGGAACACAATGCATGCCTTTACTTTCACATGACAACTTAAACTTTGGAACTTTTGACATTCCATTTCCAACAATCTTTCTTTACTAATGTTGAGTTTGATTCCAACGTTAACCTCAAGCTACAAAGACTCAAAACTTATCTCCTTGAGGGTGATTTTCTCATTGTAGTCGAAGAAGAAGCTGACTTGGAAAGAGATGTTCTCAAGCCGATTGAGGAACTCAATCATTACGATCTTCCTAAATCTAGTGCTTAATACTTGATTCAATTTGAGGCCTTCTTCAGCCAACTTAATCGATATTTTTCCTTTAGAAAGAATGTTTATCTCCAGATCAAGAACAAAATCAATGAAGTGGCTCAGGAGTGGGATTTGAGTGAATCTTGCGAGAAAAAACTGATTGAATTCGTAGCTAAGAAACTACAATGTCTCTACAAATAAAAAGAAATAGATGTAGAAATTTTGCTTTATCAAGCTCAGATTGATGAACTCAATATGAAAATTGAAGAGTCCAATCAGAGGAGAGTTGTTGCTGATGTTGGAAAAAAATTCTCTCACTCGGGAAGAAATCAACAATGAGACTTTGAAGGGCATCTGCCATAGTAAAAAATCTCTCAAACATAAAGAAAACATTGAAACAATCAAAAATACAAAAGCTCGCCTAGACCAAAAGATCCTTTATGAACAAACACTCTTTGACTCTTGACTTCAAATCCAGCGTCCCATCTTAACTTGCTTCGATTCTTTACTTCTTTTTGGATGCTTGTACGACTATTTGACCCTTGAGGCTTTGACATTGACTCTATTTTGTAATACGCTATTTTGGCTTCCTTACCATTTTAAATAATGATTATGATCTTATTCTATTCCCTGTTAATTTGAATCTCTTGGAGCATAAGTTTATATTTTTTCAAATATTTCCCAATGATCCTTAAGATACAACAATCTGTTGATAACTCTTCGACCTCATAAGCATTATTTGTAAATGCTTGAGTAACTCGAAATGGTCCTTCCCAGTTAGGAGACCATTTCCATAACGTTCAATATCTTTTATCCATAGGTAGAATTAATTTCCAAACATACTCACCTATCGAGAACGTTTTTGCTTTAACTTTTTGGTTATATGCTCTGGCAACTCACTCTTTCTGACATATCAATACATCTAGTGCAACCAATCTTTCTTCGTCTAACTCCACCATTTTGCCAAACATCATACTCCAGGATTGTTTCGATGAAATTTCATTCTGATCATGTATTCTTACCGACTGCAGATGTATTTCAATTGGAAAAACAACATTATGCCTAAATACTAGCCGAAAAGGCATCGACTTTGCCGCCTCCTTAGGGGATGTTCGACAAGCCTATAGTATTTGATCCAAAATGTTTTAAGCCAATTATTAGGTTTCTTGGAAACATGTTTCTTAATCAACCTAATTATTACTTTATTCACCGCTTCGACCTGACCATTGGCCTGAGCATAATAAGAGGTAGAGGTTATCAATTTGAATCTTGTTTTAGACACAAAATCTTGCATCTTTCGACAGATAAAGACTGGCCCTTGGTCTATAGTGGTGGTTTCAGGAATTCTGAACCTATAAATTATGTGTTTTTGAATGAACTCAATCATTATTTCCTGGTTCACATTAACCAAAGGTATTGCCTCTATCCATTTGGTGCCTACCAGGATAAACTTCTGTTGTTTCGACGAAGCTGGTCGAATTTCTCCTATAATGTCCAAAGCCCATCCTTGAAAAGGCCACGGTTTAACAATTTCTTGCAATTCACTTGCTGACACGTGTTGAATGACTGCGTGCGTTTGACACTCACGACAACCTTTGATGAAATCGATGCAGTATTTTAACATGCTTAGCCAATATACACCTTGTCAAAATAACAACCATTTCATTTTGCGGCCAGCTTGATGAGCACCACAAGTTCCCTATGAACTTCATATACTACCACATACACTTCAGTTTCTCACAGGAATTTAAGAAATATACCTTCGCCAGTCTGTATCTAACTAATTGTCAATGGAAAAAAATTCAAAAATTTCTTCCATACTATTATTATCTTCCCCTAAGCTATAGGGATTCACAAATTTGTAGGTGATGTCGATACAACTTTCTCCCTTACTTTGACAAACTCCCTGAGCTTATCTGTCGACACCTTATATAAGTTCTCTTAAAGTATTGGAAATCTAACCTAAATGAAACATATGAAGCACTTGAAACCTAAGGATGCTTAGAAAAGTTCTCTATGGTGGATTGCAAGAGCAGAAAATCATCTGGGTTTAATATTTGTTTTATTAAATTTTTATTTGTATCGAAAATATTTTTGATTATTGATATTAATTATCTTACCATTTTTTCACCAGAAACAAATGCATGCAAGATTCGTAGAGAATATTCTTGCACCCAACATTTAATATTCACCTAGATTCAATAATTCAAATATCTAAAGTCTACATCTTGAAGAAATTTGATTTTTATCTAGGTCCCTAGGAAATTTGATTTTTTTTTTAAATTTTAATATTCAGAGTAAACAATGTAATATTTTTGTATCATACCCCTCATATATTTTGATAAACCGAGATAAAAGATATGTTAATATTGAAAATAATAAAATTTGTTGCTTATTTATCTTGTTTATTTTACCGAAATAAGAATCAAGATAAATCTACTTTAGTTTAGCATTTACCAACATGAGTTAGATCGATATGTAAGAGATCATGTCAAAATCACGTTGAAAGATGATAAAAACTTGCAATAGGTTAATATTATTGTAAAAAGATGATAAAAACTTGCAATAGATTCATATTATATTAAGATTGGTGCTATTTTAAAATTTAAAAGTTGATACGGTGTGTTTGTTGGAAATAATTTATATTTTATGAATGTCTTGGTTACTAAGTTTGTTAGAAGGTATTTTAGTATTTTATTATACCCTTATATTGTGTATAAATAGCCTGGTAGTAGGTAGGTCAATGTATTTATTACTATTTATTTTGTAGTCGTTATTTAATATATTCATTTTGTCTTTCATCTCTCCTTTGTGCACCAACACTTGGTATCAGAGCTGCAGTTCGAAATCCACGGGGAAACATGCGAAACACGAGTGAACAATGAGATGTTGTGTGATTGAGAATCACATTTTTTTGATTCTGTGGGATTTGGGAAACACCGTGTATTAGTGATTTTTTGAGTGAATTGCACAAGGTTGAAGATGAACGGAAACGACGATATGAGTTCCAAGCTTCCAGTGTTTGATGGTAAAAACTGGAATCCCTGGAAGATTTAGATGCGTGTGTTGTTCGTTTCTCTAGATGTGTTAGATCTTGTCATTGATGGCTATGTTTCATTAGCAGCAGACATGACAGAGACACAGAAGACAACATAGAAGGCGATGAGGAAGAAAGATCAAAACAAATTGTTCTACATCCATTAGTGTGTGGATGCAAATGTGTTTGAGAATATTGTTGATTCTGAAACAGCAAAGGCTATATGGGACACACTGGTAAGATGTTACGATGGTGAAACATCAGCAAAGAAGGTGAATCTTTAGTCCCTAAGAAAGTTGTTGTACCCCAAAACTTGACTTACCCATTTTTATTCAAGACATTTTCCTAGGATTCTCAAATGCTCAAGGTTGCTCAAGAATTGATCAGACAAAATATCCTCCTAAGCAATGGACTTACAACTAGGGTTTCACTTGTCTCAAGGAAGATTGGGTTTATAACGCCTCAAATGGGTTTCATGTTCTCTTATATGTCTCCAATAATGTTCATACCAAGTTTCATGCTTTGCATCACAAGTTTGCCCAGTCAATGGCTCAGATGACTAAAAATCAACTATATTGGGCAAAAAGTCAATTCTGGTCAACATACAGTCAAACTTCAATATTTTTGGTCAACTTCAAGAATTTGAAGTCATATTCATCATTTGATCAAGGGTTGATCATGACTCATCAAGAAAACTCTCAATTCATCAAAAGTCAAAAGTCGCCAAGTTAGGGTTTTCTTAAGGAGAAGTCAACTGAACTTTGACCAAACATAACTTTCACATGCTTTATCATATTTTCCTCAACCAAATCTCATTTTAAATGAATTCAATTCTTTACAACTTTGTCTCTCTAAAATCAAGTCCAAAAAATGCTTCATTTGAGAGATATGGGGCAATACATTATAGGTCATCTCAAAAGTCAACAAAAAGACATTTTTTGTCAAGACAACTTACATTAACCACGCACCTCCTCAATCTTCGCCACTAGATCTCCATGGATCTAGATCGGAAGTTCCAGAAGTTCCTCCTCATGATGAACCCCCAGGAGCCAGCCACACAGGATCCTGTAAAAATTCATTGAAGTATGGGCTTTTAATCTGTTGGGCCAAGCAAATTTTGTGTTACAACCCCCCCCCCCCCCCCCCCCCCCAACCCCAAATTGCTTCATATCAGGTCCAATTTCTTTTTCTTATATTTTTCTTTTTCTTTTACCTTTTTATTATTATTAAACACAAAAATTAGCTTTAAGTTTTTTATTAATTTAACTAATTAATTTTTTTATTTTAAAAATCAATTAGATTCTTAGGTTTTTTTATTATTAAATTAATTAATTAACTTTCTTTTATTAATTAAAATTAACTAGATTTCTAGGTTGTTTTTTAATTAAATTACTTGACTTTTTTATTATTAAAATTAATTAGGTTTTAGGTCTATCACAAATCTCTTTTTCATAAAAAATTATAAAAAAAATCTTTTTGTTTTATGTTTTTATATTTTAGATCGACCGTATAGGTTTCACAAATGTAACTTTATTCGTCGCTTTTCTTTTTCTTTCATTATTATGTATCTGCCTCCCGGGTTGTAATAGCTTAGGGTTTTACTTTTCCTCTTTTTATTTTGTATTTGCCCTGAAGTGATGTAATAGTCTAGGGTTTACCTTTCCGCTTTTACTTTCCGCACCTTTACTGTCTGTACTATACTTTCTATATTATTGCTTAGTAATTATGTTTGCATGGAAAGACTAAAATGAATTGATAGCTAACCCTAACGCAAAGATTAAAATAACTGAAAACAAATCACTCGCACACTCACACCTCTAGGGTAACCTCCCTTGTTGCCTTTCAGAAAACAGTCATGTCCCTCGAATGTGGGGACGCTTTAGTAAAGTCCCTCGATATAAAGATTATAGTTCCTCGATGATCCTTCAACGTTGCCTTTTGGAAATGATCTAGTCCCTTAACGAAAATTGCTAAAGCGTCCTTGTCAGTTGCCTTCAATGACTGTACGATAAACCTCGCTCATCCTTTCACATCCAACGATAGGGCTTCCTACTAACTAATGGTGTGGATAACACTATCTAAAGAAAAAGGAAAAGAAAGAGAACGACCTTGAGTAGGGTAGAACTCCTAATCGCTTGCTCACAAAGCTCTTCAAAACAAAACATCTCTCACAATCACACTTTTAAATAAACATTTTCAAACAAACACTTTGTACGCATTCTCGAGGACAAATACAAGAATCATTACAAAGTTTTGTCTTACTTGGCAACTTTTCAAAATGTTTTTTTAAATACACAACACAAAGGAATTTTCAAGAAGTGAGTTTAGCGATTAAGAGCCCGTTGATAACTACAGATGAAAAGGGTGTTAACACCTTCTTTTTCATAACCTACCCCCCAAACTCAAAAATCTCAAGGTCTTTCCTGTTCTTTTCACCCTTTTCTTATTGGATAAAAGAAAAGTCGGTGGCGACTCTTGATATCCACAACATTTGCGATAAAACGAAAAACCAAGTTAGCTCTCCCACCGTATTACAAAAGCAATATGAGAATCTCAATATGAAAGACATCGAGAAGGTTTATGAGTACATCTCTAGAGTGATTCTGATCACTAATAAGATGAAAGCTTGTGGAGAAACTCTTTCTGAACAAGTAATCATAGAGAAGGTATTGAGATCTTTAACTTATCAGTTTGATTACATTGTGGTAGCAATTGCACATTTTAAAGATCTGGACACCATGAGAATAGAAGATCTGCAAACAGTCTAGAGGCGCAAGAGTTGCGTATGACTGAAAGAACTTCTGAGGGGGAAGTTGAGCAAGATCTGAAGGCTTCTTTTGTCAAGAAAGACCAGAAGCAGAAAAGATATGGTGGTAGTTCCCAAAAGTCAGAAGTCTTCTATTCTGATGAAAAGAAACATCAAAAGGGAAAGGAGAACTATGACAAGAGAATGGTTCAGTGTTACTATTGTAATAGGTTTGACCACTTTGTTAAAGATTGTTGGTCAAACAAAGAAGAAGCAGAAATAGCCAGAGGAGATTCAGATGATGCACCTGTGCTATTAATGGCTTATGAATATGATGAGGAACCTGTGAGATTGTCATTTTCTGATTCTGAAGGGGAAGAAAATGACTATGAATATTCTGACTCTGAAGGAGTGTTTGAATATAAGTCAAAATCAGAAGATAACGCTGAAGATTTTGTAGATGAGTCAGAATCTGAGGTTTCTGAAGATGAGTCAGAGTTAGAAGATAACTCTAAAGTTGAAGATAAGTCAGAATCCGAAGGTGATTCTGAGACTGAAAAAGAATCAGAAGATGAGTCAGAATCTGAAGAAGACTCTGCTTCTGAAGATGAGTCTGAACTTAAAAGTTTTGAAGAAGAGCTAGAGTCAGAAGATGAAGAATATTCTAGAGACTCTGAAGATGGGTGAGATGGTGAATCTGATTCTGATCCGGATTTTGAATCTGGTGGTGATCATGCTTCTAGAAGGGAAAACTCTGAAGATGTAGGTTCTGGAGGATAAGCTTCTGGAGATGATCATGTTTCTGGTGGTAATCATAAATCTAAACGTGGTGGACCTTCTAAAGGAGGAGCTTCTAAAGGTAATCCAGCCTTTGACAATGATCATGATTTCTGATGTCATAAGGAGAAAACTAAATTCCAATAAAACAAAACTACAAAAGACCTTAATCTAGATCTAAAAAATTGCCAAAATAAAATCCAAAATCGATCACATAAATCTAATAAATAATAACATTATTGCGCTAGAAAATTACAAATTCGCATTATATATAATAGAACTAAATATTTTGAAATGGTTCTATCATATATAAACCATTGTTGGTTACTGATATAATAGAAACTGTCTATATTATTTGAAAATGGTATATTATGTTAACATACAGAGTCGTCAGGCAACTTAAGTCCACATACATTAAGCAAAATATTTACGAGAATATTAATATTTATTCCCAAAATATCAGCTTTGATTGCAGTGCAAAGGCATGCATGAGCTTCAACATCTACAAGACCAGCAATGAGAGAACAACATGGTTTGGACTGTGGAGTGCCAATTATAATAGACACCAAATCTTTTAACACATTGACGCAAACATGCAAATCTGGACAATGCTTTGAAACATGGGCGGAACTAAGATTGGATGAGAAGATGATGTTAAGGAAAAAGATGAAGATAATAATGGATACAACACTCCTTGAACCCATTTTAAAAATTAAATATTTTATATGATATGTAAGTTCTTTTGAAGTGTTGAATTTTATTTGTGTAGCTTCAATGAAGACTCAAGGGCGTTATTTATAGGCAAATTAATTGGGATTTTGAAGTTATCTTTAAATTATATTTTTTGTATTAGTAATTTTTTTATTAATTTTTCCATTACTTGTAAGCTTATTTTACATTGTATATAAAATATTTTATTTTAAATTTTTATTTATTATATACAATTGTTTAATAATATAGTAAGTCAACAAGAAATATTAAAAGCACTTGGGTTAATATTAGAAGAGTATTGTGATGACGTGGCACGTTTAGAAACTTGTCAGCTACTCTTATTCTATCTCTTAACTATAATTTAATTTTATAAGTTATGTATAACAATTAATTAATATCTAACAATGAGAAACTTCCAAAACAATTATAGTAATAAAGAACAAAAACAAGTTGGTCCAAAAAAACCCACTAATACTCTCTCCACATTATATATAAAAATAAAAATGACTTCAAAATAAAATTTTAAATTGTAATATTTTATTTAAATTACATTAATCTTATAAATATTTAATCAACATCATATAATACATTTTTTGTAAAACCATATAGATCGTTTTATTAAATTATTTTGTACAAAAAAAATTATAATGCCATATATATATATATATATATATATATATATAACGAAAACTTTAAAAAAAACTTTGAAAGAAATTAAAACTAAAATTTAACGAAAACTAAAATTACTTCATATTTTACAATATAAATGTATCTATTAAGTATAAAAAAATTTATAGTGTCAATTCATCACCATAATCTATTTGCATTATTTTATAAATTATAAAAATAAAAGTAAAACTTCTTCCAACATACGATATCTATGATTAATTAAGTATTAAAATTATTTTACACATTGTCCATGTATTTCAATAAAAAATTTATTTTAATTAAATATTCAAATACATTGCATCGTATGCGTTTCTATCAAGTTAATTATTATAATAAGTAAAATGTATATCATTGGATTTCAATAAAATTTAAAAGTTTTATAAAAAATATAAAAAGTTTAAGAAAATTATTAAAATTGAAATACAAAATTAATAGGTTTATAGATGACATATATTAGTTGTTGTTAGATAAGTATTATTTTTCCCTTATGTCGAGAATTTTAATATATTTATACTCAATTAATATAAATGGTTAAATAGGTTTTTGATTTTTTTAAGTATTTTAAATTTTATTTTTAATTTCTCTAAAATTTTTCTGTAAAGAATAATAATCTTAAAAAAATTAAATTTTAATGTTCAGTCTTTTTATAATTTAACGACGATTTTTATAATTTAAAGACGGTTTTAGTAATAATTTTTATTTAACGAAGAAATTAAAGATTATTTTAACCATATTTTATTAGGAGGAATAAAAAATAAAATTTAATATTTTAAGAGAATTAAAAAAATTAAAAAATTAAAAATAAAATTTAAGATATTTAAGGAAAGTAAAAAGTTATTTAACTCTTAAATAAATTGAATTCCTACTCTCATACTACTACATTGAGTTAAAAACTTGTGAATATATTCTCATTCAAAATATCAACTTTGATGGATATGCAAAGTAACGCTAAGGCATTAACATCGACAAGACCATATACTATATTAATTATCATAATTAATTTTATTCGTTGCTAAATTAAAAATTAAATGGAAGTTTCATGATTTTCCAAAATGTTGAATATAACTAAGATTCATTTAGAGTTTTATTAGAGGCAAACCATAAAACAGTCGTATAGAATTTAATAATCTTTACTGTATGACATAAATTTATTATATATGATTAAATATGTTTTTTTTCTCTATAAATTTATTAAATTTTATTTTTGATTCTTATAAAAAATAGTATGTTTTAATCTTTACAAATTATCATATCCGTAATTTTAATCCTTCATATTAAACTATTGTGTATTTTTGAAAACTTAGTCGATGTGCTACTGGATCTTGCTACTTTTAATATAGATGTTAAGACTGATGTCTCAATACCAAAACACAATGTTAAAACAGATGTTAAGATATCATCAACTGTGAGTATATTTTTACCAAATAATAAACTATACAAAATAAATTATAGAAGGTAAAAAGACACAATCAATTGTTAATCTAGTTCAGTGTAACATCACTTACTCTGGGACATCTAAGTCATGAAGGAAATCAACTATGATAGTATTAGTACAAAGTTAAACAACCCTAGTTTACAACTTATAACATAATTACTACCTTATGCGATTTCTACCTAGGAACCTCCTAGATATGAGAACCCCTCTCACTTTTCACAGTCACCTTAGTGACAATAATAAAAGATCAAAATAGAAGATCACACTTCCAATTATACATAATTCACACTTTGGTTAAAAGCTCATGAGTGATTGACAATTAACAATCAACAACCAATCAAACTCTATGTATCAACATGATACATGAGTGATATACACAAATAAAGCACGCTAAAAATCTCTTAATCCCTAAGAATTTTAAATATCAACTTTCCCCTTATTTTTTCTTGAGTTCTTAATAACATTAGGTTTAGGTTTTTCTTTTATGAACTCTTCAACAGTCCATGGGCTTCAAGATCCTCACCCCATTTGTTGTTGATCTACAAGCTGAGGGTTGCACCAATTATGCAGAAAAATCTTCTTGAATCTTGGAATAAAACATCATAAATTTCCTAAATTGTCTCAACATCCAATTTTAGAAACTAATGTACAGTTGGAGATAAAATCAATTGTTCCAAATAAAATCTTCTTGACCTGCACAAATAAGTGAGATGTATCCAAGAGAATCTCACATAATCAAATCAAATATGTTAAGAAATCAATAGCAGAATCTACTATATCAGTTCGCAAAGATGTCACAACATCTTGCTCAACATCTGAAGGCAACATCACCTGTTATAACAGTTGTTCAAGATGTCACAACATCTTGCTCAATATCTGGTTGTGATACATATTTTCCCAAATGAAATATATTTTATCAAAATTATTTCCAATTATAAAATCACATACCTAACAATCTCCCTCCTTTGGAAAATTTTGGCGAAGCACAATAAACCTGGAGAAAGGAATAAACCACAAAATAACAAAACACAAGCTACATAAAATAAATATAAACTTTATACAACTTGCATACAGAAAACATCAGAGATAAATGCAGATACAGAGAGACCCAGCCTCACACACGAATGTTCTTCAAACTCTGGAAATCTCCACAGATCAGTTGTCATGACATGTGGTCTGACATCACATCAACACAACCAAAAACAATTTCAACATAACACCATAGCACATTATTTAACAACTTCAGACAGGACCATTACTCCCCCTGTCACAGATAACTAATACTCCCCCTCAAGGAAACATCCAAACATAAATTGTCCAAGTTCACATATTAGTCCAAGTTCACACATCAAAGGCACATGCAGCTGAAGAAAAAAAAAGCCTCACAAAAAAAACTAAGAGAACCAGAGTAACCAGAGTTCTCCGCAAATTACTTCAGACAAGATATCAGGGCATCTGGGATGACATCATGCACACACATCAGTAGTATCATCAAATACCTTAAGCACCAACAACAAGCATGACAAGAAAGCATGTTCTCCCTAAATAGTTGCACATATAACAAGTAACTAAAGACTAATATCTCTAAGCAGTAGCACAATTATATCACAATGTAAATCAACATGTCAAGACATTTGACATGACATTAGGACACACATTCCAAGCTAAACACACTAACACTTTACTCCCCCTTTTTAGCCAAAAATTGACAAAACTAGAGTAAATGTAAAATAAAATTAGAAGCACATATGCATACAAGCTTAAACAATAGATGAAAGCACATAAGAACAGTTGGAAATAAAATTTGGAATCACAAATCTTAACTGGAAACAAACAATCATTGATGGAAACACATAAGTAAATGAAACCCATGGTTCCTCAAATAGGAAGATGCCCAATTTACCCATTAGCTTTTCAAATTGATTTGCATCCAAAGTTTGGTGAAAATATCAGGAAATTGTTTCTCAGTGGCCATATACTCTAGAGTAATCACCTTGTCTTCAAAAAGATCTTTGATAAAATGATGACGAATGTCAATATGCTTGGTCATGCTATGTTGAATAGGATTCTTTGAAATGTTGATAGCACTCACAGTATAATGTCATGACATCCTGCTTGACATTATATTCCTTTAACATTTGTTTCATCCACATGAATTGTAAACAACTACTTCCAGCTGCAATATACTCAACTTCAGTAGTAGGTAAGGAAACACAATTCTGTTTCTTACTAAACCAAAAGATCAGATTGTTTCCAAAAAAGAAACATCCACCAGAAGTTATTTTCTGTCATTAGTTCTACCTTCCCAATCTGAATCACAATACCCTACTAGCATGGTTTCTGAACCATGAGAGTATAACATACCTATTATACGGTGGGAGAACTGACTTGGGTGTTTTGTGTTTTATTGCAAATGTTGCAGATAGCAAGAGTCGCCATCGACTTTTCTTTTATCTAATAAAGGAAAGGGTGAAAAGAACAGGAAAGACCTTTTGAGAATTTTCTTGAGTTCGGAGGGTAGGTCATGAAAAGCGAAGGTGTTAGCACCTTTTTCATCTGTAGTTATCTACGAGCTCTTAATTGCTTGATCACTTTGAAATTTTTTTTCATTTGTGTAAGTTTGAAAATATTTTGAAAACGCCTAAGTTTGACAAACTTTGCAATGATTCTCGCATCGTTTGAGAATGTATACAAAGTGTTGGTTTTGAAAATATTTTGTTTGAAAATGAGTGTTTGAAAAGATTTTTGAAAATGCCAATGTAAAGAAATTTTGTAATGATTCCCGTATCGTTGAGAATGTATACAAAAATGTTTGTTTTGACAAATGTTTTGAAAGTGTGAGGTGCAAATGATTTTTTTTGTGAGCAAGAAATTATGAGAAATCTACCTACTCAAAGAAGTCTTTGTTCTTTTCCTCCTCCTTTAGATAGTGCTACTTTACCATTGTTTGGTAGAGAGCCATATCATTAGATGTGAGGGACAGACGTGGGTTGTCGTACAGTCATAAAATGCAACTTGTAAAATATTTTAGAAATTATCGTAAAGGACTAAGATCATTTACCGAAGGCAACATTGAAGTATCATCGAGGGACTATGATCTTTTAATCGAGGGTCTTTACTAAAATCATCTCACGTTCGAGGGACATGACTGTTTTAATCCGAGGCAAGAAGTGTGGGTTACCCTAGAGGTGCAAGTGTGCAAGGTGTTTGATTTCAAATATTTATCTTTGAATTAGGATTTTTCTAATGTTGATTTTAAATCTTGCCATACAAACCCTAATTACTAGCAATAATATGGAAAGTGATAAATTGAGGAATTTAAATATCCTACGTTATTACAATATTTTTTAGGAATGGGGAATATAAAACAATAAAGCCCTAATTACTATTACAAACCATGTACATGAATAATAAAGCGAAATAAAAAAAAAGCGCGAGAATAATGTAAAGAGAAAGGAATTTGATTTTGTGGTTTTTTGATGGAAAAAGTTTTAATTAACCTAATTAAACTAATTAATTTACAAGGGAAATTAATTGATTATTTAACAAAACCTAAGGTCTAATTTAATTTTTAATTTAAAAAAAAAAGAGATTAATTAGTGAAGAGAATATTTCAGTTTTTTATTTATAAAAATAAATCAAGTAAAAATAAAATAAAATTAGAAAGTTTTTTAGTCTAATTATTTAAGGAAATATATTTGTATTTAAATTAAATAGAAAAAATAAATAAAAAAATATAAAAATATAAAAAGGTTAGGTCATATGTTGAAAAGTAAAAATGAGTGTGAAAAGTAGTAAAAGGTCCAGGCCCAAAACGTTTTTGTTTGAAATCAGAAAATAAAACAAAAAAATAAAAAAAAGGTTATGGGCCTGCATGGTTGTAAGCAGATCAGGGGGCATGCTGAAGAAAAAGAGTGCTGGCCGAAGTCATGGATAGCCCAGGCGTGTTAAGAACAAAAAAAAGTATGAAAAATAATAAAATGGGGATGTTGGGGCTCGAATCCAGGTCTCTTCATACCAATGCCTTATACGTGTGCATTCTGCCACTGGGGTGACTGTTTCATCCGTGAGTAATACAACTTTTAATAAATATAAAATAAACTCAGTCCTAATAGTACTTCATCTCTAAACTCGCGCCAGCTTCTTCATCACCATTTTTAGAATTTCAAACTTGCTCATTTTTCAACCATTTCAAAAAGTGTAAACATCAAACTTGTTAGAAATTTCATCACGATTTCAAATATGTAAATAACTTAAACTATGGATCAAAGATAAGCACGAATTTTCCTCGCTACCAAATTCTGGCCTAATTTTTCAAAAAGTTCAAACTCAAATTTCGCACCACTCAGGCAACATAAATGAAATCTAAGGGCATGGTAAGCTTCAGGGCTATGATGTCTACATTTTTTATTCACAAAGTAACCATTAATGATGCTTATAGAGAGAGTTCAAAGTTTGAAAAACTTACCTCAAAATTGGAAATCGTGTTTGATGATTGAGCACTCTTTGAGATGTTGTGATGATCTGGATACATTCACTGAACCTCTAGGAAGCTAATGTAATGCTTACTTTGGATTGAGAGTGGCTGTATTATTCTGGAGAAGTCAATGTGCAGAGCTCTATTTTTGGTTATGGAAGATGAGGAAAATGATGTTACAGTTGTGTTGTAGGTGTTTGGATAGCTTATATATGAGTTATAGAAGCTTTTTGATTGATTAAAATGGAAAATGCACGAGTGGATTGTGAGATGGGTATTCAAAGTCAGAAATGGAACTAAATGGAGTATGTGGGCAAATTCTGATTTCGGGGAGTTTGAGAGAGTTTTTAGGCTTATGAATTCATGTCCTAGGTTGCAAATACATGCCTCTATTTATAGGGAAAGGTTTGAGGGCTTGAAGTGATCAGAAAACAAAGATCACATGTTATGGTTTTTTGACTTGTTTTTGAAGCAATCTTGACAAATATTGTTCCAATGCATAATACAAGGCTATCTAAAGTGGTTAGACACTTTAAACATGTAGCTTCTAGCCTTTGTGTTGAGTGTGTATAGAGGGAGCAAGTTAGAGGCTCAAGACAAGTTGACTTTGAGATTAAAGTAACTTTTCAAAAATGGCAATGGTGCCTTTGTGCCATAGATGGAAAAATCATGTGGACAATGGCTTAATCACTTGGATCATACCTCAATCAACTGTGTAAATAATTAATTATGGAGTGATTTACAAGTTAGAAGCCTGCAAAGCAATATTATGCAACATAGGTTTGAGATTTAATCAAATGTTCTTCATGAAAATGGCTTGAAATGCAAGAATGGATACTCAACTTCTTCTCTTCGATTATCCTAGCTCAAAAATGATCTCTTCAAGTTCTTCGACATTTATGAAAGCTTGAAATATTGTATACAACCTTCATGTTTACAATTTTGACAAAATAAAATTGGAACTAGATGAAAATTGGTCAAGAAGTTAGGTCAAAAATCGGCCTAAACTAGTTGAAAATTTCACTAAGTGTTTTATGAAAAATGTCATGAATTCATGGGCTTATATCTTAAAATCTAAGCATTTTTTGGACATCAACCCTCTAATACCAAGTTGTATAATTCATCTAGATCTACAACTTTCATGTTGAAAGTTTTCCTTGAATCATCTTGCATATTGGTGAAAATTTGTCATGAAGTAATGAATTTATCAAGTGTAAAAACACAGAAATTTTCTAAGTCTTAGAAATCTTGACTTTTTATTGAATTTTTGAATTTCTTGATTATTGATGATAAAGTTTGATATTTTTAAATGTCTTGATGAATCTTGATCTTTGAAATTCAATATTGATAAAAAAAAGTCAAAGTTTGACTTTTTGTGTATCAGTTGACTTTTCATTAGTTCATCAAATTTCAACTATCAATCCAATGATCTTGAGAAATGATTTGGGCCATGAGATTAGGTCAACATGTTATGTTTGAATTCTTGAAATCATGCTTCAAACCATTAGGTCATATACTAGGTCAAAAATCACTGATAAGTCATTCTCAATCAAAACCCTAATTTTGACAATTTTGCCCCTTTGATGATTTGAGAGATTTTCTTGAGGAATTATGATCAACACTTACTAAATTGATGGATATAACTTAAAAATGTTGATGTTGACCAAAAAATATTAAGTTTGACTGTATATTGACCACAATTGACTTTTTACTCAATACAACTGATTTTCAGTCATTTGAGCAATTGACTGAGCAAATTTATGAGGCAAGACTTGAAACTTGGTATGAGAAATCTTGGAGACCTATAATGAATCAAGAAAGTCATTTGAGGCATCAAAAGTCCAATTGTCCTTGAGAAAATCAAAACCCTAATTTGGAGGCTCAGTGCTTAGGAGGTGAACTTGTTTGATCAAGCCCTTGAGAACTCTTAAGTATTTGAGATCTTTGGTGAGAAATGTCTTGAGAAAAGAGAGGGAAAATTTTGGGGTACAACATCTGCCCCTGTTCAATCTTCTTAAACCTGAAGAGTTAGATTGACTTGTCCTCCATTCTTGACTTGAAGGTGGAAGATGATTGAACACATAAGTGCCCAGAAATTTGCACCCGCCTGTGCACGAAGTAAAACAGTTTGTTGATTATGTCAGGAATGGGCTTAGAGATTCCATTTGGAGAGGTGACGGAGAATCGTCAGATATGGGATTTTATATGCCATCTAGAGGTGATTGTTGATAGAAGTATCAGAATGAGTCTGCAATCGACTATATCTGAAGAAGTATCAGAATAAGTCTTTAGTAGATTTAATCTGAGTCAAAAAAGGTCTATTGAGGGAAATATCAGAACAAATATTTGGTTGATTTAATCTGAGCCAGTAGATGTTTTTAAATCTTTAACTGAAAGAAGTATCAGGATAAATCCTTGGTCAATTTAATCTGAGCCAACATATGTATTTAAATCTTTAACTAAGAGAAGTATCAGAATAAATCTTTGGTCAATTTAATCTGAGCCAGAAAAAGGTCTACTGAGAGAAGTATCAGAATAAATCTTTGGTCAATTTAATCTGAGACAGAAGAGGTCTACTGAGAGAAGTATCAAAATAAATCTTTGGTTGATTTAATCTGAGCCAGCAGAGGTCTTTAAATCTTTAACTTAGAGAAGTATCAGAATAAATCTTTGGTCGATTTAATCTGATCCAGAAAAAGGTCTACTGAGAGAAGTATCAGAATAAATCTTTGATCGATTTAATCTGAGCAAGAAGAGGTCTATTGAGAGAAGTATCAGAATAAATATTTGGTCGATTTAATCTGAGCTAGCATAGGTCTTTAAATCTTTAGCTGAGAGAAATATCAGAATAAATCTTTGGTCTATTTAATCTGAGCCAGAAAAAGGTCTATAGGGAGTGTTCATCATGCAAGTATTTTCCTTGTCTTGTCCTACAATATATTTTGATGATATCGATCTATTGATTGATATTTCCCGAAAAGTTAAAGAGTTAGTTGTGTGAAATGTCAAGATGTATGAAATGCATTGTGTAATGATGTTCTCAAAATAAATGAGATTGTGATATATGCGTCTCGTATGCATATGCTATGATGTATGAATGTGTAATGTTGTTGAAGTGTATATTTGTCGAGGACAATGAATCCCTGACTTATTGCTGGGGGATGAAGAGTGTGTGTATCTTCAATCTTGTTTAGAATGCTCCCGCTGGGGATTCCAGCTTACTTGTTTGAGGAAACTCCGTTGGGGATGTTGATCTCTTCTTGGGGAATAGAGTTTAGGAACATTGGTCATTTGTTGCTCTATTAGGGAATTTATTTCTTATATACCCTGACTAGGGGTGAAAGAGATTGTTAAACTTATGACTTGTCTGGGGAAGATAATTTCCATAAATCGTACTGATTGAGACTCCATGGAGAGATTTGAAGAGATTTAAGCTCCTTTATTTGTTAAAGTGATTTGCTGAGGAAATTGTGGGGAATGTGCTTTTATTTGTGAAAACTATTCTGTGCGGATAACCTCATAGAAGTGGCTCTGGCGACTTCACTGGGGATAATCTTATGAAAGGGACTCTGTGGGTATTTACAGACGACTTAAGTGTCATTCCAAATTTTAGAGTTTTGAATAAATGCTTATTCCTGTTCTTAGTTATTTGTTAACAGTTAATCATGTTCATATGCATATGCTCATTCAATTTCAGTCATTGGACGTTTTTGCAAACAAAATAAAAAATACAAAAAGTTTTAACTTTAAAGTATATTTGTATTGATAATTTTCCTATAAACAGGCGATTTTGTACAAAGAGACGGAAATCCTAGTAAGAGGAAGTCGTCGTAAAAATGAAAGAGTGAAAAAAGTGTATATAGCCATGTGGAAGTGATCTCATTGGGTTCCAAATCCGCTATTGCCCTTATGTCTTTGAGCATCTCTTTTCTTGTCGGAAGGAAGGAATGGATTTCATTGATCTTGTACCTTTTGAACTTTCGATCTTGGTAATAAAACTGGCATGTAAGTGATCCAACGGGATATAGTCTTACTCTTTTGATCCCTAATTTTTGTCTGGACCGCCTTTTCAGGTTTTCAGTCCACCAGGAAACCCTTTTTTTCCCAAGCCGCCCTTTCAGGTTTTTGACTTTCCGGGTGTACAATCTTTTGTATATATCCCTTAATTTTTCCCAAACCCTTTTGGCTTGCCGAGATGCCCTTATTTTTGCCTATGTATGTCAACCTAGCAGGTCATTCTTACATGTAGTATTTTTTGGCTATGTTCGCATTCACAGGGTGCGGGAAATCCTCGCCATCCATAGTGGTTAGCATCATAGCACCGCCCGATAATGCTTTATTAAACACAAATGGCCCTTCATAAGTGGGAGTCCATTTTCCCTTGGGATTTCCTTGTGGTAGAATGATGCGCTTTATTACCAAGTCACTAGCCTGGTATACCTGATGCTTGATCTTTTTGTTGAAAGCTTTGATCATGAGCTTCTGGTACATCTGACTATGACAGACATCATCCAACCTCTTCTCGTCAGTCAAATCCAGTTGATCCAACCTTGTATGAAACCGTTCGTCTTCATCTAGGTTTGCTTCTTTCACAATCCTTATAGAAAGAATCTTAACTTTGACAGGCAGGACAACTTTCATGCCATAAAACAAAGAGAAAGGGGTTGCCCCAGTTGATGTTCGCGCTGAAGTAAAATATCCATGAAGAGAAAACGGTAACATCTCATGTCATTCTTTATAGGTCACCACTATCTTTTGTACAATCTCTTTTATATTCTTGTTGGAAGCTTCCACTGCACCATTCATCTTAGGTCTGTATGGAGAAGAGTTATGATGCTTGATCTTGAACTGCGTGCAGAGTTTATTTTTCATGGCATTGTTAATGTTGGTGCCATTGTTAGTGATAATTCTCTCAGAGATACCATAACAACAGATGAGGTTATGTTTGATGAACCAGGCTACGACGTTCTTGGTAACTGAGGAAAATGAAGCAGTTTCAACCCACTTGGTAAAGTAGTAAATGGAGACAAGAATTAAACAGTGCCCATTAGAGGCAGTAGGTTTGATTTCTCCAATTATATTGATTCCCCACATTGAAAATGGCCAAGGAGAAGTCATGATATTCAAAGGAATCGGAGACACGTGAACCTTGTCAGCATAAATTTGGCACTTGTGGCAAGTCCTCAAGTGGTGATGACAATCGGTTTCCATGGTCGACCAATAGTATCCATCTCTCGGAATCTTCTGGACCATAGTGTGCCCGCTAGAGTGAGTACCAAAAATACCTTCATGTATATCCTCCATGATCTTCTTTGCTTCCTTCTTGTCCATACAAAAGAGCAGAATTGAATCATGGTTGTGCTTGTATAAGATCCCATTGCTCAGGAAGAACTTGGCTGAGAACCTCTGCAAGAATTTCTTGTTGTTGATTGATTCCCCTTCAGGATACTCTTGAGCTTCGAGATATCTTTTCACCTCATGAAACCAAGGCTTCTCCTCTACACCATCAGTGTCAATCTCATAGCAGTGCGTTGGTTCGTCAAATCTTTCAACAATGATTCAGGGAGCTTCGTTGTCCCATCTAAGCTTAAACATAGAAGAAATGGTAGCTAAAGCATCTTCCAACTTATTTTCTTCCCTCATAATGTGTTCAAAGGCAACCTCTTCAAAGTACGTGATCAGGGTTAGCATAAGTTCTTTGTAAGGGATAAGATTTGGATGTTTCGTATCCCAATCTCCTTTAACTTAACTGATGACGAAAGTTGAGTCTCCATATAAACTTAAGAATTTGATTCTTAGGTCAATAACAGCTTTAAGACCCAAGATGCAAGCCTCGTACTCATCCATGTTATTGGTGCAATTGAAGCAAAGTCTAGCAGTGAAAGGGGTATGGCAACCTTCGGTAGAAATGATCACAACACCAATTCTGTTACCAAGAGCATTAAAAGCTCCATCAAAAACCATAGTCCATCGGGATCCTTGTTCAGGTCCTTCATACAATCCAGGCTTTTCACAGTCTGTTATCAGTATGATATTCTCGTCTGAGAATTCAAAGTTCATAGATTAGTAATCATCCATAGCTCGATGCGCTAAATGATCTGCCAGTACACTTCCTTTTATTGATTTTTGTGTATTGTACTGGATATCATATTTAGTTAAGATCATTTACCATCAGGCTATCCTTCTAGAGAGAGCTAGCTTATCAAAAATATACTTGATGGGATCCATATTAGAGATCAATAGAGTGGTATGAGTCAACATATATTGTCTTAGTCGGCGAGCAACCCATACCAAAGCGTAACAAGTTTTATCGAGCAGCGAATATCTTGTTTCACAGTCGGTAAAATTTTTTCTAAGGTAGTATATTGCATGCTCTTTTCGACCAGACTCGTCATGCTACCCCATCACACACCCCATTGAATTCTCTAACACAGTTAAGTACATGATCAAAGGTCTTCCTTCAACTGGTGGCATCGGAATTGGTGGTTCTTGCAAGTATTCCTTGATTTTGTCAAAATCTATTTGGCAGTCATCATTCCATCTTACCACTTGACCTTTCTTCATCAGTTTGAAGAGTGGTTCACAAGTAACGGTCAGGTGAGAGATGAATCGGGAAATGTAGTTTAGTCGTCCTAGAAAACCTCTTACCTCCTTCTCAGT
The DNA here is from genome assembly GCA_948472305.1 of Vicia faba. Lineage (NCBI taxonomy): Eukaryota > Viridiplantae > Streptophyta > Magnoliopsida > Fabales > Fabaceae > Vicia > Vicia faba. Next base: position 434,163,249 of record OX451737.1, on the reverse strand, counting down.
ACGAGGAGCTGGAATTTCTTGGATATATTTGACCTTGGCGGGATCAACCTTAATACCTTTGCCACTGACGAAAAAGCCTAGGAGCTTACCAGACCTTACCCCAAAGATGCATCTGTTGGGATTCAACCTCAGCTTGTACTTCCTCAGTCTTTCAAACAGCATGTGTAGATGGTCAAGGTGTTCTTCCTCAATTTGGAACCTCACTATCATGTCATCCACATAGACTTATATTTCATGATGAATCATGTCATGAAATAAAGCCATCATATCCCATTGATAAGTTGCACCTGCATTCTTCATCCCAAAAGGCATGACTTTATAACAGAAGGTTCCCCACTGTGTGACAAAAGTAGTCTTCTCCATGTCTTCGAGCGCCATTTTGATTCAGTTGTAACCTAAGAAGCCATCCATGAAGGAAAACACCTTGTGTTGAGCAATGTTGTCAACTAAGCCATCAATATGTGGTAGTGGGAATTCGTATTTGTGGATTTCCCTATTTAAATCCTTGTAGCCTACGCACATACGGACCTTACCGTCTTTCTTCGGCACTGGAACAACATTTGCAACCCATTAGGGATACGACATCACTGCCAAGAAACTTGCATTAAATTTTTTCATTACCTCATCCTTGATCTTTTCAGACATGTCAGGACACATGTGACAAACCTTTTGTTTGATCGGAGAGCAACTCTCATTCATTGGAAGACTATGAACCACGATATCAGTATCGAGCCCCGGCATGTCTTCATATAACCAAGCGAATACCTCAACATAGTCATGCAACATCTGAACCAATCTTCTCTTGACACTGTCTTCCAAGTTGGCGTCGATGTTGACTTCTTTCTTATCTGCCTCTGTACCTAAGTTTATCACTTTGACTGATTCTTTGTGTGGTTGGATGACCTTTTCCTCTTGTATCAGTAGTCTGGAGAGTTCTCCAAGTATCTCACAATCTTCTTCACCTTCGTATTCGGCTTGATAGATTGGATTTTCGAAGTCATAGATGGAAATAGCAGAATTGTTATCAATGAGATCCAGAGTGGATATGGATCTGCAAATGTGTGTGTGTGCATGTAAGGTCACATGGCTATTTGAAAATTCGGTAAAGTAAAAGAAAGATAAGGAGCATAAAATTTGCATGCAAAATCATCCAATGTTTTCATTAAATGAGCATATGTTATATGAAATGACAAACCCTTAACAAATGGAACATTGTGCCCCGGGCAAGGCACATGGGTTAAAGTCATTGCTTTGAAGGAAATTATACAGACAAAGTTCTTTTAAATAAATAAAATAGGAAATAGCAATTACTCCTGGTTGAAGGAGATTGAGATGAAGTCTTTGGCCTTCCAGTTGTTGAGTCCATCGTCAGCAGTTGGGAATATCCAGTCGTCAAAGTCACCATCACTATCAGTGTACTCCAGAGCATTGACTTCATTGTTGCTAATACAGAGAGGTAGTCTACCAACACGAGCACGTCGAACCTCTTTCTGAGCCTTTGAAGTAAAACCCAATCTAAATTTGTTAGATTTGAAGGGGATGTCAGGAAGTTGTCCCCAGATAATGCAGCCTCCATCTTCTACCACAACCCTAGCATCCTTCAAGGAAGCCATCCTTGGTTTGTCTTTAGAGACCTCAGGAATAGTAGATTTAGCAACAATAATCGTTAGAGGGATTACCTCAAATGCTTGACAGGGGGGTTTCAATGAATTCACCATCTATCTCAACATATTTGAAAGAATTCAAATGACTAACCATATATTATTCCTCTCCATAGACTGTGACAACCTTTCCTTTCACTGGGTATTTTAGCATTTGATATAATGTAGAGTTAACCGCACCTGCCCCATGAATCCATGGGCGTCCAAGTAAACATGAATAGGCCGGGAGAATATCCATTATATAGAAAGTTGAATTGAATACTTGAGATCCTACCTTGATCATGAGATCAACCTCTCCATGGACCATCCTCTTTGACCCATCGAAGGCTCTCACCACAATATCGCTAGGTTCCAGCACCAATCCATCACAATCCAGTCTATCCAAAGCACCTTTAGGTAAAACATTGAGGGAGGACCCAATATCTACCAACACATGCGCCAGAGTAGTGCCTTTGCATTCAATAGAGATATGGAGAGCCTTGTTGTGATTCTTCCCCGCTGGAGTTAAATCTACATCAGAAAATCCCAAGCCATTATCAGCAATTAGGCTTGCAACACAATTCTCAAAATGATCAGCAGTAGTTTCTTGAGGTACATGGGCATTTTTCAAGAACTTCAATAAAGCTTAGGCATGTGCATTGGAGCATAACAACAAGGTAACATGGATATCTTTGAGGGTGTCTGCCCCAGTTGTTCCACTATTTTGTAGTCACTTTTTCGGTTGATCTTTAGAATTTCTTCCATCTCTTGTCTAGATGGGTCTTCAATTTTCATTTCTTTTGGTGGTGCCTCCATCAGGGCTGGCTCTGTTACTTTCTCTTTACCTCGGTTGTCAACAATTGGTCTAGCAGTAGGAATGTGAATAGGTGTTGCAGTAATTGTTGTGAGAGAGATATCTAGAGAGAAGATCCTTCCGGTTCTAATGACCTTACTAGTTCCAACAATGTTTGTAATTTCAGGCTCTTCGTTTTCAATGATCCATGGCTCTTGCTTGACACCATGATAATAAACTTTTGCCCCATAGTTCCAAGGCACTGCTTTGTCAGATGAATAGGGGACTAGCCTCTGTGTAGTGATGATTAAGGGAGCCACTCTTGGCTCAGAAGAGATCCTTATAGAGCCTTTAGAGGTGATCCTAATAGGTGTATTGGAGATTGTGATTATGGAAACATCTTGAGGTAAAATTTTCATGGACATAGCTTTCTTGAACAAAATTTCATGGCTATCAATCATACGTTGGATACCTTTCTTCAGCCACATACAACCATTGGTTTGGGAAGCATAATGGTAATAATTTTCAGGGTACTCAGGAAATAAACCGACTCTCAGTAGATTCTTCTTAATGGTCAACAATGGAGTAGTGAAATCATTGATGGTGGAGACAAAGGAGACATCGTTAATGGAATTGACACCTTTACCATGACTGGGCATGGGGGCAGTAATGACATTAGGGGTTTGTGGAGGGCCAAACTCAATCACCTTGTTATCAATCAAATCTTGGATCTTGCTCTTTAAGGCCCAATAATCATTGGTATCGTGCCCAGAGCTATTGGAATGATAGACAGATTTTGCATTCAGGTTGTATTTTGGAGATGAAGTATTGGGGTTTTGAGGCGGATTCCTCTGTGTTACCAAATCTACCTTCAAAAAATGTTGTAAATCTTAAGATAATGGCATATTGGTTCTAGTGAACCGCCTCCTCGGGGCATCAGGCCTTGGTTGATTGTTTGATTGTTGTGGTCATTAAATTGGGGTCGGGTTTGAAATCAATAAAACTCTTACCAATTGATGACGATCATTCGTGATACGAATCCTTTTTCCATAAACAACATTAGTCTCTTTCTTTCAAATAAATGGTTTCTTTACATTAGAGGTTGAGACCATGAGGATATTTCCTATTTTGATTCCACTTTCAACTCGTTCACCAGTCATAATCAACTCAGTAAACCCTGATGAAGAACTCCCAATCAGAAAATTAAAGAATGGACCAATCAAGGTACCCATAAACATGTCCACTAATTCTCTGTCAATCAACGAGGGTTTCACCCTTCCATCCAGATCCCTCCATTTTTGAGCATACTCCTTAAAGCCTTCGCTCGAGCCCATAGTCATATTTTGTAATTGCACACGAGTTGGTGCAAGATCAATGTTGTATTGGTATTGTCGATAGAAGGCGTCAACCAATTCCCCCCATATGTGGATATTAGTCCCGTAAAGTTGATAGAACCATTCTAACTGTGTCCCAGATAAGTTCTCTTGGAAGAAATGAACCCACAACTTCCTACTGGTAGTGTGTGGTTGAATCTTGCGGACATAAGACCTTAGATGCATCTTTGGATAGGAGACCCCGTCATACTTGACAAAGACAGGGATCTTGAACTTGTGGGGAATGACCACCCTACGGACCAGGCCTAAATCTCCAAATTTTAAACCAAGCACTGTTTGGATCTCTACATCCTTAAGTCGGTCTTCTAGTAGTTTGTACTTCTCATCCGCCAATGGATACTGCTCTTCGGAATAGTCTTTGTCCTCAGTAACTTGGTTATTTCCACCCCTAGCTCTAGTGCTTCTATCTTCATCTTCTTGATTGTCTTCTTCCTCAGAAGAAGCCTCTTCTATTTGAGCCAGTCGGGGAGGCCCCTTGAACCTTCTTCCTATGTTAAGAATAACAACCCTCTTCTTGGTCTTCTTTTTGGTGGCAAGGAGTGCCATCATTTCTTGCTAACCTTTGGCTAGGTTGAGGAGATTCTCTTGGAACTGTGCGTGTTGAGTTTGCAGATCTTTGACGAATTTCTCTAGAGCCAACTTATACTGAAATAAATAGTAAAAAGGTGAGGAAACCTGTATCAAAAAACCTTCTTATGATATGATGCATGCTATGTGGATGGAATGTTCTCAAGGACCTTAAGAGATTTAAATTTACTAGCCAAAAAGGAAACAAATGCAACAATTGTATTAATAAGTTCAAAGAGTTACAATTTCCCATTGGGATTACAATGAAAAAGCAAAAAGGTCTCAAGGAGATAACAGAATAGACTCCTAAAACAAAAGACTCAAGTCTCCCATGGGCGCTTCCTCCTCAGTGCAATGTAGGCATTCAGGCTTTGCTCCTCGTGAAGTTGCCTTGTAAGCTCTAACAATTTCTTCTCGCTTGCATATAATCGAGCTTCAAAGGCATCTCGTCCCCCCTTGAGCTGAATCCACGATCTCTGAAAATCTTCAAGGTCGATATGCATATCTAGATGAAGAATAGTATAAGGAACATCCCCCTCAGCAACATGCTCTATAACTATTGGCATGATATGGCATCATGAGGCTTTGAGCGCGAGCTCGCACCCATTTGAGATAAGGCTCCAAAGGAGTGGAGGTTTTATTCCCCAAAGTCTTGCTATCAACCTTGTTCACCATGCTCCAAGCTCGTACAAACTTTTGACGATAACCTTGGACATCGTTCTCATAGTCGAACATAATACCATGAATAAGTGCGTCATAAGGACCATCTCTTCGAGCATAGCCAAATTATTGTAGAGCTAGTGAAGGGTTATAAGTAATACCTCCCATAATGCCCAAGAGTGGAACATTTGGGAACTCCCCACAATGGTCAATGATAGTAGTGTCTTCCTAAGATCGGGAACACCATTGAATATCCAAATAAGAGAGTGACATCAACCTTTGAGACCACATCAAGCCTTGTTCATTATTCAATACTGATCGAGGAAGGTATGAAATAAACCACCTAGATAGCAACGGTATGCAACACATAAGAGCCCCTCTCTTCCTTATGGTGCGAGTGTGAAGACAATGTAGAATGTCTCCAAGCAAAGTAGGCACGGGATTACGAGTAATGAAAATTTTGACAGCATTCACATCTATGAGTTGATCAGGATTAGGAAACAAAACCAAGCCATAGATTAGAAGAGCCAAGACATCTTCAAAAGCTTGAAAATCCATATTTTCCCAAAACAGCCGAGCCTTCTCTAACAGAAACTTGGCTATAAAACCCTCGACTCCACTCCTTGTTTCTCAATTAGCTACAATGTCAGATCTCTTCAAATGCAAGGCCTTGGCAATAACTTCAAGCTTTGGAGTTTCCTCTGAAACGGTGAATGGTATTTGATCAAGCACAAACACTTCTAATAGTTGAGATAATTCTTCCAATGTAGGCACCAATTGGTAATCGGGAAAGGCAAAGCAATGATGCATATGATCAAAGAACTAAAAGAGCACATACATTATTTCTTCTTGAAAGCTTGAGGTAGCCAAACTAAGAAGTTGACCATATCTTTTGGTGAACGGAGAATCTCCAGGAACCCTTGATGCTAACTTTTTGAGTTGAGGAGGCACTTTTACAAACTGACTCGGATGGTATTTCTACGAGCAGAAGCCATATCCTACAAAACAGAACAAAGATAAATTCCTAGATCCTTGAAATGGTTAGTGAGAATGCTATGACATGATGTCATTATGTTTATGATGTCATGAATAATTAATTACAAACAAAGCACACAATGAACTTAGGTTTAGGCTTGCATGGGATTTATAGGTAAGTACCCTCTTGAAGTTTAGTTGGGTCAACCTATCCTAAAAGAAGTAATTGGGTTCTAAGGAATCTCAATATCATTGATCTTTCTTCATCAGGCATTGTTTCAGCATAATCAATCTTTTCTTGCAGCCAAAATATCCCGAAAGTCTAATCTCAATGAGTGTAGTATCGAGTATCAACTAATCTTCAGTTTTGCACCAAAGTCGTCTATCTCACTACTTTCTAATGGAAAAGTTGTTCAACTAAGATTCTATGGTCAGTTAGTGCTTCATGACACCACACAGTGGCCCCGTATTCTCCTTGATTCAACACAAGGGACTTCAGTACCATCAAATGTGTCACACTAACATAGCTATCTCTTCAACCATATCGGTCTATTCCGTACATTTCCCACGATCTATTGCTACTTACCTAATGTGCCCCAGATCCGGGTATAGGAACTTTACAAGTAATAAACCCAAGCATTACCCATAAATGTAAAGCAAATAAGGCAAACAAAATAAATCAAATAAAGGTAATATAACTCTTAATATAACCCCACTTTTAGTTTATATTTCCCCAACCGATTCTCCAATTCTGTGATACGGTGGAAGAACTGACTTGGGTGTTTTGCATTTTATCGCAAATGTTGTGAATAGTAAGAGTCGCCACCGACTTTTCTTTTATCCAATAAAGGAAATGGTGAAAAGAACAGGAAAGACCTTTTAAGAATTTTCTTGACTTCGGGGGGTAGGTTATAAAAAGGAAAGGTGTTAGCACCCTTTTCATCCGTAGTTATCTACGAGCTCTTAATTGCTTGATCACTTTAAAATGTTTTGCGTTTGTGTAAGTTTGAAAATATTTTGAAAACACCTAAGTTTGGAAAACTTTGCTATGATTCCCGCATCGTTTGAGAATGTATACAAAGTGTTGGTTTTGAAAATATTTTGTTTGAAAATGAGCGTCTGAAAAGATGTTTGAAAATGCCAATGTAAAGAAATTTTGTAATGATTCTCGTATCATTGAGAATGTATACAAAAATGATTGTTTTGACAAATGTTTTGAAAGTGTGAGGTGCAAATGGTTTTTTTTGTGAGAAAGAAATTATGAGAAATCTACCTACTCAAATAAGTCTTTGTTCTTTTCCTCCTCCTTTAGATAGTGCTACTTTACCATTGTTTGGTAGAGAGCCATATCATTGGATGTGAGGGACATGTGTGGGTCATCGTACAGTCATAGAAGGTAACTTGTAAGGTATTTTAGCAATTTTCGTAAAGGACTAAGATTATTTACCGAAGGAAACATTGAAGGGTCATCGAGGGACTATGATCTTTTAGTCGAGGGTCTTTGCTAAAATCATCTCACATTCGAGGGACATGATTGTTTTAATCCGAGGCAACAAGTGTGGGTTATCCTATAGGTACAAGTGTGCAAGGTGTTTGATTTCAAATATTTATCTTTGAATTAGGTTTTTGCTAATGTTGATTTTAAATCTTGCCATACAAACCCTAATTACTAGCAATAATATGGAAAACGATAAATTGTGGAATTTAAATGTCCTACGCTATTACAATACTTTTTAGGGATGGGGGATACAAATTTACAAATGGGGAATATAAAAGCAATAAAACCCTAATTACTATTACAAACCATGTACATGAATAATAGTGCGAAATAAAAAAAAAGCGCGAGAATAATGTAAAGAGAAAGGAATTTGTTTTTGTTGTGTTTTGATGGAAAAGGTTTTAATTAACCTAATTAAAGTAATTAATTTACAAGGTAAGTTAATTGATTATTTAACAAAACCTAAGGTCTAATTTAATTTTTAATTCTAAAAAGATATATTATTTTTGTGAAGAGAATATTTTAGTGTTTTATTTATAAAAATAAATCAAGTAAAAATAAAATAAAATTAGAAAGTTTTTTAGTCTAATTATTTAAGGAAGTATATTTGTATTTAAATTGAATAGAACAAATAAATAAATAAAAATATAAAAATATAAAAAGGTTGGGTCATGTGTTGAAAAGTAAAAATGGGTGTGAGAAGTAGTAAAAGGTTCAGGCCCAAAACGTTTTTGTTTGAAATCAGAAAATAAAACAAACAAATAAAAAAAAGGTTATGGGTCTGCGTGGTTGTAAGCAGATCAGGGGGTATGCTGAAGAAAAATAGTGCTGGCCCAAGTCATAGAAGGCCCAGGCGTGTTAAGAACAAAAAAAATACAAAAAATGTATGAAAAATAATAAAATGGAGACGTTGAGGATCGAACCCGGGTCTCTCCATACCAATGCCTTATACGCGTTCACTTTGCCACTGGGGTGGCTGTTTCATCTGTGAGTAATACGACTTGTAATAAATAAAAAATAAACTCAGTCCTAATGGTACTTCATCCCTGACCTCGCGCCAGCTTCTTCATCACCATTTTTTGAATTTCAAACTTGCTCATTTCTCAACTATTTCAGAAAGTGTAAACATCAAACTTGTTATAAATTTCATCACGATTTCAAATATGTAAATAACTTAAACTATGGATCAAAGATAAGCACGAATTTTGCTTGGAACCAAATTCTGGCCTAATTTTTAAAAAAGTTCAAACTCAAATTTTGCACCACTCAGGCAACATAAATGAAATCTAAGGGCATGGTAAGCTTCGGGGCTATGATGTCTACATTTTTTATTCACAAAGTAACCATTAATGATGCTTATAGAGAGAGTTCAAAGTTTGAAAAACATATCTTAAAACTGGAAATCGTGTTTGATGATTGAGCACTCTTTAAGATGTTGTGATGATTTGGATAGCTTCATTGAACCTCCAGGAAGCTAATGCAATGCTTACTTTGGATTGAGAGTGGCTGTATTGTTCTGGAGAAGTCAATATGCAGAGCTCTTTTTTTGGTTATGCAAGATGAGGAAGATGAAGTTACAGTTGTGTTGCAGGTGTTTGGATAACTTCTATATGAGTTATAAAAGCTTGATTGATTAAAATGGAAAACGCACGAGTGGATTGTGAGATGGGTATTCAAAGTCAGAAATGGCACAAAATTGGATTTTGTGTGAAAATTCTAATTTCAAGGAGTTTAAGAGAGTTTTTAGGCTTGTGAATTTGTGTCCTAAGTTTCAAATACATGCCTCTATTTATAGGGAAAGGTTTGAGGGCTTGAAGTGATCAGAAAACAAAGATCACATGTTATGGTTTTTGACTTGTTTTTGAAGCAATCTTGACAAACATTGTTCCAATGCATAGTACAAGGCTATCTAAAATGGTTAGGCACTTTAAACATGTTACTTCTGGCCTTTGTGTTGAGTGTGTATAGAGGGAGCAAGTTAGAGGCGCAAGACAAGTTGACTTTAAGATTAAACAACCTTTCAAGAATGGCAATGGTGCCTTTGTGCCATAAATGGAAAAATCACGTGGACAATGGTTTAATCACTTGGATCATACCTAAATAAATTGTGTAAACAATTAATTATGGAGTGATTTATAAGTTAGAAGCCTACAAAGTAAGATTATGCAGCATATGTTTGAGATTTGTCAAGTGTTCTTCATGATGGCTTGAATGCAAGAATGGATGTTCAACTTCTTCTCTTCGATTCTCCTAGCTTAAAAATTATCTCTTCAAGTTATTGGACATTTTGGAAAGCTAGAAACATTTTATACAACATGTTGACCATTTTGAAAAAATCAAATTGGAACTAGGTGAAAATTGGTCAAGAAGTTAGGTAAAAAATCTGCCTAAACTAGTTGAAAATTTCACTAAGTGTTTTATAAAAAATGTCATGACTTCATGGGCTTATATCTCCCAATCTAAGCATTTTTTGGGCATCAACCCTCTAATACAAAGTTGTAGAATTCATCAAGATCTACAACTTCCATGTTTAAAATTTTCCTTGAATCATCTTGCATCTTGGTGAAAAATTGTCATGAAGTAATGAATTTATCAAGTATAAAACACTTAGAAATTTTCTAAGTCTTAGAAATCTTGACTTTTTATTGAATTTTTGACCTTCTTGATTCTTGATGATCAAGTTTGATATTTTTGAGTTTCTTGATGAATCTTGATCTTTGAAATTCAATGTTGATAAAAAAAGTCAAAGTTTGACTTTTTGTGTATTAATTCACTTTTCATCAGTTGATCAAATTTCAATTATCAATGCAATGATCTTGAGAAATGATTTGGGCCATGAAATTAGGTTAATGTGTTATGTTTGAATCATTGAAATCATACTTCAAACCATTAGGTCATGTACTAGGTCAAAAATCACTGATAAGTCATTCTCAATCAAAACCCTAATTTTGACAATTTTACCTCTTTGATGATTTGAGGGCTTTTCTTGAGGAATTGTGATCAACACTTGAAAAATTGATGGATATGACTTCAAAATGTTGATGTTGGCCAAAAATTATGAAGTTCGACTGTATATTGACCATATTTGAATTTTTATCCAATACAGCTAATTTTCAGTCATCTGAGCAATTGACTGGGCAAATTTGTGAGGCAATACTTGAAAAATGGTATGAGAAAATATTTGAGACCTATAATGAACCATGAAATTAATTTGAGGTATCAAAATTCCAATTGTCCTTGATAAAACCAAAACCCTAATTTGGAGGCTCAGTGCTTAGGAGGTGAACTTGTCTGATCAAGCCCTTGAGAACTCTTGAGCATTTGAGATCTTTGGTGAGAAATGTATTGAGAAAAGATAGGTAAAATTTTGGGGTACAACAATACCATAGTAAGTAGTATCATTTATGTACTTATAAATCCCATTTACTTGATTGATGTGACTAGTCTTTGGATCAACTTGATATCTTGCACAAATACCCACAACAAATGTGATATCAGGTCTGCTAGCTGTAAGATATAACAAGCTACAAATCATGCTTATGTACAACCTTTGGTCTATGTTAACACCTTTTTCATCTCTAGAGAGTTTCAAATGAGTAGGAGCACGTGTCCTTCTATGACTTGCATTTTCCATGCAAAACTTATCCACTATGTTCTTGGCATACTTACTTTGAGATATGAAGATAGAGTCATCCATCTGCTTTACTTGAAATCCAAGGAAATAGGTCAATTCAACAACAAGACTCATCTCAAATTCTGATTGCATTTGTTTGACACAATATTGAACCATCTGGTCTGACATCCCTCCAAACATAATCTCATCTGCATATATTTGAGCAATCATGAGTTTGTAATTCTTCTCCTTAACAAATAAGGTCTTGTCTATTCCTCCATTTCTATATCCATTATTAATAAGAAATTTTGTCAGCCTCTCATGTCACGCCCTGGGAGCTTGCTTCAATCTTTAAAGAGCTTTATTTATCTTTAACACATGATCTGAATAAGTAGGATCAATGAACCCCTTGGGTTGTTCAATATAAACCTCTTCATGTAAGTACCCATTCAAAAATGAACTTTTCATTTCCATTTGAAACAGTCTAAACTTGAATAAATAAGCCACCCCTAACAATAGTCTGATGGATTCAAGATGAGAAACTAGAGTGAAAGTCTCATCAAAATCTACCCCTTCAATCTGAGTGTAGCCTTGTGCCACAAGTCTGGCCTTTTTTATGGTGATAACTTTACTTTCATCACATTTGTTCTTGTACACCCATCTTGTGCCAATGCCATTTGTTCCACTAGACCTAGGAACTAAGTCCCAAACTTCATTTCTCTTGAACTGACTAAATTATTCTTGTAAGACATTCATCCAGAAGTCATCAGTTAAAGCTTCCTTTACATTATTGGGTTCAATCTTAGAAACAAAGTAAGATTTAGAAATAACTTCTTTTCATCTAGTTGTAATCCCTTGATTAAGATTTCCTATAACGAGTTCTTTAGGACGTTATTTTTAAATTCTAATTGATGGACCTTTATTGAGTTGATTATTTTCAGGTTCAACATTAGTAGCCTCGGTATTGATGTCTTCTTCTTCTTCTTCCATATTTTATGACTCATCATCCATCAGGAATGATGTTCCAACATTGTATTCAACATCATGTTCACTGTCTATGCTTGAGTCATCAACCATAACATTTATAGACTCCATCATGACCCGAGTTCTTGTGTTAAAAACACTATAGGCTCTTATGTTTGTAGAGTACCCCAAAAATATCCCTTCATCACTTTTGGGATTCATTTTTCTTCTTTGCTCTCAATCAGCCAAGATGAAGCATTTACTTCAAAAAACATGAAAGTATTTGACAGTAGGCTTCCTTCTTTTTCATAACTCATATAGAGTATTTGAAGTACCAGTCCTTAAGGTCAATCTATTATGAATATAGCATGCAATATTCATAGCTTCTGCCCAAAAATGATATGGTAAACTCTTGGCATGTAGTATGACTCTTGCTGATTCTTGCAAAGTCCTATTCTTTCTCTCAATAACTCCATTTTGTTGAGGAGTGATTGGTGAGGAGAATTCACGACTAATATATTTAGAGGCACAAAATTCAGCAAACTTGTTATTTTCAAACTCCCTGCCATGATCACTTCTAATCCTTACAATACCATTTTCCTTCTCTCTTTGGAGCTTCTGACACAACTCCTTGAAGACATCAAATACTTCTGATTTTTCTTTAATGAAATTTAACCAAGTGAATCTTGAAAAATCATTATCAACAACATAAGCATACTTTTTCCACCAAGGCTTTCAACTTACACAGGTCCCATTCCCATATGAAGAAGATCCAAAACTTTTGAGGTAGTCTGATGTTGAATCTTCTGGAGTGACATCTTGGTTTGCTTTCCAATTTAACATTCACCATATATTCTTCCTTCCTTAAGTTTGAGCTTAGGAATGCCTCTGATAGCTTCTTTAGCCACAATCATATTCCTTCCTTTCAGATGCAAATGGCCAAGTTTTTGATGCCACAATTTGACTTCATCTTCCTTAAACAACATACATGTGGAGGAGCAAGAGATTCCTTGAGGTGTCCATATATAGAAATTACCCTTAGACATGTCTCCTCTCATCATCACTTCATTCTCCTTATTAGTGACCAAGTATTCAGACTTAGTGAAGTTAACCTTAAGGCATTAATCTCATAAATGACTAATACTTATAAGATTGGCAGTCATACGTTTTACAAAAAGAACTCTATCAAGCTAAGGATATCCTTTACAAGCTAGTCTTACAACTCTTTTAATTACTCCTTTGGCACCATATCCAAAAATGACATATCTAGTTGTGTGAGGTTTAACATCCTCCAATAAATTCTCCACACCTATCATATGCCTAGAGCATCCACTATCAAAATACCAGTCTTCACTGGATGAGACTTTAAGAGAGGTATGTGTCATACCCCAAATTTGCATGCCCTTTATTTCTACAGTAAAAAATATTTTCAACATTGATTTTATAATATTCTTTGATTTTTATAAATATTCGCTTCCAAACCTATTTAAAAATATAATGATTTATTTCAGGTCATTGGTATTTTTGAATAAACAAATATTTGTTCGTCTTCACGTACTTTCAATTGGATTTTTATTTCAAATGAGTAATATAGCACGGTTGGTAAGGAATTAAGCTTGCAAGTATAAGGTCGTAAGTTTGAATCTTGTGTGTTGCACTTATAAACATTTCTTTTCTATTTTTGTTACTAATTTTCTTTCCTTTTGTGGAGATCAAACTTTGGGTTTTCTTTTGGGTTTTTGGATAACTTAGTCTCTAAGTCTTGTTTAACCTAATTTTGAGTCTATAAATATGACTCACTATTGTCCTAATTTTCCATCTATAATTTCACTTTTACAAAATATTTTTTTCAATTTCTTTTCAAAGTTTCTACTTGTTTTTTGTTTTGTTTTGGCCAATGATTTCATATGAGAGTCTTCCTATTATTTCCAATTTTATCTTTTTCTTAATTTCAATTTATCTTTTTTAACCATATGTTGAATACCCTATGATGGTATTTTTCTTTCAAAAATTATATTTTATATAGATGCCAATTGTCACACTGTACAAAACTCATCCACTCACTCTCACAATCCACTCACGTACAAACCCACTGTAAACATAATAATTTTAACACCTACATTAGAATAGGAGACTAATTTTTCATCATTTTTTCTTTATTTTTATTTTTTTACTAATTCATATTCTTACTAATAACCTACTTTTTTTTTACAAATTTTCTATACAGTAACACTCTTACTACCACTTTTTCACTTCATATAGTCACCAAATTTTCTATAGTAACACAAACAACCCGCGCCGAACTTCTATCTTGCCCTCATGGATTCAATCTTCAGGTTTTGTTCTTACTTTTCTCAAGATTTTTTATTTATTTTTATTTTTATTATTTTTTATTATTATTGATTGTTTTGTTATTTATTTAGTGTTAGAGTTTTATAGAGAACTTGAACCTCAACCCTTAGATAACACCCTCTCATTTTAGTTCTCAAACCCCTTAGCCTAATGGGCCAAGTCCAATATCTGGACTTGGGCCTTTACTGCCTACACCCCCATATTTTACTACATAATTCTAATTCAACCCCCCCCCCCCCCCCCTTGTGTTAGGCCTGAATTCAACATTTGAATTCAGGACCCTGCTACACATACCTCCCTGTTTTACTAGCCTAACATAATTCACACTCCTCCTGTGTTTTATTTAATTTCCTTTATTATTTTTATGTTTTAATATTTATAAATTTTAATATTATTTACTATTATTATAATAAATCAAATATTATTTTTCTAAAACTCATTCAAATATTTATTTTATTGTATTAAAAATCTTCATTTTTAAATCATGCATTAATAAGATATTTTTTATAATTAATACATTAAAAAATATTTAACCAACAATAAACTCCTTTTTATTAAATCAAATTAAACAACAATCAATTTTCAAAAAGGATTACGAATATATTTTAATTAACTGCACACTTGGTCTAACAAACTCCACTATTCGCACACCTAGACTAAGTACAAGGGGAATTCAAATATCTTCGTAATCAATAAAAAACACCAACCCACTATGAACTACAAATTGAGACTCTGATTCCTCATAAGAGGATACGTAGGCATACGACTAAAATCGTGATGAGTTCCCATATTAAAAAATTAAAACCCTATTTCTTAAAATATTGCGCTTCTAAACCCTAGTATCCTAGCGAACAAGGTATATGAGAGGTGCCTAACACCTTCCCTTTGTCTAAAACGAAGTAAGAACCTAGAATCTCTGTGTATAAAATTAGGGTTTCCTATTAGATTCTATTCCTTAGGATAAAACCTTGTAGTGGCGACTCTCAATTTAAAACTAGTTACAACAGTATGAGCAATGAGATTTTTGGTAGCATGCTTTACTTTCCATTCCTTTCTAGTTTTAATAATTAAGGGATTATCACTAGGTTGAGATCGATGTTTTTGATAACCATGAATCCTATGGCAGAATTGCTCTGTATAACCGTGTCTTCCATAAGAATTACATTTCTCAAGGTTGGAGCTTGGTTGTGGTCGTAGTTTCCCGTGAATTGGCAGGATGTTGTAACATCTGGTCATACATTTTATTCTCAACCTTCATTCTAGCAGGAAAAAATTTTATCCCATGGTCTTTCCTTTTATTTTTCAAGGATTAACAATAAAATCCTATGCCAGCATGCCTTCTACCTCCTTCTACATCTTGAAGGATGTCATCCAACACATCAGATCTATTGTTTAACATCCTAATAGCTCTGATCAAATTATCAAGTTTTTATGTTTACAAAATTACTTTATTCTGAAGCTCAGAAATGTTAGTTATGTATTCCTCCTTCTCAGAAATGGTAACAAAGTTTTGATGTTAATAAAGGATCATTCTCTGTTTCACTCCCATTTCGTAGACTTCTTCACTTTTGTTGTACAATTCTTTGTAAGAAGCACACAACTCATCATTTACATTAGTCTCATCTCCCTGTTAGAGCAGCCACAAGTTTAGAAGATTCTCCCTTAGTTTCACCTTCAGAGGTATCATCATCTGACCAAGAAATAGAAAATCCTTTATGTTATCTCTTGAGATAGCTGGGACATTATAATCTACTGTGCCAAAATCATTCACATCCATGACAATAAATCCCTTTACTTTGATTAGATATCTCTCCAGTTCTGGTATTTTTCTAAAACTCAAAACAGTCTTCCAAGATTTGTTATCCATGGATTTTAGAAAGGCTTCCATTCTAACCTTCTAATAGTCATAGTTTGAACCATCTAACAGAGGTGGTCTATTGTTGTATCCTCATTCCTTGTCCATAGTACCAGAAAAAATTCTCCTTGGAGCTCACCGAAAAATAGAACAAGGTGTTTGCTTTGATGCCAATTGAAATTATAGAACTTTCAATATAGATGTTAAGACTGATGTCACAACACCAAAATAAAATGTCAAGACAGATTTTAAGAGATTATCCAATGATAAAATACTTTTACTAAAGAATAAATTATGCAGAAGTAAATTGCAGATGGTAAAAAGACACAATCAATTATTAATCCAGTTCAGTGAAACATCACCTATTATGGGGCATCCAAGGCAAAAAGGAAATCCTTTATGATAGTATTAGTTCAAAGCTAAAAAACCCTAGTTTACAACTTATCACCTAATCACTACCTTATATAACTTCTACCTTGGACCCTCCTGTCGTTCCGCAAAAAAAAACAAAGAGTCGCCACCGAACTCTATTTATCTTGAAGGAAGGGAAAATATCGAGAGAACCCTAAAAAATTAGATAAGATGGTCTTACGACCAAGATAAATGGTAGGGAAGTCGGTTATGCAAGGGGAAGATATTAGCACACCACGTGTCTGTGGTAATCAACAAGATCTAGTTTTGTTTATTCTCATCTAAGGGTGTGTGAAAAACCTATGTCTAAAGCTTATTTCTAAAAGGAAATACATGAGAAATAAAATACAAAGAAAAGAAGGAATATTACAAAGTTTCGCTCGCCTAGGCCTCGCAACCTAGTTCCTACATACTCCCTGGTGCAATGGGAAAGTCAGAGCGGCGTAGTTCGGCTCACATGTTTTGATTTGTTGTATATTTTTTACCTTGAAAAAGAGTTTTAAAAGAAAAGTCAAGCGGAAAAATGAAGTTTGAATTGATTGGTGTTTTTTACCATAAAAAAGGGCTTTTGTATTATTAGAGTTTTTTTTATGAGTTTAAAGGAAAAAGAAAGTTTTAGTTTTAATGCATATGCAAAAGAGAAATAAAAAGGTCTAAGGGGGACTAACTAACTCTTAAGGATGTCATGCAAAGTTGATCCTATAGTCGAGGATAAAAGGGAAGTGTACCTATGTTAGCATGCATGGTTTGCAATCTAAGGTCTATCTCAATTCACTTCCTAAGATTGAATTGAAAATATCTATGGGGAGCATGCCAAAGGGTGCAATGGAAAGTAAACACACATCACACAAAGCCTGAGAAGTATCCACTCACTCAAGTAGCACCCACCTAACCAAGGTAATGCGTCACCAAGGTAAGAAAGAAGAGGGATGCCTAATCGTGATTTTGTATCATCGAGGTAAGACAAGGGAAGGGGAACCTAACAAAGATATCGAGTAATCAAGGTAGGATAAAGGGAGGCTTAGCCAAGATGTCAAATTGTCGAGGCAAGCAAGAAGGGAGGAATAAGGAATTTCTTAACCGTGATATCACGTTACCAGGGCAAGAAAGATAAAAGGAAAGTGAATCATCACAGGCGACTAAATACCTAACCAATATATCACGAATCAAGGTAGGCGATAGAAGACAATAGTGAGATCACATTGGAGCTTCAACATTCACGAACGCGAGCTAATGAAAAAGCGTGATGGATTTATTTCAGATCCCTGTACTCTACATGACAGACTAGGTAAATGGAGCAACATGATTCGTAGCATCAACATACAGTGTGAGCTACAAATGACACTGACAAAAAATCGAGGGGTCGATTATGGACTCTCTACTCGCCTTGCCTTCTTTGAGGACTTACCAATGGGGAATGGGAATGGGACGCCTTTTTAATGTTTTTAGCACAAATGTAAATGCAAAAATCTCCTACTTTGAGGTAGGTCTTTAAACAACCACAAACACAATTAGCAAACAAGTGTGGAATGCCTGCTATATGACTTTAAACTAGGAATTCGAGTGCACACTCTTTATAATCCCATTTCTCATGATATCTAGAAAGAAGTAAAAATGCAAGAGATAGAAGGAAGCGAATGAGAATACCAATTGAACAACAGTTTGTAGCAAAGAAACCAAAAGAGAAATAATCCAGAAAAATTTGAGCAAGCTTGCATCAACAACGCAATAGTCAGAAATAATATACAATTAATATCATATGCGAAAATAAATCACGAGCCACGAATGCATCACATCACATCAGAGTTCCTTCACATAATTCACATCCATACAAAAACGCAAAAAAAATATTTCTCATGAAATGAGAAACAAGATAAAATCACATCGGAAGCGAATTCACAAACTCAAATTCTTTTCAACCATATAACCAACTTTAGTTACATGATTGAAAGCTATCACAATGTACCTAGTACAAGTTACAAAGGAATTAACAAATAATATGGAATATCAAATGTAACTCTACAATCGATATCACAAGTTAAAACGATATATTATCATGCATAGAGTGGAATGAAACAAGTCATTGAAGCAAAAAAGTGAATTTTGGGCAGCATGTACATCATACAAAGAAGTGCGCAAAAAGCCGGTTCGAAATTAATACAACTCGATAGGGATATCTAACATAGACCCATACAAGTACAATGAAACATAAACAAATAATTAAAACAAGTTTCGGGTGCACTTTACAAAATAGGGCAGCATTACGGTTATAACAAGAATTGCTCGGAAATTGATACGGAAATCAAGGAAACTCAATCACATTGGTAAACAAATGAATAATAAAGTGTGCACATGCATTAAATATAAAAATTGAAGCTCAAAGTACATGTTAAAAGCAACCAAATAACACTATGTTCAAAAATTAGGTGCACGAAATGTCAGAACATAATCGCATGAAAATCTCACGGTAACTTCTAAATGTAACAATGAACTCAAAAAGTGCACGCTTCGAATTAATTCCAATCGCAAGTTCTACTTCCATTACCGGGCAGCCATGTGGATTTATGAGAAATTCAACCAAAATTAAGCTTAAATAACGAAAATAAGTGCACCAAAGTGTCCATTAGTTCAAGTATCATTACTCTGAGAAAAGCACAAGCTATGAACAAGTGGATGTCTTAAATCTAAGAAAAACTCAAAAATCATGTGTTAATGTAATTCTTCCAATTTGAGGTTTTAAATGTAATTCTTTCAATTTGAGGTTCAAGAGTTAAATCAACTAATAAATTGAGACAAAATTATATTAACTCATGAGATATAACTTGATTCTCAAAATTATGCCACAATTTCTCAATTCCAATTTTCAAGCCACTTTTGACATCTCATATGCAACACTATTTAATCCAAAAATCAACATCCTTCCACCAAATACAACAAAGGTATAGCCTATTCCACACTTTAACTTCATCAAATGCCAACTCTAAAATTCAATTCTAGTCAAATTTCACCTCTTAGGCATTTTATAAAACACCTAAACTACAATACTATGTCAGAACCACAAATCAAAGTATCAACTATATTAATGTCCAATTCAAGAATTCAAAATCAATATTCAATGCAATTCCTAATTCAATTTCTCAATCAAAGTTCAATTCAAGAAACACAACATGCTTATTCACAAAAGTGATTATGTAAAAAAGCACTTAAGTCAAGAATTAAGATGAAGATTACTTACCATAATTGAAGTGTGAAATTGAGGATGATGTTAATGCTGGAACAACCGCGAAGAGGAGAGGAAAACGCTGCAAAAACACAACAGAGATGGAGGAGGTATCGCGTTCACGCGGTGGCCTAAGGGAGGACTTGTGGTGGCGGACTGGAGCGGTAGACGAGGGGAGTATCTTGCTTCTGAATTCTGGTTAGGGAGAAAGAAGAATGATGACTGTTGACTCTTTTGTTCTTGATGAATTGTTGTATATGGATGAATATTGTTGATATTCTAGAGAAAAAATGAGAGAAGAATGTGTTTGATCTTGAGAGATTAGGGAGAGAAAATGAGAGAGGTTTTTTATGGTGTGTGAGTTATGAGAGAAAAATATGATTTTTGGAATATGTAGTATGGGAAAAGTGTTCCTTAGATGTGAAATTGGATTAGGCCTCATTTTGACAGTGTCAGCAAATTTAACGCACAATATGAGTACAAAATGTCACATCATTATCGGTGCGAAATCTCAACTCAGCTCAACATAAAAAAATGAAGATTGTGAAATTTGTGACACGATTACTAAAGAACAGACTCAATCGGATAAACGACGAGAAATTTATGAGTTTTCAAAGTTGCTTAGACGCTGTCTTTTCCGGTTCATCAACGAATTTCACTGTTTTATTAGAAAAACGAACCATAAACAAAAGCCTTCAGAGTACCATTTAAACTCTATGTCTGAAGAAAATTTATAGCTGACATCATTTGTGAAATTATTTCGAAAGGGTCATTTATATAAGATGAAAATTGAAGAAGTTACAATTTTTACAATACCAGAAAACATTGAATTAAAATTCATGTTCAGCATAATAAAATCTCTGGTAATTAACACTTTCGGGGATCTTTTGTAATGAATCAGTTCTCGGCCCAAACATACGAAATGAATATGGCATCAAAATGGATTTTTCTCTCAAAGATAGGCTTAAAAATGCACCGGGAGAAAGTTATGAATTTCTGAACGTCCGAAAAATAATGGTTCAACACATTATTTTTCAAAGTATCCGCATGTTCGGAGATCTTCCTTAGTGAATCAGCTTCTGAGCCGAACATATGAAATGAAGAATACATTAAGACAGTTTTAAATTCTCAAGAACCGCTTCGAAATAGTATTTCAATAAGAAGTTATAAATTTTTAAGTGCTAGCGTAGCGACGAACCAACAATTAAATTCAGTGCACAATCTTCAGAAAATTAAAATTCCCGGAGATCTACTTCACAAAATTAGCCTTCGATCTGAACACGAGAAGTGATGAGAAAATCAAGACGGTCTCAATTCTCAAAGAATCAACTGAAAATATTAAATCAGATGAAAGTTATGAATTTCTAAACGCCCGAGAAACATATAACCAGTCATTAAATCCAAGTACCATTTCAGGGAAATCAAATTATTCAGAGACTTTCTGCACATAATTGGCTTCCGGTCTAAACAGATGAAATGAAGAAATACCGAGACAGTTCCAATGCTTGAGGAATCTACTCAAAACAGTATCATGTTTGTAAGTTGTAAATTTCTAAGCTCAAACCAGCAAAAACACTATTGCTGGTTCACACTGTCTCAAATTCACCGAAACACTCGATTTCTCCATAATTCAGAGTGTGTCGAAATACATGAGATCTTGACATGATGATGGCTTGATTGATCATTATTTTTATTGTTAGAGAAACGTGTAGAACACATTTAAGCCCTAAAAAACAAGAGTTTTGCCTTGCTGCTTCTGCCCAATAGAACAATCTCTTTTTGTGTAGCTTTTGAAAAGAAATGTCTTGATCTCATGACATTTAATGATGAATGCAATTCTAAATGGCCTACGGATGGATATGCATAAGCCAAATGAACCTTATAAAAGTGTAGGAAATTTTTGGGGTATGACAATTGCCCCTATTTAATCGTCTTAAACTTGAAAGTGAGATTGGCATGAGTCTTTCGAAGGGTCGAGGTAGAAGATGATTAAATACCAATGCCAATCATTTGTATTGAAGAGATGATATGAGTTATTATTTTGTGATATCTGTTGGGTGTTGTACCCCAAAATTTGCCCTCCCATATTCTTCAAGATTTGCCAAGTCAAAGCTTCAAAATCTCCCCAAGGGTTGCACAGTTCAAGGGCCTCCTAACAGTCAAAAACTAGGGTTTTGGTTCTGACAAAGAAGATGAAGTTTCCAAGGGTCCAATCAAGTCCCACATGCCTATAAACATGGTCAAGCATCCTCATACCAAGTTTCAAGACTTACAGTACAAAATTGCATAGTCAAAAACCCTAATTGCTCAACAGTCAACTACAGGGGAAAAATGGTCATTTGACAATCAAAAGTTCAAATTTTTGGTCAACATCTCATTTTGAAGCCATAAACATCATTTGATCAATTCTTGATCATGATTTTCAAGGTATGGCTCAAAAAGTCTCAAGATGCAAAAGTTTCCATATTTGGACAGTTGAAAAAGTCAACTGTAACTTGACCAAGGCATAACTTCCACATGGTTTATTAGAAAAATTCCATCCAAAGCTCATTTTGAATAGAAAGACATTCCCTACAACTCCTATTCACACTTCAAGTCCAATAAATGCTCTCACAAAAAGTTATCAATTTCAACATTATAGGTCATTTTCAAAAGTCAACAAAAGGGACTTTAAGTCAAAGTCCATAACTTGAGATTGGTAAATCAAAATGATATGGGACCAAACACATTGGTTAGAGGACTTCAAGACCTTTCCAAAATGTCCAAGAACATGATCAAAGCTTAAAAATTGAGCAAGATATGCTTTGTGGAAGTTGGGAAATTTTGGGGAATTTTGAAAAGTCAACTTTGCCTCAAATGTCTTAAAATTGCTAATGGGCCACATTTTATTCCAAGATTCATCATCCAAAGCATATGCACGACCATTTGGCCCAAAGGGAGTTTATTCATCATTTTTATTTATTTATTTGAATTTTTAATTGCTATTAATTCATTTAATAAAATAAAATATGTGAAAAATACTAAAGCAAGCTTTTCAAATCTTTTTATGCATGGAATACCTTCAAGATTTCGTGCATTATCTGATATGGAAAGAATCAAGGTGATTTGGACATGATTAGTCAAAACACATGGAAAAAGATTGAAAAAAATATGCCATTAAATCCAATATTTGATTCATGATTGCATTGATCTTTTGATTCAAAACTCAACCCTAATTAATTCCTTACATAAGCCAGAAGCTAGACCTAAAGCCAAGAACCTCTAAGCTGCGCCTCTTCTCAAGAACAACTTTTGCAATTTTATCAAAAAAATCAAAAACTGAAAACTGCCTTGGAGGACGATTCAAAGGAGAATATTGATCCCATTAGCTTGGCAAGACATCATTGAACCTGACTGAACACTTTTCCACGTCCATAGCACCCAGAATTGGTATATAGCAGTCCAACTGTTTCATCTTTTTTGCATAATCGTATTTCATCATCCATGCCATAATTTTGAATTCTAATGCTTGTTTTGTACTAGTCGTATCATTCTGAAGCTAACCATATTGTTTAATTGAGTTTTCCTTGCCCATACGCGAAATCACCATTGAAGCGTTTTAGGGTTGCAGAGGTTCAAATTTGGGGTTTCTCTGTTATGGAAAAATTGAGACATGATACTTAGGCCATTAAAATCAGGAGCTTCAGACGAATTCCATGGATAACTCGCGATCAATTTATGATCAAAGGATTTCTATTCGCTATTTTTTCATACATCATATAGTGGGGGTTTAAAAGCCCCGCAATCTTGTTTCTTTTTTCAGGTAAAACGCAGAGCAATTGGAGAAGACGCTTAGTTGTCATAACATGAGTGGGCAATTCAAACTTCAGCGCGTGTTTTTTGTTTCTAGGCCACTAACGCTGATTTTCGTTTATATTATTTATTTGTTATTTTAGATACAACGTGCGTTGATGGTTCAGATGGTGGAAAGAAACGCTGGCAAGCCTTGGGACCTGGGTTCGATTCCCAGGTCCCCCACTTTGTTTCAATATTTTTTCTTTCAACATAATCCCATGCAGATTCAATCCAAAGGCCTACCATACGTTCACAATCCAGGCACGCCACTTGTCCCATAATCTTAATCTAAAGGCCCAGATCTGATGAACACCATGGACATTGGTCAATGCACACGCACGCTTCCAGAAAAGTCAAACAAGGCCTTAAACATTGGGCCTAATTGCTAGGACATAACCTCCAGTTCGGGGTCAACACCCCCTTTGGTTTGCTCTCTTCCATTCTTTTTCTATTTTTATCTGTCTTGTTTAAGTTTTATTTAATTCTTCAAATTAATATTTTTCTCAACATAAAAAATAATAAAAATCAGAAAAAGGCAAAAATAAAATATATTTGATTTAATATTTTTCTTTTTTTGTAAATAAATCTTATTAATTAATTTAGTCTTAATTTTAGGTTTAAATCTTAATGTTTTTTTTTATAAACTTAAAAATTGTAGAATTAGGGTTTTAATCACTTTTTATCTTTTTCTTTTCTTTTACCATTATAATAATTAATTATTTATTTTTGTAAATAAAATTGAATTAATTAATTAGGTTAATTTTAGGTGCAACTTTAACATATTTCTTAATAAATAAAAATAGTTAGAATTAGGGTTAATTAATTAATTTTTTAATTTCATTTAATTCTCTCATAAAAATCCATAAATACAAAAACTCAAAAATCTTTTCTTTTTATTTTAATTTAATTAATTTGTTAATCATAATTTAATTTCATTAAAAAGGGTCCAACGCCCTCGCTTTCGATTATTAGTTCGTTTCGCACATTTTGTTTCCTTTCTTATAATATTCATGTAATTCTCCCAAAGCCGTGTAAATTAGACATTTTATATTCCTCGCACTTTATTTTATTTTCAAATCGGGTCCTGGATTAAATTTGGCGATGTGGACCCGCGCCTTTGTAATAGCGTAGAACTTTTAAATTCCGCACTTTTTTAACTGTTAATAAATTTGCATGCAAGAATGAATGTCAAAATAAAAACAAAAGCGTAGATCACCAATACATGACAAGACAAAAATATCTGAAAACGACACACAAATCACACACCACCCCTAGGGTACGCCTCATTGTTGCCTGGCCCCTCGAAAGGTGATCGTCGAGTAGAGGATGTTTTAGTAAGTCCTCATGATCCAGGAACCTGGCATGAGGGTAGCTTCTAAGGTATCTTCCTATTGCTCTGGTGATCACCATGTCCCGAACCCTCGAATTGACCCGAACACCTCCAACGGTGGTGCTACCTACCTCTCAATGGTGGGATGACACTAATTTAAAGGACATCTACACAGACGAATTCCTTAGGGTAGGTAGACGACTCTAGATACTTGCTCTAATTCCAAAAACAAATCAAAAAACTTTTCACACCGACACCTTTTCAAAAAGCTTTCGAAAGCAACTTTTCAAACACTCTTGAGGACTGATACAAGAGTCGAACTGAAATTTTCAAAGAAACTTTTTAAAACCCACAATTGAAAAGCAAACAAACCATTTTTGAAAACACAAATGAGCAAGTATCTAAGAGCCCATGGATAACCATGGATAGAAAGGGTGCTAACACCTTCCCTTTCTATAATCTACCTCCCGAACCGAGAGCAATCTCTATAAGGAATTTTTCTGTGCTTTTGTCCTGTCCATGTTGGAGAAAATAAAAGACGGTGGCGACTCTTGCTTACCGCGACATTTCGTGAACCAACGTTAAACAGTCAGTTCTAAATCCACCGATCACAGAACTGGCGACTCTGCTGGGGACAACTTTTAAAGTGAGGTGCACCTTAGGATAATTCATAACTGTGTTTTCAATTGTATTGACTTGCTTGCTTTATTATTGTGGGACTGTCTTGGGAGTTCTATA
The DNA here is from genome assembly GCA_948472305.1 of Vicia faba. NCBI lineage: Eukaryota > Viridiplantae > Streptophyta > Magnoliopsida > Fabales > Fabaceae > Vicia > Vicia faba. The sequence goes on along the minus strand of OX451737.1, from coordinate 434,137,406 downwards.
GATCCTAACCCGGATCTGGGGATACCTTCTTAGAAAGTAGCAACAAGGCTGTGAGGGAACTGTGTGGGGTATACCGACATGGTTGAAACATTCTGCTATGTTGATGTGGCACTTTGGTGTGTACCGGTAACCCTTGAGTTCAGTCAAGGAGAGTACGGGGCCTCCGCGTGGTGTCGTGAAGCATCAACAGACCTTAGGAACCTTAATTGAACTATCTTGGCCTCTTTAGGGTAGTGAGATAACTGACTTTGGTGCAGTCCGAGGTTGGTTGATACTCGATACTACACTCAATTGAGGGTTGCTTTCCTGGAATATTTCGGTCGCCAGTTCAGTGGCTAAATCGAAACGATGAACAATGAAAGCAATCCAGTGATATTGGGACCCTTAGAACCCGGTTACTTCTAATATGACAGGTTGAGCCCACCAACTTCAAGAGGGTACTACCCAAACCCCATGCTGACCTAAACCCTAAGGGCTTGTCTTGTGTGACTTGTGTGCCTTACATGTTTGCCTTTGTAAATATCTGTGGTGTGTTTAATCATAGCATCATGACATCATCCAGCATCATATGCATTGACTAACCATTTCAGGGGTTCGAATCTTCATCTTTGTTCTTGTTTTGTAGGACATGGAAACTGTTCGCAGAAAGACAATTCAAATCAGCCTTGTAAGGATCCCTCCTCAGCTTAAGGAGCTTATATCCAGGATTCCCGAGAGCTCTTCATTCAGTGAAAGACATGGAAGACTCATCAGCTTGGTCAATACCAACATTGAGGAAGATATGGTAAAGGTCCTGTTCCAATTCTTTGACCCTCTGCATCATTGTTTCACTTTCCTGGATTATCAGCTGGTACCTACATTAGAGGAGTTCTCCCGGCTCCTGAAGATTCCTATCCTTGATCAACTACCCTACAACGGTACAGAAAAGGAACCCAAGCTTGAAGAGATTGCTAAAGCCTTGCACCTACAATCATCTGACCTCAAGGGACATTGGGAAGTTAGAAGTGGTATCAAAGGGTTCTTAGCCAGGTTTCTGTTTGAAAAGGACCATGAATGTTGGAACTCCCTTGACTTACAAGCTTTTGAAGAAGTTGTGGCCCTCCTTGTCTATGGTTTGGTGTTGTTCCCTAACCCAGATCAGCTTATAAATATCAGTGCTGTCCAGATCTTCATGTCCAGGAATCCTATACCTACGTTGCTGGGGGACATCCTTCACTCATGTTACACTCGAACCATGAGAAAAAGAGGTGTCCTTATGTGTTGCACTCCTCTCCTGGGAAGGTGGTTTATTTCGCACCTTCCACAATCAGCTTTGAAGAACGAGCAGGGTTTGAGATGGTCACAACGGTTGATGACTCTTACGCATGCAGATATACATTGGTGCCCTCGGTCCAGAGAGGATGTCACTATCATTGATCGTTGCGGGGAGTACCCTAATGTTCCTTTACTTGGAATCAGAGGAGGTATTACTTACAACCCATGCCTGGCTTAGAGACAGTTTGGTTATGCTCGAAGGGATGGCCCTCATGACATGTTAATTCCTGACATAGTTTTTGACTTCGACAACGATGCACAAGGACTTCGCAAGAGATTTATCAGAGCTTCGAGGATGCCAAGTAGGATAGACAGTAAGACACTAGGGCATAGGAACTCCATCCCGTTGGAACCTTACCTCAAGTGGGTACGAGCCCGCTCCCAGAAGTTAGTGATGCCATATCCTCATATGCTCCCTGTGATCAAAGAGCCAGTCTTGGAAGGAGAAGTGTCCTACATCATTCAGCATCCTGACATGCCCACGTCCTGGGAAGAGATGCAGAAGAGCTGGATCCAGCTTAAGGAAGAACGAAATTCTCTTGAGACCAGTCTACATGCTAGTGAAAAGAAGGTCTTGGAGCTCACTCGCCTGTTACATGAGGAGAGGAATCTCAACACCTACATAGCTCCAAAGAGGATGCGTAGTGTCTTTTGGGATTGATTTGCTTTGTAGTTTGTGCCCATGAGGCTTTGATGTACTGAATAATTATTTCCTTAATGATAACGTGTGTTCTTTTTTGTCTACAACAAATTTGAACTTTCGAACCCTTGAATGCATTGCATAAACACATATCATTCATCATGTGCATAGCAGGTTTTCTTCTTTTCAGGTTGCTTACCGTTCTTCGCTGTTTATTTCAGCATCATGAATCCTGACTCATCATCAACCGAGATGTCCATCAAGGCTATTCAGGCGCAGAACACGCAATTTCAGGAACTAATCATGGGTTTGGCTCAGGGCCAAGAAGAGCTGAAGGTCTGCTCCTGAAGAAGGAGAAGAAGAAGAAGAAGAGAACTGTTCTTTTCAACTCGGGCCGAAGGTTTGGCAACACTCTGCAGAATGAAGAGGCTGGTTCTTCTATAGGCAAGAGTAGTCCCCAAGGGGGAAAAGGTCCTAGTCCAGTAGTCTCTGACAACGAGACTGACTTCAATGAGGAACAATATCCTCCGGCAGAAGACAGATACAAGCAGTTGGAAGACAGGCTGAATGCAATGGAGATCCAACAAGTGCCTGGGCTGGATTTCGGAGACTTGGGTTTATCTACTGGTGTGATCATTCCTCATAAGTTCAAAGCACCATCTTTTACCAAGTATGACGGGACGTCTTGTCCCAAACTACACCTCAGGTCTTATGTGCGGAAGATTCAACCGTACTCAGTGGACAAGAACTTGTGGATCCACTTCTTCCAGGAGAGTCTTTCAGGGACTCATCTCGAATGGTTCTATCAGCTGGATGGGACCAAAGTTCGTAACTGGGAGGAGTTGGCTACTGCTTTTTATAAGCAGTATCAATATAATGCCGACCTTGCCCCTACACGTACCCAGCTCCAGGGTATGTCGTTAGGGTCAAGCGAAGGTTTTAAAGAGTACGCACAGAAGTGGAGGGACCTGGCTGGTAGGGTGAAGCCTCCGTTGACTGACCGGGAGTTAGTAGACATGTTCTTGGGGACCCTATCTGGGCCATTTTTCAACCATCTCATCGGTAACTCATCTGCAGGGTTTACTGATCTTATTCTGACTGGAGAGAGGATAGAGGCTGGGATGATGTCTGGTAAAATTCAGAAGGGGGCATCTGCAAGTTCTGAGAAGAAGCCCTTTAAGAAGGAGGCCAGTGCTGTATATGGGTCTAGAAGACAAGAGAAACCTGAGCGCCTCCAATCTGTCAACGCGGTGATGATTGCTAAGCCTGCTGCCGCTCCTCGGAAAACCGATCCGCAAAGGGCTGAAAGACCCAGAAGGGAGTTTACCCGTTTGAGTATGACCCTATCGCAAATCTTGCCGCAGTTGTTGTCCACCAACCTAGTGACTGTCAGGGAGGCCCCGAAAGTGGTGAATACTGCCTCTCCGAAATACAATCCGAATGCCCGCTGTGCTTATCACTCCGATAGCCCGGGGCACTCCACTGATGACTGTTGGGCCTTAAAGAATAAGGTGCAAGACCTCATTGACGCAAAAGAGATACAGTTTGAAGCGCCTGAGAGGCCAAATGTGATGACTGCTCCTATGCCCCAGCATGGAGTAAATGCCGTTGATGAAGATGTATATGCTGTTTCTGTGAATGATGTAGCTACTCCCTTAATGACCGTCAAGAGGAACCTACTGATGGTCGGTTTATTTCCGGGTTGTAGTGAAGGTTGCCTTTTCTGTGCTGTTTCCCTATCAGGTTGTCCTTTGCTGAAGTTGGGCATCCAAAGCCTAATGGACAGCAAAGAGATTCTGTTTAAGAAGACTGCTGTTCAGTTTGTTCCGGTGGAAGAAGTTTCTGTTGTTACAATCTTTAATAATCCAATCAAGGCTCTCCCAAGGAAGCCTGTTCAAATCATGACTGTCGCACCTGTTGTTATTACTGTTCCGGGGCCTCTCCCCTACGAATCTGATAAGGCTGTCCCCTAGCATTATGGGGCAGACGTATATGTCCATGGAATCAAGCAAGAGTTCAACACTGGCACCAGCATCAGCAATATCACTGGTTCAGCAAAGGTTACCCGCAGTGGAAGGCTCTTCTCGCCTGACATTGCACCACCAGCTATGCGAAGACCCCTCACTATAACACCTGCAAGTATACCTGTTCCCGTTTCTGATCAAGTTGTTTCCCCTGCGGCCGAGTCATCTAATGCTCGGAGTAGAGGGATTGAAGACGAGCCTGCCCGGATGGAGGCACCAAAATCTGTGACTGCTGAGGCCTCCCAAGAAGAGATGGAGGAAATTCTAAAAATAATCAAGAAGAGTGACTTTAATGTTGTCGAGCAGCTGGGGCATACGCCCTCCAAGATCTCCATGCTCTCCTTGCTCCTGTTCTCAGAGGCCCATGCTAAGGCCTTGATTTCATTTCTCAAGACGGCCCATGTGCCACAGGAGACATCTGTAGTCCAGTTTACTGATTGCGTAGCAAATCTGACAGCGGACAATGGTTTGGGTTTCTCGGACGCTGACCTTACTGCTAAAGGAAGAGACCACAATGATGCCCTGCATGTCTCTATTGAATGCAGGGGCACTACTCTGGCGCATGTGTTGGTCGACACTGGTTCTTCCCTAAATGTGCTACCCAAGAAGGCCTTAGACCGTTTGGATTGTGAGGGCCTGGAGCTGAAACCTAGCAATATTATCGTCAGAGCCTTTGACGGTTCCAAGAGGATGGTTCATGGAGAGGTAGACATTCCTATCCGGGTGGGTTCTCAGGTGTTCGACTCTACTTTCTATGTGATGGATATCCGTCCATCGTATTCTTGTCTATTGGGTCGACCTTGGATCCACAAAGCTGGGGCAGTGACCTCTACCTTGCACCAGAAGCTAAAATACCCTGTCAGAGGGAAGATTGTCACTGTGCAGGGAGAGGAGGAGTATATGGTGAGCCATTTGAATTCCTTCAGGTATATTGAGATGGACGGGGAGTTTATTGAAACCCCCTTTCAGCATTTCGAAGAGGTACCTCCAACTTTAGCAGCAGCAGAAACAGTGGTCGAAGAGGATGTTCCTTTGAAGATGGCTTCCTTGAAGGATGCCCGGGCTGTGGTCAAGAAAGGTGAATGTGCTAACTGGGGTAGGCTCCCTGATTTTACACTGAAAACTAACAAGTTCGGACTGGGTTTTACTGCAGAGGGTCAGAAAGCTATGCGGAAGGCAAAGACCAGAAGACCTCCTGTGCTCATTAACAATCCAGGAGTGAATGCTGTTGGGGAGGATGATGAAGTGGATGAAGCTGAGTTCGATAGCTGGATCTACCCGACAACTGATGGCAGATTGACCAATTGGATTGCCAAAGACCATACTCCTGTTACTTTTGTTACGCAGTAATAAACTTCTTTGTTTTGTTGTAATAAACAATTAAAACTCTATGGCCCGGTGTCTTACCCGGGGCACCGTGGCTTCATTTGTGAGGGCATATAAATTGTCATTTCATATATCATGAATAAAAATCTTGGACGTTTTCTCGCATTTCAAATCTTATGCTCCTTTTCTTTCTTTCCTTTCTTTATATATTGCAAAACAACTGTATTTACACACACTCACTCATACAGGTTTCAATCCACTCTGGATCTCACTGGTAACGACTCTGCTACTGCCAGTTATGACTTCGAAAATCCGATCAACTTAGCCGAAGACGAAGGTGATGATGATTGCGAAGTGCCTGGCGAGCTTGCAAGACTGTTACTTCAGGAAGAGAGGGCAATTCAACCACACGAAGAGCCAGTGGAAACAGTAAATCTGGGTACTGATACAGACAGAAAGGAGGTAAAGATTGGTGCCAACCTAGAGCTCAGCGTGAAGCAACGGTTGACTCAGATGCTACATGATTATGTGGAGATATTTGCCTGGTCCTACGAAGACATGCCTGGTTTGGATACCGACATTGTGGTCCATCACTTGCCTACCAAGGAAGACTGTCCTCCGGTCAAGCAAAAGGTCCGCCGTATGCATCCAGAGATGTCTGAAAAGATCAAAGCCGAGGTTATGAAACAGTTTGATGCCGGGTTTCTTGCAGTGACTTCCTATCCTCAGTGGGTTGCCAATGTGGTTCCGGTACCAAAGAAGGACGGAAAGGTCAGAATGTGTGTTGACTACAGGGATCTGAACAGGGCCAGCCCCAAGGATGACTTCCCTCTACCTCACATTGATGTCCTTGTTGAAAATACTGCTCAGCACAAGGTGTTCTCTTTCATGGATGGTTTTTTAGGTTACAATCAGATCAAGATGGCTCCTGAAGACATGGAGAAGACTACCTTTGTTACTCAGTGGGGCACCTTCTGCTACAAGGTCATGCCTTTTGGACTGAAAAATGCTGGGGCAACCTACCAACGTGCCATGGTTGCTTTATTTCATGACATGATCCATCATGAGATAGAAGTTTATGTTGACGACATGATCGCAAGGTCCCAGACTGAGGAAGAGCACCTAGATCATCTGCATAAATTGTTTGACCGTCTGAAATTGTACAACCTAAGGTTGAACCCGAACAAGTGCACCTTCGGGGTTAGATCCGGAAAGTTGCTAGGCTTCATTGTAAGTGATAAGGGTATTCAAGTGGACCCTGCCAAGGTTAAAGCTATTCAGGAGATGCTAGTTCCTAAGACAGAGAAAGAGGTCAGAGGCTTTTTAGGACGCTTGAATTACATTGCTCGATTCATCTCACACCTAACTGCTACCTGTGAACCAATCTTCAAGCTGCTGAAGAAAGATCAGGTAGTACGTTGGAATGACGAATGTCAGGCTGATTTTGACAGAATCAAAGAATATCTCCAAGAACCACCCATCCTTATGCCACCGGTTGAAGGGAGACCTTTGATACTATACCTGACAGTACTCGACAACTCAATGGGGTGTGTGCTGGGGCAGCATGACGAGTCTGGCCGAAAAGAGCATGCCATTTATTAGCTCAGCAAAAAGTTTACCGACTGTGAGACCCGATACTCACTGCTTGAGAAAACTTGCTGCGCTTTGGTATGGGCTGCTCGCCGGCTGAGACAGTATATGCTGACTCACACTACCTTGTTGATCTCAAAGATGGATCCTATAAAGTACATATTTGAAAAGCCTGCTCTGTCCGGAAGAATAGCAAGATGGCAAATGATCTTGACAGAATACGACATCCAGTATACAACCCAGAAAGCCATCAAGGGAAGTGTATTGGCAGACCACTTGGCACATCAGGCAGTAGACGACTATCAGTCAATGAACTTTGAGTTTCCGGACGAGAGCATCATGATAGTGACTGATTGTGAAGTACCTGGACCGGATGAAGGACCTGAGGAAGGATCCCGATGGTCTATGCACTTTGACGGAGCCTCCAATGCTTTGGGAAACAGTATCGGCGTTGTGATCATATCTCCTCAAGGCACTCATACTCCACTCACTGCCCGACCATGTTTCAACTGCACCAACAACATGGCGGAGTATGAGGCATGCATCATGGGTCTCCAAGCTGCGATCGACTTAAGGATCAAGTTTCTGAGTGTCTTCGGAGATTCCGCTCTCGTGATCAATCAGATCAAAGGAGAGTGGGATACGAAACATCTGAATCTTATTCCTTACAGAGAATGTGTGTTGACATTGATCCCCCACTTCACGAAGATAACCTTTGAACATTTCCCAAGAGAGGAGAATCAGCTGGCGGACGCGTTGGCTACGATGTCTTCCATGTTCAAAGTCAAATGGGACAATGAGGCTCCCCGGATCATCATCTGGAAACTGGACGAACCGGCATACTGTTGTGATCTCGAGACTGAATTGGTAACTGAGAAGCCTTGGTACCATGAGGTGAAGAGATATTTGGAAGCTCAGGAGTACCCTGAAGGTGCGTCTGTCAACGACAAAATGTTCCTGAGAAGGTTCGCAGCGAAGTTCTTCCTTAGCAACGGCATCCTGTATAAGCGAAACCATGATTCGACCTTACTGCATTGTGTGGACAAGGCTGAAGCATAAAGGATCATGGAAGAGCTACATGAAGGGACCTTCGAAACACATTCCAGTGGACACACTATGGCAAAGAAAATCCTTCGGGCAGGGTATTTCTGGTACACAATGGAAGCTGACTGTTACCAACACTCTCGGACATGCCATAAATGCCAGATATATGCAGACAAGGTGCATGTTCCTCCAGTTCCTCTAAATGTTCTGACTGCGCCTTGGCCGTTTGCAATGTGGGGCATAGATATGATCGGCGAGATTAAACCTACGGCATCCAACGGGCATCGCTTCATCCTAGTGGCGATTGATTATTTCACGAAGTGGGTTGAAGCAGCTTCCTACGCTACGGTAACCAAGACTGTTGTGGCACGATTCATTCGGCATAATCTGATCTGTCGATACGGCATCCCAGAAAGAATTATTACAGACAACGGTACCAATCTCAATAACAAGATGATCACTGAGCTCTGCAAGCAGTTTAAAATACAGCACCACAACTCTTCTCCTTACAGACCGAAGATGAATGGGGCTGTAGAAGCAGCAAATAAAAACATTAAGAAAATCGTGCAGAAGATGACAGTGACTTATAAAGATTGGCACGAGATGTTACCGTTCGCTCTACATGGGTACCGTACCTCAGCAAGGACGTCAACCGGGGCAACTCCTTTCTCCTTGGTCTACGGCATGGAGGCAGTCTTACCGATCGAAGTGCAAATACCCTCTCTCCGGATAATGAAGGATGCAAATCTGAACGAAGATGATTGGATCCAGACACGACTTGATCAGCTAAACTTAATTGACGAAAAGAGACTTGCTGCTATCTGTCATGGTCAGACGTATCAGAAACGGATGATCAGGGCATTTAACAAAAAGGTCAGACCACAAGAATATCAAGTTGGGGATCTGGTAATCAAGCGAATCATCCTTCCTCAGAGTGATCCAAGGGGCAAATGGACCCCTACGTACGAAGGGCCATTTGTGGTTAAACATGTGTTCTCAGGAGGAGCCATGATTCTAACCAACATGGATGGTGACGACCTTCCTCACCCCGCCAATGCTGACATAGTAAAAAGATACTACGCATGAAAAAGACCCGCTAGGCTGACATGCCTAGGCAAAAATTAGGGCTTCCCGGCGAACCAAAAGGGTTCGGGCAAAATGAAGGGATGAAATGAAAAAAAATCTGTACACCCGGCAAGTCGAAAACCTGAAAAGGCGGCTTGGGCAAAAATGGGTATCCCGGTGGACTGAAAACCCGAAAGGGCGGTCCAGGCAAAAGTTAGGGATAAAGCGTAATACTATGTCTCATTGGATCACCTTGCATCCAGAATCCGGTATCTTCATCAAGTTCAGACGGCATCGACCAGTCAGCTTTATCTTCAACTAAGGTCATCAAGTGATGAGACGCTCGGAGATATAAAGGCGATAGCAGAGTTGAAACCCAGTGGGATCATTCCATTTCACACAGCTGTTTATTTTCTTTTGTACAAATTGTATAAACTCTTTTGTTCGGCGGCGTTCTCTTACCAGGACGTCAGTCTCTTGTACATAAACGCCTATTTTACAGGCAAATTCAAAAATCAATACAAATATACTTTTCAGTTAAAATTTCCTTTTGTTTCCCCTTTTTGTTTTGTTTTGCGAAGAACGTCCAAGGTTCAATTTGTGATATATGCATTGACAATAATTTGCTAACTCATGAATATTTGTATACAAAACAAAGGATTAATTACAGGTAACATTAGAAGCAGGGGCAATAAAGAGTCGTCTAAGCAATCTAATTGTGCTATCCACTAAGGTACCAAGGTAAGTTCAGCTGAAGAACATAACCAGATACCTTAATTCCCCAGAGTGTGCGTCAGTAAGTCAGTGCACTCTCGCCAAGCAAAGCTATTATCAGCCTAAAGGAAGTTGGGTATCCTCCCGCAGATCTCAACATTCCCCAGCAATATACGAACATTCCTAACAAGCATCCCCGACAGTCTTGATCTAAGATTGTTCCCCGGCGGTATATCAAACATTAAATAGAGTCACTTCCCCGATACATCTCAAAACTTCCCCAGGAGAGTCCAATCCAGTTTCCCCAGGAAGATTGGAAACCATCCCCCCAAGCAGTAAGCTTATCCCCAGTAGATTCTGGAAGCTTATCCTCGCAGAGCACGAACGCGTCTCCCGGCTTTATTCAAAGAGTTATTTCCTTACCAGGATATAACTGGGTTATCCTCAGCCAAAAGCCACGGAAAGAACGTCCTCGACGAAGTCTTCTTATCCCCAGCGAAATCTATTAACACTTCCAACACAACAATGGTATCCCCAGCGAAGTTACCATCAACATTCCAGCAAAGTACCTCTCTCCCCACAGAGTGTTGCTTCCCAGCAAGATCGTTATAGTACTTTTTCTCCCTGCAGAGTAATCCATTCGCCAAGTTTATTCCCCAATGGAGTTATCTTCTCCTACCGGTATTCTTGCCACTATCATCCCCAACGGAAGCAAAGAGCTATTCTTCAACATCAGCCCAAGAGCGACTTCCCGGCATCCGTCAAGGATTTACTTTCCTAAGACGAAAACATACATTCATAAACATCGCATTTTCATACATTACAGCATGCATATACGCATCATATCCTACAAATCTCATTTATGTTGAGAACATCACTGCTTGATTCATATCATGCATTGCATATGACTGACCTTTACCTTTCAGGAAAGATCCAGTTAAGTTCTCAGCTATATTTCAAGACTTTAGACCGGTTCAGTTAAATCGACCCTAAGATTTTCCTGATTCTTATCCAGTCAAAGGCCTTCTCTGGTTCAGTCAGATCGACCCTAAGATCTCCCTGTTTCTTATCCAGTTGAAGACATTTCAAGACCTAGACCGGTTCAGTTAAATCAACCCTAAGATTTTTCTGTTTCTTATCCAGTCAAAGGCCTTCTCTGGTTCAGTCAGATCGACCCTAAGATCTCCCTGTTTCTTATCCAGTTGAAGATTTCAAGACCTAGACCGGTTCAGTCAGATCGACCCTAAGATCTCCCTGTTACTTATCCAGTTGAAGATTTCAAGACCTAGACCGGTTCAGTTAAATCGACCCTAAGATTTTCCTGTTTCTTATCCAGTCAAAGGCCTTCTCTAGTCCAGCTAAATCGACCCCTAACAGATTTTCCTGATAAAGACTCAGTAGAAGATATCCAAGATTCTCTCAGCGTTACTGTTGAGGTTGAAGTCGCCCAAGATTCTCTCAGCGTTACTGTTGAGGTAGTAATCGACCAAGGTTCTCTCAGCGTTCCTGTTGAGGTAGTAATCGTTCAAGGTTCTCTCACCGTCCCGTTGAGGTAGTAACCATCCATGGTTCATTCATCACCTTTTGAAGCTCCAGATTCAATTCCTGTAACCAGTCAGGACACATCTACACAAAGAGTTTGAAGACCAGCTCCTGTAACAGGTCAGGTAATCATTTTCTTTTGCAGGTACGTAAATTCTCGCTAAGGAATCTCTTACGCGATTGACACCCAGGTGGCATCTATAAGCCCATCCACCATCCATCACCTCTCAGCATGGCATCTATAAGCCCATCATCCTATCTCCAAATGGCATCTATAAGCCCATTCCCACCATCACACTACTATGTGAGCGCAAATTTCTGGGCACTCTAGTGTTCAATCATCTTCTACCTTCGGATTACGAAAGGCACGTCAGCCAATCTGCATCCTCAGGTCTAAGAAGATTGAACATGGGTAACTGTTGTACCACAAAATTTGCCCTCCCATATTCTTCAAGATTTGCCAAGTCAAAGCTTCAAAATCTCCCCAAGGGTTGCACAGTTCAAGGGCCTCCTAACAGTAAAAAACTAGGGTTTTGGTTCTGACAAAGAAGATGAAGTTTACAAGGGTCCAATCAAGTCCCACATGCCTATAAACATGGTCAAGCATCCTCATACCAAGTTTCACGACTTACAGTACAAAATTGCACAGTCAAAAACCCTAATTGCTCAACAGTCAACTACAGGGGCAAAATGGTCATTTGACAGTCAAAAGTTCAAATTTTTGGTCAACATCTCATTTTGAAGCCATAAACATCATTTGATCAATTCTTGATCATGATTTTCAAGGTATGAGTCAAAAAGTCTCAAGATGCAAAAGTTTCCATATTTGGACAATTGAAAAAGTCAACTGTAACTTGACCAAGGCATAACTTCCACATGGTTTATCAGAAAAATTCCATCCAAAGCTCATTTTGAAGATAAAGACATTTACTACAACTCCTCTTCACACTTCAAGTCCAAGAAATTCTCTCACAAAAAGTTATCAATTTCAACATTATAGGTCATTTTCAAAAGTCAACAAAAAGGGACTTTAAGTCAAAGGCCATAACTTGATATTGGTAAATCAAAATGACATGGGACCAAAGACATTGGTTAGAGGACTTCATGACCTTTCCAAAATGTCCAAGAACATGATCAAAGCTTAAAAATTGAGCAAGTTATGCCTTGTGGAAGTTGGGAAATTTTGAAAAGTCAACTTTGCCTCAAATGTCTTAAAATTGCTAATGGGCCACATTTTCTTCCAAGATTCATCATCCAAAGCATATGCACGACCATTTGGCCCAAAGGGAGTTTATTCATCATTTTTATTTATTTATTTGAATTTTTAATTGCTATTAATTCATTTAATAAAATAAAATATGTGAAAAATACTAAAGCAAGCTTTTCAAATCTTTTTATGCATGGAATACCTTCAAGATTTCGTGCATTATCTGATATGGAAAGAATCAAGGTGATTTGGACATGATTGGTATCAAAACACATGGAAAAAGATTGAAAAAAATATGCCATTAAATCCAATATTTGATTCATGATTGCATTGATCTTTTGATTCAAAACTCAACCCTAATTCATTCCTTACATAAGCCAGAAGCTAGACCTAAAGCCAAGAACCTCTAAGCTGCGCCTCTTCTCAAGAACAACTTTTGCAATTTTATCAAAAAAATCAAAAACTGAAAACTGTCTTGGAGGACGATTCAAAGGAGAATATTGATCCCATTAGCTTGCCAAGACATCATTGAACCTGACTGAACACTTTTCCACGTCCATAGCACCCAGAATTGGTATATAGCAGTCCAACTGTTTCATCTTTTTTGCATAATCGTATTTCATCATCCATGCCATAATTTTGAATTCTAATGCTTGTTTTGTACTAGTCGTATCATTCTGAAGCTAACCATATTGTTTAATTGAGTTTTCCTTGCCCATACGTGAAATCACCATTGGAGCGTTTTAGGGTTGTAGAGGTTCAAATTTGGGGTTTCTCTGTTATGGAAAAATTGAGACATGATACTTAGGCCATTAAAATCAGGAGCTTCAGACGAATTCCATAGATAACTCGCGATCAATTTATGATCAAAGGATTTCTATTCGCTATTTTTTCATACATCATATAGTGGGGGTTTAAAACCCCCGCAATCTTGTTTCTTTTTTCAGGTAAAACGCAGAGCAATTGGAGAAGACGCTTAGTTGTCATAACATGAGTGGGCAATTCAAACTTCAGCGCGCGTTTTTTGTTTCTAGGCCACTAACGCTGATTTTCGTTTATATTATTTATTTGTTATTTTAGATACAACGTGCGTTGATGGTTCAGATGGTGGAAAGAAACGCTGGCAAGCCTTGGGACCTGGGTTCGATTCCCAGGTCCCCCACTTTGTTTCAATATTTTTTCTTTCAACATAATCCCATGCAGATTCAATCCAAAGGCCTACCATACGTTCACAATCCAGGCACGCCACTTGTCCCATAATCTTAATCTAAAGGCCCAGATCTGATGAACACCATGGACATTGGTCAATGCACACGCACGCTTCCAGAAAAGTCAAACAAGGCCTTAAACATTGGGCCTAATTGCTAGGACAAAACCTCCAGTTCGGGGTCAACACCCCCTTTGGTTTGCTCTCTTCCATTCTTTTTCTATTTTTATTTGTCTTGTTTAAGTTTTATTTAATTCTTCAAATTAATATTTTTCTCAACATAAAAAATAATAAAAATCAGAAAAAGGCAAAAATAAAATATATTTGATTTAATATTTTTCTTTTTTTGTAAATAAATCTTATTAATTAATTTAGTCTTAATTTTAGGTTTAAATCTTAATGTTTTTTTTATAAACTTAAAAATTGTAGAATTAGGGTTTTAATCACTTTTTATCTTTTTCTTTTCTTTTACCATTATAATAATTAATTATTTATTTTTGTAAATAAAATTGAATTAATTAATTAGGTTAATTTTAGGTGCAACTTTAACATATTTCTTAATAAATAAAAATAGTTAGAATTAGGGTTAATTAATTAATTTTTTAATTTCATTTAATTCTCTCATAAAAATCCATAAATACAAAAACTCAAAAATCTTTTCTTTTTATTTTAATTTAATTAATTTTTTAATCATAATTTAATTTCATTAAAAAGGGTCCAACGCCCTCGCTTTAGATTATTAGTTCGTTTCGCACATTTTGTTTCCTTTCTTATAATATTCATGTAATTCTCCCAAAGCCGTGTAAATTAGACATTTTATATTCCTCGCACTTTATTTTATTTTCAAATCGGGTCCTGGATTAAATTTGGCGATGTGGACCCGCGCCTTTGTAATAGCGTAGAACTTTTAAATTCCGCACTTTTTAACTGTTAATAAATTTGCATGCAAGAATGAATGTCAAAATAAAAACAAAAGCGTAGATCACCAATACATGACAAGACAAAAATATCTGAAAACGACACACAAATCACACACCACCCCTAGGGTATGCCTCACTGTTGCCTGGCCCCTCGAAAGGTGATCGTCGAGTAGAGGATGTTTTAGTAAGTCCTCATGATCCAGGAACCTGGCATGAGGGTAGCTTCTAAGGTATCTTCCTATTGCTCTGGTGATCACCATGTCCCGAACCCTCGAATTGACCCGAACACCTCCAACGGTGGTGCTACCTACCTCTCAATGGTGGGATGGCACTACTTTAAAGGACATCTACACAGAAGAATTCCTTAGGGTAGGTAGACGACTCTAGATACTTGCTCTAATTGCAAAAGCAAATCAAAAAACTTTTCACACCGACACCTTTTCAAAAAGCTTTCGAAAGCAACTTTTCAAACACTCTTGAGGACTGATACAAGAGTCGAACTGAAATTTTCAAAGAAACTTTTTAAAACCCACAATTGAAAAGCAAACAAACCATTTTTGAAAACACAAATGAGCAAGTATCTAAGAGCCCATGGATAACCATGGATAGAAAGGGTGCTAACACCTTCCCTTTCTATAATCTACCTCCCGAACCGAGAGCAATCTCTATAAGGAATTTTTCTGTGCTTTTGTCCTGTCCATGTTGGAGAAAATAAAAGACGGTGGCGACTCTTGCTTACCGCGACATTTCGCGAACCAGCGTTAAACAGTCAGTTCTAAATCCACCGATCACATTGGGGAAAGATTTTTTTTCTTCTGGTGAAAAGAGTTTGTGATGTGTAAGTGTGGTTGAATGGCAGTGGCTTGTAACTTGGTAATAATGCCAATACGATGTTCTTATGAGAGATGGTTGGAAGAATAATATAATTGACCATGAAAATATCGATTACAGCGTGACCTAACAACCAGAAAGGGATGAAACTCAAGATCAATGACAATGTGATCTGAGACCAAAAAAAATAATGACAAATGAGAATTAACTACCAGACGAGAACTGGGTTTTGAATTGATTGTTAGATGAGAATTGACTACCAGACGAGAACTGGATTATCAAGTGATAAACATCAGTACTGAGACTGAAGAAAGGATTGACATCAGTACGTAGGTTGGAGGAAGGATTGACATCAGTACTGAGACTAGAGAAAAGGATCGACATTAATACTGAGACTGGAGAAAAGATTAATGTCAGTACTGAGACTGGAGAAAGGATGGACTTCAGTACTAGGACTGGATAAAGAAATAGATTGACATCAGTAATGAGACTAGAGAAATGATTAACATCAGTACTGATACTGGAGAAAATATTAACGTCAGTACTGAGACTGGAGAAAGGATTGACATATGTGCTGAGACTGAGGAAAGGATTGACATTAATACTAAGACTGGAGAAAATATTAACGTCAGTACTGAGACTGGAGAAAGGATTGACATCAGTACTGAGACTAGAGAAAATATTGACATCAGTACTAAGACTAGAGAAAATATTGACATCATTACTGAGACTGGAGAAAATACTAACGTCAGTATTAATACTGGAGAAAGGATTGACATTAGTAGTGAGATTGGGTAAAGAAATTGACTGCCATCAGTACTGACACTGGGTAAAGAAATAGACTGAGATTAGTACTGAGACTAGAAAAGAAAATTGACATCATTACTAAGACTGGGGGAAGAAAGGTTTTATTGTATTCAACACTTAGGTTAGAAGGTGTGATTATCGTCAACTCTGAGGTTGGGGAGTACCTGGTACTGGCACCGTTAAATGGGGATTTATCATTGTTTTGGTGGAGGAATGATTCACGTTTTCGTGCAAGGTTGTCTGGCTTATGCTTCACATGCAGTTTTGAATTATGTATGGTGTGATGATCCATTTTAATGGATATGATACATATTTCAGGATGTCATGTAACACAATGATGACTATATGCAGAGTGCAGAAAAAATAAACTTTGTGGGGGATAAGAACAGGAACATCGGGACCCGTTGCTCGCTGTCTAGAAATGCCAATACATATTGGAGTTGGAAAGCTCATGGTATCAAAGATCATTGGCACCTTACTGGGGATTCAGTTGTAGCTTTGTTGAGGAGGAAATGATCTAGCTTGACTTCTCTACATACTTGACTTCTTGGGGATAGTAGAATGGACATGTTGGGGAATTGCATGTTGAACGTTACTCGAATCTCTTCGAATCCCCCGAGTCTGCTCCATGCAGGATAAATACATCTTTGAACCACTTAGGGATTAGGAGATGGACATGGATCTCTTTGACTTCCCCGATATCGCTTCTCTGTTGGAGATTAGGTGACAATCATCTATGGGGATTACATGTTGAACCACATACAACTCCATGAGTGCCCCAAGTTTACACTATTGGGGAATTTCACATGCATGCGCTGAATTACACAAAGACTCTGAGTGCCCCCAAGTTTACACTACTGCTGGGGAATCATGATCAATATGTGCGCTGAGCCACATAAAAACCTAGAGTTCCCCAATTTACTCTACTGTCACGGAGTATATTTTAAATATCTACAAGGGATGAGGATAACTTTTGTAATGCTGTATGGGTCAAGGTGACCATCATGATGCTTTTAGCTCGATTTCTTCGGCAGTTACCTTGCAGGATAGAACTTGCTTGAGTAGCTTTGCGAGTATGGATAAGGAATACCCCTGTTTGTAGGATCTCTAAAAGAATTTGTGTTGAACAGAAGACCGAAATTCCCGTGCCACAATAAGATATGAGGTAGCCTACCCCAATGTCTTGAGTCGCAAAATAAATTGTCTATGATTAAAGATTTCTTAGAGAGATTTGTCGAATCTCGACGTGACTGCCTCAGGTTGAATGAATTCTATAGAGATTTATCGACGTGATTGCCCCAGGTTGATGGCAACTTGAAGGGATTTATCGACATGATAGCCTCTGATTGATATTAGCTTGAAGATATTTATCAATGTGATAGCCTCAAATTGACTGAACTCTTACTCAACAGAGTATATGCATGCTTCTCCCCCTTGGGGTAATCAAATTCTGATACTTTACTTCTGTTCAATGGGGTACTGCCATTGAAATATCTTCTCCCTGCTCAATGGAGTCTTGGATGACCCTTCCCTTGCCTCTTGCTCACGAAGGAATGAGATGCTCCCAGAATCTTGGATGACATCATACCTTAGGGTGGTTGACTTATGTCCTGAAAGTAGGCTAGTACACAACCGTACTTCTTAACTTAGATTGGTTCGTGCTCAAACAGAAACTTGAAATAACCTGCCCCTTAGGACTAACAGAAAGTGATGCACCACTGCTCAACGGAGACTTCTGGGCAACCAAAGCTTCCACGCAAACATCAAGATCTCATTGATTTTACTCTAATCATTTCTCAAAAGGTTCTTCTTTTACTCAATGGAGTCACTAGAAAGTCTGCCCCAGATTAAAATCATTATTTAAGATGATTTGCTTTTGACAGATTTTGAAGCAATTTTGTCCCTCGGGATAATCAAACTCTTCATCTGATACTCATTATGCAAGCTCACTTGATGTTTAAGCACCTTTTCATATGCAAAGAATTTTTTTCTAAGAATGATAATTCTAATGCAAATCCTATGTTTGTCTTGAAGTTAGAAAACTTTTATTGAAAAGATGTCAAAATATCGAATTTTTCTATACAAAAGATAGTAAAAGATGGAGTGATACCAACTCAAAATTTTTAGCAAGCCTCCTAGGAGTCAAGTTACCGTACCCTCGTTACAATTTTGCTTTCAAATTAACCCATGCTTCAGTTAGTACTTTTCAGGGTTGTAACATGGCTTGGTTCAAGATTTTAGAAAAACGGATTTAAGGCTCAAAGTTATTTGGTTCCCACCCATTCTCCATGATGTTCTCCAGTCCTATATTCATCTAACTCGAAACGAGTACTCATCTCTCAAGAGGAGTTCATGATGGTTGCGGAACCATTGAGATCTCTTTTGGACACGACAATCACTCACCTTTTTGTTTTTGGTATCTGATCACACGAATTTGTTCTTTTCCAGAGGATTTTTCTTTGGCAATCCTTCTCCTTCCTTTCAGGCTTTTCATTTTTTTGTTCTCCCTAACTTTTTCCTGGACAAATTCTTTTGAATTTTTGATTTTGAAGTCTAGCGGGATGCCCTAACTTTTGCCTAAGCGACTTATTTTCAAATTTCGACTTAGCGGGCTTTCTCTTTTCTTCTCTTTTTCATTTCATTCTTTTTCTTTTGAATAAATTATGTGATCCTGGATTTTTTGACTTTTTGGAAGGGTTGTGACTGCCCCATTTCTTGGTCGATGAGGGATAATAATTATGATATCACGTCTATCTAAACCTCTTGATGTAAGGAAATAACCATGTGGTTTTGATCTTTTTTGACCTCCTAATGTGTGAGGGATAAGATATGGTTGATTCTCATATGGGACACCCCTTTTCTTTTGAAATTTGAACACACTGTAAATTAACTGAATATTACCCTGCCCCAGGTTAAATGTGAGGGGTTTTCATATAGAAAAGAAACTTCCACTTTAGGGCTCAAAGGGTTTGACAAGGGTTTCATTCCCTTATATCTCAAGTGTTTTGGGATTTGAAACAGTTCCTTAAATTGTCAGCATAGTTTTATTCAAAAGCATACAGTATGTGATTTCGTGCATTTTATTTTTCATCATTCTCCTTTGATTTTTGCTTTAAACAAGAGTTCGATATCAATAAACAGGAAAATAAATGAGTGAACATGAATGAATTTATTTGAAACAAACATATGCAGTGCATTATTATTATCCTAAAAAAACAAACGAGTTTTTACAAGCAATTAGAATTTAACGAACAAGGAAAATTACAAATGACAATGCATAAATGATCTAATGATTACCAGTGTTAAGGAGGCTCTCTCAGGCTTGACTTATTGCTTCAGTGGATGTTTTTTGCATTCTTGACATTTGTATGAGTAGGGGACTTCAGTTTATGCGTATACCAATGGGAGGGAATGTGACTGCATTTGCATCAAGGAGGTCTTGGATTTTGTATTTCAATGCCCTACAATTCTCGATTGTGTAGCCTAAGGCCCATGAATGGAATTCACAATGAGCATTGGCATCATAACCCCGAGGGAGAGAATAAGGAGGAGACATAAACTCTCTTATCTCAACCAATTGATAATGAAGCAGGAGAGGAAGTAGCTGGCTGTAAGGCATAGGAATTGCATCCAATTTTCTTTATGGCTTCCTTTGCTTATGTTGTTTCTGCAGAGAGTAATTTTGTTATTGACGCTGATTTGAGAATTGATTTCGTCCTGGAACTTGATTCCTCTGACCTGGATGAGGAATATGCAATGGTTGCGGGCAGGGAGTTTTTGGAATCCGAGTTTGCAGGATAGACATGAGGTACCTCCTGACCTGAAGTGAGACCTGGTAGATGTTACCTTAAAATTTCTTTAAGGCATCCATTTCTTTGTTAGTAGGGCAACCCTGTGAACTGAAGGGAAAGTTCCTTCCAGGAGTAAGGACTTTAAAAAGATTAGAGTCAAGAAAATGATAGCTTGAAAGTTCTTATAAAGAATAAAAAAGAGATCGATGATCAAAAGAGCAAGTAGTCGACATAGAAAATAACAAGTCAGTCGACTTTAGTTCCGTCGACAAAAGTGGAATCAAAGACTTAGAGAATTTGGGTTATTTGTTCACAGTAAGGGTCAATGTCGAAGTAAAACTTATAGGCGGGATAGATTTTGAAATTTGAATATTACAACAATTGAAAGAAGTTTCCTAATCAAGGCGCCAACTATGTGGCTAAATTTTAGGAGGCAATTTCTATTAAGCCACAGACGTGTCAACTTAGTATTACATTGAAGTGCATGTTCAGTTATTATGTAACTACTATAAATAAGAGGGTCCAATATAGGATTTAGGGTGTTCATTTTGTACTAAAATCACTTTTAAAACTCCATATTTCCAAGTGTAAAGAAGCAAGAGTTCAAGAGTGTTAATGTACGTGAATCACCATATTTATTTCAATATAAACTCCTTTATTTTTAGTTGTGTCCTTTAAGTCTTTTACTTATATCTTATTTACTTTTGAAAAATATTTTTATATTGTCATTTACGTTATTGAATCTTGTTCCATTACGATACTGGAATTCACCGAGAATTCACTCGACATTTACTTTGTTTAGGACAAGTCTTAGTCATCTGTCGGTCACGAGTCACCTTCAGTTGGTCAATTCATAACATATTTGTGGAAAACTTTTACTTGTTCCCTTTGTTTAGAGAAAACAATTTCTCACAAAGTGAGGCATCGCGTTGACAAAACAAGCCCCATTTCATTCTATTGGAAATGTCTTAGGATTAACTAGTCGATCCAGTGAGTAACCCTTAGATTTAAGCTTAGGGAGGATTAGCGGTTGTTTACCAATTTCCATAGTAAACAAATTTACACACCCGGTGGGACCAGTGCTAGTGGAATCTATCTAAATAATTCTCGAATGTTTGTGAGTGTATGAGACTTAGAAGTGTAAATTTAACCAAAGAGTATATTAAGTCACAAGTTAAACAATGTATACCAAGGCTGACAAATCCTGGCGAAACTAATGCGGATGTAGTACTTCCACGAACGATAACTACCACAGATACAATAGTTTCTCAAGTTGCACATTTTTCTGCGTTAGAAAATACAACTACGTCAATGTTGACTACATGCGTAGTCACTATCCCCCAGGCTCCACTGGTGAGTCCAGGGCCTGTAGTAACTATGAACGTAAGGCCTAATGTTCCTAGTTTTGGTACTGTTGATCCTATTTACAGAATATCGTATTCCTTAATTCGAGGATATCAGTCGACATCAAGCCCAACGTTATTTTTAGATAACGCTCAAAATGTTAATTCCCTGTTACAAGGGTTTGCACCAGGAGGAAATTCTCTAAATAGAAATAACCAAAGTAGAGTGGTGCCTCCTCAGCCAGTGCCGCCTCTAACTAACACTTTAGTAGCGGTTTTAAGGAAACAAATGGATGATATTAACCATGAGTTAGTTACCATGTTAACCAACCAAATGGGTATTGTGTTCAACACTATAGTGCATGAATCAGATGAGACGAATAGGTAGTCTGCTGAGACAAATAGGCAGGTAATTGCTCAATTAACACGCTTGTATAATTTTTTGGGTGCTCCTCCAGCACATGTTCGACAGGTACCACCTGCCATTTAACCAGTTTTCCCCATTCAAACACAATTGGGGGAAGTAGATGATGAAACTGTTTACCAGGGGAAAGTAATAAGGCCCCAAGTACAGCAAAATCTTGTGGTCGACCCACCAAGGGTGATTAAACACCCTCTAGTGGTATTGGTTAACCAATAAGAAGATGTTGATCATATTGTTGATCAATATCGACAAGAATATTTAGTAGTAGAAAATAACTTAACTACTATTGTCAAAAAAATCATGGCTAAGAATGGTATGAATACCATACTGCAGATGCCAACGTATTCTTCCTGTTTGTCTGAATATATCTTGCAGACTGAATTTCCTAGGGGATAGAAAATCCCTAAATACACAAAGTTTGGGGGTGAATCTAGTGAGTCGATAGTAGAACACATTGCTAGATATTTAACTAAGTCAAGGAATATGGAGAATAATGAAAACTTGCGGGTAAAATTTTTTCCTTCATCCCTTACGAAGGAAGCCTTCACATGATTTACTACTCTGCCCCCAAATACAATTGATTCATGGACCAAATTAGAAAAGCTTTTCATGAAATTTTTTATGAGGGACACTCGAAAATTAGCTTGGTAGAATTATCAAATATAAAAAGAAGGTTTGCAGAGAGTATTGATGATTACTTAAATAGGTTCCGTGCATTGAAAGAAAGATGCTTCACTCAGGTTCCTGAACACGAACTTGTTCAAATGGCTGCAAAAGGTTTAGATTGCTCCATTAGGAATAAAATAGACCCAACCTATATGAAAAGCATGTCACAGCTAGCTGATAGAGTTTGACAGCTTGAGCGTCCGAGACTAGAGAAAGTCAGATATATGAAGGCTAAAAAAGAAAAAGTAGCCTTTGTAAATTTTGATGATACAAATCCTATTTATGAGGCTGATTATGCCTCACCTATAGAAGTAGAAGTCTACATGGTTGAGATGAAGCCAGGGCCTTCGTATGAATGTAAATTTATATTTCCTTCCAAAGAAAAAACCTTGTCGAAAACAATCCAAAATTTCCAGCAAATACTTATACTTTTGATGTCACTAAGTGTGAAGAAATTTTTGATTTGCTAGTTAAAGATGGTCATATTTTAGTACCTCCAGGTGCTAAATTACCACCATTTGAAACAATGACAAAAAAGAGGTTTTTGTAAAGATCCTAATTATCTTGGTCACACAACCTCACAATGTTTTCTTTTCAAAGATCTTGTTTAAAAATCACTTCAGCAAGGAAGGCTGAAATTTTCCAGAAGGAAGATAAAAATCGATGTCGACCCTCTTCAGTAAGAAGAAGCATTGTTTGTCGATCCAATCGAGATAAACATGGTGGAAATTGATAAGTTTGCTGATGTAGACATGGTACAGGGAACTGATGAAAGGCTTGATGTAGATTTGGCTGACGTCTACCCTAAGCCTGAAGAGGATTTGCTAGACTTCTTGTATTGTTGCAAGAATAAGGGTTCACAAGCTTGTTTTTTCCCTAGATGTGGCGCTCTAACTGAAAAAATTGATGCTGAAAATTTTTAAAAATTACAGCTGGAGAAAGCCAAAGGCAAGTTCTTTAATCAGAAGTTTCACCCACATTGAGAAGAAGCTCTAAGAAAGGGCATGGGAAACTATAAGCCCAGGACAAAGAGTTTCGTTCCATCAGTCAATGTGTCTAGGGGAACCTCGATAAAGCCTCAGGAAAAGATGGAGACATCAAAGGGTGTTTCTACAGCCAGAGACAAGGGAAAATCGGCCATGAACTACCGACTAGAGTTCAAGTCGGAAAAGAAAAGTCATGTTTCAGAGAACTATATGGGTAAAAACCCTATGACAAGGACTCAATGGAGGCACTTTCAGCGTTGCTAGCAGGATGAGAGGCAGGCTGTTGATGGAAGTGCTAAGAAAATTGCAGGAAGCAAATAGGGTTTTGGAAAGAAATATATGGTGAAAGTCGACACAGATGCAAAAGAGCATATAAAAGAATTTTTTCATCGACCAATCATCAAAAGTTATGAAAAAGATACTGATGATTTTAAGTCAGATTTAGGGGAGAGAGTGAATATTTTGGTGAATGTGGTGTCGATTCTACCAGCTGAGTATGATTGTTCCACTAAAGTTGATGAGTCGACATATGTGAATGCTGGAGAAATGGTTTATATAAGACAACATGCTATTTTGTTATGAATAATGGTTCTGTAGAAAACCATGATGCTTTTTTCAAAAAACCAAGTGTGTCCATGAAGAGCCATTTGAAGCCTCTCTTGATTAGAGAAAAAGTAGAGGGGATAACTATCAATAAAGTTTTGAGAGATTGTGGTGCTACTGTGGACATAATGCCACACCACATATTGAAGAAAATTGGAAAATATGATACCAACATATGGTCTCATAATGTACTTTTGTCAGAGTATGAGGGCAAGACAAGAAGCACCATGGGAGTGAGTGTATATTACTGTTGGCATAATAACAAGGCTGACCATATTCATGGTTATCAATGCCAAGCCAAGTTATAATCTTTTAGTAGGAAGAGAATGACTACATCGTGTGTGAGCTATGTCGTCTTCCATGCATCAATGTTTGGTGATTTGGAGAGAAGATGGTATAATAGAAAATATCGAGGCTGATCAGGGATATTTCATGGTCGACGTTAATAATGTTGGTAAGAAACAATTTGAGATAAAGTTAGCCCATCTTTCTCCTTGCTATCTTGCTGAAGATGTCTACCAAAACATGGATGAGGCATTTGTTTCTTTAAAGCTGCATGAGACCCATGGGTTTACTTGGGATGTTGAGCCTTTAGAAGAAACATTTTACAAAGGAATTTGGCCGACATGCTAGGGTGATATTTCTAATGATGATGCTTGAGCTAGAAGCTCTAAAAAGGATTTCAGCATACATAGCCGGAAAAAAGTTAAATTTGGCTTTAGAGGCTGAAGTAGAAAACATGGTTGTCGAAGCCAAAAACTCTAAAGTCCCAAGAGAAGGGACCATTTTGGTAATAGAACTAAAACCACCAGATAAGCTAGAAATAAATAAAGATAACATTGACAGGCAGCGTCTGGACTGCATCAACAACGAAGAACCCCTAGGCTTCGAGAAGGATCATATGGAGCCAACAAATATGAATCCATAAGACCCTTTAGAAGAAGTAAATCTTGGCGAAGATGGATATAAATGGACGATATATATTAGTGCCAATATCGACAAAGAACTAAAAGCTGAGGTATTATCTTTACTTAAATAATTTAAAGATTGTTTTGCTTTGGATTATAATGAAATTCCAGGTTTAAGCAGGGATTTGGTAGAGTTAAAACTGCCAATAAAAGCTGGGAAAAAGATAGTGAAGCTAGCTCCTAGACGTTTGGCTCCAGCTATAATGTCGAAGATCAAAGAGGAGATATAAAGACTCCCCCGAAGCAAGTTAATACAAACTGCAAGGTATGTTGACTGGTTAGAAAATATAGTTCAAGTAATTAAGAAGAATGGAACTTTAAGAGTATGCATTAATTTTAGAGATTTAAATGCTTCTACCCCTAAAGATGAATATGACATGCCTGTGGCAGAGATGTTAGTTGACTCTGTTGCTGGTTTTGAATATTTAAGTATGCTCGATGGTTATTCTGGATATAACCAAATTTTTTATTATAAACGAAGATGTGCCGAAAATGGTATTCCGTTGCCCACGGGCCTTAGGTAACTATGAATGGATTGTTATGCCATTGTTCTAAAGAATGTCGGGGCGACATACCAGAGGGTAATGAATTCAATTTTTCATGAATTTATTGAAGATTTCATGAAAGTATATATTGATGATATTGTCATAAAATCAAATAGTGGGCCAAATCATTTGGAACACCTTAGGAAATCCTTTTAAAGAATGAGAAAATATGGACTAAAAATGAATCCATCAAAAGGTGCTTTTTGTGTGCAGGCAGGTGACTTCCTTGGCTTTGTGGTACAAAAAAAAGGAATTGAAGTGAATTATAGCAAGACCAAATCCAACATGGGTGTAAGGCCTCCATCGACTAAAACGTTGCTTCAGTCTTTATTGGGAAAAATAAATTTCTTAAGGAGATTTATATCTAATCTAAGTGGTAAAACTAAAGCATTTTCACCATTAGTTCGACTGAAAAACGAAGATTTTGTCTGACAAGAAGAACATCAAGACGCTTTCGACAAGATCAAATATTACTTGATGAAACCTCCAATATTAGCGCCTCCTATTAGAAATAGGCCAATGAGGTTATATATCTCAATGTCAGAATCGACTATAGGTAGTATGTTAGCCCAAGAAGACGAAAAAGGTGCCGAAAGACATGCGTATTACCTTAGTCGAGTACTTAATGACCCTGAAACTAGGTATAGTGATATAGAAAAACTATGCATGTGTTTGTATTTCTCTTATATTAAATTGAAGCAATATATTAAGCCAGTTGATTTGTATGTGTCTTCTCATTTTGATATCATTAAGCACATGTTGTCTAAACCAATTCTACATAGTCGAATTGATAAATGAGCTTTAGCATTAACTGAATATTCTCTGATTTATATGCCCTTAAAAGCAATAAAGGTGCAAAAAATAGTAGCTAACTTCCTTGTTGACCATTCAATGATTTGTAAGCCCCAAATTATATGGACATGGTACAGTGGAAGTTATATTTCGACGATTCTAGTCATAAAAATGGAGCCTAAATAGGAGGAGTTATCATTTCTCCAAATATAATTCTAGCAGAGTTCAAGTACAAAATTCAGGGTGTATGTAAAAATAATGAAGCAGAATATGAGTCTTTGATAACATGACTTGAACTTCTGCTAGAATTGGGGGCAAGGAATGTCGAAATTATGGGAGATTTAGAATTGGTGATTAAACAAGTGTCAGGGAATATAGGCGTGTCAAGGAAAACTTAATCATGTACTTTGTGATTACTATTAGATTACTTAGGAAATTTGAACAAGTGAGTATTCGACACATACCCCGATGGGAGAATCAAGAAGCTAATGATTTAGCACAAGAAGCTTCAGGGTATAAAGTATTGAAGGATCAATATTAAGAACCAATCCAAGCAAGGGAGAAGTTTTGGGCTACCTTATTGTCACCTTAAGATTTGTCGATTATAAAGTTAAGGGTTGTAGATGCTGAAAATTTTGAAATTTTAACCATTGATAGTCTGTCAGAAAATGATTGGCGAAAACCGTTGGTCAATTATCTGCGACACCCTACAGGTTCGACTGATCGTAAGGTTAAATAGAGTGCACTTAGTTATGTATTAATGGAAGAGGATTTATTCAAAAAGACAGCTGAAGGGGTATTGTTAAAATGCCTTGGAGAATGTGAGGCATATATAGCTGTGTCAAATATGCATAGTGGAGCTTGTGGTTCACATCAAGTTGGATATAAAATGAAATGGCTCTTTGTGCGGATGGGTGTCTATTGGCCTTCAATGTTGAAAGATTGCATTAAATTTGCTAAAGGATTCCATGAACGCCAGTTGCATGGAGGCATACAACATGTTCCTACGAGTGAATTGCATGCAATTATAAAGCCTTGGCCTTTTAGGGATGGGCATTAGATATCATTGGAGAAATAATTTCAACTTCATCAAAACAACAAAGATATATTCTAGTTGGAGTTTATTATTTCACAAAATGGGTTGAAGCAGTAGAATTAGTAAATTTTGACCAAGAAGTTGTCACATATTTTATCCAAAAACACATCATGTGTAGATTTGGAGTGCTAGAGACAATTACAATTGACCAATGGTCGATCTTTACTGGTAGAAAAGGAAATATTTTGCAAATGAAGTTTGGATTAAGTTGCTAACTTATACTCCCTACTATGCCCCAAGCAAATGGCTAGGTAGAAGAGGCTAATAAAGTTATAATTAGCCTAAGAAAAAAGCATGTAGGAAAGAAACCAAAGAATTGGCAGAAGACACTAGATCAAGCTCTTTGGGCATGTGGAACTTCAACAAAAGAAGAAACAGGGACTACTCCATTTTGACTCACATATGGACATGATGCAGTATTACCAATGGAGATTTATGTACAGACAGTTAGGGTTTAGATGCAACATGAATTACCATCTGAAGATTACTGGAGCATGATGATAGATGAGCTTGTCGTCTTGGATGAAGAAAAGATGTCGGCTTTAGATTCACTAAGAAGACAAAAAGAGAGAGTCGCTAGAGCCTACAATAAGAAGGTAAAAGATAAATTATTTTATGTTGGTGATTTGGTGTGGAAAGTTATACTGCCCGTGGACATGAATGATATAGTTTTGGGAAAGTGGTCCCCAAATTGGGAAGGACCTTTCAAGATAGTACGACAATTTACAACAATGCATATGAAATTGAAGAATTGTCCTTAGATCGACGAATTTTAAAAGAAAATGGGAAGTATTTGAAGAGGTATAGTCCTAATCTTCAAAAAGTCAAAATTTCGACGAAATAAGTAGTTGTCAGGTTACTAAGTTGGAAAAAACTGTGAAACCAACTACAAGCGTACATAAGTGCATGAAATGGTTAAAATATATTAAGAATTAATATATTAGACATTGAAAGGAAAAAAACGTTTGAGTTCCTTTGTTTTAACTTTTCAAGTTTGTGTGCCACATCAGAGTGAAAGATAGTTAGTGGACCACATCTTCTATTTAAAAGAGATAATGGGTGAGTTGATAGGCACACATCTCGAGGAAAATGTGAAATACGTTATCATGATGGCATGACATCATAAGGAAGGGAAAATAGTAATGTCAACTAAGTAATGAAAATGATTAAGTTTTGATTGAAGGTAGTCGGCAGTTCATAGATTCCATTACCTCATATTTGTTGAATTCGAAAAAGGCATCTCTGGGGGGAAATTTTGTTACCTTAAAATTTCTTTAAGGCATCCATTTCATTGTTAATATGGAAACCCTATGAAATGAAGGGAAACTTCCTTCCAGGAGTAAGGACTTTAAAAAGATTAGAGTCCAGAAAATGATAACTGGACAGTACTTATAAATAATTAAAAAGAGACCGACGAACAAAAGAGCAAGTAGTCGACAGAGGAAATAACAAGCCAGACGACTTTAGTTTCATTGACATAAGTGGAATCTAAGACTTGTAGAATTTGGGTTATATGTTCACAGTAATGGTTGATGTCGAAGTAAAACTTATAGGCGGGATAGACTTTGAAATTTGAATATTACAGCGGTTGAAAGAAGTTTCCTAATCAAGGCGCCAATAACATGGCTAAATCTTAGGAGGAACTTTCTATTAAGCCACAAATGTGTCAACTTAGTGTGATACGGTGGGAGAACTGACTTGAGGTTTCGCGTTTTGTCGCAAATGTCGCGGTTTAGCAAGAGTCACCATCGACTTTTATTTTATCCAAAAGGAAAGGTAAAAAAGCACAGGAAAGACCTTTGAGATGTTTTCTTGAGTTCAGGGGGTAGATTACGAAAAGGGAAGGTGCTAGCACCCTTTTCATCCATGGTTTTCCATGGGCTCTTAGTTACTTGCTTAGATCACTTGCTTTGCTTTGAAATTGTTTGAAATGATGCTTTGTGTTTGGTGTGATTTTGAAAGTATTTTGAAAAGAGGCCATTCGTTTAGGAAATATTTGTAATGATTCTTGTTTGTAAGAATGTATACAAAGATGTTTGTCTTTTGAAAAATGTTTCAATGTTTTGTAAGATGTTTTGAAATGTGTGTGTGTTTGTTTTTGAAAATAGCAAGGATTGTTTGAAAGGAGAAAGTAACTTAGGAGCTATCTACCTACTAAACTATCTTTCTTGTGCATTTTTATTCCCTTGACATTGTTGATTTACCATTGATTTGCTAAACAACCCTATCTTTGGATGTTAAACGGGACGGGCGTGGGTCATCGTATGACCATGATAGCAATGTTGCCAAGTATCTTATCATGTTTGAGGGACCAAGATCATTTTGTTTTAGGCAACCTTTGTATAGCATCATCGAGGGACTATGATCTTATTTTGTTTTATTTTTCCAAGATACTTCGCATGCGTAACATGGCCATTTTTATTTAGGCAACCAAGTGGGTGAAACCCTAAGGGTGCTTGTGTGCAATGTGTGCTATTTTTCATGCTTTTGATTTGTCTTGGATTAGGTCTTTTCTATTTGTTTGTTTTTGGTCTTGCCCTCCCATATTCTCCAAGAAATTGCCAAGCCAAGTCACAAAATTCCCCAAGGGTTGCACAGTCAAGAGCCTCCTATACAGTCAAAACTAGGGTTTGTGTTCTGATCAAGAAAAGGAAGTTTTCAAAGGCCCAATCAAGTCTCATATGCCTACAAATATGGTCAAGCATCCTCATATCAAGTTTCAAGGCATTCAGCTCAAAATTGCACAGTCAAAACCCTAGATTGCACTACAGTCAACTGTAGGGGCAAAATGGTCATTTGACAGTCAAAAGTTCAAATTTTTGGTCAACATATCATTTTGAAGCCACAAACATCATTTGATCAATGCTTGATCATGATTCTCAAAATTTGGCTCAGAAAATCATCAAGATGCAAAAGTTTCCTTATTTGGACAGCTGAAAAAGTCAACTGAAATTGACCAGGGCATAACTTTCACATGGATTATCAGAAAAATTCCATCCAAAGCTCATTTTGAATAGAAAGACATTTCCTACAACTCATCTTCATACTTCAAGTCCAAGAAATGCTCTCACAAAAAGTTATCAATTTCAACATTATAGGTCATTTTCAAAAGTCAACAAAAAGGGACTTTAAGTCAAAGGCCATAACTTGAGATTGGTAAATCAAAATGACATGGGACCAAAGGCATTGGTTAGAGGACTCAAAGACCTTTCCAAAATGTCCAAGAACATGAGAAAATCTTAAAAATTGAGCAAGTTATGCCTTGTAGAAGTTGGGAAATGTTTGGATATTTTGAAAAGTCAACTTTGATCCAAATGACCTAAAATTGCTAATGGGCCCATTTTTCTTCCATGATTCATCATTCTAAGCATATGCACGACCACTTGGCCCAAAGGGAAGTATTTTCTCATTTTTTATTTATTTATTTGAATTATTATTTATATTAATTCATTTAAATCAAATTAAATATAGGAAAAATACTAACCTAAGTTTTCAAATCTTTTTGTACACATTTCAGCCTCAAGATTTCGTGCCTAAGTCAATAAGGAAAGATTGGGAGTGATTTGATCTTAATTGATACAAGAACATGTGAAAAAGATATGAAACATAATGGTGAAAAATCAAATATTGAAAACTATGATTGCAAGAGATTCTAGTCAATTTTCTTAACCTAATGCCTTCACTACATATGCTGGAACATAAACCTAATGCCCATACACAGAAAGCTGCGCAGAAAAGCTCATTGCAAACTTGGAATTTTCACTAAAAAACTCAAAAGCTGTAAACCACTTTTTAGGTCGATTCAGGCCTCCATTCTTGTCTCAATAGCTTCCTTGGAGATCACTGATCACGTTCCAATCATTAACATCCTTCCAGACTCAAGAAATTGGTAATATGAGTGCAGACTATATCAAATAAAAGTCATAATCGTGCATACCAATTCATGCATTTTTTATAAGTTTTGATATGTGTTTTGCATTCCTCATGATGTTCTGAAGCTAACCCACGCGTTTGATTAGATTATTATGCGTTATAGGCAATTTCGCCATTGTTAAATGTTAGGGTTTGCAGAGCTTCAGATTGGGGTTTTTAAAACAAGGAAAAATTAGGACTCCAAACGATCACCATCCAACTCAGCGCATGGAGACGAAGAAGAATCCACCCTCGCGCCTAATTTATGTTTAGAGATGAGCTAATCGCTATTTTCTCAAAACGTCCTTAAAACCACGCTTAAGAAACCGTTGCCATATGTTTTTGTTTTCAGGAACGCGTGGAGAAGATGGAGTCGTGGCATCAAGTGATTGGCTTGTTTAAAAGTTCGCGCGCGTTTCCAAGCGTTGATCCATTTTCTTTTATATTATTTGTTTGTTTAATATATATAAAACGCGTTTGGTTGGCACAGCTGGTCAGAGAAGGCATTGGCAAGGCATAAGACCTGGGTTCGAGTCCCAGGTCTACGTTATCTCAATATTATTTTTCACCATATGTTCAAGTGCAGGCGTAACCTTGTGGATCACCATACGCTCATCATATCAAGCCATCCACGCGTCTAACACATTCAAATCAAAGGCAGGGATTCAAAGAACACAATAAACCCTAGTCAACGTTGCCACATGGTGTCTGGGAGGGTCAACGAATCTGAATGCTATTGGGCCAGATTGCTAAGGCCATACCTCACAATTGGGGCCTGAACCCCCCCTGGTTTGCCTTCTCCATATTTTTTATATTTTATCTTTATTATTTTATTTACTTTATTATCTTAATTTAATTAATTATTATTTTTACAAAATATGAAAAACATCATAAAAATCAGAAAAGACAAAAAATGTAATAAATATTTTTATTTTAATTATTTTCATAAATAATGCATATAAATAAATTTAAGATAAATAAGGGTTTACAATATTAATTCTTTTAACAAAAATATAAAAAAATATGTAGAATTAGGTTTAATTGATGATTTTTATTCCTTTTAATTTTTTCTTTTTTTACCATAATATTATTTATTTATTTATTTCCATAATTAAAATTGCATGTAAAAACTTAGGTTTAAATTAGGTCAAACTTCAATATTTTTCTTTAAAAACTTAAAGATAATTAGAATTAGGTTTAGTATTTAGTTTTAATTAATTCTTTTTCTATTAAATCTTAAAAAACATAAAAATACCAAAAACATTTTCTCTTAATATTAATTTTAATTCCTTATTAATTTAATTTTGCAAAAGGGTCCAACGCCCATATTTTTAATTGTTTAATTTCGCATCTTTATTTTATTTCTCTTAAATAATTATGTATCTCTCCCAAAGCTTTATAACATTTACTTTTCGCACTTTTTTCCTTTGCTTTATTTATTTTTCTGTCAAATCGGGTCCGGTTTAATTTTGGCGATGTGGACCCGCGCCATTTGTAATAGTTTAGAATTTACTTTTCCCGCAAATATCAACTGTTAAACAAAGCATGCAAGAATGAATGGCCATAATAAAATCAAGCGTAGATCACTTTAACATAACGAGACAAATATCTGAATCTGACACACGAATCGCACACACCACCCCTAGGGTACGCCTCACTGTTGCCTTGCCTCGAAAGGTGATCGTCGAGTAGAGGATGTCTTAGTAAGTCCTCATGATCCGGGAACCTGGCATGAGGGTAGCTTCTAAGGTGTCTTCCCATTGCTCTGGTGATCACCATGTCCCGAATATCGAATTGACCCGAACACCTCCAACGGTGGTGCTACCTACCTCTCAATGGTGGGATGGCACTACTTTAAAGGACATTTACACAGACGAATTCCTTAGGGTAGGTAGACGACTCTAGATACTTGCTCTAATTTCAAAACAAATCAAAAATACTTTTCACACCGACACCTTTTCAAAAAGCTTTCGAAAGCAATCTTTTCAAACACTCTTGAGGACCGATACAAGAGTCGAACTGGAATTTTCAAAGAAACTTTTTAAAACCCACAGTTGAAAAGCAAACAAACCATTTTTGAAAACACAATTGAGCAAGTATCTAAGAGCCCATGGATAACCATGGATAGAAAGGGTGCTAACACCTTCCCTTTCTATAACTTACCTCCCGAACCGAGAGCAATCTCTATAAGGAATTTTTCTGTGCTTTTGTCCTTTCCATTTGGAGAAAATAAAAGACGGTGGCGACTCTTGCTTTCCGCGACATTTCGCGAACCAGCGTTAAACAGTCAGTTCCAGATCCACCGATCACAGAACTGGCGACTCTGCTGGGGAATATAACTTAAAGTGGGGTGTACCTTAGGGCTAGGTCATAACTATGTTTTCAATTGTATTGCTTTGCTTGCTTTATTATTGTGGGACTGTCTTGGGAGTTCTATAGATCCTAACCCGGATCTGGGGATACCTTTCTTAGAAAGTAGCAACAAGGCTGTGAGGGAACTGTGCGGGGTATACCGACATGGTTGAAACAGTCTGCTACGTTGATGTGGCACTTTGGTGTGTACCGGTAACCCTTGAGTTCAGTCAAGGAGAGTACGGGGCCTCCGCGTGGTGTCGTGAAGCATCAACAGACCTTAGGAACCTTAATTGAACTATCTTGGCCTCTTTAGGGTAGTGAGATAACTGACTTTGGTGCAGTCCGAGGTTGGTTGATACTCGATACTACACCCAATTGAGGGTTGCTTTCCTGGAATATTTCGGTCGCCAGTTCAGTGGCTAAATCGAAACGATGAACAATGAAAGCAATCCCGTGATATTGGGACCCTTAGAACCCGGTTACTTCTGATAGGACAGGTTGAACCCACCAACTTCAAGAGGGTACTACCCAGACCCCATGCTGGCCTAAACTCTAAGGGTTTCTCTTGTGTGACTTATGTGCCTTCGTACTTGACTACTTGCATGCTTGTTATCTGACGCATGAACTACTTGCAGGTTTTGTTTATAGTCCTTAACTAGGACTCATAACAGGGTTTACTGAATTTCCTACAGGTTTTTGTTTTAGTCCTTAACCAGGACTCATAACAAGGTTTACCGAGTTTCTTGCGGGGTTTGTTTTAGTCCTTAATTGGGACTCATGACAGGTTTTACTTGAGTTTCTTGCAGGTTTTGGTTTGCAGTCCTTAATTGGGGCTTACAACAGGGTTACCTACATTACCCCATGCATCATGACATCATACCATTGCATACATCCTAACCCATTTCAAGGATCTCAAAGGCTTGTGATGCAGGTCATGATAAATCAAACATCTAGCAAGGGGCAAAGAGGATTTATTTTCCTCTAGACAAAGCTGTCAGGGGCTATGACCCACTTGATATGGTGAGCCTTTGACCCTTGAAGAAGAATTCTCAATAACATGGGTTTCCTTCAATCAAGCTACCGGACCCAGATTCTAACAAATTTTCTTGTTTACCCCGCGAGGTCCTTGAAAACATTGCATGCATGTCATACACATCATTACATAACAGGTATCTTTGTTGCAGGTCACTTACCTTTCTCGCTGTTTATTTCAGCAATGGCCCTCCAACCAGATAACCAGGACCTTCTTGCTCAAGAGACTCGGTTCGGGGAAATCCTCCTGAATTTATCCAAGGGGCAGGAGGAGCTAAGGACACTTCTCATGGGGACTTTTGTCAAGAACAGCGCTGAGGATGAAAGGTTGAAACACCTACAAGCTGAGATGGATGCAATGAAAGCCCAAATGCTGGGGCAGAGAAATGCCATTCAAGGTTTAGCTCAAAGACAAGATGAACTCCGGTTTCTCGTCAACCAACTGATTCAGGGTAACCAACTGGGGCAAACGTCTAAGGGTAAAAAGCCATTCATCATTCAATCATCCTTGAGACAAGGAGATAAGGGGAGAGCTCCTCAAATGGCTTCAGCGCCGCAAATTCAGCATCAACCTCACCAGCTTCAGCCAGACAAGCCCAAAAGGCAATTCACCAAGCTCAGCGTGTCGCTGCCTCAAGCCTTACAACAACTGCTAAAGGATCCTCCTAAGAATCCCAACAGGACACTCTCAAGATATGACCCCAACGCTCACTGCGCTTATCATTCTGATAGTCCGGGGCATGCCACAGAGGACTGTTGGACTCTGAAAAATAAAATCCAGGACCTGATTGAGGAAGGAGCTGTGGAATTCACCCAAGATGGCCAGGCTGAGTTCTTCTACTACCCCTGCAAGACTCACCATTTGGAGTGACAAATCCTGAGACTGGAAAACCTTTGTTCATTCGAATGTTCAAGTTGAAATTTCCTTTTGTTCAAACATTTATTCATGTTAAACATTGTTATCACATTAATGCATCGCTTATGTCTATTTTGAAACAATATATTCGTATTCACTATATGCAAATTATTTTCATATTTTTTCTGATGTTAACTCTCGATTAATAATTCTAAGCCTCTTAAGGGAGGATGACGAAAACGATACCACGATCATTACAGTATGCTTTTGAACAGACCCCGCTGATGAGGTACAGGCATTGTTTCAAATCCTAAACACTGGAGTTATAAGGAAGATAATCCCTCGTCAACCCCTCTGAGCCAAAGAAGTAGGAGTTTTTCTTTTCGAAATTTAAAACCCTTAATCATAACCTGGGGCAGGGTAGTCTCTCAGTTGATCCAAGTGCATAACGAATGGCACCAAAGAGGTCCTTACAAAACAAAGAAAAACCGTGATGGTTCCGAATAATCAATAAAGAAAGGCAGTCATTATCTCAAAAATAAAAAGCCCATTAAGTCAAAACCCATGAAGGAGACTTACAAAACTGGGGCATCCCGCTGACTGTAATTCCAAAAAAGGAAACAGTTCAGGCAAAAAAAAAGAAAGGGATAACAAAATCAAGAAAAAGAAAGAGGTCTTACAAACCCTCAACAAAAAAGGAATGACTGCCTATTCAAAATAAGTTATCAACATCTGAATCATCACCAGAAAATCAGAGCAAAGACTCAAACAAGGTCTAACGTATGATCAACTGAGTTTAGGTTTGGAGAACATCACGAAGAGCGGGTGGGTACAAATAATTTGAGCCTTTATCCTTTGTTTCTTAAACCGTGAACCAGGCCACGTTATAACCCTTAAAAGTCCTAGCTGAAGCATGGGTTAGTTCGAAAGCATACTGTCACGAAAGGTATCCTGACTCCTTAAGGCCTACGGTAAATACAGAGTTGACATCACGTTTTACAAACATTCGCTTGTTTTATGAAAAAAGAATGCATTTTCAAAATCTTCAAGACAGACATAAGCTTTGTATTTTTAACATAACTTTGTTTGCATATGACTTTTTGTTTGAACAACATAGAAGTTCGCACGACGAATGCCTAATGAACAGAAGCATTTCCAATCAAGGGGCATGGCATGAGCATGGTCCATCATCTGGGGCAATCCAATCAAGATTCAGAGAATCTCTCAAAGGCCAAATAGCCTAGGGAAAATCTCCGCCTGAGTCACTTGGGGAATTCCAACAACGAATCTTGTCTGATCAAACACCTTCTGGTGGCATGACAAAACACTTCTAACAGGGGCAACTCCCTAACATTCTGAGAACATGGACATAGTCGAAAAGATACTACGCAAAATCAAAGACCCGCTAGGTTGACACACCTAGGCAAAAATAAGGGCTTCCCGGCGAACCAAAATTTCTGGGCAAAATGAAGGGTTGAAATGAAAAATCTGTACACCCGGCAAGTCGAAAACCTGAAAAGGCGGCTTGGGAAAAAATGGGTATCCCGGTGGACTGAAAACCCAAAAGGGCGGTCCAGGCAAAAGTTAGGGATCAAAGCGTACGACTATGTCCTGTCATCTTGTCACCTGCCTACCAGAAGAAGGTTTGACCCTCAACAATTATCAGCATCCCACATGTGCCTCCCCCATAGAAACAGGGGCAATAACGGGTGGTTTAAGCAATCTGATTGTTCTATCCTCCAAGGTACCAAGGTAGGTTCAGCTAAAGAACATAACCAGATATCCTAATTCCCCAGAGAGTAAGCAAGTCAGTGTACTCTCTCCGAGCAGAGTTATCAAATCTCAAAGAAGTTGAGTATCCTCCAATAGATCTCAACGTTCCCCAGCAGCATGTATACATATTCTTAACAAGCATCCCGGGCAGTCTTGATCTGAAGATTGTTCCCCAGCGGTATATCAACAGTCAAAGGAATCACTCCCCCTAGCAGTTCAAAACTTCCCCAGGAGAGTCCGATCCAGTGCCCCAGGAAAGTTGGAAGTCATCTCCCCAAGCAAGTAAGCTTATCCCCAGTAGATTCTGGAAGCTTATCCTCGCAGAGCACGAACGCGTCGTCCGGCTTTATTTAAAGAGTTATTTCCTTAACAGGATATAACTGGGTTATCCTCAGCCAAAAGCCACGGAAAGATCGTCCTCGACGAAGCCTTCTTATCCCCAGCGAAGTCTATCAATACTTCCAACACATCAAGGATATCCTCAGCAAGTTATCAACATTTTCAGCAAAGGCATCCCTCTTCCCACAGAGTATTGCTTCCCAGCATGATCGCTAGAGTATCTTGTCTCCCCGCAGAATCTTCCATTTGCCAAGTTTATTCCTCAAAGGAGTCATCTTCTCCTACCGGTATTCTTGCAACTATCATCCCCAGCGGAAGTAAAAGCTTATTCTCCAACATCAGCCCAGGATATGACTTCCCGGCACCCGTCAAGGATTTACTTTCCTAGACGAAAACATTCATAAAACATCACATACATCATTATAGCGTGCATAGACGCATCATATCATACAAACCTCATTTATGTTGAGAACATCATTGCTTGATCCATATCATGCATTGCATATGACTGACCTTTACCTTTCAGGAAAGACACAGTTGAAATTCTCAAACATATTTCAAGACCTTCTCTAGTCCAGCTAAATCGATTCCCAACAGATTTTTCTGATAAAGACTCAGCAGAAGTTATGGTTCCCTCTCCGACGGCGAGTGAGGTGGTAATTCCTTTCCTAATGGTTCCCTCTCCAACGGCGAGTGAGGTGGTAAGTCCTTTTTCAGATGTTTCCCTCTCCGACGGTGAGTGTGAGGTGATAGTCTCCTATGGTTCCCTCTCCAACGGCGAGTGAGGTGGTAAGTCCTTTTTCAGATGTTTCCCTCTACGACGGTGAGTGTGAGGTGATAGTCTCCTATGGTTCCCTCTCCAACGGCGAGTGAGGTGGTAAGTCCTTTTTCAGATGTTTCCCTCTCTGACGGTGAGTGTGAGGTGATAGTCTCCTATGGTTCCCTCTCCAACGGCGAGTGAGGTGGTAAGTCCTTTTTCAGATGTTTCCCTCTCCGACGGTGAGTGTGAGGTGATAGTCTCCTATGGTTCCCTCTCCAACAGCGAGTGAGGTGGTAAGTCCTTTTTCAGATGTTTCCCTCTCCGACGGTGAGTGTGAGGTGATAGTCTCCTATGGTTCCCTCTCCAATGGCGAGTGAGGTGGTAAGTCCTTTTTCAGATGTTTCCCTCTCCGACGGTGAGTGTGAGGTGATAGTCTCCTATGGTTCCCTCTCCAACAGCGAGTGAGGTGGTAAGTCCTTTTTCAGATGTTTCCCTCTCCGACGGTGAGTGTGAGGTGATAGTCTCCTATGGTTCCCTCTCCAACGGCGAGTGAGGTGGTAAGTCCTTTTTCAGATGTTTCCCTCTCCGACGGTGAGTGTGAGGTGATAGTCTCCTATGGTTCCCTCTCCAACGGCGAGTGAGGTGGTAAGTCCTTTTTCAGATGTTTCCCTCTCCGACGGTGAGTGTGAGGTGATAGTCTCATATGGTTCCCTCTCCAACAGCGAGTGAGGTGGTAAGTCCTTTTCAGATGTTTCCCTCTCCGACGGTGAGTGTGAGGTGATAGTCTCTTATGGTTCCCTCTCCGACGGTGAGTGAGTTGACAATTCCTTTTCCTATGATTCCCTCTCCGACGGCGAGTGAGGTGATTCCCTTTCAGATTATAATGGCCTATGGTTCTCGTTCCGATCTTGCGAAGATGGTATTTCCCACCAAGATTTTCTCAACGAGCGTTGTTGAAGTTAAAATCACCCAAGGTTCTCCTACCATTCATGCTAAAGCGGTAACCATACCTGGTTCATTCATCATCTTTTGAAGCTCCAGACCCAGCTCCTGTAACCAGTCAGGACACATCTATACAAAGCATTTGAAAACCAGCTCCTGCAACGTGTCAGGTACTTTTTTTTTCTTTTGCAGGTATGCAGGTTCTCGCTAAGGAATCTCTTATGCGATTAATATCCAGATGGAATCTATAAGCCCATCATCCTATTCATTGAACTCTAAATGGCATCTATAAGCCCATTCCTACCATCACTGCTACTATGTGAGCGCAAATTTCTGGGCACTCTAGTGTCCAATCATCTTCTACCCTCGGATTACGAAAGGCACGTCAGCCAATCTGCATCCTCAGGTCTAAGAAGATTGAACAGGGGCAACTGTTGTACCCCAAAATTTGCCCTCCCATATTCTCCAAGAAATTGCCAAGCCAAGTCACAAAATTCCCCAAGGGTTGCACAGTCAAGAGCCTCCTATACAGTCAAAACTAGGGTTTGTGTTCTGATCAAGAAAAGGAAGTTTTCAAAGGCCCAATCAAGTCTCATATGCCTACAAATATGGTCAAGCATCCTCATATCAAGTTTCAAGGCATTCAGCTCAAAATTGCACAGTCAAAACCCTAGATTGCACTACAGTCAACTGTAGGGGCAAAATGGTCATTTGACAGTCAAAAGTTCAAATTTTTGGTCAACATATCATTTTGAAGCCACAAACATCATTTGATCAATGCTTGATCATGATTCTCAAAATTTGGCTCAGAAAATCATCAAGATGCAAAAGTTTCCTTATTTGGACAGCTGAAAAAGTCAACTGAAATTGACCAGGGCATAACTTTCACATGGATTATCAGAAAAATTCCATCCAAAGCTCATTTTGAATAGAAAGACATTTCCTACAACTCATCTTCATACTTCAAGTCCAAGAAATGCTCTCACAAAAAGTTATCAATTTCAACATTATAGGTCATTTTCAAAAGTCAACAAAAAGGGACTTTAAGTCAAAGGCCATAACTTGAGATTGGTAAATCAAAATGACATGGGACCAAAGGCATTGGTTAGAGGACTCAAAGACCTTTCCAAAATGTCCAAGAAAATGAGAAAAGCTTAAAAATTGAGCAAGTTATGCCTTGTAGAAGTTGGGACATTTTTGGATATTTTGAAAAGTCAACTTTGATCCAAATGACCTAAAATTGCTAATGGGCCCATTTTTCTTCCATGATTCATCATTCTAAGCATATGCACGACCACTTGGCCCAAAGGGAAGTATTTTCTCATTATTTATTTATTTATTTGAATTATTATTTATATTAATTCATTTAAATCAAATTAAATATAGGAAAAATACTAACCTAAGTTTTCAAATCTTTTTGTACACATTTCAGCCTCAAGATTTCGTGCCTAAGTCAATAAGGAAAGATTGGGAGTGATTTGATCTTAATTGATACAAGAACATGTGAAAAAGATATGAAACATAATGGTGAAAAATCAAATATTGAAAACTATGATTGCAAGAGATTCTAGTCAATTTTCTTAACCTAATGCCTTCACTACATATGCTGGAACATAAACCTAATGCCCATACACAGAAAGCTGCGCAGAAAAGCTCATTGCAAACTTGGAATTTTCACTAAAAAACTCAAAAGCTGTAAACCACTTTTTAGGTCGATTCAGGCCTCCATTCTTGTCTCAATAGCTTCCTTGGAGATCACTGATCACGTTCCAATCATTAA
Source organism: Vicia faba (assembly GCA_948472305.1). NCBI lineage: Eukaryota > Viridiplantae > Streptophyta > Magnoliopsida > Fabales > Fabaceae > Vicia > Vicia faba. The sequence goes on along the minus strand of OX451737.1, from coordinate 434,096,212 downwards.
CATCCTTCCAGACTCAAGAAATTGGTAATATGAGTGCAGACTATATCAAATAAAAGTCATAATCGTGCATACCAATTCATGCATTTTTTATAAGTTTTGATATGTGTTTTGCATTCCTCATGATGTTCTGAAGCTAACCCACGCGTTTGATTAGATTATTATGCGTTATAGGCAATTTCGCCATTGTTAAATGTTAGGGTTTGCAGAGCTTCAGATTGGGGTTTTTAAAACAAGGAAAAATTAGGACTCCAAACGATCACCATCCAACTCAGCGCATGGAGACGAAGAAGAATCCACCCTCGCGCCTAATTTATGTTTAGAGATGAGCTAATCGCTATTTTCTCAAAACGTCCTTAAAACCACGCTTAAGAAACCGTTGCCATATGTTTTTGTTTTTAGGAACGCGTGGAGAAGATGGAGTCGTGGCATCAAGTGATTGGCTTGTTTAAAAGTTCGCGCGCGTTTCCAAGCGTTGATCCATTTTCTTTTATATTATTTGTTTGTTTAATATATATAAAACGCGTTTGGTTGGCACAGCTGGTCAGAGAAGGCATTGGCAAGGCATAAGACCTGGGTTCGAGTCCCAGGTCTACGTTATCTCAATATTATTTTTCACCATATGTTCAAGTGCAGGCGTAACCTTGTGGATCACCATACGCTCATCATATCAAGCCATCCACGCGTCTAACACATTCAAATCAAAGGCAGGGATTCAAAGAACACAATAAACCCTAGTCAACGTTGCCACATGGTGTCTGGGAGGGTCAACGAATCTGAATGCTATTGGGCCAGATTGCTAAGGCCATACCTCACAATTGGGGCCTGAACCCCCCCTGGTTTGCCTTCTCCATATTTTTTATATTTTATCTTTATTATTTTATTTACTTTATTATCTTAATTTAATTAATTATTATTTTTACAAAATATGAAAAACATCATAAAAATCAGAAAAGACAAAAAATGTAATAAATATTTTTATTTTAATTATTTTAATAAATAATGCATATAAATAAATTTAAGATAAATAAGGGTTTACAATATTAATTCTTTTAACAAAAATATAAAAAAATATGTAGAATTAGGTTTAATTGATGATTTTTATTCCTTTTAATTTTTTCTTTTTTTACCATAATATTATTTATTTATTTATTTCCATAATTAAAATTGCATGTAAAAACTTAGGTTTAAATTAGGTCAAACTTCAATATTTTTCTTAAAAAACTTAAAGATAATTAGAATTAGGTTTAGTATTTAGTTTTAATTAATTCTTTTTCTATTAAATCTTAAAAAACATAAAAATACCAAAAACATTTTCTCTTAATATTAAATTTAATTCCTTATTAATTTAATTTTGCAAAAGGGTCCAACGCCCATATTTTTAATTGTTTAATTTCGCATCTTTATTTTATTTCGCTTAAATAATTATGTATCTCTCCCAAAGCTTTGTAACATTTACTTTTCGCACTTTTTTCCTTTGCTTTATTTATTTTTCTATCAAATCGGGTCCGGTTTAATTTTGGCGATGTGGACCCGCGCCATTTGTAATAGTTTAGAATTTACTTTTCCCGCAAATATCAACTGTTAAACAAAGCATGCAAGAATGAATGGCCATAATAAAATCAAGCGTAGATCACTTTAACATAACGAGACAAATATCTGAATCTGACACACGAACCGCACACACCACCCCTAGGGTACGCCTCACTGTTGCCTTGCCTCGAAAGGTGATCGTCGAGTAGAGGATGTCTTAGTAAGTCCTCATGATCCGGGAACCTGGCATGAGGGTAGCTTCTAAGGTGTCTTCCCATTGCTCTGGTGATCACCATGTCCCGAATATCGAATTGACCCGAACACCTCCAACGGTGGTGCTACCTACCTCTCAATGGTGGGATGGCACTACTTTAAAGGACATTTACACAGACGAATTCCTTAGGGTAGGTAGACGACTCTAGATACTTGCTCTAATTTCAAAACAAATCAAAAATACTTTTCACACCGACACCTTTTCAAAAAGCTTTCGAAAGCAATCTTTTCAAACACTCTTGAGGACCGATACAAGAGTCGAACTGGAATTTTCAAAGAAACTTTTTAAAACCCACAGTTGAAAAGCAAACAAACCATTTTTGAAAACACAATTGAGCAAGTATCTAAGAGCCCATGGATAACCATGGATAGAAAGGGTGCTAACACCTTCCCTTTCTATAACTTACCTCCCGAACCGAGAGCAATCTCTATAAGGAATTTTTCTGTGCTTTTGTCCTTTCCATTTGGAGAAAATAAAAGACGGTGGCGACTCTTGCTTTCCGCGACATTTCGCGAACCAGTGTTAAACAGTCAGTTCCAGATCCACCGATCACAGGGTGCAAAAGTAAGTTAGAGGGTGTGAAAAGTAGAAACAAAAAGGCCAAAGCTGCAAAAAGCCCAGATGAAGCTTCGTCCCTGTCCTTCAGCTTCTCTGTGTGCGCGTTCTTCTTCAAATCTATAACTTGCTATTGCTTGCATAAAAACAAAAACTTATAACACAAAACATGTAGCATTTTCTCTCACGATTCCAATGATATAAAATTTGTAACCTAACTCTCAAAGATCAGGGAGAATTTTAATGGCTCTAAATCGTGACCTAAATATTTCAGCAACTTCAAGCTTCAAATTCTCTTAGCTTAGTTAATATAAATGACAAGTATGCATATGTACAGCTTCACCATGTTATAGACTACATCTTTCCTTCACAAATCATGGCTTGAGGATGCCTAAATAGAGAGATAGAGATTTGAAAAATACCTCCTTCAGCTGGATTTGGATATGACAATGTGGGGACTTTGAGTGAGGCCTGAGGATCGTGTGAGCTTCCTTGAACTTCCTTCAAGCTACTTCAATGCCTAGTTTGCTTTGTGGATGGCCAGAACTCACTGCACAAGTCAAGCTGCAACCTCCAAATTTGAAAATGGCAATGGCTGAAACAGGGCTTACAGATGTAGGGCAAGGGATTGGATATCTTTGGTAGGATGTGTATGAAGTGTTTCAAATGTCAATCCACAAAATGCACGAGCAAAAATGAAGTTGGCAATGATTTTGCAGAACTGCAATGTTTGGGCATAAAAATGATGTTTTTTTGTTTGGGAGAGTTTTGGATGCAATGCCTTCGTATTCTGAGTTGTGACAAATTTGTATACTTGTAGGGAATGGATACAAAGTCCACTCTTCATCTGATGTGCAAGCTTTTTCCTTTTCACCCACTTTCTTGCTTTTTAAGTAAAGTGACATGACTTATGCAACATGCTTGTACTGGCTACCTCAAGGGCTGATAAGAGTTGTTATACATTGCTTGAGACCCATGGAAATTGTTTGCATCAAAGGGACAGGTCCAAGGCTCAACATTGACAAAATTGCAAAAGCTCACCTTTAAGAAAATGGCATTGTGCACTTTTGGCCAAAAATGGAATTACAACTTGTACAATGCTTCAAAAGTGAAAATAAAGCCTTTAACCTCTGAGTTTGCATTTAATTATGGAGTGTAGAATGAGTTTAGGACCTGTAATGCAAGGTACAAGCATCCAAGATCCGATTTGCAACTTGATACTTTGTGAAAATGGCATGAACAAAAGTGATAAAATGCCAATTTCTCTTCTTCGATTCTCCCTAACCACAAATGATCTTGGAGAGTTCTTTGAAATTTTAGAAAGATTGCAATGTGCTCTATAATCCATATTTGAAATCCATTTTGAGATACCTCTTGGAACTAGGTGAAAAGTGTCCATGAAGATGGGTCAAAAACCTGCCTAAATTAGGGCAAATTTTCACTAAGTTATTTAGTTCATGGACCTATATTCACAAATTCATAACTTGAGATCCAAGCATCTTTTGGGAAAAGTTTGTGAATACAAGTTGTAGATTTCATGGAGGACTACAACTTTCTTGTTGGAAGTTTTCTTTGAATCAAATTGCATCATGGTGAAAAAGTGGTGAAAAGTTGGGAAAAAATAAGAAAATTTCCATACTTAGAAAAATTCTAAGTTATGAAATTTTCAAATTCAAAACCCTAATTTTCAAAAATTGGTTTTCTTGGCCAACAAGTTTCACATTTTGACATATCTTGATGAATTATGACCCTTGGCATTTTATTTTGACCAAAAAGTCAAAGTTTGACTTTTCAGTGTACAGTTGACTTTTGATTAGTTGACTAGAAAATTCATCTGTCAATCCAATGAACTTGAGATATTTTGAACCATGTAATTAGGTAAAGGTGATGCCATTGAGTCCTTGAAATAATGTTTGAACTCAATTGGTCATTGGCTAGGTTAAAAATCAGAAATTGCCCTTTCTCAATCAAAACCCTAATTTTGACCATTTTGCCCTTTTGATGATTTGATCAAATTTCTTGAGGAGTTGTGATCCAAACTCGATCAAATGGTACATATGTGTCTAAAATGTTGTTGTGGATCAAAAATCATGAAGTTTGACTGTAAATTGGCCATGGTTGACTTTTTCCCTAATACAATTGATTTTTAGGTCAACTGTCCAATTGGCTGATCAAAAATGTGGTTCAAGGCTTGAAACTTAACATGAGCAATCTTAGGGGTCCAAGATGATGTATGAAAGTCACATGAAGCATTGATGGTCCAAAAATTCTTGTGCAAACTCAAACCCTAATTTTGGGTTATCAGTGCAAGATGAGGTGTCTTGAGCTGACCAAACCCTAATCTTGTATTGTGTCTAAGAAGTCTTGTGTGGAAAATCTTGATAAATGAGAGGAAAAATTTTGGGGTACAATAGCTGCCCCTGTTCAATCTTCTTGAACCTGAAGAGTTAGATTGGCGAGTTTTGCACTTCGTGACTCGAAGGTAAAAGATGATTGGACACTATTGTGCCCATAAATTTGCACTCATCAAAGTGTAGTTGAGGGAATGGGCTTAAAGATGCCATTTGGAGAAGTGATAGAATCTTGTTGGAGATGGGCTTGTAGATTCCATCCAAGAATGTTTGTTGAATTGTAAGTTGTAAGTCAAAAGAATAAATATCAGAATGGTGTCCGTATCTGGAACGTATCTGAACTATATCTGGAGACTGAATTTGTACGAACAATGGAACAACATCTGTGTCTGGAGCGTATCCGAGCTGTGTATGAATGAGTAACAGAGTGACTTCCGTGTCTGGAGTGTATTTAGACTGTAATCTGAATAAGTAACAGAGTGACTTCCGTGTCTGAAGTGTATCTGGATTGTATCTGGAGGATATTGAGATCTGAATGAGTATTAGAATGACATCCGTATCTGGAGCGTATCTAAACTGTATCTTGAACCCGAAATCTGAATAAGTAACAGAATGACTTCCGTATATGGAGTGTATCTGGACTGTATCTGGAGGATATTGAGATCTGAATGAGTATTAGAATGGCATCCGTATCTGGAGTGTATCTAAACTGTATCTTGAACCCAGAATCTGAATAAGTAATAGAATGACTTCCGTGTCTGGAGTGTATCTGGACTGTATCTGGAGGATATTGAGATCTGAATGAGTATTATAATGGCATCCGTATCTGGAGCGTATCTAAATTGTATCTTGAACCCAGAATCTGAATAAGTAACAGAATGACTTCCGTGTCTGGAGTGTATCTGGACTGAGATATGAATAAGTGACAAAATGACTTCCGTGTCTGGAGTGTATCGGTACTGTATCTGAAATCTTTGAACATTGTTAATGATAGCTGTTAATCTTATCCTGAAAAGGGTAAAATGTTAGCTGAAACACAAAGTTATGTTGCATGATATGTATGATACAATAAATGTACTTTATCAATGTTTATGATATATGAATGTAATGTATGCGCATGTAAGCTGATTTACTGAGGAAAATAAATCCTTGATTGCTGCCGGGGAAAATAAATCCTTGACTGCTGAGGATAAGAAATCCTTGGTGACTTCTCTGGGGACATAGGGATCCTTCATGTCTTGAAGTTGGAGTATTGACAAAAATTCTGTTGTGAGAATAACGCCAAATACTGCTTGAGTAATCTGCTTGGGGAATCCAGAGAACTTTGATGACTTCTGCTGGGAACTAGGAATGAGAATCTTCATTCTGTTGGGGAGCAATGAAAACTCTGTGGGGAAGAAAGCTATCTTGTTGGGGAGTAGTGAAGAATCTGTGAGAAAATGCTTATTCCGTTGGGGATTAGGTTCAGGAGTTTGGGTTATCTTCCAATCTACTGGGGAGTTATCAGAGGTTAGTTTTCAGGCTTCAGGATAACTTGCTGGGGAATTTGGAGAAACTGAATGGTCTCCATTGGGGGTTGATAGTTGGAAATTTCATCTCCGCTGGGGATTGGTAGTTCAAAGTTTTGGCTCCGTTGTGGATCTTAATGACGTACTGTAGGGATTGTTCATAGAATAGCCTCAAGACGTTTTCCTAATCTTTCAACCTGTCAGTAATTGTTCTTTTCCACTTTGTTTATTTGTAAACAGTAAATATGTTCAAATGCATATGTTCATTAATGAATCATTGGACGTTTTTGCATATAAAAACACAAGTGTAAAGAAAAAGGTAAACAGTTTACTGTACTTTGAAAGATATATCTTTGTATTTACTTTGAATAAGTATTTTTTACAAAGGAGACAGATATCCTAGTAAGAGGATGGTGTCATAAAAATGAGATAAATTTATACAAAGAAAGATGGCTATGTGTAAAAAAAATCCCATGGGGTTCCCATTCTGCTATAGCCTTCGTATCTCCGAATATCTTGTCCATTCGTTGCTTCGTCCGAAGCTGATTGGATTGATCAGAATTTCCAGAGTTTGTCTGTGAAGAGATTGTCCTTAAAGTGATCCGACGAGACATAGTCATACGCTTTAATTCCCTAACTTTTTCCTGGACCGCCCTTTCAGGTTTTCAGTCCACCGGGAAACCCTTTTTTGCCCAAGTCGCCCTTTCGAGTTTTCAACTTGCCGGGTGTACATATTTTTTTATTTTTTCCCTAATTTTTTCCCGAACCTTTTTGGTTCGCCGGGATGCCCTTGTTTTGCCTAGGTGTGTCAACCTAGCGGGTCTCTTATGCGTATTATCTTTTGACTATGTCTGCGTTCGCAGGGTGTGGCAGGTCGTTATCGTCCATGGTGGTTAAGATCATTTCCCCACCAGAAAAGATGTTCTTGATTGCAAATGTTCCTTCATAGGTAGGAGTCCATTTTCCCCTGGGATCACTTTGGGGCAAGATGATTCACTTGATCACTAGATCTCCGACTTGATATACTTGGCGTCTGACTTTCTTGTTGAAAGCCTTGATCATCCGTTTTTGATACGTCTGACCATGGCAAACAAAAGTAAGTCTCTTTTCGTCAATTAAGTTCAATTGATCAAGTCGGGTTTGAATCTAATCGTCTTCACTCAAACCTGCATCATTCATGATTCTCAAAGAGGGGATCTGAACATCGATAGGTAAAATAGCCTCCATGCCATAAACTAAAGAATAGGGTGTTGCCCCAGTTCATGTGCGAGCCGTGGTACAGTACCCATGGAGAGAAAATGGTAGCATCTCATGCCAGTCCTTGTAGGTGACTGTCATCTTCTGTATGATCTTTTTAATGTTTTTGTTAGCAGCTTCGACTGCACCATTCATCTTTGGCATTGTGATGTTGAATCTTGAACTGCTCGCACAGGGCGGTGATCATAGTATTGTTAAGGTTTGTACCGTTATCAGTGATGATCCTTTCCGGGATACCGTACCGGCATATGAGATTTTACTTGATGAAGCGGGCAACAACATTCTTAGTAACAGATGCGAATGAAGCTGCTTCGACCCACTTAGTGAAGTAATCAATGGCCACTAGAATGAAGCAGTGTCCATTGGAGGCTGTAGGCTTGATCTCCCCAATAATATCAATTCCCCACATAACGAAAGGCCAAGGAGCTGTTAAGACATTTAGAGGAACCGGAGGCACGTGCACCTTGTCTGCATAGATTTGACATTTATGACAAGTCCGGGAGTGTTGATAGCAGTTTGCTTCCATGGTAGACCATTAATAGCCTGCCCGTAGAATTTTCTTCGCCATTGTATGCCCTCTAGAGTGAGTGCCATAGGTACCTTCATGCAATTCAGCCATAATCCTTTCAGCCTCAGCCTTGCCCACACAACGGAGCATAATAGAATCATGATTGCGTTTGTACAGGATGCCATTACTTAGGAAGAACTTAGCCAAGAATCTCCTTAAGAACTTTTTGTCATTGACAGAAGCTCCTTCGGGGTATTCTTGAGCCTCGAGATACCTTTTGACTCCATGGAACCAAGGTTGGTCCACCACTTCCTCGGTATTAATCTCGTGATAGTGTGTCGGTTCGTCCATCCGTTCAATGGTGATCTGGGGAGCTTCGTTATCCCAATTAAGTTTAAACATGGATGACATTGTAGCTAGAGCATCTGCTAGCTGATTTTCTTCTTGCGGGAAATGCTCGAAGGTAATCTGCTCGAAATATGGTAACAATGTCAGAACACGTTCTTTGTAAGGGATAAGGTTAGGATGCTTAGTGTCCCACTCTCCTTTGATCTGACTGATGACCAAAGCTGAATCCCCAAACACAACTAAAGATTTGATTCCCAAGTCTATGGAAGCCTTGAGTCCAAAGATGCATGCTTCATATTCTGCCATGTTGTTCGTACAGTTGAAGCAAAGTCTAGCAGTGACAGGAGTATGGAATCCTTCCGGAGATATAAGCACATCGTTGATACCATTACCAAGTGCATTGGATGCCCCATCAAAGTAAAGGGTCCATCGGGATCCTTGTTCAGGTCTGTCATATGGTCTGAAATCTTCAACATTGTCCAATGTCATGATGTCTTTGTCAGGGAAGTCAAACTTCATGGATTGATAATCTTCTACAGCTTGATGGGCCAAATGATCAGCTAGAACACTTCCCTTTATAGCTTTTTGGGTCGTGTACTGTACGTCATACTCTGTTAGGATCAGCTGCCATCTAGCTATCCTTCCAGACAAAGCAGGCTTTTCGAAGATGTACTTTATCGGATCCATCTTAGATATTAGCAAAGTGGTATGAGTCAATATATACTGCCTTAGCCGGCGAGCAGCCCATACCATAGCGCAACAAGTTTTCTCGAGCAATGAATATCTGGTTTCACAGTCGGTAAACTTTTTGCTCAGGTAATAAATGGCATGCTCTTTTCGGCCAGACTCGTCATGCTGCCCCAGTACACACCCTATTGAGTTCTCCAAGACGGTCAGATACATGATTAGCGGTCTTCCTTCGACTGGCGGCATCAAGATAGGAGGCTCTAGTAAATACTCCTTGATTTTATCGAAAGCAACCTGACATTCATCATTCCATCTAACTACCTGATCTTTCTTCAACAGCTTGAAGATTGGTTCACAAGTAGATGTTAAGTGAGAAATGAACCTAGAAATGTAGTTTAGGCATCCCAAGAACCCTCTGACCTCCTTCTCAGTGCAAGGAGCAGGAATTTCTTGTATAGCTTGGACTTTGGCAGAATCAACCTTGATGCCTTTGTTGCTGACAATGAAACCTAAGAGCTTACCAGACCGGACTTCGAATGTGCACTTGTTCGGATTCAATCTTAGCTTGTACTCCTTCAACCTAACAAACAGCTTTTGCAAGTGATCAAGGTGTTCTTCTTCAGTTTGTGATCGGACTATCATGTCATCTACGTAGACCTCTATCTCATGATGTATCATATCATGAAACAAAGATACCATGGCGCGCTGATAGGATGCCCCGGAATTCTTCAGTACAAATGGCATCACTTTGTAGCAGAACGTACCCCACAGTGTGACAAATGTAGTTTTCTCCATGTCCTCAGGTGCCATTTTGATCTGGTTGTAGCCTGAGAATCCATCCATGAAAGAAAATACTTTGTGCTGAGCTATATTGTCAACCAGGATATCAATGTGCGGAAGTGGAAAATCATCTTTAGGGCTGGCCCTGTTTAAATCTCTATAATCTACGCACATTCTCACTTTGTCGTCCTTTTTAGGCACAGGCACAATGTTAGCAACCCATTGTGGATAGGAAGTAACAACTAGAAATCCGGCATTGAACTGCTTCATAACTTCTTCTTTGATCTTCTCTGACATGTCAGGTCTCATGCGGTGGACTTTTTGTTTCACTGGTGGACAGTCTTCTCTTATGGGTAGATGGTGTACCACAATGTCTGTATCAAGTCCCAGCATGTCTTCGTATGACCAGGCAAAGATCTCAACATAATCATGAAACAGCTGAATTAGGCGCTCCTTGACACTCGGCTCTAGATTGGAACCCACTCTAATTTCCTTCTTATCTTCCTCAGTACCCAAGTTGATCGTATCTAACAGCTCCTCATGAGGTTGAATAGCCCTTTCCTCTTGTTGTAGTAATCTGGCTAATTCCCCTGGCACCTCACAATCTTCCTCACCTTTGTATTCGGCTTGGTAGATCAGATCTTCAGAGTCACTGAAGGCTATAGCAGTATCGTTACCCATGGGATCCGGAATGGAAGGGTACCTGCATTTGTCAGTGTGGGTGTGTGTAAGGGTATAGCCATCTTAAAACAATAAAATGTAAAAGAAAGACAATGAGCACAAAAGGTTTATATATGAAAAAGCGTCCATGATTCATTAAATGACATATGAAAATGAAATAAAGACCCTTACAAATGGACCGTTATGCCTCGGGTAAGACACAAGGTTGAAAATGTACGAATTGTTTGTGAATTATTACAGATCCAACAGAAATGGAAAAGATAAATTACTGAGATATGAAAGTAATCGGAATAAAGTATTTTGCTTCCCAGTTGCACAATCCTCCGCCGACAGTAGGAAATATCCAATCTTCCAAGCTTCCATCTTCTTCACTGTCCTCTAGTGCATTAACCCCTTGGTGGCTGATCTTCACACGTGGCCCTCCGGCACGGGCACGACGCACGGCCTTCTGAGCAGTCGAAGTAAATCCCAGGCTAAACTTGTCTGATTTGTAAGGAAAGTCTGGAAGCTGCCCCCAGATGGTGGATCTGCCTTCTTCCACTACTGCCTTTGCATCTTTTAGAGAAGACATCTGAGGTGAAGGTCTTGTGATCATAGGAGTTGAGGATACTGCCTTGGTCGCCACTATTTCCTGAGAGACTTCTTCAAAATGTTAGAAAGGGATCTCAATGAACTCGCCATCTAGCTCCACATATCGGAAATAATTCAAATGACTAATCATGTATTCCTCTTCCCCATCGACAATTATGATCTTCCCTTGGACGGGGTACTTCAGCATCTAATGCAAAGTGGAGGTGACAACTCCGGCATTGTGAATCCAGGGGCGTCCCAACAGACAAGAGTAAGAAGGATGGATGTCCATCACATAGAATGTTCAATTAAAGGTCTGGGTTCCTACCTTGATCGGGATGTCCACCTCCCCATGGACCATCCTCTTAGAGCCGTCAAATGCTCTCATAATTATATTACTGAGTTTTAAAGTCAGCCCCTTACAATCCAACCTATCCAGGGCTTTCTTTGGAGAGATGTTTAAAGATGATCCAGTATCAACCAAGACATGGGCTAGGGTGGTTCCCCTACACTCCACTGAGACATGTAGTGCATTGTTGTGTTTTCTCCCTTTGGATGTCAAGTCAGCATCAGAGAAACCTAGGCCATTTCCAGCTGTCAAATTGGCCGCACACTCTTGGAATTGATCCGCAGACGTCTCTTGTGGTACATGAGCTGTCTTCAGAAATTTTACCAAAGCTTTAGCATGTGCCTCAGAGCACAGCAGCAATGCCAACATAGAAATCTTGGAGGGGGTCTGCCCCAGTTATTCGACCACATCATAATCACTCTTCTTTATGATCCTTAGGATTTCTTCCATCTCCTTCTTGGATGTTTCAGGGATAGCTAGTGATTGAGCCTTCGTCAGGACAGGCTCCTCTTGAACATTCTTTCCTTTATTATCAGCAGTGGAAGTAGGGATAGGAATTGTATTGTCTTCTTTGTTGGTCGGTACGCTTGCAAGTACAATCACTGGTATAGATGTAATCTTTGGAACGACCATGGGTCCAAAGACTGCCTTTAGAGGGGAAATCTCTGGAGAGAAAATTCTCCCACTGCGGGTAATTTTGCTTGTTCCGACAATGTTACTGATGTCAAAATTGTCCTCTTTGGAGCTCTCTTCTTCGGTAGTCTGTTCAAACTGTTTGACACCATGGTAGTAGATTTCTCCACCATAATTCCATGGTACCGTTTTATCTGATTTGTATGGGGTTGGCCCGGGCATTGTTATCTTTAATGGAGTAGTCACTGGAGAAGATGTAATCCTAACGGGTCTTTTAGGGACCCTGGAAGGATTGGCGTATATGGTTATTATTGAAACTTCTGGAACTGGAATGGGTGAAACAGGAGCTTTCTCAAACAAAATTTCTTGGTTATCAATCAATTGTTGGATACCTTTTTTCAATAGAGGGCAGTCAAATGATGAAGATAGGCAAATATGGAAATCTTTGTCACAACCTGGGAACACCCCAGCCTTTAACAAATTCAACTTGATGGTTGAGAGCGGAGTTGACAATTCATCCATGGTGTCAACAAATAAGTCTTCCTCAACAGCACTGGCATTGTGTCCATGCCTGGGCATTGGAGCGGAGATAACATTCGGTTTTTCATGCGCTTCAAATTCAACTTCCTTAGAGTCTATCAGATCTTGAATCTTGTTCTTCAGAGCCCAACAGTTCTTGGTGTCGTGCCCTGGACTTTCAGAATGGTAAGCGCACATGGCATTTATATGGTAGTGGGGAGATGCAGTATTGGGATTTTTAGGGGCCTCTTTTAGCATGGCAAGATTCAACTTTAGGAGATGTGGTAGGACTTGAGCTGGAGTCATGTTAATCTTGGTGAATTGCCGTACAGGCCTTTCCATCCTTTGCTGATTATTTCTCGGCCAGTTGTTTCTTGGCTAGTCTGATGCAGGCTTTTGAATCATAATGGCTCCCACCATTGGTCGTCGTTCAGTTCTTCCCTGATTCCTCTATGCATAGACAGCAGTCACTTCTTTCTTTCTGGTGAAGGGATTTTTTGCAACTGTAGAGGCAGATGCGTCTTTCTGAATTTTCCCGCTTCTTATACCGACTTCCACCCTCTCGCCAGTTAGAATCAACTCAGTAAATCCTGCAGAGGAACTCCCAATCTGATGATTAAAGAAAGGACCTGATAGAGTTCCCAGGAACATGTCTACTAACTCTCTTTCAGATAAAGGTGGTTGCACCCTTCCGGCTAGATCCCTCCACTTTTGGGCGTAGTCTTTGAAGCCCTCATTGGATACCATCGCCATACTCTGTAGTTGAGTACGGGTTGGTGCCAAATCGGTGTTATATTGATACTGTTTATAGAAGGCTGCTGCCAAGTCTTCCCAATTATGAACATCAGCCCTTTCCAACTGGTAGAACCAATCAAGATGCGTTCCTGATAAACTGTCCTGGAAAAAGTGAACCCACAAGTCTTTGTCCGTAGAATGTGGCTGCATTTTCCTGACATAAGATCGAAGGTGCATTTTTGGACAAGACACCCCATCGTACTTGGCAAATAATGGTACTTTAAACTTCAGAGGGATTACTATTCTAGACACCAACCCTAGCTCCTCAAAGTCTAGCCCAGGTACTCTCTGTATCTCCATAGCAGCTAGACGCTCTTCCAAGTGTTTGTATTTGTCATCGGCCGGAGGGTATTGTTGTTCAGAGTAGTCCTCTTCTTCCTCTTCCTCTGCTTCAGAATCTGATGGTACCGCCGTCTCTTTTCCTTTTCTTTCCCCTTCCTCATAGGTTGATGGAAATTCCAAGGTCCTTCTTGCATGTCCCTGAAACCTTCTTCCCATGATAACCACACCGACTGGCTTCTTCTTCTTTTTATCTTTCTGTTTCTCTAGTAGAGTCTTGAGCTCCTCCTTCCCCTTGGCTAAGGTCAATAGTAGCTGCTGAAATTGTGAATTCTGAGCTTGTAAGTCTTTGACCGTTTGTTCAAGATCTATCTTGCTGAAATAAACAGTAGAGAGATGAGGAAACTTGGTGTGAAGACCTGTTTATGCTCATGATGAATGATATGTATTCATGCAATGTTTTCAAGGATTTGAAAATTCAAATTTATTTGAAACAAAAAAGAAACACACGTTATATTAATAAAATAGAATTTGAGTACATCAATGCCCCTAGGGAAAAATAATACAGAATTCTAAGATAAAAAGACGTTGCGCATCCTTTTTGGCGCAATGTAGGTGTTGAGAGTCTGCTCTTCATGAAGTAACCGAGTGAGTTCTAAAACCTTCTTCTCGCTTGCGTAGAATTGGGCTTCAAAAGTATTGCGTTCTCCCTTAAGCTGTATCCAACTACTTTGTAGGTCTTCGAGTGATGTTGGCATGTCAGTATGTAGGATGGTGTATGGAACCTCTCCTTCCTTAACAGGCTCTATAATCACTGGGAGAACAGAGGGGTAAGGCATCATAAGACTTTGGGCGCGGGTTCGTACCCACTTGAGGTAGGGCTCAAGAGGGATGGAATTCTTGTGTCCCAAGGTCTTACTGTCTACCTTGTTTGGCATCCTCCAAGCTCGGATGAACCTTTGTCGAAGTCCTTGATTGTCGTTGTCGTAGTTGAAAACCAAACCTTGAATCAGCATGTCATATGGGACATCCCTTCGGGCATAACCAAACTGTCTTAGAGCCAAGCATGGGTTGTAGGTGATGCCTCCCCTAATGCCAAGTAGAGGGACATTAGGGAATTCCCCACAATGGTCGACAATGATAACATTCTCTTTGGATCGAGAACACCAATGAACATCTTAATGTTTAAGTGTCATCAACCGTTGTGACCACCTCAAACCTTGCTCACTCTTCAAGACTGATTGGGGAAGATGAGAAATAACCATCTTGCCAGGAGAGGAGTGCAACACATGAGAACACCTCTTTTCCTCATTGTACGAGTGTGAAAAGAGTGTAAGATATCTCCAAGCAATGTAGGCACCGGATTGCGAGACATGAAGATTTTGACAGCACTCACATCTATGAGTTGGTCAGGATTGGGGAACAAGACCATCCCATAGATGAGAAGAGCTACAATCTCCTCAAAAGCTTGCAAGTCCAAGGAGTTCCAACAGCTTTGGGCCTTTTCAAACAAGAACTTTTCCAAGAAGCCTTTGACACCACTTCTAGTTTCCCAATGTGTTGTGACATCAGATGAGTGCAAGTGCAGGGCTTGAGCAATCTCTTCTGGCTTTGGATCTCTTTCCGTACCGTTGAAAGGTAGTTGATTGAGAATAGGAATCCTCAAGAGTTGAGAGAATTCTTCCAAAGTGGGCCCAAGTTGGTAGTCAGGAAATGTGAAGCAGTGATGCAATGGGTCAAAGAACTGGAAGAGAACTTTCATCATGTCTTCCTCTGTGTTGGAAGTGACTAAGTTGAGTAGACGACCATGCCTCTCGGTGAATGGAGAGTTCTCAAGAATCCTTGAATCTAGCTCCTTGAGTTGTGGAGGAATTCTTACAAGGTTGACTTGGATAGTTTTCCTGCGAAGTGAATCCATAACCTACAAAATAGGAACAAAGATGAATTTCCAAAATCCTTGAAATGGTTAGTGGATGCAAATGATGCTCATGATGTCCATGATGTTATGCACAAGTATATATGTACAAGAAAATCACACAAGTTCCTAATTTAGGCTTGCATGGGGTTTCATAGGTAAGTATCCTGTTGAAGTTTAGTTGGCTCAACCTGTCCTAGAAATAGTAACCGGGTTCTAAGGAGCTCAATATCACTGGATTGTTTCCTTGTTCATTGTTTCAATTCAGCCTCTTTACTGGCAACCGAAATATTCCAAGGAACCAACCCTCAGTGAGTGTAGTATCGAGTATCTACCAACTTTGGACTGCACCAAAGCCAGTTATCTCACTACATCCTAAAAGGCCAAGTTGGTCAAGTAAAGGTTCTAGATGTTCGTTAGTGTTTCACGACATCACTCAGCGGCCCCGTATTCTCTTTGATTGACTCAAAGGCTACCAGTACCCAAAAATATGTCACACTAACATAGCTACTGCTTAGACCGTGTCAGTATACCCCGCACAGTTTCCACAACATATTGCTATTTACCTATGATGTTTCCCAAATCCGGGTGGAGGATTCAAACCCAAACAATAGAACCAAAGTGTAAAGCAAACAAGTCAAACAATTGTAAGAAAATAAAGGTGATCTAAACCCTAAGGTAACCCCACTTTTATAATATTCCCCAGCAGAGTCGCAATTCGGTGATACGGTGGGAGAACAGACTTGAGGTTTTGCGTTTCGTCGCAAATGTCAAGGTTTAGCAAGAGTCGCCACCGACTTTTATTTTATCCAAAAGCAAAGGTAAAAAAGCACAGGAAATACCTTTGAGATGTTTTCTTGAGTTCGGGGGGTAGATTATGAAAAGGGAAGGTGCTAGCACCCTTTTCATCCATGGTTTTCCACAGGCTCTTAGTTACTTGCTTAGATCACTTGCTTTGCTTTGAAATTGTTTGAAATGGTGCTTTGTGTTTGGTGTGATTTTGAAAGTATTTTGAAAAGAGACCATTCGTTTAGGCAATCTTTGTAATGATTCTTATTTGTAAGAATGTATACAAATATGTTTGTCTTTTGAAAAATGTTTCAATGTTTTGTAAGATGTTTTGAAATGTGTGTGTGTTTGTTTTTGAAAATAGCAAGGATTGTTTGAATGGAGCAAGTAACTTAAGAGCTATCTACCTACTCAAATGTCTTTCTTGTGCATTCTTATTCCCTTGACATTGTTTATTTACCATTGATTTGGTAAACAACCCTATCTTTGGATGTTAAATGGGACGGGCGTGGGTCATCGTATGACCATGATAGCAATGTTGCCAAGTATCTTAGCATGTTTGAGGGACCAAGATCATTTTGTTTTAGACAACCTTTGTATAGCATCATCGAGGGACTATGATCTTATTTTGTTTTATTTTGCCAAGATACTTCGCATGTGTAACATGGCCATTTTTATTTAGGCAACCAAGTGGGTGAAACCCTAAGGGTGCTTGTGTGCAATGTGTGTCATTTTTCATGCTTTTGATTTGTCTTGGATTAGGTCTTTTCTATCTGTTTGTTTTTGGTCTTGTCATGCAAACCCTAGTTTACTAAACCTGGTATAAATGCGATAAATTGCGTAAATGTAAACTAAGTTATTACAACAATTATTATGGGAGGGGGATACAAGTTTTTGAATGGGGATATTGCACAAAATAAACCCTAAAAATACTATTACAATCCAATTGAATATTGTGCGCATTAAATAAATATACAAATATTTAAAATGCAATAAAAATGTATTTATGTAAAAAATGTTTTGTATTTGATTTTTGTATGAGAAAAATGATTTATTTAAGCCCTAAAAATAAGAGAAAAAATATTATTATTTTTGAAAGGGTGAAACCCTAATTTTCAATTAAAATAAAATATATGTTCTATATTATTATTTTGTCTATTTTTTGTACAAGAAAATAATAAATAATATTATGTACAAAAATTAAAAATTAAAATATGTATGAAAATAAATATTTTATGTATATAAATAATATAATAAAAATATTAAGTATTTTTTTTTAATTATTTACAAGTTATTTAAGAAAATAGAATCTATTTGTCAAAATAGACTATTTTTATGTGAGAAAATAAATAAGAAATAAAATAAAAGTGTGAAAATAAATAAATTATTTTTGGGTATTTTTTATCATTATAGAAAATAAATGCAAGTAATAAAATAAAAATATGCAAGAAAAATGTAAAAATATAAGAAATAAGTCAGGGGGGTGAAAAAGTAAGTTACGAGGTGTGAAAAGTAGAAACAAAAAGGCCAAAGCTGCAAAAAGCCCAAATGAAGCTTCGTCCCCGTCCTTCAGCTTCTCTGCGCGCGCGTTCTTCTTCAAATCTGTAACTTGCTATTGCTTGCATAAAAACAAAAACTTATAACACAAAACATGTAGCATTTTCTCTCACGATTCCAATGATATAAAATTTGTAACCTAACTCTCAAAGATCAGGGAGAATTTTAATGGCCCTAAATCGTGACCTAAATATTTCAGCATCTTCAAGCTTCAAATTCTCTTAGCTTAGTTAATATAAATGACAAGTATGCATATGTACAGCTTCACCATGTTATGGACTACATCTTTCCTTCACAAATCGTGGCTTGAGGATGCCTAAATAGAGAGATAGAGATTTGAAAAATACCTCCTTCAGCTGGATTTGGATATGACAATATGGGGACTTTGAGTGAGGCCTGAGGATCGTGTGAGCTTCCTTGAACTTCCTTCAAGCTACTCCAATGCCTAGTTTGCTTTGTGGATGGCCAGAACTCACTACACAAGTCAAGTTGCAACCTCCAAATTTGAAAATGGCAATGGCTGAAACAGGGCTTACAGATGCCGGGCAAGGGCTTGGATAGCTTTCGTAGGATGTGTATGAAATGTTTCAAATGTCAATCCACAAAACGCACGAGTAAAAATGAAGTTGGCAATGATTTTGCAGAACTGCAATGTTTGGGCCGAAAAATGATGTTTTTGTGTTTGGGAGAGTTTTGGATGCAATTCCTTCGTATTCTGAGTTGTGACAAGTTTGTATACTTGTATGGAATGGATACAAACTCAATTCTTCATCTGATGTGCAAGCTTTTTCCTTTTCACCCACTTTCTTGCTTTTTAAGTAAAGTGACATGACTTATTCAACATGCTTGTACTGGCTACCTCAAGGGATGATAAGAGTTGTTATACATTGCTTGAGACCTATGGAAATTGTTTGCATCAAAGGGACACGTCCAAGGCTCAAGGTTGACAAAATTGCAAAAGCTCACCTTTATGAAAATGGCATTGTGCACTTTTGGCCAAAAATGGAATTACAACTTGTACAATGCTTCAAAAGTGAAAATAAAGCCTTTAACCTCTAAGTTTGCATTTAATTATGGAGTGTATAATGAGTTAGGACATGTAATGAAAGGTACAAGCATCCAAGATCAGATTTGCAACTTGATACTTTGTGAAAATGGCATGAACAAAAGTGATAAAAGGCCAATTTCTCTTCTTCGATTCTCCCTAACCACAAATGATCTTGGAGAGTTCTTGGACATTTTAGAAAGCTTGCAATGTTCTCTATAATACATCTTTGAAATGAATTTTGAGATACCTCTTGGAACTAGATGAAAAGTGTCCATGAAATTGGGTCAAAAACCTGCCTAAATTAGGGCAAATTTTCACTAAGTTATTTAGTTCATGGACCTATATTCACAAATTCATAACTTAAGATCCAAGCATGTTTTGGGAAAATTTTGTGAAGAAAAGTTGTAGATTTCATGGAGGAATACAACTTCATGTTGGAAGTTTTCTCTGAATCAAATTGCATCATGGTGTAAAAGTGGTGAAAAGTTGGGAAAAAATAAGAAAATTTCCGTACTTAGAAAAATTCTAAGTTGTGAAATTCTCAAATTCAAGACCCTAATTTTCAAAAATTGGTTTTCTTGGCCAACAAGTTTCACATTTTAATATATCTTGATGAATTATGACCCTTGGCATTTGATTTTGACCAAAAAGTCAAAGTTTGACTTTTCAGTGTACAATTGACTTTTGATGAGTTGACTGGAAAATTCATCTGTCAATCCAATGAACTTGAGATCTTTTGAACCATGTAATTAGGTAAAGGTTATGTCATTTAGTCCTTGAAATCATGTTTGAACTCAATTGGTCATTGCCTAGGTTAAAAATCAGAAATTGCCCTTTCTCAATCAAAACCCTAATTTTGACCATTTTGCCCTTTTGATGATTTGATCAAATTTCTTGAGGAGTTTTGATCCAAACTTGATCAAATGGTACATATGAGTCTAATATGTTGTTGTGGATCAAAAATCATGAAGTTTGACTGTAAATTGGCCATGGTTGACTTTTTCCCCAATACAGCTAATTTTTAGGTCAACTATCCAATTGACTGATCAAAAATGTGGTTCAAGGCTTGAAACTTAACATGAGCAATCTTAGGGGTCCAAGATGATGTATGAAAGTCACATGAAGCATTGATGGTCCAAAAATCCTTGTGCAAACTCAAACCCTAATTTTAGGTTATCAGTGCAAGATGAGGTGTCTTGAGCTGACCAAACCCTAATCTTGTCTTGAGTCTAAGAAGTCTTTTGAGGAAAATCTTGATAAATGAGAGGGAAAATTTTTGGGTACAACAATTAGTATTACATTGAAGTGAATATTCAGTTATTATGTAACTACTATAAATAAGAGGGTCCAATATAGGATTCAGGGTGTTCATTTTGTACTAAAATCACTTGTAAAACTCCATATTTCCAAGCGTAAGGAAGCAACACTTAAAGAGTGTTAATGTACATGAATCACCACATTTATTTCAATGCAAACTCCTATATTCTCAGTTGTGTCCTTTAAGTCTTTTACTTGCATCATATTTACTTTTGAACAATCTTTTTATATTGTCATTTATGTTATTGAATCTTGTTCCATTATGATACTGGAATTCACCGAGAATTCACTCAACATTTATTTTGTTTAGTAAAAGTCTTAGTCGTGTGTAGATCACGGTTACCTTAAGTTGGTTAATTCATAGCATATTTGTAGAAATTTTTTACTTGTTCTCTTTGTTTAGAGAAAACAGTTTCTCACAAAGTGAGGCGTCGCGTCGACAAAACAAGCCCCATTTAATTCTATTAGTACATGTCTTAGGATTAAGTAGTTGATTTTGCGAGTAACCCTTAGTTTTTGGCTTAGGGAGGACTAGCGGTTGTTTACCAATTTCTACAGTAAATAGTAGGTAGGAAGGATTTACTATTTCTGCTGCAATAGTTGGTGTGGGATCTCCTCCCTTCTTTAATAATGTTTGTAGGACTTCTGTAATCAGCCCCATCTGAGTCTTCATCTGATTGACCTCTACCCTCAACAATTCATATTCACGTCGAAGTTCATCCATTATTTCATATTCCCATTAGTATAATAGGAAGGAGCAGTAGCAATAGAAAGCTTAGCAACATTCTGTCTGTGTTCCTCTTGTCTTTGCATAACAACATGGAGAGTCTCGAGAAACTGATTTATCCTTTCACCCATAATGTCCATGTCCTGACGAAGAACATTCTGTTTCCGTTCAAAGAGATCCATTAGTCTTTGTTTATTTGTTCTGGTGCCGTTGATTTTGAACTTTGAGTGGAAAGAAGGGCCCTAATAAGGTTATACTATGGACAATGAAATTCATGATATTATGAATGCATGTCTCATCCTTCATTTCCAAGAAAATCCAAAGACTTGTCTATCCGTAAGTATTTTTTTTCTGATAATAGCATTCATCGTCATTTTTTTTGAAAGCTCAACAAAAGACTTGTCTTTGGAATTCCCTTGAAAGGGGATGCATATACATAATGATATGATGTTATGGTATGAAACAACATGGGATCAAGGTTCTGCAGAATATGGGTAACAAATGTACAATCCTCTAAAAAAGTACTGTACAATCTTCCGTATAAGCCGAATGTCATAAGATTAAATATTGGGCACTAATATCATAACTCAAAGATCAGCATTTGTACCTATAAGAATGATTTCCCACCCCAACTCATAGGTAAATTCTTATCAGAACAGGGTCCCTAATGATAATAAGAGTCTGGAGTTCTCCATCTGAACATCTCGTCTATGCACAAAGGGCGCAATACAAAAGGCATTGTCAAGAAAACCTCGTCTGAGTGTGGTATCTCATGCCTCCTCACACGCGTCAATGGGACACAAGATTCAACATGTATTCGTATAACCTATGTGTCACTGGCCTGGGTAATGGGCCTTTTACCTCATCGAACACCCACCTAACAAAGAAACACAAAATCCAACACAACAGTAGTAGAATATGGAAATCAGTAAAATGATATGCCATAATATGCCCGAAAGCATGTAAATAAGGCATCAATATAGCAAAAACCCATAAAAAACCCAAAGATAAGAAAACAAATGAAATCTAGGACTCACTTGTATAGGATGGACCAACAATTTGTTAACCTGTCCCTAACAGAGTCGCCAGCTTTCGTGCCGCAACAAACACAGAGTCGTCTCCGAACTCTATTTATCCTGAAGGAAGGCAATATATCGAGAGAACCCCAAAGAAATAGATAAGATGGTCTTACGACCAAGAGAAAGGGTAAGGAAGTCGGTTACATGAGGGGAAGGTATTAGTAACCCACGCATTTATGGTACTCCATAGGATCCACTTTCGTTTGTTCTCATCTAAGGGTGTGTGAAAAAACTATGTCTAAAGCGTTCTGCTAAAAGGGAATGCATGAGAAATAAAATACAAAAAAAGAAGGAATATTTATAAAGTTTCACTCGCCTAGGCCCCACAACCTAGTGGCAACGTACTCCCTCGTGCAATTGGAAAGTCAGAGTGGCCGTAGTTCAGCTCACATGTTTT
The DNA here is from genome assembly GCA_948472305.1 of Vicia faba. NCBI lineage: Eukaryota > Viridiplantae > Streptophyta > Magnoliopsida > Fabales > Fabaceae > Vicia > Vicia faba. The sequence goes on along the minus strand of OX451737.1, from coordinate 434,073,759 downwards.
GATTTGTTGTATATTTTTTACCTTGAAAAAGGGTTTTAAAAGAAAAGTCAAGCGGCAAAATGATGTTTCAATTGATTGGTATTTTTTACCTTGAAAAAAGGTTTTTGTATTATTAGAGTGTTTTTATGAGTTTAAAGGAAAAATAAGGTTTTAGTTTTAATTCATATGCAAAAGAGAAAGAAAAAGGTCTAAGGGAGACTAACCTAGTACGTTTAAGGTTGGCATGAAAAGTTGATCCTATAGTTGAGGATAAAAGGGAAGTCTACCAATGTTAGCATGCATGGTTTGCAACCTAAGATCTGAAGAAGTGAAAAACACAAGAAGGGGGGGGGGGGGTGAATTGAAACTTAAAATCAAAAGCGCAGTAGACACGATATTTTTATCCTGGTTCGTTTGATCTCAAACTACTCCAGTCCACCCTCCAAGGTGATTTCACCTCCCTCCAACGGGGACTTAATTCGCTAATCAAAAACTTATTACAACACAACTTTGACAACTGCCAAAGTCTTCTTGAGTACAACCACAACCCGATTTATCTCAAGGAAAACTAGCTTAATCAAGATAAAAGCGTATACTGTGTATTGTTGTTTTTCCTTTCAAAAACTGTATCACAACTATGATATTTTACACAATTTAAGCGTATATATGAATATGTAAGATTGCATCGTTTGAGAGGTATGTTGCAGTAGTGTGTCAAAATCGTAAATGATTTGTCCTCTAAGCTTGTTTATATAGGCATGGAAATCTTGTCCAACATAAAGCGTGATAATGGACATTCAATTCTGTTTCCATATTGAGAAGATTCTTGTCTGAATGAAGCCGTTGCAAATGATGTTGTCTTGATTGAAAAGTAACGCTTCAGAACTTAGAATCTTGCATGCTGAAATTGCTTCTGAACATTGATGACTCATAGATGTGAGGATCTTATGGTATATTAAACTTTTGTTCAGAATCATATTATTCTTCACTTCAGCGCAGGTTCTGATCAACATTCTTCAGTACAGATTTTGATTACTTCAACTTGAAAGCTTCTGTAGCTTAATTTTTGATGTTGTTTTGGTCAGAACTTCTGCATACAAAATAACACAAATTTAGAGTGCATATTTGTTCTTTGTGTTTGTTATCATCAAAACTCTAATTAAGGGTTGTAGAATCAAACTATGTTCTAAGAATCTCCCCCTTTTTGATGATGACAAAAACTAGGATTTTCAATGAAAAATATAGAACGAAAAGCTTAAGAGATACCCCCCCTGAGTTGATTACTCACATAGAGATGAGTTAGTTCCCTGAAGTTCCTTCTTGTCATAGCTTTTGATGAATCTCCTTCTGTCCTTATCAGAATATGTTCCTGTTCAAGCTTTTCAGAAAAACATAGAGGTTAAGATATTCAGAATGTTTCAGACTTTGTCCCGGTATACTGTTATTGAAAATATCTTACTTTCTCCCCCTTTTTGTCAGGTATCAAAAAGAAATATAATCAGAGTAAAAAAGATAAATTATATGGAAAACAAAATGCAATGACAATTTTCAGAAACAAGGAGGATAAGATAAAAAATACAGATAAATAGTTTAAAGAAAATCTAAGAAGGAGGGGGACGACGTGCGAACAATGCTTCCAACAAGCTCTTAATCTGAGTGCTTGATTCTTCCTGCTTTCCCAAAATGTCTTTGATTTCTTTTGTTGTATCTTCTTGTTTATCCAATATACCCTTGATCTCTTTGTTGGTGTCTTCTTGCTTATCCAGTCTGGCGTGGATTAAGGCATTCTCCTTCTTCAACTCTTCCAGAGTTTGCATAACTAGAGACGAAGCTGGTGTATCTTCAGGGGTTTCATGTCGTTCAGAACACTCTGCATCCTCTTCTGATTGAACAACTTCTTCTGTTGCAATCACTTTTTCTGGAGCACTAGTCAGAGGGTGACTATTAGAACTTGGTTCAGTGACTTCTGAAGGTTGGTGCTCTTTCCAGGGAGAATTATCCAGTGGAAGAACTTCTTTCTTTTACCATTGGCTCAAAACTTGATCTTGAAAGGCTTTCAGCTGATCACTAAAGTTCTGATGAGCCCTTTCATAGCCCAATTCTTTCAGCTTCTGGGTTTCAGAGTTGAGCCATTTTCTGAATCTTTCCCATAGAGAATCAGAAGCAGCAGGATTAGAAATCTCTTGACTTGCTTGATTAAAAGAAGTAATCCATTCATGCATTTATGTTTCAAAAATCAACAGATTCTTACCAACATCTGATTTGGTTGAGGTTGGTTTAGGTTTGGGAGTGGCAATTTTGTTTGAGGTGGAAGCTAGTTGGTCCAGCACTTATGGATCAATGACAAGTCCGAGTTGGTCAGCTGGACGGTTGATAGGTGATGGAGTGGAAGAGTCAGAAATCAGGATTGGTGAGTGAGGGGTGTTTGGTGGTGTAGATTCATATGGTGAAGGGATTTCTGGAATATCATGAATGGTGAGAGGTAAACGAACCGTAAGAGGTTCTTTTATCCCAGGAATTGGGATAGTGGTATCAGAATCTGAAAGGGAGTCTTCTGATTGGTTTGCGGTAGCGTGTTAAATTTCTGGTTCAGGTATTTCAGAAGATGGGTTTTCAGATTGAGGAGTGAGAGGATTTTCATTTTTTGGTTGGGGTGAGTTGAGGTTTTAATGTTCTGGTTGAGGAGATTGTGGTTGTGGATTTTTTGGTTGAGGAGAGTGTGGTTGTGGATTTTCTGGTTGAGGAGAGTGTGGTTGTAGATTTTTCTGGTTGTTGAGGTTGAGTGTTGGGATTTTCTGGTTGAAGAGAGTGTGATTATGGATTTTCTGGTTGTTGATATTGAGTATTTGGATTTTTTGGGAGTGGTGAGGAAAAGTCTTGATCAAATAGTTAAATATCAGATATAACTCTAGCAAGTTCTGGTTGATGTTGTTCTGGATTTGGATTTGGATTAGGGGAGTGAGGTTCATTCAAGAAATTTCCAAGAGTTACAGATGGGTCAAACTCTATGTCAAAATCCTCAAATGTTTGGGGTGAAGGATTTTCTGTTTGTTGAGGGGTAATGGTTTCAGATGTTGGAATAACTATTGATTCTACAATAGAAACAGAAGATGGGTTACCTTTCTTTTTCGCAGCTTTAGGTGTCCTTTGAAAGGATCCTTCTCCTGTTGCCTTCCTCTTTTTGGATTTCTTTAGCACAACCTCTGGAGCTGGCTTGTGCAGATCTTGGATGTTGATTTCTAGAATAGTCCCATCATCCCTTGCAAGCTTCAAGGTATCTGGCTATGATCTCTGGAGAGGCTTCTATCTCAGAAAATAGTGTAAAATCCTTTAGAGGGATTCTCCTAGAAGTGATGACCTCATGAGAAGCAATTGTTGGTTCCTTCTTAATGTTCTCAATAATCTTCATTTTCTTCAGATTCTTGGCGTTCAAAGGTTTCGCAGCGGTTGCTTCCAGAGTACTGATTTCTTGAGCCTCTGTCAGATGTTCTATCAGCCTGTTTTCTGTTAGAATATTTGAAATCAATCTTCCTAGAGGAATCCAATCCCTATTAGTTCTTTCTTCTTCTCTTGTCTCTTTCACACTTGTTCTGAGATAGTTGAAGAGCAAGTGTGGAAGGTTTATCTTTGTCTTCTTTGCAATGAATTAAATCAGAAACTGCTGATCAATATTGATGTAATCAGGATAGCTTGTAGGCTTCCTGTGATTGATACATCCCAGAATTATTCTAGCCCAGATTTTGTAATGATCCTTCAAGTCTCTGATCTTGCTGGATGGCTGTCCAGAAATGAAGATTTCCCTAGTAATAGATTTTAGGTCAGAGCACCTATCAGGCATATCAATGCATCTGACTCCACCGCCATTGTATCCCAATGAGTTTCCCAATCAAATCTTATGTTATCACTATCTTCTTCCCCATAACATATGATGTGACCTAGTGGTTGAATGAGGTAGCATGAATCCAGAACTCTTTAACAAGAATGGGAAAAGTTGGACCCAACAGACGATCAAAGTATTTGTTCCATCCCTGTGCTGTTACACCTTCATACAGATTAAACCCATTTTCTTGCAAGCTTTCAAAATAAACGATCAATTCACATAGAACTTCAAGGTTGTCAACCAGAGTGAGTAGCATTCTAATGGGCTCTTCATATTGTTCAGTAGATGAAGATTAAGGAGTACTGTTGAGATTCTTGAGACTTGATGATGATGCCATTATTCACACAGATTCTTTGAAGAAAATTGATAGAAAGGGTTTTTGAAAAAGAAACTAGAACAAGAGTGAATATTGAAGATGGTAAAACGTGAATGAATGAAATAGTAAATTGAGTTTATATAGGTTTTTAGAAAATGTAATCAGTAAGAAAGAAAAAATAAGTAATGATTATATACATTAATGAAACCTGAAATTAGGGGATTTAGAGAGATATTGAACAGTTACCATTGACAAGTGTCTCAATGCATCCAATAAGAGCCTTGGACCCTTCAGAATTTGAACGTGTGTTCAGCCTCAGAAGGTAGTTTGTGAGAGGATGACATATGTTTTATGGTGTGAACTGCACACCTCTATCCTTGAAATGAAACGTTCAGATTTTCATAGATAGATTCTGATGCAACTGTACTTCTAACTTCTGAAGACAAGTTGATCAGATGTTCACAGAAAACAATAAAGTTCTGAGGGTTAGGATATGCAAATAAAATATTTTATTCTGGACACAATTTCATGCTGAGATGTTTCAGAATGAAATTGAATCTATCTTCAGAAAGGGGTTTTGTAAATACATCAACCCATTGATGGTCTGTGTCAATAAATTTCTAGGTAAGAATTCCTTTCTGAATATAGTCCCTAATAAAGTGATGTTTTATTTCTATATGCTTAGCCCTAGAATGAAAAATGGATTTTCTAGAGAGACATATGGCAGAAGTGTTATCACAGAAGATAGGAATGTTACTCTCAAATATGATGAAGTCTTTAAGTTTACTTCTCATCCAGAGCATTTGAGTACTACATCCAGCAGCTGCTATGTATTCAGCTTCTGATGTTGACAATGCTATTATGGACTGTCTCTTGCTGGTCCATGAGATCAGATTGTCTCCCAGAAACTGGCAGCTTCCAGAAGTGCTTTTACGCTCTACTCTGTCTCCAGCAAAGTCAGCATCACAGTATCCTACTAAGCTGTATTCATTGGATTTTCTATAAAACAAACCCAGATTAGTAGTACCTTTCAGATACTTGAAAATTTGCTTAACTGCTGTTAAGTGAGATTCTCTAGGATCTGATTGGAATATAACACATAAGCAAACACTAAATTAAATATCAGGCCTTGAGGCCGTCAGATAAAGGAGAGATCCAATCATACGTCTGTAGATTTTCTGTTCTACCTTTTTAGTTACCTCTTCCTTTTCCATAATGCACATGGGATGCATTGGAGTCTTTGAGGGCTTACATTCTGAGAGGTCAAATTTTTTCAGAAGTTCTCTGACATATTTGCTTTGATGAATGTAAGTTCCTTCTGGAGTTTGGTTTATCTGAATGCCCATAAAGAATTTGAGTTCCCCCATTAAGCTCATCTCAAACTCTGCCTGCATGCACTTAGCAAATTCTCTTCCCAAAGAAGGTTTAGTGGATCCAAAAATGATATCATCTACATAAATCTGACAAACTAAAATGTCATTCTTAAATGTCTTACAAAACAAGGTTGTGTCCATTTTCCCTCTAGTGAATTCCTTTTCTAATAGGAGGTTACTTAGTCTTTCATACCAAGCTCTGGGAGCTTGTTTCAGACCATAGAGTGACTTCTTTAGTTTGAAAACATATTCTGGGTGTTTGGAATTTTCAAACCCAGGGGGTTTGTGCACATATACCTCTTCATATATGTAACCATTTAGGAATGCACTTTTGACATCCATCTGATACAGAGTGATTCCCTTGTTTACAGCAAGTGACATTAAGAGTCTGATAGATTCTAACCTGGTGACTGGAGCAAAGGTTTATGTATAGTCTATCCCCTCTTGCTGACTATAACCTTGTGCCACCAGTCGTGATTTGTTTCTAATGACTTCTCCTTGCTCATTCAGTTTGTTTCTGAACACCCACTTTGTTCCAATGACGTTGAATCCTTTTGGTTTGGGAACCAGATCCCATACGTCATTTCTGGTGAACTGATTTAATTCCTCCTACATTGCTAGAATCCAGCCATTGTCTAGAAGAGCTTCATCAATTGTTGTTGGCTCAATCAGAGAGACCAGTCCCATGAGGGATTCTTCAGAGTTTCTGAATGTTGATCGTGTTCTGATTGGATCATCCTTCTTTCCCAGGATTTTATCTTTTGGGTGAGCTATGTTGCTTCTGGATAACCTTTTCTGGAGTTAATCAACAAAAGGTACATGATCACTTGTAATATTTCTTTCTGAAGTTGTTGGAGCGTCTCTGTTGGGAACTTTTGATGAGTTGTCTTCAGTACCTGTGAATTCAACTTCTATATCTGCAAAAGATTCATTCTGCTTTGACTTTTAAGGGTCAAGCTTATCATCAAATATAACACTGATTGACTCTTCAACAATCAGTGTTTCTATATTGTATGCTATGTACCCTCTTGAGCGTTCAGAGTATCCTAACATGATACACTTTTGTGCTTTAGAGTCAAACTTCTTTAGATGATCTTTAGTATTCAGAATAAAACAGGTGCATCCAAAAGGATGATAATAAGAAATGTTGGGCTTTCTGTTCTTCCACAATTCATATGGAGTCTTTTCCAAAATAGGTCTTATAGAGATTCTATTCTGAATGTAACACGTTGTGTTAATTGCTTCTGCCCATAAGATCTTAGAAATGTTAGTCTCATTGATCATGGTTCTGGCCATTTCTTGCAATTTTTTGTTCTTTCATTCTACAACTCCATTTTGTTGGGGAGTTCTAGGATAAGAGAAGTCATGCAAGATTCCTTTTTCATTAAAAAATGTTTCAAATTTTTTATTTTCAAATTCTCCACCATGATCACTTCTGACTTTGACAATTCTAAGATCCTTTTCATTCTGAACTTGGTTACAAAATGCAACGAACACAGAATGTGACTTGTCCTTGTGTCTTAAGCACTTTTCCCATGTCCATCTGCTATAGTCATCTACGATCACTAACCCATACTTCTTGCCACAAACATACCCAATTTTTACTGGTCCAAATAAGTCTATGTGCAGAAGTTCTAATGGCTTAGAGGTGGAAACAACATTTTTAGATTTAAAAGCAGGTTTTGAAAATTTTCCTTTTCGACATGCTTCACACAGAGCATCTAAGCTGAACTTCAGATTAGGAAGTCCTCTGACTAGATTAAGTTTGTTAATCAGAGATATTCTTCTCATACTAATATGCCCCAATCTTCTGTGCCAGACCCATTGCTCGTTGTAAACAGAGAGAAGACATTTTACATTCTAACTCTTTAGTTCAGAAAGTTTTATTTTATAAATGTTGTTTTTCCTCTTTCCATTAAAAAGGATAGTTACATCTTTCTGACTAACAACTTTGCATGAATTTTGATTAAAGATTATATCATAACCGTTATCACTTAATTGACTTATGGATAACAGATTATGCATTAATCCATCAACTAAAAGAAAATTATTTATAGAAGGAAGATTACCATTACCTACTTTTCTAGAGCCAATGATCTTACCTCTTTAGTTGCCTCCAAAGCCCACGTATCCTCTAGGTTTAAGTTCCAGGCTTTGGAATATATGCTTTCTTCCCGTCATGTGTCGAGAGCATCCAGAGTCCAGGTACCATGACTGGTGTTTTAGCATTGTTGCTAAAGATATCTGCTACATATATAATTTTGTCCTTAGGTACCCATATCTTTTTGGATCATGGTTTGTTAGTGTTACCAAAATTCAGGTTGAATTTTGGTTTGACAAAGTAATCATTACTAGTGTATTTTAGGTCATGTGTGTGCCCATATGTGAAGTGTGATTTTAGTGGTGTGCGTTTTATAACAAGGTCCATGGATTTCTTAGGTGGAGATACCTTACCTTGGTATCCTATTCCTTTTCTTCCATTCTTGCTAACTCCATAGATCATTGAAGCCATCTTGCTTCTATCTATGTTTTTAGCCAGAAACTTCTGAAAGTTGTGATCATACTCTTTGATGATCTTATCAACATTACTGGGAGTCTCTGAGATTATTTCTTTCTGAGAGTTTTGTAAATAGTTTTCTAATTTTAAAATCTTTTCTTTTAACTTAGAATTCTCTAATCTAAGACTCTCAATCTTTTCAGAGTCGGAGACAAGTTCCCTTTTTAGGTTCTTGAATTTGACTCTGATCTGCTGATACCTTTCCAGAATTTCATTCAGACTTTCTGCAAGTTCAGCCTTAGTAAAATTAATAGTGAAATCAGGGAATACCTCTTCTGTGTCTGATTCTGAGTCTGAACCAGAAGCTTCACTGTCTTCTGACACATTTGCCATGAGAGCTATGTTGGCTCTTTCATCATCTAACTCTGAGTCAACATCAGAAAGGTCTGAATCGTCCCATGTTTCCATGAGGCTTTTATTCTTCTCCTTGAAGAACTTCTTTTTGGGCTTCTCCTTCTGAAGCCTTAGACATTCACTTTTGTAGTGCCCTTTCTCATTGCACTCATAACAGATGATGTCCTTGTTATTTGACTTTCTGTGTCCTGAAGAAGCTTCAGATCTTCTGTGTCCAGAGGAGGACTCAGACATTTTGATTCTGTTCAAAGAGATCCATTAGTCTTTGTTTATTGCTTCTGGTATGGTATGAATGTAGAGAAGTCGTTGTAGTTGATTTTGAACTTTGAATGGAAAGAAGGGCCCCAATAAGCTTCTACTGTGAACAATGAAATTCATGATATTATGAATGCATGTTTCATTCTTCATTTACAAGAAAATCCAAATACTTGTCTATCCATAAGTATTTTTTTCTGATAATAACATTCATCATCTATTTTTTGAAAGCTCAAAAAAAGACTTGTCTTTGGAATTCCATTGAAATGGGATGCATATACATAATGATATGATGTTATGGTATGAAACAACATGGGATCAAGGTTCCACGGAATATGGGTAACAATTGTACAATCCTCTAAATAAGTACTGTACAATCTTCCAAATAAGCCGAATGTCATAAGATTAAATGTTCGGCACCAATATCATAACTCAAAGATTAACATTTGTACCTATAAGAGTGATTTCCCACCCCAAACTCATAGGTAAATTCTTATCAGAACAGGGTCCCTAATGATAATAAGAGTTTGGAGTTCTCCATCTGAACATCTCGTATATGCACAAAGGGCGCAATACAAAAGGCATCATTAAGAAAACCTCGTCTGAGTGTGGTATCTCATGCCTCCTCACACGCGTCAATGGGACACGAGATTCAACATGTATCTGTCTAACCTATGTGTCACTGGTCTGGGTAATGGGCCTTTTACCTCATCGAACACACACCTAACAAAGAAACACACAATCCAACACATTAGTACTAGAATATGGAAAGCAGTAAAATGATATGCCAACATATGCCCGAAAGCATGTAAATAAAGCATCAATATAGCAAAAACACACAAAACACCCAAAGATAAGAAAACAAATGAAATCTAGGTCTGACTTGCATAGGATGGACCAACAATTTGTCAACCTGTCCCCAGCAGAGTCATCAGCTTTCGCGCCGCGACAAACACAGAATCGTCACCAAACTTTATTTATCTCGAAGGAAGGCAATATATCGAGAGAATCCCAAAGAAATAGATAAGATGGTCTTACGACCAAGAGAAAGGGTAAGGAAGTCGGTTACGTGAGGGCAAGGTATTAGTAACCCACGCGTTTTTGGTACTCCATAGGATCCACTTTCATTTGTTCTCATCTAAGGGTGTGTGAAAAAACTATACCTAAAGCTTACTGCTAAAAGGGAATGCATGAGAAAGAAAATACAAAAAAGAAGGAATATTTATAAAGTTTCACTCGCCTAGGCCCCACAACCTAGTGCCTACGTACTCCCTTGTGCAATTGGAAATTCAGAGCGGCCATAGTTCGACTAACATGTTTTGATTTGTTGTATATTTTTTACCTTGAAAAAGGGTTTTAAAAGAAAAGCCAAGCGGCAAAATGAAGTTTCAATTGATTGGTATTTTTTACCTTGAAAAAAGGTTTTTGTATTATTAGAGTGTTTTTATGAGTTTAAAGGAAAAAGAAGATTTTAGTTTTAATTCATATACAAAAGAGAAAGAAAAAGGTCTAAGGGGAACTAACCTAGTACGTTTAAGGTTGTCATGAAAAGTTGATCCTATAGTCGAGGATAAAAGGGAAGTTTACCAATGTTAGCAAGCATGGTTTGCAACCTAAGATCTGAAGAAGTTAAAAACACAAGAGGGGGGGGGGGGGGGTTGAATTGAAAATTAAAATCAAAAGCACAGTAGACACGATATTTTTATCCTGGTTCATTTGATCTCAAACTACTCTAGTCCACCCACCAAGGTGATTTCGCCTCACTCCAAGGAGGACTTAATTCACTAATCAAAAACTGATTACAACACAACTTTGACAACTGCCAAAGTCTTCTTGAGTACAACCACAACCCGGTTTATCTCAAGTAAAACTAACTTAATCAAGATAAAAGCGTATACTGTGTATTGTTGTTTTTCCTTTCAAAAACGGTATCACAACTATGATATTTTACACAATTTAAGAGTATATATGAATATGTAAGATTGCAACGTTTGAGAAGTATGTTGTAGTAGTGTGTCAAAATCATAAACGATTTGTCCTTTAAGCTTATTTATATAGGCATGGAAATCTTGTCCAACATAAAGCGTGATAATGGACATTCAATGTTATTTCCATATTGAGAAGATTCTTGTCTGAATGAAGCCGTTGCAAATGATGTTGTCTTGATTGAAAAGTAACGCTTCAGAACTTAGAATCTTGCATGCTGCAATTGCTTCAGAACATTGATGACTCAGAGATGTGAGGATCTGATGGTATATTAAACTTATGTTCAGAATCAGATTATTCTTCACTTCAGCGCAGGTTCTGATCAACATTCTTTAGCGCAGATTCTGATCACTTTAGCTTGAAAGCTTCTGTAGCTTAATTTCTGATGTTGTTTTGGTCAGAACTTCTGCATACAAAATAACACAAATTTAGAGTGCATATTTGTTCTTTGTGATTGTTATCATCAAAACTCTAATTAAGGGTTGTAGAATCAAACTATGTTCTAACAAGACCTATCTCAATTCACTTCATAAGATTGAATTGAGAAATCATATGATGAGCATGGCAAAGGGTGCAATGGAAAGTAAACACACATCACACAAAGCTTGAGAAGTATCCACTCACTCAAGTATCACACACCTAACCAAGGTAATGTGTCACCAAAGTAGGAAAGGAGAGGGATGCCTAACCACGATATCGTATCATCGAGGTAGGACAAGGGAAGGGGCACCTAATCAAGATATCGAGTAATCAAGGTAGGATAAAGGGTGGCTTAGCCAAGATTCGGGGCAAGCAAGAGAAGGGGAATAAGGAATTTATTAACTACAGTATCACATTACTAAGGAAAGAAAGATGAAAGGCAAGTGAATCATCACAGGCTACTAAACACCCAACCAAGATATCACGAATCGAGGTAGGGGATAGAAGGCAATAATGATTTCATATCGGAGCATCAACGTGCACATCATGCTAGATAATGACAAGGCGTGGGGGACTGGTTGCAGATCCCTAGATTCCACTAGACAGACTTGATAACAGGAGCAACACGATTCGTAGCATTAATACACGGCGTGAGCTACAAATGACACAGACAGAAAATGGTGGGGTCGATTGTGGACCCTTTGCTCGCCGTGCCTTCTTTGAGGACTTATCAATGGGGAATAGGAATGGGACGCCTCTCGGAGGTCTTTAGCACAAATGTAAGTGCGGAAATTTCCTACTTTTAGGTAGGTCTTTAAACAACCAAAAACACAAATAGCAAACAAGTTTAGAATGCCTGCTATAGGACTTTAAACATCGACTTCGAGTGCAAGCTCTTTATAATCCTACTTCTCATGATATCTAGAAAGCAGTAAAAATAAAAGAGATAAAAGAAAGCTGATGAGAATACCAATCAAACAACAGTTCGTAGCAAAGCAAGCAAAAGCGGAATAATCTGGAAAACTTCGAGCAAGCTAGCACCAACAATGCAATAGTCAGAAATAATATCCAATGAATATCACGTGTGAAAATAAATTGCAAGCCACGAATGCATCGCATCACATCAGAGTTCCTGCACCCAATTCACATCCAGACAAATACACAAAAAGCATATTTCTCATGAAATGAGAAACAAGATAAAATTGCATCGGAAGCGAATCCACAAAATCAAATTCTTTTCAATCACATAACCAACTTTAGTTACATGATTGAAAGCTCTCACAATATACATAGCACAAGTCAGAAATGCATTAGAAAATAACAAGGAATATCAAATGTAACTCAACAATCGATATAACAAGTTAAAATGACATATTGTCATGTGTGGTACGGTGGTAGAACCGACTATTTAATACTGGTTTTATATTTGTGTTTGCAAATGTTGCGGTAAGCAAGAGTGGCCACCGACTTTTCTTTTATCCAAATTAAGGAAAGGGTGAAAAGAACAGAAAAAGACCTTTCAACATTTTCTGAGTAAGGGGGGTAGATTATGGAAAGGGAAGGTGTTAGCACCCTTTCCATCTGTATTTATCTACGGGCTCTTAGAGGTTTCCTCATTTTGAAATACCTTTGTGCTTTATCTATTTGAAAATGTTTGGAAAATGCCTTAGTGCGGCGATTTTCTTTGTGTTTAACTCTTGTATCAGTTCTCAAGAGTGTCAAAAAAGAAAATGTTTTGAAAATTGTTTTTGAAAAGTAGTATTTGTGTAAGTGAAAAATGTTTTTTGAGAAAACTTCTAACAGTTATCTACTTTTATACTCGAAAAGGGTAGTTCTTTTCCTCCTATCCTTTAGAGAATGCTATCCTACTATTAGAGAGTAAGTATCCCTATCGTTGGATGTATCAGGGATATTCGAAGGGACGTTACAGTCACGAAGGCAACTTGTGGAGATGCTTTAGCAATTTTGTTTAGGGACTAGATCATTTACCGAAAGGCAACTGTAGGGTCATCGAGGGACTAAGATCTTTTGATTTATGGGTCTTTGCTAAAGCATTCCTGCCTTAGGACTATTTTATTTCTGAAGGAAACCAAAGTGGGGTACCCTAGAGGTGCATATGTACAATTTATTCAATTCAGTTATTTTTTATCTTTTGTGTTAGGTTTATTAACGTTTGATTTTTATGCTCTTGCCATACATGCCTAATTACTAATAGAAAATATGTACAGAATATAAAGTGTAAAAGGTAAAAAACCTATACTATTACATGGCTCCGGAAGGGGGATAATTACATGTCTAAACTTTGAGGAGAATAAGGAAAGCAATAAAATAAAAGAGCAGGAGGCAGATACAATAATATGAAACAGTGCGAAAGAAAAATGACGCACGAATTTGAAAAGACGTCTAAAATCCTAAGAATAAAATCCTTTTTTTGTTTTATTTTTTGGTTTTTATTTTATGAAAATAAAATAAATTGAGAAAAATAAAAATAACCCTAAATTCTAATTTATTTTAAATTTTTTGGGAAAAGTATGTTAAAATTAATTAATTAATTAATTCAGAAATTGATTTAATTAATAAAATCTAATCCTAATTTTTTTATGATTTTTTTATTTAAATTTAAAATGAAAAAAAAGTCAATAAAGAAATGAAAAACAAAAGTAAAAATGCCAATGGAGGTATCCTTCGATTGCAGGAAGAGAGCTGCCTTCGATTTAGAGAAAAAGGGATTTTTGATCCAGGGGGATGTTGCCTGTTTCGACAGAAGGAAGCGCTTCCTTTCGATCTAGGAGAGGCAATCTTCTTTTCGATTCATATCTGTAAGACAAACATTAGAATAATAAAGATGCAGGACCTGGGTGTCGACCCCAGGTCCTCTGATCCTATGCGCTGGCCTGCAAAGATACATTAGCTAAATGAAAAGCATGACATGGGTGCCAAGCCCAGGTCCTTTGATTTTGTGCACATTGGCCTTACTCATGATGAATCTGCAACAAGTATTAGAAACTAAAGGAAACAAATACAGGCCTGGGTACCATACCCAGGCCCTTCGATCATGAATGAAAATCGAACGACTATGACATGCAAAGAAAAAAAAGAATGGAGTGTAATTCCTTACTTTTTCCTTACCAACAGTGGTGTATGGATATGTGGTGTTGGATATGCCTAGTTCTTGGGCACGTTCTCTGTAAAACTCAAGGAGTGAGTGGAGTGTTTGCTGAAGATTCCTTCGATTTGGATTACTTATGAGAATTTTTTTGATAACTTTGGTGGTTTATGGGGAAGCGTATGTGTGTAACTGTGTCAGCCTCCTTTTGGCTTGCAAGCATGATGCTTATATAGAGTAGAAGGGAGGGGACAAGAAGCCAATAGTTTAAACAACCATAAACAAATGTTTTCAAAGCCATGAATGAAGTTTTGTAACATTGCAAAAGTCATGGAAACTTATCCCTTTTTGAATTTGAGTGAACCTGGACACGCTTCCCTCTTTCGAACGCCTTCAATCCCTGCCATTTGATTGGCCTCAAGTTGCCTCCTTCGACTGGCCCTTTTGAATGGACTTTCTGTGTGCGCTTTGTGCCCTCTTCAAATGGTCCATCAAGGTGTATCCTTCAAATGGGCCTTCTGCATGCTTCTTCGAATGTACCTCTTGTGCACCCTTCGACTGGCTCATGTTCTCATCACTGGGACTTCTTCGTTTGAACCCTTATTTAGCTATCCCAAATGAAAACTCTTTCCTTTCCAATGAATGTTATTGTGCACATTGGCTTGAAACTGGCAGTATGTTGGTTTTTGGACCAACAGACCTCTTTGAATATTTTTTTTTTCATTTTGACCAACTAGATCCATCCTTCGACCACACCCCCCTTTTTAGACGATAATATGCGTTTCCAATCAAAGTGTCCTTCGAGTGGGCCCTTTCTGTATTCTTCATTTTGAACCAAATATGTGCCCTTTTGAAGGGGTCACATGAATGCTTTGTGCCTTCTTCAACTGACTCTCTAAGGTGTGTCCTCCGACTGGACCTTTAGAATGCTCTTTCGAAGGGGCCATATTATGCTATAGTGTAGAAACTGAGCTGAGGAGTCTTAGCTTTGTGCATTGAAGGCAAGCGCAAACAAAGTCTTTATCTTAGTGAATCTAAGGCAGGGGTGAAGGGGCTTACGTGCGCTGGTGATACACTGAGGGGCCTTTTGCCCAAGAGGAGCATTATGAATCGAAGGCCAGTTTGAAGAAGTTCTTCCTTTATGGGATGAAAGAATTCACAGAGGGATAATTTGTCTAGTTGAAGCATGAATCAAGCTTGCTCCAAAGACAATTAAATGCCCAAACGAAGCAGTAACCAAACTTGCATGCAGGTAGCCATTGCATTGTGAATCAAACCAGCATGCAAGGCCAATGGTGCAATAGAAGGAGCACTAACAGGAGGCCCTTCCCTCCTAGATCGAAGGAGGCTATTTCTAAGGAAACACATGCCCAATCGAAGATTGTATATAACAAACAAGCAAAAGGCCAAGGCTTCAATCGAAGCTTGGAAATTTGAGGCAAGTTTGGAGAAGGTTAGGCGCTCAATCGGATCCTGTCCAAATATCAATTGAAAGGCCCTTTAACATGCCAATTGAAAGACTTAGTTAAGATGCCAATCGAAGATTCCTTGTCCAAATTTTTATTTTTCCTTTAATCAAATGCTTGTGACCACCCATATAAGAAAAATATTGGAAAACATAAGAGGGAAAATTTTGGAGTACAACAACCGCCCTTGTTCAATCTTCTTAAACCTGAAGATTTAGATTGGCTTGTCTTCCTTTCGTGATCTAAAGGTAGAAGATGATTAAACACTAGAGTGCCCATAAATTTGCACTTGCATGAAATAACACTGATGATTAATGATGTAGAGAATGGGCTTACGGATGCCATTTGGAGGAGATGACAGAGAGTCGTCAGACATGGGCTTAAAGATGTCAGCCAACATAGATGCTAATTTCAAACATGGTCCCTTTGGAGGTTCCTGTTCCTGCTATCTGAGGAGGAGTCCGTTGTGGAATATGGGTTTCTGTTATTCTCCCGTTTGAGGAAAACTCTGTGGGGAATAGAGTCTAGGAACTTTAGTTGTCCAAGGCTCTGCTGAAGAGTTATCTCTGGAGATATGATAGTTTGTTGTATTTTGGTTAAAGTCCAGGTTTCCAGTGACTTACTGGGGAAGATGGAGTTAACTGTTATTTGGAAATGCATTAGAAAGAGCATGTGTAGGGCTGTTCCAGGATGAGTTTGTGTTAGTATGCACCCGGAGATATATGAGAAGGAACCCGTGCAAGATTTCTTTGTCTGGTCATGTAGATAGCTTTCCTGTCTGGTTTCAGGTGTTAATCTATAATCAGCTTGTTCACATATAGTTGTCCAGTCTGGCTTTAGTTATTAATCTGGAGTTTGAAAATTGTTGGCCATTGAGATAGTTGTCCAGGCTGGTTTCAGGTATTAATCTCTGACACAAGAAATAAAGATAGTTTTCTCGCATGGTTTCGGGTGTTAATCTTCAATCTCCTTATGTAAATAGTTTTCCTGGCTTGTTACATGTATTAATCCTACAGTCAGTTGTCCACAGATGGTTCTCCTGGCTTGTTACAGGTGTTAATCTGGAACTTGAAAATTGTTGGTCGCTGAGATATTCATCCTGTCTGGTTTTAGGTATTAATCTCTGATCTAAGAAGGAAAGATAGTTTTCTCGTCTGGTTTCGGGTGTTAATATTCAATCTCCTTATATAGATAGTTATCATGGCTTGTTACAATTATTAATCTACAATCGACCGTCCACAGATAGTTGTCCTGTCTTGTTACAGGTATTAATCTGGAACTTGTTTAGTTGGTTACATAGATAGTTTCCCTGTCTGGTTTCAGGCATTAATCTTTGACCTGCTGTAAAAGTTAATAGTATTTGTCTATTTGCTAATTTAACCTGAAAAGGTAAAATCAGTTTCATGCGATGTCATGATGTATGAATTGCATGATGATCCCAAAATAAATGATATTATGGTATATGTATTTGTATGCACATACCAAGATGTATGAACATGTAATGTCGTTGTGCAGTATCTTTGTCTAGGAAAATAAATACTTGACTGCTGTTGAAGAGCGTCGGGGAGCTGAATCTTGGACTGCTGTTGTCGAGTGAAGAAAGTGATTCTTTAATTTCCGCTGGGGATAATGGATAGAGATAGTTTTGTTGGCGATTCCATTTTCCTGCCGAGGATCTTCGACTTCTGTCTGAGAATGATTTTACCGAGAGGAAGAGTTTTGTTGGAATGTTTCACCAATTTGAAGAAATAAACTCCACTGGGAGATAAACTTCGGTAGTTAGAGAAATAAACTCTATTGGGGGTAAGACTTTATAAACCTCTATAAAACTATGTTGCGGAAGGTGAACTCCATAGATTGCTTGGGGATTTTGTTGAAATCCTGTAGGGGAATCTTGAGAAGCTTGGCGACTTCATTGGGGATTTTGGAGCAGTAATTGGAGATTTTTGTTCTGTCAGGGATATGCGAACAACTGTCATCAATAGGCTACATGCTGAGAATTTGATTGTGACCTTGTATTAGAATGCCCATTCCTTTGTATCTGTTGGAGAAGGTATCAACCGGGGAAGACATCTGCGGGGATCTTGTGGATGGTCCTTAGATATTGTCCTGTTTCTTAAAGTCATTAGCAATTGTCTTTCTATTTTTATGTGTGCATTTGTAAGCAGTAATCATATTCAAATGCATATGTTCAAAAATAATCACTGGACGTTTTCGCACAAAAAATAGAAAAATAAAAACAAAAATTTGCAACTTTCAAAGAAATAGTTTTGTATTATTTTGAATTAAGCATTTTTGTACAAGGAGACAGTCATCCTAGTAAGATAATGTTGTCGTAAGAATGGAAATTATACAAAAATAATATACAAAGAAAGACACCTATGTGAAATAGTCCCATTGGGTTCCCATTCTGCTATTGCCTTTATGTCCTTGAGCATCTCATCACTTTCGCTGCTTGTCCGAAGCTGACTGGATTGATTAGTGTCGCTTTGAGCTTGATAGTTGATACTAAAGATTGGTTGTAAGGTGATCCAACGGGACATAGTTATACGCTTTAAATCCCTACCTTTTGCCTAGACCGCCCTTACGGGTTTTCAGTCCACCGGGATACTCTTTTTTGCCCAAGCTGTCTTTTCAGGTTTTCGACTTGCCGGGTATACATATTTTTTTTATGTATATCCCTAATTTTTGCCCGAACCCTTTTGGTTCGCCGGGATGCCCTTGTTTTTTCCTAGGCCAGTAGACCTAGCGGGTATTTGTTTATGCGTAGTATCTTTTAACTATGTCCACGTTTACCGAGTGTGGAAGGTCGTCAATGTCCATATTGGTTAAGATCATGGCTCCACCAAAAAATATGTTCTTGATTACATATGGACCTTCATATGTGGGAGTCCATTTTCCCCTGGGATCACCTTGTGGCATTCTGATGCGCTTGATTACCAAGTCACCAGCCTGATATACCTGACGTTTGACCTTCTTGTAAAAAGCTTTGATCATACGTTTTTGGTACATCTGACCATGACAGTCAGCCGCGAGCCTCTTCTCGTCAATCAGGTTTAAATGGTCAAGTCGAGTCTGGACCCATTTGTCTTCACTCACCCCTACATCCTTCATAATTCTCAAGGAAGGGATCCATACTTCAATTGGCAGGACAACTTCCATACCGTATACCAAAGAGAAAGGAGCCGCCCTTGTTGATGTGCGCATTATGGTGCGGTAACCATGAAGAGAAAATAGTAACATCTCATGCACATCTTTATATGTCATCATTATCTTCTGTATGATTCTCTTGATGTTTTTGTTAGCAGCTTCTACAACGCCATTCATCTTCGGCCGATAGGGAGAAGAGTTATGATGCTGAATCTTGAATTGCGTGCAAAGCTCGGTGATCATAGTATTGTTGAGATTGGTACCATTATTTGTAATGATTCTTTCTGGGATACCGTACCGATAGATAATGTTATGTCTGATAAATCGGGCCATAACATTCTTGTTAACAGAAGCGAATGAAGCTGCCTCGACCCACTTCGTGAAGTAATCAATGGCAACTAGGATGAAGCAGTGCCAATTACAAGTTGTCGGTCTAATCTCTCCAATCATGTCGATGCCCCGCATTTCAAATGGCCAAGGCACAGTTAATAAGTTTAGACGAACCGTAGGTACATGCACCTCATCAGCATAGATCTGGTACTTGTGACAAGTTCGCGAATGCTGATAACAGTCTGCTTCCATAGTGGACCAGCAGTATCCTGACTGTAGGATCTTTTTAGCCATCGAATGTCCACTGGAATGAGTGCCAAAGGTACCTTCATGCAAGTCAGCCATAATCCTTTTTGCCTCAGTCTTGTCTATACACTGAAGCAAGGTGGAGTCATGATTGCGCTTGTAAAGGATTGTGTTACTGAGGAAGAACTTAGCAGAGAATCTTCTTAAGAACTTCTTGTCATTGACTGGAGCTCCTTCAGGGTATTTTTGGAGTTCGATATATCTTTTGATTTCATGGAACCAAGGCTTGTCCACTACTTCTTCAGTACCAATCTCGTGACAGTATGCTGGCTCATCCATCCTCTCAATGGTGATCTGAGGAGCCTCATTATCCCATATGACCTTGAACATGGTTGACATCGTAGCTAGCGCTTCTGCTATTTGATTTTACTCTCGTGGAAAATGCTCAAAAGTAATTTCTTCAAAGTATGGGATTAATGTCAACACATTCTCTTTGTACGGGATGAGATTCAGATGCTTCGAGTCTCCAAACACACTTAAGAACTTGATCCTTAAATAGGTTGCTGCTTTGAGACCCATGATACATGCTTCATACTCAGCCATATTATTGGTACAATTGAAACATAGCCTAGCAGTGAAAGGAGTATGACAATCCTCAAGAGATATGATCATAGCGTCGATGCCATTGCCAAGAGCGTTGGAAGCTCCGTCAAAAACCATAGTCCATCGGGATCCTTTTTTAGGTCCTTCATCCGGTCTAGGTTCTTCATAATCAGTTACTAACATGATGTTCTCATCCGAGAACTCAAAATTCATGGATTGGTAGTCATCCATAGCTTGATGATCCAAATGATCAGCTAGTACACTTCCCTTAATTGCTTTTTGGGTTGTGTATTGAATGTCGTATTCGGTCAGGATCATTTTCCATCTTTCCATTCTTCTGGAGAGAGTGGGCTTCTCAAAGGTGTACTTGATTAGATCCATCTTAGATATCAACAAGGCAGTGTGGGTCAGCATATACTGTCTTAGTCGGCAAGCAGCCCATGCCAAAGCACAACAAGTTTTCTCGAGCAGTGAGATTCTTGTTTCACAGTTGGTAAACTTTTTTCTAAGGTAGTATATTGCATGCTCTTCTCGACCAGGCTCGTCATGCTGCCCCAGCACACACCCCATTGAGTTCTCTAATACTGTTAAGTACATGATCAGAGGTCTTCCTTCAACTTGAGGCATCAAAACTGGAGGATCTTGGAGATGTTCCTTGATTTTGTGAAAAGCATATTGGCAATCATCATTCCACTTCACTGCTTGATCTTTCTCCAGTAACTTGAAGATTGGCTCACAAGTAGTGGTTAGATGTGAAATGAACCTAACAATGTAGTTTAGACATCCCAAGAATCCCCTGACTTCCTTCTTAGTGCAAGGAGTTGGCATTTCTTGTATAGCTTTGACTTTTGCAGGATCCACTTCAATGCCTTTGCCACTGACTACGAAACCTAAGAGCTTACCGGATCTTATTCCAAAGACGCACTTATTCGAATTCAGCCTCAGTTTGTATTTTTTCAGCCTGTCAAATAGCTTCTGTAGATGATCAAGGTATTCCTCTTCAGTCTGAGACCTAGCTATCATGTCATCAACATAGACCTCTATCTCATGGTGAATCATATCGTGGAACAAAGCTACCATAGCGCGCTGATAGGTTTCCCCAACATTTTTAAACCCAAATGGCATAACCTTGTAACAAAAAGTTCCCCACTGTGACTAAGGTTGTCTTCTCCATGTCTTCAGGTGCCATCTTGATCTGATTATACCCGGAGAAACCATCCATGAAGTAGAATACCTTTTGTTGTGTGGTGTTTTCAACCAGAACATCAATGTGGGGAAGCGGAAAGTCATCCTTGTGGGTTTCCATGTTCAGGTCTCTGTAATCCACACACATATGTACCTTACCGTCCTTCTTAGGTACTAGAACAACATTGGCGACCCATTGTGGATAAGACGTGACAACTAAGAAACCGGAATTAAATTGTTTCATGAATTCAGCCTTGATCTTTTCTGACATATCTAGCCGCATACAACGAACCTTCTGTTTCACTAGAGGGTAATCCTCTTTTGTAGATAGGCGATGAACCACAATATCGGTGTCAAGTCCCGACATGTCTTCATATGACCAGTCAAAAACTGCAACATAGTCATGTAGCATCTGTATTAACCATTGTTTGAAATTGGGCTCCAATTTAGCACCTTCCTTGACTTCTTTTTTGTCCTCTTCTGTACCCAAGTTCACTGTCTCAATCGGTTCCTCATGAGGTTGTATTTCCCTTTCTTCCTGTTGTAACAGTCTGGCAAGTTCTCCTGGTACTTCACAATCTTCCTCACCTTCGTCCTCGACTTGGTTGATCGGATTTCCAAAGTCATAATGAGCACTAGAAGAACCATTATCAATGGGATCCAGAGTGGATGTGGATCTGCAGTTTGATATGTTAGTGTGTGTAAGAGCATATCTATTTTGATAAAGTAAAAAGCGAAAAGAAAGGAAAAGAGCGCAAAAGTTGTATGTAAAAACGTCCAATGCTTTATTAATGACATATGAAAATGAAACACGATAACCCTCACAAATAAACCATTGCGCCTCGGGTAAAACACAAGGTTTTAGAGTTTGTATTATTCATTTATTACATATCCAAAAACAAAAACAAGGACAATTACTCCTGAATAAATGTAATCGACACAAAGTCTTTAACCTTCTAGTTGATGAGTCCTCCGCTGACAGTTGCGAAGATTCACTGGTCCATATCACAGTCACTGTCACTGTCCTCTAAAGCATTAACCTCATGATTGGTGATGCGTAGGGGCGGTCCTCCAGCACGAGCATGACAAATAGCCCTTTGAGCTCCTGATGTAAAACCTAAACCAAATTTGTCAAATTTATAGGGAATATCCAGAAGTTGGCCCCAAATTGTACACCCACCTTCTTCAACAACTACCCTGGAATCCTTCAGAGAAGCCATCTTTAGCAGAGGCCTAGTAGTATTTGGAACACTGACAGAGGTTTTGCTTACAACAACAGTCTGTGGAACCTCCTCAAAGTTTTGACAAGGGGTCTGAATGAACTCTCCGTCCATTTCAACGTACCAAAGAGTTCAGATGGCTCGTCATGTACTTCTCCTCTATATGAACTGTGATAATCTTCCCATTGACAGGGTACTTCAGCATCTGTGTAGGGTGGAAGTCACAGCGCCAACCCCATGGATCCAGGGTCGACCCAATAAACAAGAGTAAGATGGGCAGATGTCCATCACATAGAATATGGAATTAAAAGTCTGAGTACCCACTTTGATAGGGATGTTCACCTCCCCATGCAACATTCTTTTAGAATCGTCGAAGGCTCTTACCACAATGTTACTAGGCTTCAGAGTCAATCCTTCACAATCTAACCTGTCAAGGGCTTCCTTGGGTAGAACATTCAGTGATAAACCTATATCCACTAGAACATGGGCCAAAGTAGTGCCCCTGCACTCGATAGAGACGTGCAGGGCATCATTATGTTTCCTTCCTCTGGGAGTCAGATCAGCATCAGAGAAACCTAGCCCATTGTCAGCAGTCAAACTGGCCACACAGTCTTCAAATTGATCAGCGGAGGTTTCTTGTGGCACGTGAGCAGCCTTGAGGAATTTCACTAAAGCCTTGGCATGGGCTTCAGAGTATAATAGTAGGGAAAACATTTAGATCTTGGAAGGGGTCTGCCCCAGTTGTTCAACCACATTGTAGTCACTATTTTTAATGATCTTTAAAATTTCCTCCACCTCTTGCTTATAGGTTTCTGGGATGAATTCTGGGTGCACCTTTGTCGGGACAGGCTCAACCAATATCTCTTTGCCTTGAGTCTCGGCCGACTCAGTAGCAGGGGTAACACTAGGAGTAACAATAGGAATATTGAGAGGAATAGCAGTAGGAACAATCACATGAGTAGTACTGGGGGTATTAATAGGAGCAGCAACAAGGATAATCAAAGGAGTAGCAATAGTTTTAGGAGGAGAGATCTCGGGAGAGAAAAATCTTCCGCTTCTTATTATCTTATTGGTCCCGACGACATTACTAATGTCAGGATCAGAGTATTCGGCATCTTCATCTTTAACAATTAACAAATCTTGCTTGACGCCATGGTAATAGACGTCAGCCCCATAGTTCCAGGGAACAGCTTTACCCGAAGAATATGGTATAGGTTCAGGGAAATTAATTATCAATGGAGCAACTTTCGGAACAGATGTAAACCTGAAAGGTCTTTTAGAGGAGACCTTGGGAGGATTGGCAGAAATGGTAATGATAGAAACATCTTCACACAGAGTACTTGTAACTAGATTCTTCTCAAACAGGATTTCTTTATCATCTATCAGGCACTGAACGCCTTCCTTCAACAAATGGAAACCATTAGGTAAGGACAAACACAAGTGGCAACCTTCGCCACAACCCGGAAATAAACCAGCCTGCAAGATATTTTTCTTAAGTCAGGAGTGGAGTAGCTAGTTCATCCACAGAAGCAACAAACATGTCATCATCAATAGCATTAACACCACGACCATGCTTGGGCATAGGGGCAGTAATAACATTAGGAGTGTTAGGAGCGTCAAATCAATTTCCTTTGCTTCATTCAAATCTTGCACTTTTTTCTTCAAAGTCTAACTGTCGTTTGTATCATGGCCTAGACTTTCAGAACGGTAAGCACAATGAGCATTTACATTGTAGTGAGGAGATGTAGTGTTGGGATTCTTGGGAGCCTCTTTCAGGGTAACCAAATTGGATTTCAGCAGGTGTGGTAAAACCTGAGATAGGATCATGTTGATTCAGGTAAACTGTCTCCTTGGCTTATCTATTCTGGACTGCTTGTTCTGTTGTCGGTTTGATGCAGAATTGGAAATCATAACATCCCTTACCGTTAGACGATGCTCGGTTTTGTTAATATTTCTTTGGCCATAAGCAGCACTAACCTCCTTCTTCCCTGTGAATGGTTTCTTTGCAGTGTTGGAGGGTGCATCTCTCTGTATCTTACCACTTTTAATACCAGCCTCTACTCGTTCACCCGTCAAGATCAATTCTGTAAACGTAGCAGAAGAACTTCCAATCAGGTGGTTAAAGAATGGCCCGAATAATATGCCCAAGAACATGTCCACCAGCTCCCTATCAGATAATGGAGGCTGGACTCTTCCCGCAAGGTCTCTCCATTTTTGGGCATAGTCCTTAAAACCCTCTCCGGAACCCATAGACATGCTTTGCAACTGAGTAAGAGTCTGGGCGAGGTCAGCATTATATTTGTACTGCTTATAGAAAGCAGCATCCAGATCTTCCCAATTATGCACATTGGTTCTTTCTAGTTGATAGAACCATTCTAGCTGAGTTCCTATCAAAATTTCCTGGAAGAAGTGTACCCATAAATCC
Organism: Vicia faba; assembly: GCA_948472305.1. NCBI lineage: Eukaryota > Viridiplantae > Streptophyta > Magnoliopsida > Fabales > Fabaceae > Vicia > Vicia faba. The sequence continues at coordinate 434,048,908 of OX451737.1, read as the reverse complement.
CTATCAGTAGTGTGGGGTTGAATTTTCCTAACATACGACCTTAAATGCAGCTTAGGACAGGAGACACCGTCATATTTAGCAAATGTAGGGACCTCGAACTTTCGAGGGATGACCACCCCTGAGACCAGTCGTAGCTCTTCAAAGTCCAACCCAAACACCTTTTGGATCTCCTTGGCATTGAGCCGATCCTCCAGCTATTTGTATTTGTCATCAATAAGAGGATACTGCTCTTCAGAATAGTCAAGTTCATCTTCCTCAGACTCCCTTGTATTGTGGTCTTCTTCTCTTGGCTCTCCATCATGATTGTCTCTCTCTCTCTCTCTTGACGGAGTTGCGAGCTCTGTAACTTGCTTCACTGGTCCTTTGAACCTTCTTCCTAAATTCAGAACACCCACTGGCCTCTTTTTCTTCTTCTTGTCCTTGAGAATCAGAGCTTTTAAGTCTTTTTGTCCCTTGGCCAGATTCAGGAACATTTCTTAGAATTGAGCATTCTATGCCCGAAGCTCCTTAACTGTTTGTTCAAGAGCCATTGCTGAAATAAACAGCGAAGAAGATAAGAAACCTGTCCTGAAACTTGTTTATGCAATAATATGTATGGTATATGTATGCAATGTTTTCAAGGACTCCGGGAAATTTAAATTTGTGAACCAAAATGAAACGAAGATTTTATTAGTAGAATTCAAAATACAATTTCCTTTTAAGGCTTACAATTGAAAAATTCTAAAATCTAAGACATCGGGTTTCCCATGGGCGCTTCCTCTTTGTGACTAGATATACATTAAGATTTTTTTCTTCGTGAAGTTGCTTCTCAAGCTCCAACATTTTCTTCTCATTGACATAAAAATGATCTCTAAAGGTATCCTGTTCTTTCTTCAACTGAATTCAGGATCTTTGCAGCTCTTCAAGATCAGTAGGCATGTTAGGATGGGGAACTTTATAAGGAACATCCCCTTTGGAAATAGGCTATACGACCAATGGTAAGATGGCTATATATGGCATTATAAAGATCTGAGTGCGAGCTCGTACCCATTTGAGATAGGGTTCCATAGGGATGGAAGTCTTAGGCCCCAAAGTCCTGGTATCAAATCTGTTTACCATGCCCCAAGCTCGTATAAACCTCTGACGATACTCTTGAGAATCATCCTTGTAGTTAAACACAATTCCCTGGATAAGCATATCGTGGGGATCATCTCTTCGAGCATAACCAAATTGTTGTAAGTCTAGAGAAGGATTATAAGTTATGCCTCCCCTAGTGCCAAGTAGTGGGACATTAGGGAATTCCCCGCAGCGGTTAATAACAGATATATCTCCCATAGATCAGGAATACCAGAGGATATCTATGATATGGTGGCAGAACCGACTGTTATATTGGTTTGCGTTTTTTGTTCGCAAATGTTGCGGTAAGCAAGAGTCGCCACCGACTTTTCTTTTATCCAATAAGGAAAGGGTGAAAAGAACAAAAAAAAAGTCCTTTTGAGAGTTTTCTGAGTAAGGGGGTAGATTATGGAAAGGGAAGGTGTTAGCACCCTTTCCATCCATGGTTTTCCACGGGCTCTTAGGTACTTGCTCATTTTTGAAAATGGTTTGTGTTTGTGTGTAAAAGTTTTTGTTTGAAAATACCTTAGTGCGACGATTCACTTTATGATAACTCTTGTATCAGTCCTCAAGAGTGTGATAACGCATTTTGAAAACTTTGTTTGAAAAGTATTTAAAAGTGTGGTGTATAAAAAGAATTGTTTGAGCAAGTACCCAACAGTTATCTACCTACTCGAAAAAAAGATTGTTCTTTTCCTCCCATCCTTTAGACATTGCTATACTACTATTAGTGAGTAGGTAGCCCTAGTCGTTGGATGTTTGAGGGGCTATCGAAAGGGACGTACAATCACTAAGGCATCTGGGAAAGAACTCTTAGTAACTGTCCTAAAGTCCCAAGATCACTTTTTTAACCGAGGCAACAGTCAAGAGGGTCATCGAGGGACTAGTGATATCTTAGACTCAAGGAAAACCACTAAGAATTCTCACATTTCGAGAATTGTGACCGTATTCGAAGGCAACTAAAATGGGAGATACCCTAGGGGTGAGCATGTGCAAGTGTGCTTTATTCTGTTCATTTATCTTGCGCATTTAGGGTTATCTATGTTCAATTAATCATTATCTTTCATACGACCATATTAACCATTCATCTAAGCAGTTTATCATGCGGGAAAATAAATTGCGGAAAAATAAAGTTCTTAACTATTACAGGGCTCCGGGGCAATTACATAATTAATGACTGAAAAGTAAAGTGCGTAAATTATAAACCCTAATTAAACTAAAACAAACTGGGCGCAGTTACATCAATAATAAAAAAGTAATCAAAAGACAAAATAATAACGCGCGAGAATCAAAACTGGAAAAAGTTCAAAACCCTAAAAATCTAATTTGCTCATTGAAAATATTTTTGGGATTTTTTATGAAAAAAATATTTGAAATTTAACCTAATCTTATAATTAATTTTAATTAATGAAAATAAATTAAATTAATTAATTGGAGAAATTATCAATAATAATAAAAAATTAATTATGAATAAAAAACTAATATTTTTGATATTTTTGAAGAACAAAGATTTTCCAATTAAACCTAGGTTCTAATTGATTTTATTTTAAAGAAACCAATCAAAATAATTACATTAAATTAATTTACAAAATTATTTTTTAATAAAAAAACCTAAATCCTATTTTTATTGATTTTATTGATTTTTATGATTAAATAAAAAATGATTTTTCCTGAAATAATTAAAGAAAACAAAGAAATTAAATAAATAATAATAAAAGGAGAAATTGAGAAATAAGCCTGGGGGTGTGAACCCAAATTGGGGTTGCAATCTGAAACTCTTGTCCAAGGCCCATAGCCAGCGTGTGGATCTGGTGATGCTGCCTCTTGGAAGTCCATGGTGGGGACTGCCTGTTGAGAGCGTTGGATCTGGCGCCATGCAAATCTGATGGCCTGAGTTGATGGTGCAAGGTGTACACACAGGCAAGCAGGCATACTGGATCTGGAAAAAATGTTAGGAAAAATAATATGTAGGAGGCAAGGGTCGAACCCCTGACCTCCCACACGGGCGCGCCTTAAGTCCCTCCAGCCTTGCCATCTGAGCTAACATCACATTCGTTATATAAAACAAACATAATATCATATATGCAACATAGGGTCAGTATATAAGAAAGACGCGCGCAATTCAAATGGCCCAATCCTGAGATGCCACGCCATCATCTTCTTCAGTGGCTGTTGTTTTAGCCCAGAAGACTTTTACCTACAGACATGGCCGTCACTAAAGGACCTGAATATTTCTAAAATTCACCACATGCAATATAAAATATAATGTAAATACATAGATCAACTGAGTTTGATCTCGTGAATACAATGGTGTTCTTCTTTTGGTCTAATTTCACCTGTACTAGAAAGCCCTAAAATGGACCTTGAAACCCTAATAATGGCAATTGGTCAAATATGCATCAAAACCAATGATTAATCATTCAAACACATTCTAAATACTCATACAAACATGAATGAATATTCAAACTTATTTATAACGCGTGTATGATTAAAAACGAATTTAAAATATCATGAACAAACCGTGATGATATAGGTGATGGTTCTGAAGGCTTTGACGCGTGAGGATGATCCTGTTAGCCTCCAAATGTTCCCAGGAATCGGTTGCAAACGTCCACAGCCTTTGAATCTCTCTGTGATCCATAATTCGATGGCCGCTTTTTGTCAAAAAAAAAATGGAGCTTATAAATGTGTATTCTATGCGGCCAACCCTCCTTTTTTTGATCTGGGAATGTTATGAGTATATAATGGAACGAATTAGGTTAACAAAATTGGATGCAATCTTGAAGAATTATGGAAAAAAGATTTTATTTTCCATGGATATTTTAAGTTTCTAAAATAGGCCAAATCATGCTCTTTTTGCCCCAATTATCCTTTGCACAAAATATTTGATTTGCCAGCTGATTTTAGACTCATTATGTGGTCATAAAAACAAATCTTAGATTTTATTTTATTATTTCACTATTTTATTTGATTTATTTTGATTTTAATGAATAAAAAATCAAAACAAATAATAAAAATCATGAAATAATTCATGAGTGAGCTCAGGTTTCGTGGGCCATGTTAGGAACAAGTTTCAAACATGAAAACATGGACCCATTTGGAAAAAAATCAAGTTTGGTCATTATTTGCTTCATGCACATTTCCAAAAATTGGTCAACTTTAGAAATGCATCTCTCTCTCATTTTTAACCCTAAGAGGGTGTTCTTTGACTTTTTAGACAGCTTAAGATGTCCTCTAAACAACCTTTTTGGTTTAATCTCAATTGGATCTTCCATGCTCATGTAAGGAGCTTTGACCCAAAAGGTGTTTTTGTTGACTTTTTGAAAGGACCTATAATGTATGAACTTTCCTCTTTTGATTGAGGCATTTCTTGGACTTGAGGGATGAAGAGGAGTTATAGGGAATTGGATTCTCTTTAAAATGAGCCTGAGTTGGAAAAATTTTGATAAAGTATGAGAAAGTTATGCTTGGTCAAAGTTTGGTTGACTTTTCCTATAGAAACCCTAATTTGCCATTTTTGACTTTTGATGAGTTAGGAGCATTTCTTGAGGAATCATGATCAACCCTTGATCAAATGATGGATGATACTTCAAAATATTGATGTTGGCCAAAAATCTTGAAGTTTGACTGTGTTTGGGCCATAGTTGACTTTTGACCTAGTATAATTGATTTCTAGGCATTTGAGCAGTTGACTAAGCAAACTTATTGCTCAAGGCATGAAATTTGGCATGGATGATCTTGAGGACATATTAGGACAATGGAGAACATTTGGGATCCTTTGGACTCATACATCTTGCTTGAAATTGAAACCTTAATTTGAGATTCATTGCCTTGGGAGAAGAATTTGTCTGGTCAATTCTTGGTCATCCTAGGATAATTGAGGATCTCTAGAAACATGTCTTGAGTGAAATGAGAGGGAAAATTTTGGTGTACAATAGCTGCCCCTGTTCAATCTTCTTAAACCTGAAGATGTAGATTGGCTGGTTTGCCTTTCGTGATCTGAAGGTGGAAGATGGTTGAACACTACAGTGCCCAGAAATTTGCACTCGTCTAAAATGATACTTGACTGTGTAGATTATACAGGAATGGGCTTACAGATGCCATTTGGATAAGGTGACGGCAGGTCGTTGAAGATGGTCTTAAAGATGCCATCTAGAGAATATGACGGAGAGTTATCGGAGATGGGCTTAGAGATGCCATCTAGCACAATGTTGATTTCATGAGATACTCCTTTGTGGGAACTCCTATTACTATTATTGAGGAGGACTCCGCTGAGGAATGTTGGTCTCTGTTTTGGAGAATAGAGTTTAGGAGCTTTAGTTGTCCATTACTATATTTGGGAGTCATCTCTTGATTGAAGAGACGGAAGTGAACTACTATCTGGTCGGGATCCAAGCTTCACATTGGCTTGCTGAGGATAATAAGGCTGACCGTTATCTAGTCGTATTCCAGGCTTCAGAGCGACTTACTGGGGAAATGAGATTAAAATGTTATCTGGTCGTACTCTAGGCTTTGCAGTTTCTTAAACTGTTATCTGGTAGGAATCCAGTTTTCAGTGACTTGGGTTGTTATCTGGTCGTGTCCAGGCTTCATAGTTTCTTTAGCTGGAATAGAAATCAGAAAAATCTTAGTGTTGATTTAATCGAACCAGTGAAAGGTCTTGAGTTGTCTTCAATTGGAATAGAGATCAAGAAAATCTTAGTATCGATTTAGTTGAACCAGAGGAAGGTCTTGAATCAACTTTGACTAGAATGGAAATCAGAAAAATCTTAGTATCGATTTAACTGAACCAGATGAAAGTTTTAGAATATCTTCAACTAGAATAAAAATCAGAGAGATCCTAGTGTCGATCTGACTGAACCAGAGAAGGTCTTTAATTAACTTTGACTGGAATGGAAATCAGAAGAGTCTTAGTACCGGTTCAATTGAACCAGACAAAAGTCTCAGAATATCTTCAACTGGAACAGAAGTCAGAGAGATCCTAGTGTCGATCTGATTGAACCATAGAAGGTTTTAGTTAACTTTGATTGGAATGGAAATTAGAAGAGTCTTAGTATTGATTCAACTGAACCAGACAAAAGTCTCGAAACATCTTCAACCGGAATAGAAATCAGAGAGATCTTAGTGTCAATCTAACTGAACCAGAGAAGTATTCTGAGAAAATATTTTTGAGGAAGATGCCGAAATAGCCCTTCGTCATACATAGCCTTTGAGAAGACTACCAGGTCATGTAGGTAGTCAAAGGTATTTGTTGACTTGATTTTCCTGAAAAGGTGAAGAGTTAGTCGTATGCAATGTCATGATGTATGAAATGCATTGTGTAATGATGTTCTCAAAATAAATGAGATTGTGCTGTATGCGATGTGTATGTGCATGCCATGATTTATGAATATGGAATGCTATTGTGATGTTTCTTAGTCTGGGAAAATGAATCTCAGACTGCTGCTGAAGAGTATTGGGAGGTTGAATCCTTCATTTTCGTTGGGGATGATGAATGGAGATGATTCGCTTGGGATTTCCATTTTTTGTCTGAGGATATTCTGTCGGGGATTGACTCCGCTTGAGAATAAACTCTATGGAGGGAGATGTTTTTATTGGAAGATTCTTCCGTTGTAGAGAAATAAACACTGTTGGGGAATGAACTTCCGTAGTTAGAGAAATAAACTCTACTCAGGAGGTGGTTTTATAACTGTTGGATCATACAACTCGGCTGGGGAATACATATTTCAGCTCTCTGATGGAACTTTGCTGGAGAACATAATTCCTGCCTGGGGAAGGAGAGATCAAAACTTTTTTTGTTTCTACTTTGTGGGGAACATAGACATCACGGGGCCATATGTAATGGTGACTTCGTCTCTAAACTGTCTCTGCCCCTGTACCTGCTGGAAGGAGTAACTTGTCGGGACTGAAATGGTTTTTTATACTTTGCCCTGTTCCTTAAAGTTATGAGCAACTCTCTTTCTGTTTCTTATGCAAATATTTGTGAATAGAAATCATATTCAAATGCATATGTCAAGAATAAGTCATTGGACTTTTTTTCAAAACAAAACAGAAAAAAGAAAAAACAAATAGTATTCTACTTCAAAAGAAATGATTTATATTGATTTCTGAAATTTTCCTATAACAGGCATTTTGTATAAAGAGGCTGACGTTCTATTAGAAGAACACCATCGTGAGAGTGACACCTATACAAAATAGTGTACAAGGAGAGTAAGACAACTATGTGTAATAATCTCATTGAGTTTCAATTCTGCTATTTCCCCTATGTCTTTGAGCGTCTCATCACTTTGCTACTTGTCCGAAGCTGAATGGATTGATCGGTATCGTTTGAGCTCGATAGTTGATACTGAAGTCTGATTGCAAGGTGATCCAATGGGACATAGTGATACACTTCAAATCCTTAACTTTTGCCTGGACCGCCCTTTCGGGTTTTCAGTCCACCGGGATACCCTTTTTTGCCCAAGCCACCTTTTCAGGTTTTCGACTTGCTGGGTGTACAAATATTTTTTTGTTTTCATCCCTATTTTTTGCCCGAACACTTTTGGTTCGCTGGGATGCCCTTATTTTTGCCTAGGCCAGTTAACCTAGTGGGTATTTATTCATGCATATTATCTTTTCATTATGTTCGTATTAACATGGTGAGGAAGGTCGGCACCATCCATGGTGGTCAGAATCATGGTTCCACCAGAAAATATGCTTTTGATCACAAATGGTTCTTTGTACGTGGGAGTCCATTTGCCCCTGGGATCACTTTGGGTAGTATGATGCGCTTGATCACTAGATCCCCGACTTGATATACCTGGCATCTGACCTTTTGGTTGAAAGCCTTGATCATCAATTTCTGATACATTTGACCATGACAGACAACAGTAAGCCTTTTCTCATCAATCAGATTTAGTTGATCAAATCGAGTCTGGATCCAATCGTCTTCGTTCAAACTCGCATCCTTCTCGATCCTCAAAGAAGGAATTTGGATCTCAATAGGCAAGAAGGCCTCCATACCATATACCAGAGACTAGGGTGTTGCCCCTGTCTATGTTCTTGTTGAGGTGCGGTAACCATGAATAGAAAATGGTAACATCTCAGGCCAATCTTTGTATGTCACCGTCATCTTCTGTACAATTTTCTTAATGTTCTTATTAGCAGCCTTCATAGCACCATTCATCTTCGACCGGTAAGGGAAAGAATTATGATGCTAGATCTTGAATTGTTTACAGAGTTCGGTGATAATCGTATTGTTGAGATTTTTACCATTGTTAGTGATGATTCTCTCTGGCACACCATACCGGCAAATCAGGTTATGCTTGATAAACTGCGCCACAACGTTCTTGGTAACAGTAGCAAAAGAGGAAACTTCAACTCACTTCGTGAAATAATCGATGACCACCAGGACGAAGCGATGCCCATTGGAAACAGTAGGTCTAATCTCTATGACCATTTCAATGCCCCACATTGCAAAGGGCCAAAGAGCTGTCAAGACGTTCAAAGGAACCAGAGGTACATGCACCTTATCAGCATAGATCCGGCATTTGTGACAAGTTCGGGAATGTTGATAGTAGTCCGCTTCCATAGTGGACCAATAATATCCGGCCCGTAGGATATTTTTAGCCATGGTATGTCCACTAGAATGGGTTCCAAAGGCACCTTTGTGTAAATCTACCATAGTCCTCTCTGCTTCAATCTTGTCTATGCCCCGAAGTAAAGTAGAGTCATGGTTGCGCTTGTAGAGGATTCCATTTTTGAGGAAGAACTTTGCGGCGAACCTTCTCAGAAACTTCTTATCATTGACAGATTCCTCCTCGAGATATTCTTGAGCCTCGAGATACCTTTTCACTTCATGAAACCAAGGTTTGTCTGCTACTTCTTCAGTGTCAATCTCGTAGCAGTATGCTGGTTCATCCAACCTCTCGATAGTGATTTGGGGAGCCTCGTTGTCCCACTTGACTTTGAATATGGATGACATGGTAGCTAGTGCATCCGCTATTTAATTCTCTTCTCATGTAAAATGTTCAAAGGTGACCTCTTCAAAGTGTGGAAGCAATGTTAGCACGTGCTCTTTGTACGGGATGAGATTCGGGTGCTTCGTATCCCACTCTCCTTTGATCTGACTTATTACCAAGGCTGAATCCCCGAAAATGCTCAAGAACTTGATCCTCAGGTCAATAGCAGCTTTAAGACCCATGATGCATGCTTCATACTCCACCATATTGTTGGTACAGTTGAAACATAATATGGCGGTGAAAGGAGTATGACAGCCTTCAGGAGATATAATTACAGCGCCAATGCCATTTCTGAGTGCGTTCGAGGCTCCATCAAAAACCATAATCCTTCAGGATCCTTCTTTAGGTCATTCATCCGGTCCGGGTTCTTCATAGTCAGTCACTAGCATAATATTCTCGTTCGGGAACTCAAAATTCATGGACTGGTAGTCATCCATAGACTGATGAGCCAAATCATCAGCTAGTACACTTCCCTTGATTGCTTTCTGGGTCATGTATTGGATATCATATTCGGTCAAGATCATTTTCCATCTTGCTATTCTTCCAGAGAGGGCGGGCTTCTCAAAGATGTACTTGATCGGATCCATCTTAGATATCATCAAAGTAGTGTGGGTCAACATATATTGTCTCATTCGGCGAGCAGCCCATGCCAAAGCACATCAAGTTTTCTCGAGCAGTGAGTATCTTGTTTCACAGTCGGTAAACTTTTTGCTAAGGTAGTATACTGCATGCTCTTTTCGACGAGACTCGTCATGCTGCCCTAGTACACACCCTATTGAATTATCTAACACTGTTAAATACATTATCAAAGGTCTTCCTTCAATCAAAGGCATCAGAATTGGTGGTTCTTGAAGGTATTACTTGATTCTTTCGAAGGCATTCTGGCAATCGTCATTTGAGACCTGTATATCATGTCATCCACATATACCTCTATCTCATGGTGAATCATGTCATGAAACAAGGCTACCATGACTCGCTGATAGGTTGCCCCAACATTCTTTAATCCAAACGACATCACTTTGTAGCAGAAAGTGCCCCATTGCATGATGAAGGTTGTCTTCTCCATATCTTCGGGTGCCATCTTGATTTGATTGTAACCAGAGAAACCATCCATGAAGGAAACGATCTTGTGTTGCATGGTGTTGTCAACCAGAATGTCGATGTGGGAGAGTGGAAAGTCATCTTTGGGGCTTGCCCTGTTCAAATCTCTGTAGTCCACACATATTTGTACCTTGTCGTCTTTTTTAGGCACCAAAACTACGTTGGCAACCTGTTGTACCCCAAAATTTGCCCTCCCATATTCTTCAAGAAAAATTCACAAGTCCAACCTGGCGCGTCATATTCAGGTATTCTTTCGCCAAGATATCTCTGATAACATATTTTCAAATTCAGGTTCGGCTCAAGAGTCAATTCTTTAAAGAAGGTATCCGAATGTGCGAGTTTTCTTGAAGAAATATGGTGAAAAAGTGTGCTGAAAGTGCAGTTTTTACGCGCTAAAAAATTCATAACTTGAAGATCGTGGCTCGTTTTGAACCCGTTCCGGTGGCCAAAATTCCGTCTTGAAATTATCTACGTTTTCATATCTCACGGCTGGAAGCCAATTTCGATCAGAAGGTCTTCAAAAATGTGGATTTATCAAGCATTTTCATGCAGAAAATTTGTGACAGAAGTTTATTTGCGTCATGTTCAGAAAATCATAACTTGGTCGATTTTCATCGTATCGAGCTGGTTCCGGCGCCAAAATTTCACAAATTGAGTTGGCTACATTTTCACATAAGGTATTAAGTTCAAACGGTATTCAAAAGGCCTTCGTTTTTTGCTCAGAGTGCGTGACACGTTGAAAATCCTGAATGCTGAATGTTATTTCATCTGGGCCGAAACTTCAAAAATTCATAACTCGGTCAATTTTTATCGGATTTGGCTCATACTTTTACACAAGGTCCCTGACTCATAGATCTACAACTTTGCTTCAAAAGTCGAGACCAAATTATGCACCGATCAATACCAGTTTTTTATTGAAGAACGTGTCAGAGTCGACACTGAAGCCCAAAATAAGTTTGTCTGAGCTGAAACTTCAAAAATTCATAACTAATTCACCGTTTATCCGATTGAGTCGATTTTCGGACAGGAGTTAGTTCTCGATGTCGACTACATTTTGTCTTCACATTTCAACTTCAAAAAATGCACTTAAGTCCCTGCGATTTAGCCTGGAAAGTGACGAATTCAAATGAATATTGGAGGCCCAATTGCACATTCAAAGCCCATTTGCTTTACCCTAATTTCTATTATATAATCACCTTCTTTTCACACAAACCAGAAGGAGAAAAAAGAGGAGAAAAAGAGGAACCAAGAGAAAAAAAGAAGGAGAAAAAGAGAGAAAAAAAACTTTGCCACAACAAACCTTGAAATCCTTATTACAAATCCCTCTCTCACTACAAACAAGCCATCTCAGTTACAAACCAACATCTTATTACTTCTTCAGTAATGGTAAGGCTGGCTTGATCTCCATGATCCAAAGGGCATAAAAGCATTCATGTCACTACTTTTCCAGTAAGGGTAAGGTTGATTTGATCTCCGTGATCAAAAGGGTATAATCATTCATACATGCCATATTGTGCCTAAACATTAAATTTCTTCATATGTTGGTTTTATTTGAATTTTTATGATTTTATTTAACGTGTTCTTGAGGTTCAACACTGCAGATTTAGACAGAATCCCATGCAGGTTCATTAAGGAACGTTGAGGCTAAAAGCCAAATGGCCAAAAGCCAAAAGCCAAATGGCCACAGTAGAAAAACATATGCATGACACCAATACATGGCGAGACAGACATCCTGAGAAGATTAAGGAACGTTGAGGCCAAAAGCCAAATGGCCAAAAGCCAAAAGCCAAATGGCCAAAGTAGAAAAACTTATGCATGAAACTCAATCCAATGGCCAAAGAATGCAAACCACTCCAATACACCTCCTAAAAGGGGACAGAACCCCCCAAGGTATTGTAATTCTTTTCTTCTTTTATTTTGTTTGTTTCAATTATTTCTTATTTTTAATTCTTCAAAATAATTTATTTTCATAAAATATAAAAATAATGTAAAAACCAGAAAAGACAAAGATCAAAATATATTTTATTTAATTAATATTTTTGTAAATAAAAAAATCATTAATTAATTTAGTTTTCCATTCTAGGATTAATTTTGACTTTTTTTCATAATAAACTTAAGAAGTGTAGAATTAGGTTTTTAAGTATTTTTCATTCTTTTTCTTTTTTTATTAATTATTACTTATTAATTATTATTTTTGTAAATACTTGCAATTAATTAATTAGGTTTAATTTTAGGTTAAAGTTTAATGCTTTTCTTAATAAATAAAAAAAAACTAGAATTAGGGTTAATTAATATTTTAATTTCGTTTAATTCTCATAAAAATTCATAAATACCAAAAAACCTCAAAAATATTTTCTTTTCCTTTAATTTAATTAATTTGTTAGTAATAATTTTAATTTCATTAAAAAGGGTCCAACGCCCTCGCTTGCGATTTTTTTATTCAATTCGTGCATTTTATTTATTTCTTGTAAATATTAATGTAATTCTCCCAAAGCCTTGTAAACTCGGACATTTTATTTCTCGCACTTTACTTCTTTATTTTCTGCCAAATCGGGTCCTGGATTAAATTTGGCGATGTGGACCCGCGCCTTTGTAATAGTTTAGGAATTTTATCTTTCCGCACTCTTTTAACTGTTAAATAAATGCATGCAAGAATGAATGGCCTAAAATAAAAACAAACGCTTAGATCACTTTGACATGACAAGACAAAAATAAACGAATCTGACACACAAATCACACACCACCCCTAGGGTACGCCTCACTGTTGCCTTGCCTCGAAAGGTGATCGTCGAGTAGAGGATGTCTTAGTAAGTCCTCATGATCCGGGAACCTGGCATGAGGGTAGCTTCTAAGGTGTCTTCCCATTGCTCTGGTGATCACCATGTCCCGAACCCTCGAATTGACCCGAACACCTCCAACGGTGGTGCTACCTACCTCTCAATGGTGGGATGGCATTACTTTAAAGGACATTTACACAGACGAATTCCTTAGGGTAGGTAGACGACTCTAGATACTTGCTCTAATTTCAAAACAAATTCAAAAATACTTTTCACACCAACACATTTTCAAAAAGCTTTCGAAAGCAATTTTTCAAACACTCTTGAGAACTGATACAAGAGTCGAACTGGAATTTTCCAAGAAACTTTTTTAAAACCCACAGTTGAAAAGCAAACAAACCATTTTTGAAAACACAAATGAGCAAGTATCTAAGAGCCCATGGATAACCATGGATAGAAAGGGTGCTAACACCTTCCCTTTCTATAATCTACCTCCCGAACCGAGAGCAATCTCTTTAAGGAATTTTTCTGTGCTTTTGTCCTTTCCATTTGGAGAAAATAAAAGACGGTGGCGACTCTTGCTTCCGCGATATTTCGCGAACCAGCGTTAAACAGTCAGTTCCAGATCCACCGATCACAGAACTGGCGACTCTGCTGGGGATATAACTTAAAGTGAGGTGTACCTTAGGACTAAGATCACTGTGTTTTCAATTGCTTTCCTTGCTTGCTTTATTATTGTGGGTTGCTTGGGAGTTCTATAGATCCTAACCCGGATCTGGGGATACCTTCTTAGAAAGTAGCAACAAGGCTGTGAGGGAACTGTGCGGGGTATACCGACATGGTTGAAACAGTCTGCTACGTTGATGTGGCACTTTGGTGTGTACCGGTAACCCTTGAGTTCAGTCAAGGAGAGTACGGGGCCTCCGCGTGGTGTCGTGAAGCATCAACAGACCTTAGGAACCTTAATTGAACTATCTTGGCCTCTTTAGGGTAGTGAGATAACTAACTTTGGTGTAGTCCGAGGTTGGTTGATACTCGATACTACACTCAATTGAGGGTTGCTTTCCTGGAATATTTCGGTCGCCAGTTCAGTGGCTAAATCGAAACGATGAACAATGAAAGCAATCCCGTGATATTGGGACCCTTAGAACCCGGTTACTTCTAATAGGACAGGTTGAACCCACCAACTTCAAGAGGGTACTACCCAGACCCCATGCTGGCCTAAACCCTAAGGGCTCCTCTTGTGTGACTTGTGTGCCTTCGTACTTGACTATTTGCATGCTTGTTGTCTGACACTTGAGCTTCTTACAGGTTTTGTTTGTAGTCCTTAATTAGGACTCATAACAAGGTTTACTAAGTTTCTTGCAGGTTTCGTTTATAGTCCTTAATTAGGACTCATAACAGGTTTTACTTGAGCTTCTTGCAGGTTTTGTTTGTAGTCCTTAATTAGGACTCATAACAAGGTTTACTAAGTTTCTTGCAGGTTTCGTTTATAGTCCTTAATTAGGACTCATAACAGGTTTTACTTGAGTTTCTTGCAGGTTTTGGCTTGCAGTCCTTAATTGGGACTCATAACAGGGTTACCTACATTACCCCATGCATACCATAACATCATACCATTGCATACATCCTAACCCATTTCAAGGATCTCAAGGGCTTGTGATGCAGGTCAGGACGAATCCACTATCCCAGCAAGGGGCAAAGAGGATTTATTTTCCTCTAGACCAGGTTGTCAGGGGCTATGACCCACTTGATATGGTGAGCTTTGACACCTAAAGGATGATCCCCAGGCTAAGGTTATCAGGGGCTATGACCCACTGGATATGGTGAGCCTATGACCCTTGAAGAGGGGCTCTCTACAACAGGAAGTTCCTTTAATCAAGTTGCCAGTTTCCAACTCTAACAAGTTTCTCTGTTTACCCTGCGAGGTCCTTGAAATCATTGCATGCATGTCATACATCTCATTGCATTGCAGGTGTCCCTTTGACAGGTTGCTTACCCTTCTTCGCTGTTTATTTCAGCCGATCGTCATGAATCCTGAATCATCAGCTGAGCAGTCCATCAAGGCCCTCCAGGCTCAGAATGCCCAGTTCCAAGGGCTGATCATGAATTTGACCCAGGGGCAACAAGATCTGAAGGCTCTCCTCTTGAAGAAGGAAAAGAAGAAGAAGAGGACTGTTTTGTTCAGCCCTAGACGCAGGTCTGGGAGCACACTGCGGGATGAAGCTGAGAGGACAACCCCATCTGTGGGGAAAGGCAGTCATCAAGAGGAAAGGATTCCCAGCCCAGTGGTCTCTGACAATGAGACAGATTTCAATGACGAACAGTACCCTCCGGCTGAGGATAGGTACAAACAGTTGGAAGACCGGCTAAGTGCTATGGAGATACAAAAAGTGCCTGGCCTGGACTTCGAGGATTTAGGTCTATCTTCTGGGGTAGTGATCCCGCACAAGTTTAAGGCACCTGCCTTTGCTAAATACGACGGGGCATCCTGTCCTAAATTGCATCTCAGGGCTTACACAAGGAGGATCCAGCCCTATACAGCTGACAAAAACTTATGGATCCACTTCTTCCAAGAGAGTCTTTCAGGGACTCAGCTCGAGTGGTTCTATCAACTGAGTGGAGCCAACATTCGCAGCTGGGAGGACCTGGCCACGGCATTCTATAAGCAGTACCAGTACAATACCGACCTTGCTCCCACGCGCACTCAGCTTCAGGGAATGTCTATGGGTGCAGGCGAAGGTTTCAAAGAATATGCTCAAAAATGGAGAGACCTTGCTGGAAGGGTACAACCACCTCTAATTGACCGTGAGCTCGTTGACATGTTCTTGGGGACTTTGTCTGGTCCATTCTACAACTATCTGATTGGGAATTCTTCTGCTGGGTTCACAGATCTTATCTTGACTGGGGAGAGAATTGAAGCTGGTATCAAGTCGGGGAAGATTCAAGAAACCGCACTTGCTGATACTCAGAAAAAGCCCCACAGTGGGAAGAAAGAGTCCAATGCTATACATGGTAAAAAGGGTCGTCATGATGTGGGGGCAATCCAGATTTCTGATCCCACGCCCGTTCAACCAAGAAAGAGCAATAGGCGTAGGATAAAGCATCAAGATAGGAAGTATACTGACATCAACATGTCTTTGTCTCAGGCATTACAGCAATTGCTGAAGGCGAAATTGATCACACTAAAGGATCCTCCTCAAAATCCTGACACTTCCTCTCCCAAGTACAACCCGGGTATGAGATGTGCCTACCATTCTGACAGTCCTGGACATGACACCGACGACTGTTGGACCTTGAAGAACAAGATCCAGGATTTGATTGACGCCAAGGAGGTCGAGTTTGAACACTAATCCTACACCAAATCATCGAGAATGTCTTTTGTTCATTCAAATGTTCAAGTTGTATTTTTCTTTGATTGTTCAAACATTTATTCATGTTAAACATTGTTATCACATTAATGCATCGCTTATGTCTATTTTGAATCAATATATTCGTATTCACTAAACGCAAATTATTTTCATATTTTTTCTGATGTCAACTCTCTTTAATTCTAAGCCTCTTGAGGGAGGATGACGAAAACGATACCACGATCTACAGTATGCTTTTGAACAGACCCCACTGATGAGGTACAGGCATTGTTTCAATTCCTAAACACTGGAGTTATAAGGATGATAATCCCTCGTCAACCCCTCTGAGCCAAAGAAGTAGGAGTTTTTTTTTTTTTTTTTTCTTTTCGAAATTTAAAACCCTTAATCATAACCTGGGGCAGGGTAGTCTCTCAGTTGATCCAAGTGCATAACGAATGGCGCCAAAGAAGTCCTTACAAAACGAAGAAAGACAGTGATGGTTCCGAATAATCAATAAAGAACAGGCAGTCATTATCAAAAAAATCATAAACGAAAAACCCAAGAAGTCAAAACCTATAAGAAGGGACTTATGAAATTGGGGCATCCCGCTGACTGTAATTCCAAAAAGGAAACAGTTCAGGCAAAAAAAAATAGGGATAACGAAATCAGAAGAAAGAGGTCCTACAAACCCTCAATAAAAAAGGAAATGACTGCCTATTCAAAATAAGTTATCAACATCCGAATCATCACCGGAAAATCAGAGCAAAGACTCAAACAAGGTCTAACGTATGATCAACTGAGTTTAGGTTTGGAGAACATCACGAAGAGCGGGTGGATATAAATAATTTGAGCCTTTATCCTTTGTTTCTTAAACCGTGAACCAGGCCACGTTATAACCCTTAAAAGTCCTAGCTGAAGCATGGGTTAGTTCGAAAGCATACTGTTACGAAAGGTATCCTGACTCCTTAAGGCCTACGGTAAATACGGAGCTGACATCACGTTTTACAAACAATCACTTGTTTTACGAAAAAAGAATGCATTTTCAAAATCTTCAAGACAGACATAAGCTTGGCATTTTTAACATAACTTTGTTTGCATATGACTTTTTATTTGAACAGCAGAGAAATTCGCACGATGAATACCTAGTGAACAAAAGCACTTCCAATCAAGGGGCAGATGTGATTATTGTCCATCATCTGGGGCAATTCAGTCAAGATTCGGAGAATCTCTCAAAGGCCAAACAGCCTGGGGCAAATCTCCGCCTGAGTCACTTGGGGCGTTCCAACAACGAATCTGGCCTGATCAAACACCTTCTGGTGGCATGACAAAACACTTCTAACAGGGGCAACTCCCTACATTCTGAGAGCACGGACATAGTCGAAAAGATACTACGCACAATCAAAGACCCGCTAGGTTGACACACCTAGGCAAAAATAAGGGCTTCCCGGCGAACCAAAAGGGTTCGGGCAAAATGAGGGATGAAATAAAAAAATCTGTACACCCGGCAAGTCGAAAACCTGAAAAGGCGGCTTGGGCAAAAATGGGTATCCCGGTGGACTGAAAACCCGAAAGGGCGGTCCAGGCAAAATTTAGGGATTAAAGTGAACGACTATGTCCTATCATCTCGTCACTTGCCTACCAGAAGAAGGTTTGTCCATCAACCACTATCAGCACCTCACAGGTCTTCCTCTCATACCTCAGAAACAGGGGCAATAAAGAGTTGTCCAAGCAATCTAATTGTCCTGTCCTCCCAGGTACCAAGGTAGGTTCAACTAAAGAGCATAACCGGCATATCTTAATTCCCCAGAGAGTAAGTCAGCAAGATAGTTCACTCTCTCCAAGCTATATTATCAAATCTTAAGGAAGTTGAGTATCCTCCAGTAGATCTCGACATTCTCCAGCAGCATATATACATTCTTAACAAGCATCCCCGGAAGTCTTGACCTAAAGATTGTTCCCCGGCAGTATACCAGGCATTCAGCAGAGCCACTTCCCCAGCATATCAAACTTCCCCAGGAAAGTCCAATCTAGTTCCCCAGGAAAATTGGAATTCATATCCCCAAGCAGTAAGCTTATCCCCAGTAAAATTCTGGAAGCTTACCCCCTCGCAGAGCACGAACGCGTCGTCCGGCTTGGTTTAAAGAGTTATTTCCTTAACACGATATAACTGGGTTATCCTCAGCCAAAAGCCACGGAAAGAGCGTCCTCGACGAAGTCATCTTGCCCCAGCAAAGTCTATCAATACTTCCAGTACGACAAGGGTATCCCCAGCAAATTATCATCAACACTCAGCAAGGCATCCCTCTTCCCACAGAGTATTGCTTCCCAGCATGGTCGTAGAGTATCTTTTCTCCTCGCAGAATCTTCCATTTGCCAAGTTTATTCCGCAACGGAGTCATCTTCTCCTACCGGTATTCTTGCAGTTATCATCCCCAGCGGAAGTAAAATCTATTCTTCAACATCAGCCCAGGATACGACTTCCCGGCACCCGTCAAGGATTTACTTTCCTAGACGAAAAACACATTCATAAAACGTCACATACATCATTATAGCATGCATAGACGCATCATATCACCCCAATCTCATTTATTTTTGAGAACATCTTAAAATCATGCAATTCATGTATTATGACATTGCATACAACTAATTCGTTACTTTTTCAGGAAAGAACGATCAACAGATAAAAGTCTTTACCCGCTGAGGTAGTAATCGTCCCAGATTCCTTCATCACCCTGCTGAGGTAGTAATCGTCCCAGATTCCTTCATCATCCCGCTGAGGTAGTAATCGTCCCAGATTCCTTCATCACCCTGCTGAGGTAGTAATCGTCCCAGATTCCTTCATCACCCTGCTGAGGTAGTAATCGTCCCAGATTCCTTCATCACCCTGTTGAGGTAGTAATCGTCCCAGATTCCTTCATCATCCCGCTGAGGTAGTAATCGTCCCAGATTCCTTCATCACCCTGCTGAGGTAGTAATCGTCCCAGATTCCTTCATCATCCCGCTGAGGTAGTAATCGTCCCAGATTCCTTCATCACCCTGCTGAGGTAGTAATCATCCCAGATTCCTTCATCATCCCGCTGAGGTAGTAATCGTCCCAGATTCCTTCATCACCCTGCTGAGGTAGTAATCGTCCCAGATTCCTTCATCATCCCGCTGAGGTAGTAATCGTCCCAGATTCCTTCATCATCCCGCTGAGGTAGTAATCGTCCCAGATTCCTTCATCACCCTGCTGAGGTAGTAATCGTCCCAGATTCCTTCATCATCCCGCTGAGGTAGTAATCGTCCCAGATTCCTTCATCATCCCGTTGAGGTAGTAATCGTCCCAGATTCCTTCATCATATATTTGGAGTAGCAATCGTCCCAGATTCCTTCATCATCCTGCTGAGGTAGTAATCGTCCCAGATTCCTTCATCATATATTTGGAGTAGCAATCGTCTCCGATTCCTTCACCGTCCTGCTGAGTTAAAGACATTTCAAGACCTTGTCCAGTCCAGCTAAATCGACTCCCAACAGATTTTCCTGATGAAGACTCAGTAGAAGTTTTTCAGATGTTTCCCTCTCTGACGATGAGTGTGAGGTGATAGTCTCCTATGGTTCCCTCTCCGACGGTGTGTGAGGTGGTAAGTCCTTTTCAGATGTTTCCCTCTCCGACGATGAGTGTGAGGTGATAGTCTCCTATGGTCCCCTCTCCGACGGTGTGTGAGGTGGTAAGTCCTTTTCAGATGTTTCCCTCTCCGACGATGAGTGTGAGGTGATAGTCTCCTATGGTTCCCTCTCCGACGGTGTGTGAGGTGGTAAGTCCTTTTCAGATGTTTCCCTCTCCGACGATGAGTGTGAGGTGATAGTCTCCTATGGTTCCCTCTCCGACGGTGTGTGAGGTGGTAAGTCCTTTTCAGATGTTTCCCTCTCCGACGATGAGTGTGAGGTGATAGTCTCCTATGGTTCCCTCTCCGACGGTGTGTGAGGTGGTAAGTCCTTTTCAGATGTTTCCCTCTCCGACGGTGAGTGAGGTGATAGTCTCCTACGGTTCCCTCTCCGACGGTGAGTGAGGTGATAATTCCTTTCCAGATAGTTCCCTCTCCGACGGTGAGTGAGGTGACAATTCCCTTCCAGATTATAATTGCCTATGGTTCTCTTCCCGATACTGCAAAGAAGGTAATTCACACCAAGATTTTTCTCAACGAGCGTTGTTGAAGTTAAAATCACCCAAGGTTCTCTTACCATTCATACTAAGGTAGTAACCATCCCTGGTTCATTCATCCTCTTGTGAAGCTCCAGACTCAGCTCCCGTAACCAGTCAGGACATATTTATATCAAGCATCTGAAATCAGCTCCTGCAACATGTCAGGTACTCATTGTTTCTTTTGCAGGTATGCAGGTTCTCGCTAAGGAATCTCTTACGCGATCAACATCCAGATGGCATCTATAAGCCCATCATCCTATCCAGCAACCTCTAAATGGCATCTATAAGCCCATTCCACCACATTGCTACTATGTGAGCGCAAATTTCTGGGCACTCTAGTGTTCAATCATCTTCTACCCTCGGATTACGAAAGGCACGTCCGCCAATCTGCATCCTCAGGTCTAAGAAGATTGAACAGGGGCAACTGTTGTACCCCAAAATTTGCCCTCCCATATTCTTCAAGAAAAATTCACAAGTCCAACCTGGCGCGTCATATTCAGGTATTCTTTCGCCAAGATATCTCTGATAACATATTTTCAAATTCAGGTTCGGCTCAAGAGTCAATTCTTTAAAGAAGGTATCCGAATGTGCGAGTTTTCTTGAAGAAATATGGTGAAAAAGTGTGCTGAAAGTGCAGTTTTTACGCGCTAAAAAATTCATAACTTGAAGATCGTGGCTCGTTTTGAACCCGTTCCGGTGCCCAAAATTCCGTCTTGAAATTATCTACGTTTTCATATCTCACGGCTGGAAGCCAATTTCGATCAGAAGGTCTTCAAAAATGTGGATTTATCAAGCATTTTCGTGCAGAAAATTTGTGACAGAAGTTTATTTGCGTCATGTTCAGAAAATCATAACTTGGTCGATTTTCATCGTATCGAGCTGGTTCCGGCGCCAAAATTTCACAAATTGAGTTGGCTACATTTTCACATAAGGTATTAAGTTCAAACGGTATTCAAAAGGCCTTCGTTTTTTGCTCAGAGTGCGTGACACGTTGAAAATCCTGAATGCTGAATGTTATTTCATCTGGGCCGAAACTTCAAAAATTCATAACTCGGTCAATTTTTATCGGATTTGGCTCATACTTTTACACAAGGTCCCTGACTCATAGATCTACAACTTTGCTTCAAAAGTCGAGACCAAATTATGCACCGATCAATACCAGTTTTTTATTGAAGAACGTGTCAGAGTCGACACTGAAGCCCAAAATAAGTTTGTCTGAGCTGAAACTTCAAAAATTCATAACTAATTCACCGTTTATCCGATTGAGTCGATTTTCGGACAGGAGTTAGTTCTCGATGTCGACTACATTTTGTCTTCACATTTCAACTTCAAAAAATGCACTTAAGTCCCTGCGATTTAGCCTGGAAAGTGACGAATTCAAATGAATATTGGAGGCCCAATTGCACATTCAAAGCCCATTTGCTTTACCCTAATTTCTATTATATAATCACCTTCTTTTCACACAAACCAGAAGGAGAAAAAAGAGGAGAAAAAGAGGAACCAAGAGAAAAAAAGAAGGAGAAAAAGAGAGAAAAAAAACTTTGCCACAACAAACCTTGAAATCCTTATTACAAATCCCTCTCTCACTACAAACAAGCCATCTCAGTTACAAACCAACATCTTATTACTTCTTCAGTAATGGTAAGGCTGGCTTGATCTCCATGATCCAAAGGGCATAAAAGCATTCATGTCACTACTTTTCCAGTAAGGGTAAGGTTGATTTGATCTCCGTGATCAAAAGGGTATAATCATTCATACATGCCATATTGTGCCTAAACATTAAATTTCTTCATATGTTGGTTTTATTTGAATTTTTATGATTTTATTTAACGTGTTCTTGAGGTTCAACACTGCAGATTTAGACAGAATCCCATGCAGGTTCATTAAGGAACGTTGAGGCTAAAAGCCAAATGGCCAAAAGCCAAAAGCCAAATGGCCACAGTAGAAAAACATATGCATGACACCAATACATGGCGAGACAGACATCCTGAGAAGATTAAGGAACGTTGAGGCCAAAAGCCAAATGGCCAAAAGCCAAAAGCCAAATGGCCAAAGTAGAAAAACTTATGCATGAAACTCAATCCAATGGCCAAAGAATGCAAACCACTCCAATACACCTCCTAAAAGGGGACAGAACCCCCCAAGGTATTGTAATTCTTTTCTTCTTTTATTTTGTTTGTTTCAATTATTTCTTATTTTTAATTCTTCAAAATAATTTATTTTCATAAAATATAAAAATAATGTAAAAACCAGAAAAGACAAAGATCAAAATATATTTTATTTAATTAATATTTTTGTAAATAAAAAAATCATTAATTAATTTAGTTTTCCATTCTAGGATTAATTTTGACTTTTTTTCATAATAAACTTAAGAAGTGTAGAATTAGGTTTTTAAGTATTTTTCATTCTTTTTCTTTTTTTATTAATTATTACTTATTAATTATTATTTTTGTAAATACTTGCAATTAATTAATTAGGTTTAATTTTAGGTTAAAGTTTAATGCTTTTCTTAATAAATAAAAAAAAACTAGAATTAGGGTTAATTAATATTTTAATTTCGTTTAATTCTCATAAAAATTCATAAATACCAAAAAACCTCAAAAATATTTTCTTTTCCTTTAATTTAATTAATTTGTTAGTAATAATTTTAATTTCATTAAAAAGGGTCCAACGCCCTCGCTTGCGATTTTTTTATTCAATTCGTGCATTTTATTTATTTCTTGTAAATATTAATGTAATTCTCCCAAAGCCTTGTAAACTCGGACATTTTATTTCTCGCACTTTACTTCTTTATTTTCTGCCAAATCGGGTCCTGGATTAAATTTGGCGATGTGGACCCGCGCCTTTGTAATAGTTTAGGAATTTTATCTTTCCGCACTCTTTTAACTGTTAAATAAATGCATGCAAGAATGAATGGCCTAAAATAAAAACAAACGCTTAGATCACTTTGACATGACAAGACAAAAATAAACGAATCTGACACACAAATCACACACCACCCCTAGGGTACGCCTCACTGTTGCCTTGCCTCGAAAGGTGATCGTCGAGTAGAGGATGTCTTAGTAAGTCCTCATGATCCGGGAACCTGGCATGAGGGTAGCTTCTAAGGTGTCTTCCCATTGCTCTGGTGATCACCATGTCCCGAACCCTCGAATTGACCCGAACACCTCCAACGGTGGTGCTACCTACCTCTCAATGGTGGGATGGCATTACTTTAAAGGACATTTACACAGACGAATTCCTTAGGGTAGGTAGACGACTCTAGATACTTGCTCTAATTTCAAAACAAATTCAAAAATACTTTTCACACCAACACATTTTCAAAAAGCTTTCGAAAGCAATTTTTCAAACACTCTTGAGAACTGATACAAGAGTCGAACTGGAATTTTCCAAGAAACTTTTTTAAAACCCACAGTTGAAAAGCAAACAAACCATTTTTGAAAACACAAATGAGCAAGTATCTAAGAGCCCATGGATAACCATGGATAGAAAGGGTGCTAACACCTTCCCTTTCTATAATCTACCTCCCGAACCGAGAGCAATCTCTTTAAGGAATTTTTCTGTGCTTTTGTCCTTTCCATTTGGAGAAAATAAAAGACGGTGGCGACTCTTGCTTCCGCGACATTTCGCGAACCAGCGTTAAACAGTCAGTTCCAGATCCACCGATCACACAACCCATTGGGGATAGGCGATGACAGCTAAGAACCCAGTGTTAAACTGGTTCATAACCTCTGTTTTGATCTTTTCTGACATTTCAGGGTGCATGCGACGAACCTTATGCTTTACCGAAGGGAAATCTTCTTTAGTTGGCAAGCAGTGAACCACAACATCTGTATACAGTCCCGACATGTCTTCATATGGCCAGGAAAAGATCTTGACATAATCATGAAACATCTATATCAACCGTTGTTTGACATTAAGCCCCAGATTTGCATCGATCTTGACTTCTTTTTTGTCCTCCTATGTGCCCAAGTTTATTGTCTCAACTGGCTCTTCATGAGGCCGTATAGCCCTCTCTTCCTGTTGTAACCACCTAGCAAGTTGTACCTCACAATCTTCCTCACCTTCTTCCTTGGCTTGGTTTATCAGATTTTCAAAGTCATAATTGGAAATAGCAGAACTGTTATCAATGGGATCCAGAATGGATATGGATCTGCAGTTTGATACGTGAGTGTTTGTAAGAGCATAACTGTATAGAAAAAGTAAAAGTAGAAAATAAAAAAAATGAGCGCAAAATTTGTATACATAAACGTCCAATGCTTTACTAATGCCTTATGAAAGTGAAACATGATAACCCTCACCAATAAACCGATGTTCCCCGGGTAAGACACATGGCCATAAAGTTTATATTATTCATTACATATCAAAAAAACAAGAAATTACTTCTAAACAAAAGTAATCGGTACAAAATCTTTTTCTGTCCAGTTACTGGGTCCACCGTTTGTAGTAGGGAAGATCCAGCTGTCCATGTCATTGTCACCGTCTCCGTCTTCTAAAGCGTTGACCCTATGATTATTGATGCGTAGGGGAGGTCTTCCAGCACGAGCACGTCGAACAGCCCTTTGAGCTCCTAAAGAGAAACCCAAACCAAATTTATTAGACTTGTATGGAATATCAGGGAGCTGACCCCAGATGGTAGACCCACCTTCTTCGATAAACCCTTTTGCATCCTTGAGAGAAGACATCTTCAAGGGAGATCTGGTGATCTTCCGAATATTGGTAACAATTTCAGTTGCAGCTAGAGTCTGAGGTACCTCTTCAAAATTCTGGCACGGAGTCTCGATGAACTCATCATCCATTTCTACATATCTGAAGGAATTCAGGTGACTGGCCATGTATTCTTCTTCTCCGTGTACAGTGACAATTCTTCCTTTGACCGGGTGTTTCATCATCTAATGCTGAGTGGATGTAACAGCTCCCGCCCCATGTATCCAAGGGTGACCCAATAAACAAGAATAGGATGGTCTGATATCCATCACCTAAAAGGTAGAGTCGAAAGTTTGAGAACCAACCTTGATGGGGACATCCACCTCCCCGTGCATCATTCTCTTTGAACCGTCAAAAGCCCTCACTACAATATTGTTGGGCTTCAAGGTCAAACCTTCATAGTCTAGTCTATCCAGAGCATTCTTAGGCAGCACATTCAATGATGAACCAGTATCTACTAGGACATGGGCCAAAGTAGTGCCCTTGTATTCGATAGAGACATGCAACGCATCATTGTGCTTCCTCCCTCTAGGAGTCAAATCAGCATCAGAAAAACCCAAACCATTATCGACTGTCAAACTGGCCACAAAATCTTCAAATTGGTCAGCAGAGGTTTCCTGTGGCACATGGGCAGTTTTAAGAAATTTTACTAGAGCCTTCGCGTGAGCTTCGGAGCACAACAACAAGGATAGCATAGAAATCTTTGAAGGGGTGTGCCCCAGCTGTTCGACCATGTTGTAGTTGCTTTTCTGGATAATTTTCAAAATTTCTTCCATTTCTTTCTGGGAAGCCTATGGGATAGATACCGAATGCGCCTTCGTCTGGACAGGCTCAACCAATATGTCTTTGCCCCAAGTTTCGGTCGACACAGTGATAGGGGTGTCAGCAGGGGTAATCACAGGAATTATAGTAGTAGTATCAACAGGAATGAAAGTAGGAATGATCACAGGACCAATAACAGCTTTCGGAGGAGAAATCTCAGGGGAGAACACTCTTTCACTTCTTAATATTTTATTGGTTCCGACAATGTTGCCAATGTCGGGTCAACCTTCTTGGAAACCTGGTCTTCATCAGCCAGCCAATCTTTCTTGACGTCGTGGTAGTAGACGTCACCCCCATAGTTCCAAGGAACAGTTTTGTCCGAGGAGTATGGGATTGGCCCTGGCATAGAAATTATCAACAAAGTAACCTTCAGAACAGATGTAATCCTGATGGGTCATTTGGTGGAGACCCTGGGAGTATTGGCGGAAATGGTTATTATTGAAACATCTTTGAAAGAAATGGTTGGAACAGGATTCTTCTCAAACAAAATCTCTCTATCATCCATCAGGCACTGAACACCTGCCTTTAACAAATGACAACCAGTCGGTAGAGATAAATAGAGGTGGCAACCTTCACCACAACCCGGAAATAAACTGGCCTTCAACAAGTTCCACTTAACGGTCATAAGAGGAGTAACGAGCTCTTCAATAGTAATAACAAACACATCATCTTCAATAGCATTAATACCACGGTTGTGCTTGAGCATAGGAGCAGTGATAACATCAGGAATTTCAGGGCCATCAAACTCAATTTCCTTCGCCTCGAGAAGGTCTTGTACCTTGTTTTTCAAAGCCCAACATTCGTTTGTATCATGACCTGGACTTTTCGAATGATAAGCACAGCGGGCATTTGGATTGTAGCGGGGAGAGGAAGTGTTGGGATTCTTTGGAGCTTCCCGCAAGGTTACCAGATTAGATTTCAACAAATGAGGCAAGACTTGGGATAAAGTCATATTTATCCTGGTAAACTGTCTTACCTGCCTTTCTGTTCTCTACTGATTATTCCTTTGTTGAGTGAGTGCAGGCTTAGAGGTCATGACAACCCCTACCATTGGACGGTGTTCAGTTCTATCCTTATTCCTTTGATTGTACACAACACTAACCTCTTTCTTCCCAGCAAATGGCTTCCTTACTGCATTGGAGGATGCATCCTTTTGGATATTACCACTCCTAATTCCAACTTCCACTCTTTCCCCTGTCAAGATTAATTCAGTAAAGCCGGTTGAGGAACTTCCAATCAGGTGATTAAATAATGGACCAAACAGGGTACCCAAAAACATATCCACTAGCTCCCTATCAGACAGGGGAGGCTGGACTCTTCCTGCTAAGTCCCTCCACTTCTGAGCGTAGTCTTTAAATCCCTTGCTCAAACCCATAACCAAACTTTGGATTTAAGTACGGGTGGGAGCAAGGTATGCGTTATAATGATACTGCTTATAGAAAGCAGCGACCAGGTCTTCCCAATTATGGATGTTGGTCCTTTCCAGCTGGTAGAACTAATCTAACTGAGTTCCGGATAGACTATCTTGAAAGAAGTGGACCCATAAGTCTCTGTCAGCAGTGTGAGGCTGTATCTTCCTTACATAATATTGGAGGTTCATTTTGGGACATGAAACCCCATTGTATTTGGCAAACACCGACACCTTGAACTTTGGCGGAATGCCAATCCTAGACACCAAACCCAGCTCTTCAAAGTCCAGCCCAAGCACTTTCTGAATCTCCATTGCACTCAGACGCTCTTCCAACTGTTTGTACTTTTCATCGGCCGGAGCATACTTCTCTTCATTGTAATCAGTCTCATTATCAGATTCCCCTGGACTAGGGTCTCCATCTCTTGTCTCACCCTTTTGGTTATCTCCTTATTTGGAGGAATATGTCATCTCAGCCACTTGCCTTAGTGGTCCTTTGAATCTCCTTCCCAAATTAACCACACCAGCTATCCTCCTTGGCTTCTTAATCTTGTCCTTAACAATCAGGGCTTTCAGTTCCTCTTTCCCTTTGGCCAGAGCCATGATCATTTGTTGAAACTGGACATTTTGAGTTTGTAGATCCTTCACTGTTTGTTCGAGATCCATTTCTTTACTGCTAAAATAAACAGCGGAGAAGATGACAAACCTGTTATGAAAGTTGTTTATGGAATGATATGTATGATGTGTGTATGCAATGATTTCAAGGATTTCGGGAAATTTAAATTTGCGAACCAAAATGAAACAAAGATTTTATTAGTAGAATTCAAAATACAATTTCCTTTTAGGCGTTTCAATTGAAGATTCTAAAAACAAAAAAATATCAGGTTTCCCATGGGCGCTTCCTCTTCGCGCCGAAATAGACATTAATACCTCTTTCCTCATGAAGTTGCTTCGTGAGCTCTAAAACTTTCCTCTCATGGGCATATAAATGGTCTCTATAGGTATCCCACTCTTTCTTCAGCTGAATCCAGGATCTCTGCAGTTCTTTAAGATCAATGGGCATATCAGGATGAAGAACCGTATAGGGAATATCCCCTTCAGCAATGGGCTCCATAATCACTGGTAAGATGGCTATATATGGAATCATAAGGTTCTGAGCACGAGCTCGTACCCATTGGAGATAAGGCTCCATAGGGATGGAAGTCTTCAGCCCCAAAGTCTTGATGTCAAATCTGTTTACCATGCCCCAAGCTCGTATGAACCTTTGGAAATACCCTTGAACATCATCATCATATTTAAACATAATGCCCTGGATAACCATCTCGTGAGGACCATCCCTTCGAGCGTAACCAAATTGTCATAGAGCCAGAGAAGGATTATAGGTTATGCCCCCCCTAATGCCAAGTAGTGGGACATTAGGGAATTCCCCGCAGTGGTCAATAATAGAAATATCTCCCATATGTTGTACCCCAAAATTTGCCCTCTCATTTTACTCAATACATGTCCATCGAGGTCCTCAATTTGCTCAAGGATGCCCAAGAGTTGACCAGACAAACTCTCTCATAAGGCAATGTACCTCAAACTAGGGTTTCCATTTTCATCGGGGTGTGGGAGCTCCAAAGGTCCCAAATGCTTTCCATGGTCCAAATATGTTCTCAAGATCATCCATGCCAAGTTTCATGCCTTGCACAAGAAGTTTTCTTAGTCAACTGCTCAGATGCCTGAAAATCAACTATACTAGGTCAAAAGTCAATTGTGGCCCACATACAGTCAAACTTCAAGATTTTTGGTCAAATTCAACATTTTGAATTTATATTCATCATTTGATCAAGGTTTGATCATGATTCCCCAAGGAATTCCCCAAATTCATCAAAACCCAAAAGTTGCTAAATTAGGGTTTCATAGGAAAAGTCAACCAAACTTTGACCAAGCATGACTCCTTCATACTTTATCAGAAATTTTCCATCCGAGGCTCATTTTGAATAGGATGCAATTCCCTACAAGTCATCTTCAGCCCACAAGTTCAAAATATGCACTCATCAAAAGATATAAATTTCTACATTATAGGTCCTTTTAAAAAGTCAACAAAAACACCTTTTGGGTCAGAGCTTCTTACATGAACATGGAAGACCCAATTGAGATGAGACCAAAAGGATTGTTTAGGGGACATCATAAGATTTCTAAAAAGTCAAAGAACACGTCTCTAGGGTTAAATTGGAGGATATATGGCTTGTAAAATTTGACCATTTTTGCAAAATTGCCAAAAGTCAAATGTGCTCAAAAATACATTTTTTGTCAAATGGGCCTAGTTTTTATGATTGAATATTGCTTGTGACATGGTCCACGACCTAAATCTGCATTTACACTTTATTTGCTTCATTATTTATTTTATTTGGATTTTTTATCATTTAAAATTCAAATTAAATCAAATAAATTACAAAAAATGTAAAAGATTGATTTTTGATCTGATTTTTTGTAGGAATCAAATCCAATCAAGCTAGCATATCATATGCAAATCGTGCAAGGGTTGATTGAAGAAAAAATAGCATGATTTTAGTTATTTTGGAAAGATATAATACAAAAGAAAAATCAAATCCAATCTCTTTAATCTTCAAAGATACAAGGCATTTTTGTTGACCTAATTTGTTCTAATATATATGTTGAACAAGAACAATGCAAAAAAACAAGGATTACAGGTCGTGAGAGCACAAAGCAAAACTGAAAAATTCATAAAAAGTGGTGATCTATTTTCCAACTTAGAGGACGATTCAAAGCATTCTAAGACTACCAATAGACTCCTGGACATCTCCAGAACGTGTTTCAATCCAGTGCACGCATCCTCATGCCCAGAATCTCCCCCTAGACGTCACACGATTTGCGTTTTTTCAGATTCAATTACTGTGTTTCTTGCATCATGAACATATTTTAATGGTATATTTGTGCTTGTTGTTATGTTTTCAACATGACTGAACGATTTAATTGAAGTTTTGATGCTTGTATACATAATTGCCATGGCTAGGGTTTTCATGTCCGTTTTAGGGTTTTTCCATACAGGTTAAATTGGCCCAAGAAAAGGGTACCATGATGCTCGTGGCATCAATATGAGTTGACTCATGTACTCACCCTTAATTTATCATGCGTTTTCCTGATTTTTGAAACATGCAGTGTATTAGTTATGGAGTCCTGGCCGTAGATAAAAGTATTTAACCTAAAGCGACGGACAAGGTAAGAAGAAGATACGTGGCTGATGACCATTAGTCTATTTGAATCTGGCGCGCGTTTTTTTTCTTAACCACTTGGTTTTATATATTATTCGTTGGTTTTACTATATTGATAAATAGGAACAGGTAACCCAGTGGTGAAGCGTGCGTTTGGAAATGTAGAGGACCTGGGTTCGATCCCAGGTCCCAACATTTTCTTTATTTTCTAATTTTGTCCTAATAGATCATGTGCATACACGTCCCAGGAGTCCACCATGCACCACATTATCCATCCAATGGATTTGTAATCAGTCCAGATCCAACGCCCAACGCTCAAGGAATACCATGGACCATCAGAAAGAGCATCATACTGAAGCTAACGCAAGGATTGGGCTCAGTCATATTGGGCTTGACAAATTCAACATTGCAGCCCCTAGATTGCTCACAACACAAGCCCATCTCTTTTCTTTTCTTATTTTAATTCTTATTTTTTATTGCTTACTTAATTTCTTTTTTATTTACAAAATAACAAAAATCATTTTTTATTAAATCAAAAAATCACAAAAACCTAAAAAAATATTTTTCATAAATTTTTTTTTCTTTAATTAATTAATTAGTCTAATTATTTAGGGTAGTTTAATTGTTTTTTATATATAATTTAAATCAATTAGAAATTAGGGTTTTAGTTTATACATAACATAATTCAAGTTTTTTTCTCAAAAATAACCTAATTAATTTTTCTCAAAAAAATAATAAATACCTAAATATTTTTCAATTAGATTTTTAGGGTTCTTTAATTCTCGCGTTTAAATCGCCGCGCACATTTTAATTTTTTTTCTATTATTGTATCGTCTTCGGGTTTGTAATAGATTTAATTAGGGTTTTAAACTTCCGCATTTTTATTTACAATCGAGATAATTATGTATCTGCGAAAGCCATGTAATAGCTAGGACCTTTAAACTTTCTGCACTTTTAATTTCCGCAAACTCTAAACTGCTTAGATGTATGTTAATAGGATTGTATGAAAAGACTGACTGAAAATTAAAATAGTATATTACCTTAATTGTGCAAAGATTAAATAACTGAAATCAAACACATGCACATGCTCACTCCTAGGGTTTGCCTCGAAAATAATGGCTGTGTCCCTCGAATGTAGGGATACCTTAGCAATGACCCGCGATTCAAAGTCTTCATAAAGATCATAGTCCCTACTTGTCCCTCGAGTTGCCTACGAATTGATCTTATGAAGATAGTCCCTTAGAAACGCTAAGGTATCCTTACTTGTTGCCTTCAGTGACCATTTCGTCCCTTCGAACGTCCCTTTAAAACTCCAACAACGGTGCTACCTATTTCTCAATAATGGGATAACATTGTCTAAAGGAAAACGAACAGTCTTTTTCGAGTAGGTAGATTAGTTCCTAGGTACTTACTCAAAACAAACAAACTTTTTCACACCAAACACTTTTCGAACAAAGTTTATAAAAACAACTTCGTAACACTCTTGAGGACAGAAACAAGGGTTAAAATGGAGTAAAACAAATTTTTTCAAAACAAGCACACACAAGAAATTTCAAAATGAGAAAGTACCTAATAGCCCATGGAAAACCATGGATAGAAAGGGTGCTAACACCTTCCCTTTCTATCATATACCCCCGTACTCATAAACATTCTCGAAAAAGGTATTTCTATTCTTTTTCCTTTTCCTGATTGGATAAAATAAGAGTCGATGGCGACTCTTGCTTACCGCGAAATTTTGCAAACAAAAAACGCAAACCAGTATTAACAGTCGGTCCTGCCACCGTATCACAGAATTGCCGACTCTGCTGGGGAATATAAAATGGGGTTTACCTTAGGATCTAGGTCATTTTAAAATTTATTTCTTGTTTTGCCTTGCCTTCTTTAAATTCAATGGTTTTGTTTGGGTATTATTAAAGATCCTACACCCGGATCTGGGGACACTTTTTAGGTAAACAACAATAGATTGTAGAGACTGTACGACATAAACCGATATGGTTTAAGCGATGGTTGTGTTGGTGTGACACTTTATTTGGTACCGGTATCTTTCGTATGGAAACAAGGAGAATACGGGGCCGCCGCATGGTGTAGTGAAGCACTAACGGACCTTAGTACCTTAGTTGAATAAACTTGGCCATTATAAAGTAGTGAGATAGCCGGCCTCGGTATAAAACTGAGGATTGGTTGATACTCGATGCTACACTCATTGAGATCAGACTTTCGGGATATTTTGGCCGCAAGAAAAGATTGCTTGAGCTGAAACAATACCCGGTAAAGGATGATCAGTGATATTGAGAATCTTTAGAACCCGGTTACTTTTCTAAAGACAGGTTTGAAACCAACTAAACTTCAAAAGGGTATGACCTTAAAACTCAAGAAGGCTTTAAACCTAAGAACTTGGTGTGACTTGTCTGTGTTTGCTATACCTGTGATTTATCATGACATCATGCATCATAACATAGCATCCCTTCTTATTGAACTAACCATTTCAAGGACCAAGTGAATTTATCTTTGTTCTGTTTTACAGATCATAGCTTCCGCTCATAGAAACACTATCTGAATCAGCTTTATGAAAGTACCTTCCCAACTCAAAGAGCTAGAATCACGGGTCCCTGAAACTTCTGCGTTCACTAAGAGATATGGTTGACTTCTCAACCTGGTTACTTCAAACTTTGATGAAAAGATGATGAGTGTACTCTTTCAGTTCTTTGATCCCAAGCACCATTGCTTCACCTCTCCAGACTATCAGGTGGTGCCTACCATGGAAGAGTTCTCTCAATTATTGGATATACCCATTCTTGAACAGTTGCCTTTCACAGGTCTGGAAGAAGTTCCTAAGCCAGAAGTCATTGCCTCAACCTTGCATCTGAAACAGGTCGACGTGGTATCCAATTGGGAAACAAGAAGCGGAGTCAAGGGTTTTCTAGCCAACTTCCTGATAGACATGGCCCAGCTGTTTTAGGATGATATGGATTTTCAGGCTTTTGAGGAGGTCTTGGCTCTTCAAATCTATGGATCTATGGGTTAGTACTATTCCCTAATCCATACTCATTCATAGATGTGAATGCTATCAAGATCTTCCTCTCTCGCAACCCCGTGCCTACCTTGCTCGGAGATATTTTGCACACTCTCCATACTCGTACCATGAAGAGAAGAGGGGTTCTTATGTGTTGCATGCCATTGCTGTCGAGGTGGTTTATTTCTCACCTCCCTAAGTCCGTACTGAAGAATGACGAAGGTCTGGGTTGGTCACAAAGGATAATGTCACTCGCTCACACGGATATTCTATGGTGTTCCCGAGCTATGGAAAACACTGCTATTATTGACTGTTATGGGGAGTACCCTAATGTCCCATTACTTGGCATCAGAGGGGGCATAACCTACAATCCTTGTTTAGCTCTGCGATAATTTGGTTACGCTCGAAGGGATGGTCCCCATGAGTTACTTATCTAGGGAATTGTATTCAATTATGAGGATGATGTTCAAGGGTATCGCCAGAGGTTCATCCGAGCTTGGAGCATGGTAAACAGATCTGGCACCAAGGCTTTGGGGCCAAAGGCTTCCATTCCTATGGAACCTTATCTCCAAAGGGTACGAGCTCGCGCCCAGAAACTTATAATGCCCTATATGGCCGTTCTACCAGTGATTGTGGAACCCACTACTAAAGGGGGTATTCCTTACACGATTCTCCATCCTGATATACCCACTGATCTTGGAGAATTACAGAGGTCTTGGATTCAGTTGAAGAAAGAGCAGGATACCTACAGGGATCAATTCTATGCCCAGGAAAGGAAGGTTTTAGAGCTCACAAAGTAGCTCCATGAGGAAAGAGGACTAAATGTCTATCTCGACACAAAGAGGAAGCATCTATGGGATTTTTGATTTTTTTTTCTAGCTTTTAGATTTGTTTTTAATTGTAACGCCTAAAAGGCATATGAACTTTGAATTCTACTAATAAAAGCTTTGTTTCATTTTGGTTCGCAAATTTAAATTTCCCAAACTCTTTGAAATCATTGCATATGCATCCCATTTATAGCATTGCATGTACATGATTCATAACAGGTTTCTCATCTCCTCCGCTGTTTATTTCAACATTGGCTCTTGAACAAACTATGAAAGATCTTCAGACTCAGAACACACAATTCCAACAAATGATTGTGGCTCTGGCCAAAGGACAGGAAGAGATGAAGGCTCTGTTTGTTAAGAAGAACAAGAAGACCAAGAGGACAGCCGGTGTGGTAAATATGGGCAGAAGGTTCAAAGGGCCTCCAAGACGGGTTGTTGATTTAGCTTCTTCATCTAAAGAGGGAGAGAATTAAGAAGTTGAAGCCAGAGAAGAGGAACCTAGTCCTAAAGAGTTTGACAATGAAACTGATTATAATGAGGAGCAGTACCCTCTGGTGGATGAAAGGTATAAGCAGTTAGAAAAGCATCTGAGCGC
Source organism: Vicia faba (assembly GCA_948472305.1). Taxonomy (NCBI): domain Eukaryota; kingdom Viridiplantae; phylum Streptophyta; class Magnoliopsida; order Fabales; family Fabaceae; genus Vicia; species Vicia faba. The sequence goes on along the minus strand of OX451737.1, from coordinate 434,013,809 downwards.
TATGGAAATCCAGAAGGTTCCTGGGCTGGATTTTAAAGAGTTGGGTCTGGTCTCCAGGGTTGTCATCCCCCCAAAGTTCAAGGCATCGGTATTTTCTAAGTATGATGGGGTCTCTTGTCCCAAAATGCATCTCCGTTCTCATGTGAGTAAGATACATCCTCATACTGCAGACAAAGACTTATGGGTTCATTTCTTCCAAGACAGTCTGTCTGGAACACAACTGAATTGGTTCTATCAGCTGGAAAGAGCCAATGTTCGTAACTGGGAATCCTTGCTGCTGCATTATATAAGCAATATCAGTATAATGCATACCTCGCTCCCACCCGTACACAACTCCAAAATCCGTCTATGGGTTCGAACGAGGGTTTCAAGGATTATGCTCAGAAGTGGAGAGATTTGGCTGGAAGAGTTCAACCTCCCTTGGCTGATAGGGAGCTCGTGGATATGTTTTTGGGAACTTTGACTGGGCCATTCTTCAACCAAATGATTGGAAGTTCATCGGCGGGTTTTACTGAACTAATCTTAACAGGAGAAAGAGTAGAAGCTGGAAACCAAAGTGGAAAAATTCAGAAGGATGCCTCTTCTAGTGCTGCAAGGAAGCCGTTTGCAGGTAAAAAGGAAGTCAATGTTGTCTATGATTAAAAGAATCAGAATCGAACCGAGTGTCATCTGGCGGTAGGGGTTGTTATGATTCCCAACCCTGCACCTGGTCAGCAAAGAAATAATCAGTCGAGAGCAGAAAGGCCAGCTAGACAGTTCACCCGGATCAACATGACGTTGTCTCAGGTTTTACCTCAATTGCTGAAGTCCAATCTGGTTACTCTGAGGGAAGCTCCAAAGAATCTGAACACCACCTCTCCCTACTATAAACCGAATGCCCGTTGTGCTTACCATTCGGAGAGTCCAGGCCATGACACCAATGACTACTGGGCTTTGAAGAACAAAGTGCAAGATCTGATTGATGCTAAAGAAGTTGAGTTTGATCCCCCCGAGATTCCTAATATCATAAATGCTCCTATGCCCAAACATGGTTCGGGAGTCAATGCTATTAATATTGTTTCTACTACAGAAGACAGTGATGGTGATTATGATATTGACAGTTGAATCTTCCCGACTACCAATGGCGGACTTAGTAACTGGAGTGCCAAGGACTTTGTACCGATTACGTTTGTTCAGGAGTAATTGTCTTTTTGATTTTTTCGGATATGTAATTTAAAAACACTATAAACTCTATAGCCATGTGTCTTACACGGGGCACAATGGTTCTATTTGTGAGGGTTATCATGTTTCATTTTCATATGACATTAATAAAGCATTGGATGTTTGCATACAAATTTTGGGCTCTTTGTCTTTCTTTTCTTTTATTCTGTCTATACAGCTATGCTCTTACACACACTCACGTATCCAAATGCAGATCCATATCCACTCTGGATCCCATTGATAACAGTTCTGCTACTGCTCATTATGACTTTGAAAATCCGATCAACCAAGCCGAGGACGAAGGTGAGGAAGATTGTGAGGTACCCGGAGAACTTGCTAGACTATTATAGCAGGAAGAAAGGGCCATACAGCCTCATGAAGATTCGGTCGAGACAGTGAACTTAGGTACAGAGGAAGACAAAAAAGAGGTTAAAGTAGGTGCAAATCTGGAGCTTAATGTCAAAAAGCGGCTGGTATAGATGTTGCATGAATATGTTGAAATCTTCGCCTGGTCATATAAAGACATGCCGGGACTAGACACGGATATAGTGGTTCATCGTCTGCCGACTAAATAAGAATTCCCTCTGATAAAGCAAAAGGTTTGTCGTATGCGCCCTGAGATGTCAGATAAGATTAAAGTAGTGGTTATGAAATAGTTCAACGCTAGTTTCTTAGCTGCCACCTCTTATCTGCAGTGGGTTGCTAATGTGGTTCCAGTACCTAAGAAAGATGGTAAAGTACAAATGTGTGTGGATTACAGAGACTTGAACAGGGCAAGCCCCAAGGATGACTTCCCGCTTCCCCATATCGATTTTATGGTTGACAACACCGCACAACACAAAGTCTTTTCCTTGATGGATGGTTTCTCTGGCTTTAATCATATCAAAATGGCACCTGAAGACATGGAGAAGACAACCTTTGTTACATAGTGGAGCACTTTCTGCTACAAGGTGATGCCATTTGGGTTGAAGAATGTCGGGGCAACTTATCAGCGAGCTATGGTAGCTCTATTCCATGACATGATTCACCATGAGATAAAGGTTTACGTCGATGACATGATAGCCAGGTCTCAAACTGAGGAAGAACATCTTGATCATCTACAAAAGTTGTTTGATAGATTGAAGACGTACAAGCTGAGGTTAAATCCGAACAAGTGCACCTTCGAGGTAAGGTCTGGGAAGCTTCTGGGATTCATTGTCAGTGACAAAGGTATTCAAGTTGATCCTGCAAAGGTGAAGGCCATACAAGAGATGTCGGCTCCCCGTACTTAGAAGGAAGTTAGAGGTTTCTTGGGACGCCTAAATTACATTGCCCGATTCATTTCACATCTGACTGCTACTAATAAGCCGATCTTCAAGCTTCTGAAGAAAGATCAAGTGGTAAAGTGGAATGACGAATGCCAGGTAGCCTTTGCTAGAATCAAACAATATCTCCAAGAGCCTCCTATTCTGATGCCTCCGACTAAAGGAAGACCTTTGATAATGTACTTAATAGTGCTAGATAATTAAATGGGGTGTGTGTTGGGGCAACATGACGAGTCTGGTCGAAAAGATCACGTAATATAATACCTTAGCAAAAAGTTTACCGACTGTGAAACACGATACTCACTGCTCGAGAAAACTTGCTGCGCTTTGTCATGGGCTGCTCTCCGACTTAGACAATATATGTTGACCCACACTACTTTGTTGATATCTAAGATGGATCTGATCAAGTACATTTTCGAGAATCCCGCTCTCTCTGGAAGGATAGCAAGATGGAAAATGATCTTAACCGAGTACGACATCCAATACACAACTAAAAGAGTAATCAAGGGAAGTGTGTTAGCTGATCATTTGGCACATCAAGCCGTGGATGACTACCAGACCATGAATTTTGAGTTCCCAGATGAGAAGATCATGTTAGTAACCGACTATGAAAAACTTGGACCGGATGAAGGACCTGAGGAAGGATCCTGATGGTCTATGTTTTTTAATGGAGCCTCAAATGCACTGGGTAACAGCATTGGCACTGTAATTATATCTCCTGAGGGCTGTCATACTCCGTTCACTGCCCGATTATGTTTCAACTGTACCAACAACATGGCAGAGTATGAAGCATGTATCATGGGTCTTAGAGTTGCAATTGACCTAAGGATCAAGTTCTTGAGTGTATTATGGGACTCCGCTTTGGTGATAAGTCAGATCAAAGGCGAGTGGGATACGACATTGCTGCCGCATTTTGAAAAGATCACCTTTGAACATTTCCAACGATAAGAGAATCAGTTAGCAGACACGCTAGCTACTATGTCGTCAATGTTTAAGGTCAGGGGGGACAATGAAGCTCCCCTAATCACTATTGAGAGGTTACATGAACCGGCATACTGCTGTGAGATCGATACTGAGGAGGTAGCTGACAAACCTTGGTTTCATAAGGTGAAAAGGTATCTCGAGGATCAAGAATACCCTGAGGGGGCATCTGTCAATGATAATAAATTTCTGAGAAGGTTCGCTGCAAAGTTCTTCCTCAGCAATGGAATCCTCTATAAGAGCAATCATGACTCTACCTTATTGTGGTGTGTAGACAAGAGCGAAGCAGAAAGGATTATGGCAGACCTACACGAAGGTACCTTTGGCACTCATTCCAGTGGGCATACCATGGCAAAAAGATCCTACGGTCAGGATACTATTGGTCCACTATGGAAGCTGACTATCATCAACATTCTCGAACCTTTCACAAGTGCCAAATCTACGCCAATAAGGTGCATGTACCTCTCGTCCCCTTGAACGTTTTGATGGCTCCCTGGCCCTTTGCAATGTGGGGCATTGACATGATTGGAGAAATCAGACCTACCGCGTCCGACGGACATCGCTTCATCCTAGTGGCCATTGATTACTTTACAAAGTGGGTTGAGGTTGCCTCCTCTGCTACGGTTCCTAAGAATGTGGTGGCACGGTTCATCAAGCATAATCTGGTTTGTAGGTATGGTATCCCTGAGAGAATCATCACGGATAACGGTACTAATCTCAACAACTCAATGATCATTGAACTCTGTAAACAGTTCAAGATTCAGCATCACAACTCTTCTCCTTACCGGCCAAAGATGAATGGTGTTGTCGAAGCTGCTAACAAGAATATCAAAAATATCATACAAAAGATGATTGTGACATACAAAGACTGGCACGAGATGTTATCGTTTTCTCTTCACGGGTACCATACTTCAGCACGTACGTCGACAGGGGAAACACCCTATTCTCTGATATATGGCATGGAGGTTGTCCTACCCATAGAGGTCCAGATCCCTTCTCTACGGATTATGAAGGATGTGGGTTAGAGTGAAGACAATTGGATCCAGAATCAACTTGATCAATTGAACTTAATCGACGAGAAAAGACTTACTGTTGTCTGCCATGGTCAAATGTATAAGAAACGGATGATCAAGGCCTTCAACAAGAAAGTCAGACAACAAGTGTATCAAGTACGGGGATCTAGTAATCAAGTGTGTCATACTTCCGCAAGGTGATCCCAGGGGAAAATGGACTCCCACCTATGAGGGACCATTTCTAGTCAAAAACATATTTTCCGGTGGGGCCATGATTCTGACCACAGTGGATGGTGACGACCTTCCACACCCTGTCAATGCGGACATAGTGAAAAGATACTACGCATAATAAAGACCCGCTAGGTTGACATACCTAGGCAAAAATAAGGGCATCCCGGCGAACCAAAAGGGTTCGGTCAAAAATTAGGGATAAAAAATGAAAAAATATGTACACTGGGTAATTCGAAAACCCGAAAGGGCGGCTTGGGCAAAAAAGGGTATCCCGGTGGACTGAAAACCCGAAAGGGCAGTCCATGAAAAAGTTAGGGATTAAAGCGTATCACTATGTCCCATTGGATCACCTTGCGATCAGACTTCAGTAATCAGATATCAAGCTCAAACGATGCCGATTAATCCATTCAGCTTCGGACAAGCAGCAAAGTGATGAGATGCTCGAAGACATAAGGGAAATAGCAGAATTGAAACCCAATGGGATAACTACACCTAGCTGTTTCTTTTTTGTACACAATTTCTATAATAATTTCCATTTTTACGGCAACATTCTCTCACTAGAGCGGCAGCCTCCTTATAAAAAATGCCTGTTATAGGAAAATTTCAAATCAATACAAAGCGTCTTTTAAGTACAAAACTCTGTGTTTGTTTTTTCGTTTTCTGTTTCTTTGCAAAAACGTCCAATGTTTTATTCTTGACATATGCATTTGAATATGATTACTGTTCATAAATATCTACATATAAAACAGAAAGACAGTTACTAAGAACTCAAAGAAACCGGTACAAAACCTAAATATCAACAGTTACCCCGTCCATCATAGTACAAGGGGCAGAGACAGTTGGAAGCGAAGTCACTATCACGTATAAGCCAGTGATACCTATACTCCCTGCAGAGCCGAGACAACCAAGGTCCGACCTCCGTATCCCCAAGCAGGAATTCCTTCCCCAGTGGGTTCATTTAGAAAGTTGATATCTGCATTCCCCAGCTGAGTTTTATAGCCATATAAAGCCATTTCCCGAGCAGAGTTTATTTCTCTGACAGCGGAGGCTCAATCTCCAACAGAGCTCTTCTCTCCAGCAATGGAAGTTCATCCCCAGCTGAGTTTATTTCTCCATATCAGCAGATCTTCCAAACAAAGTATCTCTCTTCCCCACATAATCATTCCCCCGCAGGGTTATTCTCAGACAAAGTCTCCTCCCACAGAATGTTCTCAAGCAGAATGGATGCAAATCTCCAGCTAATCAGCTTCGGTCATTATCCCCAGTGGAAACGAAGAACTCAACTCCTCATACTCTCTAGCAGTAGTCCAGGATTTATTTTCCCCAGTTAGAGAATATCATAATAGCATTTCATATCCATAAATCATGGCATGCGCATACATATTATATGTCACAATCTCATTTATTTTGAGAACATCATTACTCAATGCATTTCATACATCATGACATTGCATACGACTAACTCTTTACCTTTCAAGGAAATATGCAATCAAGTTCTCACGAGTTTTTCTGCTTCAGTCAAACCGATACCAAGGTTTCTATTTCAGTTGTAGATATTCCAACATTTTCTCTAGTTCAGTCAAACTGACACTAAGGTTTATATTCTAGTAGAAGATGTGTTAAGACTTTCGTCTGGGTCAGCCGAATTGCCGCTAAGATTCCCCTGATTTCTATGCCAATCAAAGTTAATCTGAGACCTCTCCCGGGATCAGTCAAATTGATAATAAGATTTCTCTCCCAGTTGAAGTTCTCACAAGTTTTCACTAGTTCAGTCAAATCGATACTAAGATTTCTATTCCAGTTTAAGCTATGAAGCCCGAAAATCGACCGGATAATATCTTGATTTCTCCAAATACTACGAAGCCTAGAATTGACCAGATAGTGGTATATCTTAAATTCAAGCTATGAAGCCCGGAAATTGACCGGATAACAACTTAATTTCCCCATCATACTGTGAAGCCTAGAAATCGACCGGATAACAATACAAGATACTATGAAGCCTGGATTGACCAAATAGTGGTATATCTCAGATTTAAGCTATGAAGCCCAGAAATCGATCGGATAATATCTTGATTTCTCCAAAATACTATGAAGCCTGGAATCGACCAGATAGTGGTATAAGACACCGTGAAGCCTGGCGCACGACCAGATAACGGTATAAGACACTATGAAGACTGGAGCACGACCAAATATCGGCAAGAGACATTGTGAAACCTAGAGCACGACCAGATGACAGTATGAGGTACTGCGAAGCTTGGAATTCAACCAAATAGCAGTTTACCCTGCCAATTACTATGAAGCCCGGAAATTGACCGGAGATTAGTATGCCTTAAATCCCAGTTGAAACCCAAATGCGACCGGATAACCACTTAATTCCTTCTGAAGCTTAGAACACGACCATATAAGAATTGAGAAATTGCAAAGCCTGGAGCACGACCAGATAATAAGTTTAATATCATCTCCCTAGTAAGTCACTGTAAAACCTGGAGCACGACCAGATAGCAGTCAGTCTTATTATCCTCAGCAAATCACTGTAAGGCCTGGAGCACGACCAGATAGCAGTCAGTCTTATTATCCTCATCAAATCACTATAAGGCCTGGAGCACGACCAGATAGCAGTTAATTTCATCTCCTCGACTAAGAGATGATTCCCCAATAGAGTAACGGATAACTGAAGCTCCTAAAATTATATTTCTCCCAAGACAGAGACCGACATTCTTCAGCAGATTCCTCCTCAACGACAGGAACAAGAATTCTCATCAAAGGAATATCTCGGGAAATCAACATCCTCTAGATGGAATCTTTAATCCCATCTCTGATGATTCTCCGTCATATCTTTTGGATGGCATCTTTAAGCCCATATACGGTGACCTTCCGTCATCTCCTCCAAATGGAATCTGTAAGCCCATTCCTAATACTACCTACACAGTCCAGCACCATCTCAGACGAGTGCAAATTTCTGGGCACTCTAGTGTTCAATCATCTTCCACCTTTAGATTACGAAAGGCAGACAGCCAATCTACATCCTCAGGTTTAAGAAGATTGAACAAGGGCAATTGTTGTACCCTAAAATTTTCCCTCTCATTTTATTCAACACATGCCCATTGAGGTCCTCAATTTGCTCAAGGATGCCCAAGAGTTGACCAGACAAACTCTCTCCTAAGGCAATGTACCTAAAACTAGGGTTTCCATTTTCATCAGGGTGTGGGAGCTCCAAAGGTCCCAAATTCTTTCCATGGTCCTAATATGTTCTCAATATCATCCATGCCAAGTTGCATGCCTTTCACAAGAAGTTTTCTCAGTCAACTGCTCAGATGCCTGAAAATCAACTATACTAGGTCAAAAGTCAACGGTGGCCCACATACAGTCAAACTTCAAGATTTTTGGTCAACATTTTGAAGTGATATTCATCATTTGATCAAGGGTTGATCATGATTCCCCAAGGAATGCCCCAAATTCATCAAAACCCAAAAGTTGCTAAATTAGGGTTTCATAGGAAAAGTCAACCAAACTTTGACCAAGCATGACTCCTTCATACTTTATCATAAATCTTCCATCCAAGGCTCATTTTGAAGAGGATGAAATTCCCTACAAGTAATCTTCATCCCATAAGTTCAAAATATGCACTCATCAAAAGATATGAATTTCTACATTATAGGTCCTTTTGAAAAGTCAACAAAAACACCTTTTGGGTCAGAGCTTCTTACATGAACATGGAAGACCAAATTGAGATGAGACCAAAAGGGTTGTTTAGGGGACATCATAATATTTCTAAAAAGTCAAAGAACACCTCTATAGGGTTAAAATTGGAGGAGATGTGCCTTGTCAAAGTTAACCATTTTTGCAAAATTTCCAAAAGTCAAATGTGCTCAAAAATACATTTTTTGTCAAATGGGCCTAGTTTTTTTATGATTGAATCTTGCTTGTGACATGGTCCACGACCTAAATCAGCATCTACACTTTATTTTCTTCATTATTTATTTTATTTGGATTTTTTATTATTTAAAAATCAAATTAAATCAAATAAATTACAAAAAATGTAAAAGATTGATTTTTGATCTGATTTTTTGTAGGAATCAAATCCAACCAAGCTAGCATATCATATCCAAATCGTGCAAGGGTTGATTGAAGCAAAAATAACATGATTTTGGTTGTTTTAGAAAGATATAATACAAAAGAAAAATCAAATTCAATCTCCTTAATCTTCAAATATACAAGGCATTTTTGTTGACGTAATTTGTTCTAATATATATGCTGAACAAGAACAATGCAAAAAAACAAGGATTGCAGGTCGTGAGAGCACAAAGAAAAACTAAAAAAATTGATAAAAAGTGGTGATCTATTTTCCAACTTAGAGGACGATTCAAAGCATTCTAAGACTACAAATAGACTCCTGGACATCTCCAGAACGTGTTTCAATCCAGTGCATGCATCCTCACGCCCATAATCGCCCCCTAGACGTCACACGATTTGCGTTTTTTTCAGATTCAATTACTATGTTTCTTGCATCATGAACATATTTTAATGGTATATTTATGCTTGTTGTTATGTTTGCAACATGACTGAACAATTTAATTGAAGTTTTGATTCATGTATACATAATTGCCATGGCTAGGGTTTTCATGGTCATTTTAGGGTTTTTCCATACAGGTTAAATTGGCCCAAGAAAAGGGTACCATGATGCTCGTGGCATCAATACGAGTTGACTCATGTACTCACCCTTAATTTATCATGTGTTTTCCTGATTTTTGAATCTTGCAGGGTTTTAGCTATGGAGTCCTGGCCGTAGGTAAAATTATTTAACCTAAAGCGACGTACAGGGGAAGAAGAAGATACGTGACTGATGACCATTGGTCTATTTGAATCTGGCGCGCATTTTTTCTTAGCCACTTGGTTTTATATATTATTCATTGGTTTTACTATATTGACAAATAAGAACAGGTACCCCAGTGGTGAAGCGTGCATTTGGAAATGTAGAGGACATGGGCTCGATCCCAGGTCCCAGCATTTTCTTTATTTTCTAACTTTGTCCCAATAGATCATGTGCATACACGTCCTAGGAGTCCACCATGCACCATATTATCCGACCAATGGATTCGTAATCAGTCCAGATCTGACGCCCAACGCTCAAGGCGTACCATGGACCATCAGAAAGAGCATCACACTGAAGCTAACGCAAGGATTGGGCTCAGTCATCTTGGGCTTGACAAATTCAACATTGCACCCCCTAGATTGCTCACAAAACAGGTCCATCTTTTTTCTTTTCTTATTTTAATTCTTATTTTTTATTGTTTACTTAATTTCTTTTTTCTTTACAAAATAACAAAAATCATTTTTCATTAAATCAAAAAATCACAAAAACCTAAAAAAATCTTTTTCATAAAAAAATATTTTTGTTTCTTTAATTAATTAATTACACTAATTATTTAGGGCAATTTAATTATTTTTTCTATATAATTTAAATAAATTAGAAATTAGGGTTTTAGTTTGTACATAACATAATTCAATTTTTTTTCTCAAAAATAACCTAATTAATTTTTCTCAACAAAATAATAATAACCTAAATATTTTTCAATTAGATTTTTAGGGTTCTTTAATTCTCGCGTTTAAATCGCTGCACACATTTTAATTCTTTTTTCTATTATTGTATCTGTTTCGGTTTTGTAATAGATTTAATTAGGGTTTTAAACTTCCGCATTTTTATTTACAGTCGAGATAATTATGTATCGGCGAAAGCCCTATAATAGCTAGGACCTTTAAAGTTTCCCCACTTTTAATTTCCGCAAACTATAAACTGCTTAGATGTATGTTAATAGGTTTGTATGGAAAGACTGACTGAAAATAAAAACAGTAGATCACCTTAATTGTGCAAAGATTAAATAACTGTAATCAAACACATGCACATGCTCACTCCTAGGGTTTGCCTCACTCGGTTGCCTCGGAAATAATGGTCGTGTCCCTCGAATGTAGGAATACCTTAGCAATGACCCGCGATTCAAATTCATCATAAAGATCATAGTCCTTACTTGTCCCTCGAGTTGCCTACGAATTGATCTTATGACGATAGTCCCTTCGAAACGCTAAGGTATCCTTACTTGTTGCCTTCAGTGACCATTTCGTCCCTTCGAACGTCCCTTTAAAACTCTAACGACGGTGCTACCTATTTCTCAATAATGGGATAGTATTTTCTAAAGGAAAATGAACAGTCTTTTTCGAGTAGGTAGATTAGTTCCTAGGTACTTGCTCAAAACAAATAAACTTTTTCACACCAAACACTTTTCGAACAAAGTTTTCAAAAACAACTTCGTAACACTCTTGAGGACAGAAACAAGGGTTAAAACGAAGTAAAACAAAACTTTTCAAAACAAGCACACACAAGCAATTTCAAAATGAGCAAGTACCTAAGAGCCCATGGAAAACCATGGATAGAAAGGGTGCTAACACCTTCCCTTTCTATAATCTACCCCCGTACTCAGAAACATTCTCGAAAAAGGTTTTTTCTGTTATTTTTCCTTTTCCTGATTGGATAAAATAAAAGTTGGTGGCAACTCTTGCTTACCGTGACATTTTGCAAACAAAAAACACAAACCAGTATTAACAGTCGGTTTTGCCACCGTATCACACCATAGATCGGGAATACTAGAGAATATCTGTGTGAGAAAGTGACATTATCCTTTGCAACCAGCCCAAACCTTCTTCATTCTTCAGTATTGTTTTAGGGAGGTGAGAAATAAGCCACCTCGAAAGCAGTGGCACACAACACATAACAATCCCTCTTTTCTTTGTGGTACGCGTGTGGAAGGTATGCAAGATATCTCCGAGTAAAGTGGGCACAGGGTTGCGAGCTAGGATGATCTTGATAGCATTCATATCTATGAGTAAGTCTGGATTAGGGAATAGTACTAACCCATAGATGAGAAGGGCCAAGACCTCCTCAAAAGCCTGGAAGTCCAAATCATCCCCAAACAACTGAGCCTTCTCTATCACGAACTTGGCTAGAAAACCCTTAACTTCTCTTCTTATTTCCAAATTGGATACAACGTCGGGCCATTTCAGGTGTAAAGGTGTTGTAATGATATCCGACTTTAGAGCTTCTTCCAAACTGGTGAAAAGCAACTGATCCAAAATAGGTATACCTAATATCTGAGAGAACTCTTCCATGGTGGGTACCAACTGATAGTATGGAAAGGTGAAGTAATGGTGCTTAGGGTCAAAGAATTGAAAGAGCACACTCATTATCTTCTTATCAAAACTTGAGGTAACCAGATTGAGGAGTCGACCATAGTTCTTGGTGAATGAAGAACTCTCGGAAACCCTGGATACTAGTTCTTTGAGTTGAAGAGGTATTCTCACAAAGTTGATTCGGATGGTATTTCAACGAGCGGAAGCCATGATCTGCAAAACAGAATAAACATAAATTCCCCTAATCCTTGAAATGGGTAGTGTAATGAAGAATGAATGTTTATGATGCATGATGTCATGTTTAACCACACACAAGCAAAGCACACAAGACCTTAGGTTTAAGCTTGCATAGGGTTTATAGGTAAATACCCTCTTAAAGTTTAGTTGGTTTCAAACCTGTCCTAGAAATAGTAACCGGGTCCTAAGGAGTCTCAATATCACTGATCTTTCTTTATCGGTATTATTTTAATTTAGCAATCTTTTCTGTAAAATCAAGCTTCACAAATAAGCTTTGTTTTGATGAAGACAAACCATGGCTAACAAAGAAGGAAAATACTTATGATCAAAGCTCAAAGCATCTAAGGATAATATCTTCATTCAAAGCTCCCAACAACTTTAAAGGTATAATAATATTATCTACTTTTATCTTAAGATATAGATGCTCAAAAATGAAAAAGAAATGTTTAAGAATCATTACTCAAGCTTTTCAAAGATAAAATTTCATTTTTCTCTTGCATGCAATCGATTTACATCTTAGTGCAATCGATTGCACACTTTAAAATTTCAGATCTTTTGCTTCTATTTCTCAGTGCAATCGATTTACATTGCCTATGCTATCGATTGCATACCTAACTTTTCAAAACGTTTGCTATTGTTTCTCAGTGCAATCGATTTACATTGCAAGTGCAAACGATTGCACTCACTTACTTTTTGCTACTGACTTTGCATATTGCACTCTTAATGATTTTGAAAAAATAGCTGTTAAAACCTCGTGCAATCGATTTACACCAAGAGTGCAATCGATTTCATACTGCAAGAATTTGAAAATAGGATATTTGTTCATGCCTGTTCATCATGTCTTTTCATTACATCTTTTCACTCAAACTTGGCATTTTTTCATGATACATTTTCAGAACTTCATGATGTTTCAAAAGGGTGTTATGAACATATAAATATTCAATTTCAAAATCAGATCTAATACCTTCTTCCATAAATATTTCCTGAAATTTCAAAATACAAACTCAAGCATTTTTCATTTTCATGCATAAGTTTTCTGCACATTTTCATACTTTAACAAATAGAAAACTTTGAGCAAATATATCTTGAGTCTTTGTACAATATTATTATTGGAAGAAGAAGATTATACATTGTTAAATCACTCTAAGTGATCAATATTACTCTACTCACTCAAACTTACAAATTGATATTTACTTACTTAATTTCCAGGATTGTTGGAATTAAGTTTAAGTGTTTTTGTTGAAATCTTGTCTTTCCAAAGTTATTGGATACAAGTGTAGTTACATTGAGAGGATAGTTCTCATAGGTAACTTAGTGAAAATCCAAGAGGATTGTTCTTGGTTTGTTTGGTAGTTCTTGTTTAAGTTTTCCACAATAAGGAAATCTCTTTCATGTTGAAAGAGGACTGGAGTACTCTCGGACTGTGAGGGGAACCAGGATATATCGCCCGTGTCTCTTTATTTTTCTGCATTTTTAAGCTTTCCTAAACTCACTTATAACCAGAAAAATAAGAACCATCATCACTAAAAACCAGAATTTTTAAAGTACCTAATTCACCCCCCCCCCCCCCCACCTCTTAGGCGCACTTCATACTTACAATTGGTATCATAGCAGGTTATAGGGAACCTGCTCCTAAAAGATCCAGAATGGCTTCCACAAATTAAAATCCCTTTTTCAGAGATGGTGGTAGTAACAACAAGCCTCCTCTATTTTGTGGTGAATATTTTGACTTCTGGAAAATACGCATGAAGGCACATCTAGAAGCACAAGGAGAAGAAATATGGGATGCCGTCGAAAATGGTCCATTTATCCCTATAACGGTAATCAATGGTGTCGGCTCATCAAAGATTAAAACTTCATGGGAAGATGGTGATAAGAAGAAAGTTCTCTATGACAAAACGGCAATAAACCTTCTTCAAGGTGCACTTAGCATGGACGAATTCTTCCGTGTCTCGGCATGCAAAACAGCAAAGGAAATATGGGATACCTTGGTACAAACTCATGAAGGAACGGTTGAAGTAAAAAGATCAAGACTAAATACCCTAAGTCAAGAATACGAATTATTTCGAATGCAGCCCAGAGAAACCATTCTTGACTTACAAAAGAGATTTGTGCACTTGACCAATCATCTAAGTGCTCTTGGTAAAACTCTTACGAATGATGAATTAAATCTGAAAGTACTTAGGTCCTTAACTAGGGAATGCCAACCAAAGGTAACGGCAATTTCAGAAAAGAAAAGTCTCTCCAACATGACATCCGCGACATTATTTGGGAAACTTCAAGAATACGAAACGGAACTCGAAAGACTTGAAAAGCATGAAAATAAAGAGGAGAAATCCAAGAATATTGCTTTGAAGATAGACTCCAAGGAAGTTGAAAAGGAAAACAATCTAGAAGAAGATGAAAACTTCATGCTTCTTGTTAAAAGGCTTGGTAAGTTCTTCGGTAGAAATGACAAACCTTTTTCTCATTCAAAAGGAAAGAAACAATTTCATAAAAAGGAAGGCTCCACATCAACACAAGAAATCACATGTTATGAATGTGGTAAGCAAGGTCATATCAAGCCGGATTATCCAAAACTCTCCAAGAAAGGTGGCTTCAAAAGCAAGAATGGATTCAAGAACAAAAAGGCTCATGTCACATGGGAGGACAATGAAATAAGTTCCTCATCCGATTCCGATAGTGATGATAGTGCAAATATAGCATTGATGGCCTCACACCATTCCGATGATGAAGAAAATGAGGTTAGTAATGAATTTTCTCTTTTTGATAGTGATGTACAAGGTGCTATAGATGAACTATTGAATGAATGCAAAATTCTGTATAAAACCATTTCATCACAAAAGAAACAAATTTCATCCTTAGAAGAAAAATATGTTTCAATGGAAAAAGATTTCAAAGAAGAAAAACAAAAATCAAGTGATGAACAAAAACAGAATTTTGTATGCAAAAATTGTGATTCACTCTCTTTCCAAATTGTCCAATTAAAAAGAGTCATTGAAAGATATGAGAAAGGCCAAATTGGATTGGAAGGTGTTCTTAGCCAACAAAGATACTCCAATGATAAAAGTGGACTTGGATATTCAAAGTTTTCAAAACCAAGTTCTAACAAAACTATCTTTGTTAAGGCTAATGATCAATCATCCAAAGAGAAAGTGAACAAACCTAAAATAGTTCGTCATTATCCTAAAAAGAAAACATTTCCAAAGAAGAAATATTATCCTTCTGGATATAAAAGTAACTTTGAACCTACTTGTTTTTATTGTGGTATTAAAGGCCATACACCTAATGCTTGCTATGTTAGAAATTTCAGTGTGGCAAGTGGGCATTATATATGGGTACAGAAAGGCACTAATTATGAAGGACCCAAAGCAACTTGGGTACCTAACAAAACCTAATTTGTTTTGCAGGTATGCTTGAAGACCACATGTAATGTTTGGTATCTTGATAGTGGTTGTTCAAAGCATATGACAGGAGATATAAACCAATTTTCACATCTAGCATTAAAGGTCAAGGGTTTTGTAACTTATGGAGACAATGATAAAGGAAGAATCCTAGGAGAAGGCAAAATTGGTGCTCCACCTTTCACATTCATTGAAGATGTTCTTTATGTTGAAGGACTAAAGCACAATCTTCTAAGTATTAGCCAACTATGTGACAAAGGCTTCAAAATCAATTTCACCAAGGATGAATGTTTGATAGAAGATGAAGTCACTCATGAGGTTATACTTAAAGGTAAAAGAATCAATAATATATTCATGATTTCCCTTGATGATCCATCTTTGAAGGTTAAATGTCTCATGGCGAACAATGATGATTCATGGCTTTGGCACAAAAGAATTGCTCATATTCATATGGAAAACTTGAATAAATTAATCAAGCATGATCTTGTCATTGGTTTGCCTAAGATAAATTTCGTCAAATATAGACTATGCGATGCTTGTCAAAAGGGGAAACAAACTAGATCAACTTTAAAATCTAAGAATGTGGTGTCCACTACAAGGCCACTACAATTGTTACATATGGATCTATTTGGTCCATCGAGAACAAGGATTTTCGGAGGTAATTTATATGCTTTGGTTATTGTTGACGATTTCTCTAGATATACTTGGACATTCTTTTTAGTGCAGAAAAGTGATGCATTCAACGCGTTCAAGAAGTATGCTAAACAAATTCAGAATGAGAAGTCTCTAACAATTGCCTCAATAAGAAGTGACCATGGCAGAGAATTCCAAAATTCTATATTTGAAGAATTCTGTGGAAAACATGGAATATCTCACAACTTCTCGGCACCTAGGACTCCACAACAAAATGGAGTGGTTGAAAGAAAGAATAGGTCTCTTGTGAAACTTGCTAGAACAATGCTTAGCGACTTAAATCTTCCAAAATACTTTTGGGAGGATGCGGTGAGCACGGCATGTTTTGTTAGCAATAGAGTTAACATTAGACCAATCTTAAAGAAAACTCCATATGAACTCTTCAAAGGGAGAAAACCAAACATTGCTTTCTTTCATATCTTTGGGTGCAAATGCTTTGTCCTAAACAATGACAAAGATAATTTGGGTAAGTTTGATGAGAAATTCGATGAAGGTATTTTCCTTGGTTACTCACTCTCTAGTAAAGCATATAGAATTTACAACAAAAGAACTTTGACTATTGAAGAATCTATGCATGTTTCTTTTGATGAAACTAACCCCTCCAAGGAGGATAATATTGTTTGTGATAATGATGATGAAATTTTAGAAGGTCCTCAAGAAAATTCTTCCAAGGATCAACCCATTCAACTCGAAGAATCACCTCAACAAGAATCGAATCTCAATGATCTACCAAAAGAATGGAGAACTCGTAGAGATCATCCTATTGATAAAGTAATTGGTGATATAAGTCAAGGTGTGTCTACAAGATTAAATCTCAAGGATGCTGGCCTAAACATGGCGTTTGTCTCTCAAATTGAACCTTCCAAAGTTGATGAAGCTTTAGGCGATGACCAATGGATCATAGCTATGAAAGAAGAATTGAATCAATTTGAAAGGAATCAAGTTTGGGAACTCGTCCCTAGGCTAAGCAACAAACACATTATTGGAACAAGATGGATGTTCAAAACCAAACTTGACGAGAATGGAATAATTGTTCGCAACAAAGCAAGATTGGTAGCACAAGGCTATAATCAAGAAGAAGGAATAGACTTTGAAGAAACTTTTTCTCCAATTTCAAGGTTAGAAGCTATTCGTCTCTTACTTGCCTATGCTTGTTCATTAAATTTTCAGCTTTTCCAAATGGATGTTAAAAGCGCATTCTTGAATGGATATATCACTGAAGAAGTCTATGTTAAGCAACCCTAGGGTTTCGAAGACTTCAAGAATCCATCTCATGTATTTAAATTGAGAAAAGATCTCTATGGATTGAAACAAGCACCAAGGGCATGGTATGATCGTTTAAGAAACTTCTTATGCGAAAAAGGTTTCGAAAAAGGCAAAGTTGACAAGACTCTATTTATCAAGAAAATCAAAGATGACACCTTGCTAGCACAAGTCTATGTTGATGACATCATCTTTGGTTCTTCAAATCAAGAAATGTGTAAAGAATTCTCATCAATCATGCAAGGAGAATTTGAAATGTCCATGATGGGTAAAATGAACTATTTTCTTGGACTTCAAATCAAACAACTAAGAGATGGCATCTTCATCAACCAATCCAAATATTGCAAGAAACACTTGAAAAGGTTTGACATGGATAACTGTAAGGAAATGTCTACACCAATGGGTTCTGGTTCTTATGTTGATCAAGATGAATCAGGTGTTTCCATCGATATCACTAAATATCAAGGTATAATTGGCTCCTTATTGTATTTGACGGCAAGTCGTCCTGACATAATGTTTAATGTTTATCTTTGTGCCCGCTTTCAAGCTAACCCAAAGGAATCTCATCTCACAGAAGTAAAGAGGATCATGAAGTATCTCAAAGGAACAACAAATGTCGGACTGTGGTATCCTAAAGGTAGTGTCTGCAACTTAATTGGTTATTCTGACGCGGATTATGCAGGGTGTAAAACGGATAGAAAGAGAACAAGTGGTACTTGTCACATTCTTGGTAATGCATTAGTATCATGGGCCTGCAAGAAACAAGAATGTGTTGCTCTAAGCATGGCCGAATCTGAATATATTGCAGCGGGTAGTAGTTGCGCTCAAATTTTGTGGCTAAAACAAAAACTTCGTGACTACGGACTCGATCTAGGGTGCATTCCTCTAAGATGCGACAACACCAGTGCAATTAACATTACAAAGAATCCCGTCATGCATTCAAGAACTAAACATATAGACATTCGACATCATTTTCTCCGTGATCATGTTCTTCAAGGAGATATCGAGGTAACCTTTGTAGATACTCATAATCAGCTTGCCGATATCTTCACCAAACCTTTGGCAAAAGAACCTTTCTACAAAATTCGTCGAGAGCTCGGCATACTTGACGAATGCGACTTATAAGGTGCATTCTACCCTTGATATAATTTTTTATATATGTTTTATACATGCTATATATGAATTTATGTTGTGATACTTAAATTTTTAAGAAAAATTTGGTTTTGGACAATTTTTGTTGATGCAAATCGATTGCACAAAGAGTGTCAATCGATTACACAAAGAGTATTTTCAATTATGTCCATTCTGTTTCATGTGCAAATCGATTGCACTATGTGCGTTTTTGGTTATTTTTTATTCTATTTGTGTGCAAATCGATTGCACGTGGTATGTCAATCGATTGCACGTACTGAAATTTGCTTTTATGACAGAAAAATAATGTTGGTCAGAATTCCTCTCTCATATTCCCAAGCCAAATACACTTAAATTCTAATAAATCATTCCCTACCTACCCAAATCACTTCCAAATCTCAGCTCACAAAATCTTTCTCTCTCACAAAACCTAAAAACCCCAAAACCCCAAAACTCCATATCCATGGCTTCAAGAACAAAGAGAAAGGCTTCAGTTTCAGATAAATGGAAAAAGAAGGTTGATTCAACATCCAATCCATTGCTTTCAACTCTCACCGAAGAGCAAGAAGCCAGATTTATCAAAGACTTTCAAAGGAAAATAGTATCCAACCCCAAGTATGGTATACTCTCCTCCTTTCCTCAAGAATGTTTTTCCTTTCAGAACGATCTAGTTGTGTATGGTCTGGAACCCTTGATTTCTTCGTTCAGTCCATACTACCCGGATTTGGTAAGAATGTTTTTCAGCAATCTAACACCCCTCAAAGGCAAAATGGTCACATATGTGTAGGGCACTCGTATCTCTCTAAAGGTTGTTGGTGAGATCCTTCATATTCCTTTCACTGGAAGTTCCCTATATGATCCTGAAAACGAGATATGGAATTGTTACCAAAAAAAGGAGTTCTTTTACAGCATTGGGCGGTTAAGTGAAGCTAAATTTCGTGCCAAACGGATTCGTGGTATTGGCGGAGTAATTCCATCCAGAGACTCCTGGAGTGCAGGTAACCTCCATATAGACGATCGCTTATATCATTATTTTCTAGTCTATATCTTGTTTCCAAGAGATGGAAACCATTGCACGGTTACCGACTTCGAAATGCAGCTTATTTATGAAAGGAAGAAAGGAGTAAATGTAAACTGGGCAAGGATGATCATGGTGCATATGCGCAGAGTGGATGAAAAGTCTAAATTCCTTCCATATGCTTATTTTGTCACTTTGATTATGGAAGAATTTGGTGTGGATTTCATTGGTTTTGAAAAGGTAAATATGGATCCCATCTAAACAAAATTTCAATTAAGAATGTTGACTACAGAATGGGTGTACATTTCAATCCGGAGACAAAGACCATCACCTACATTGGTAAAGATGTTGTTGGCAATGAAGAAAATAACCAAGAAGTTGAAGGCGGTGAAGTTGTGCCTCCTCCTCCTACTGCTCCCTCTGGTCCAAGCAATCAAGAGCTCATGGACTACATGTCTCAACAGTTTGCTTCCATGAACACCAACATCAACAATCAATGGAGTGCAATCAATGATTCCACTACAACCCGGATTAATGATTTTCGCTCGAATGTGAACCAACAATTCTCGTACCTTTATTCTCACATTCATATCCCACCATACGACCCAAATAATCCAGCTGCACCTCCTCCACATTATACAGAACCCCCATTTCAACAACAATTCCCGCATCAAGGCTCATGGTCTTATAACCATCCAGACATGCATAAACCTTAATGTTTTAGCTAACTGTTTTTTGTTATGTTCTAGTCTTGCTATTTCAATGTTTTGTTTGTTCAAATTTCTGTATAATTCTTAAACAATGTGTGTTAATGTTTTAATTCTACAATTTTCTCAATATATTGCTCTATTATTATCTGCTTTAGGCATCTTTCCCTTCTTTTTGATGATGTCAAAGGGGGAGAAAGATGTGTGGTACTTCATGCATGTATTTCCTGTGTCTAAATTTTCAAGGTACTCTCCAATCAAGATGAAGAATTACAAAGGATTCCAACCCTCTCCTACATAGGGGGAGTTTTGCATCTTATGGGGAGAAGCTCTTCCGGAAAGTACATCGCATAAAGCAAGATTGTTTGTCATCATCAAAAAGGGGGAGAATGTAAAATCAAGCTTCACAAATAAGATTTTTTTTATGAAGACAAACCATGGCTAACAAAGAAGGCAAAGATTTATGATCAAAGCTCAAAGCATCTAAGGATAATATCTTCATTCAAATCTCTCAACAACTTTAAAGGTATAATAATATTATCTACTTTGATCTTAAGATATAGATGCTCAAAAATGAAAAAGAAATGTTTAAGAATCATTACTCAAGCTTTTCAAACATAAAATTTCATTTTTCTCTTGCATGCAATCGATTTACATCTTAGTGCAATCGATTGCACACTTCAAAATTTCAGATCTTTTGCTTCTGTTTCTCAGTGCAATTGATTTACATTGCCTATGCAATATATTGCATACTAAAATTTTCAAAATGTTTTCTACTGTTTCTCAGTGCAATCGATTTACATTGCAAGTGCAATCGGTTGCACTCACTTACTTTTTGCTACTGACTTTGCATGCAATCGATTTACATTGATAATGCAATCGATTGCACTCTTAAAGATATTGAAAAAATAGCTGTTAAAACCTTATGCAATCGATTTACACCAAGGGTGCAATCGATTACATACTGCACGAATTTGAAAAATAGTAGCTTTGTTCATGCCTTTTCATCGTGCCTTTTCATTACATCTTCACTCAAACTTGGCATTTGTTTATGATACATTTTCTGAACTTCATGATGTTTCAAAAAGGGTGTTATGAACATATAAATATTCAATTTCAAAATCAGATCTAATATCTTTTTCCATAAATATTTCCTGATATTTCAAAATACAAACTCAAGCATTCTTCATTTTCATGCATAAGTTTTCTGCACATTTTCATACTTTAACAAACAGAAAACTTTGAGCAAATATATCTTGAGTCTTTGTACATTATTATTATTGAAAGAAGAAGATTATACATTGTTAAATCACTCTAAGTGATCAATATTACTCTACTCACTCAAACTCACAAATTGATATTTACTTACTTAATTTCCAGGATTGTTGGAATTAAGTTTAAGTGTTTTTGTTGAAATCTTGTCTTTCCAAAGTTTTTGGATGCAAGTGTAGTTACATTGAGAGGATTGTTCTCATAGGTAACTTAGTGAAAATCCAAGAGGATTGTTCTTGGTCCAAGAGGATTGTTCTTGGTTTGTTTGGTAGTTCTTGTTTAAGTTTGCCACAATAAGGAAATCTCTTTCATGTTGAAAGGGGACTGGAGTACTCTCGGACTGTGAGGGGAACCAGGATATATCGCCCGGTTATCTTTATTTTTCTGCATTTTTAAGCTTTCCCAAACTCACTTATAACCAGAAAAATAAGAACTATCATCACTAAAAAATAGAATTTTTAAAGTACCTAATTCACACCCCTCCTCTTAGGCGCACTTCGTACTTACAATTGGTATCAGAGCAAGTTATAGGTAACTTGCTCCTAAAAGATCCAGAATGGCTTCCGCAAATCAAAATCTCATTTTCAAAGATGGTGGTAGTAACAACAAGCCTCCTCTATTTTGTGGTGAATATTTTGACTTTTGGAAAATACGCATGAAGGAACATCTAGAAGCACAAGGAGAAGAAATATGGGATGCCGTCGAAAATGGTCCATTTATCCCTATAATGGTAATCAATGGTGTCGGCTCATCAAAGCCTAAAACTGCATGGGACGATGATGATAAGAAGAAATTTCTCTATGACAAAAAGGAAATAAACCTTCTTCAAGGTGCACTTAGCATGGACGAATTCTTTCGTGTCTCGGCAAAATAGCAAAGGAAATATGGGATACCTTGGTACAAACTCATGAAGAAACGGTTGAAGTAAAAAGATCAAGACTAAATACCCTAAGTCAAGAATACAAATTATTTCGAATGCAACCCAAAGAAACCACGCGGCGGCCCTGTATTCTCCTTGATTCAACACAAGGGATACTGATACCAACCAAAGTGTCACACCAACACAGCTATCGCTTCAACCATATCGGTCTATGCCATACAATCTCCACGATCTATTGTTGTTTACCTAAAAAGATACCCCAGATCCGGGTATAGGATCTTTACAAGAATACCCCAACAAACCCTCAAAGATAAAGCACTCAAAGCAAACAAAGAAGACAATTTTAAAATAACCTAGACCATAAGGTAAAACCCACTTTATAATGGTCTCCAGCAGAGCTGCCAGTTCTGTGATACGGTGGCAGAATCGACTGTTATACTGGTTTGTATTTTTTGTTCGTAAATGTCGCGGTAAGCAAGAGTCGCCATCGAATTTTCTTTTATCCAATAAGGAAAGGGTGAAAAGAACATAAAAGACCTTTTGAGAGTTTTCTGAGTAAGGGGGTATATTATGGAAAGGGAAGGTGTTAGCACCCTTTCCATCCGTGGTTTTCCACGGGCTCTTAGGTACTTGCTCATTCTTGAAAATTTTTTGTGTTTGTGTGTAAATTTTTTTGTTTGAAAATGCCTTAGTGTGACGATTCGCTTTATGATAACTCTTGTATCAGTCCTCAAGAGTGTGATAAAGAGGTTTGAAAACTTTGTTTGAAAATTATTTAAAAGTGTGGTGTGTAAAAATAATTGTTTGAGCAAGTAGCCAACAGTTATCTACCTACTCGAAAAAAAGTTTATTATTTTCCTCCTATCCTTTAGACAGTGTTATCCTACTATTAGTGAGTAGGTAGCCCTAGTCGTTGGATGTTTGAGGGACTATCAAAAGGGACGTACGGTCACTAAGGAAACTGGGCAAGAACTCTTAATAACTGTCCTAAAGTCCCAATATCACTTTTATAACCGAGGCAACAGTCGAGAGGGTCATCGAGGGACTAATGATCTCTTAGACTCAAGGACAACCACTAAGAATTCTCATGTTTCGAGAATTGTGACCGTAGTCGAAGGCAACCAAAGTGGGAGATACCCTAGGGCTGAGCATGTGCAAGTGTGCTTGATTCTGTTCATTTATCTTGCGCATTTACGGTTATCTATGTTCAATTAATCATTATCTTTCATGCAACCCTATTAACCATTTATCTAAGCAGTTTATCATGCGGGAAAATAAATTGCGGAAAAATAAAGTTCTTAACTATTACAGGGCTTTGGGGCAATTACATAATTAATGATTGAAAAGTAAAGTGCGGAAATTATAAACCCTAATTAAACTATTACAAACTGGGCGCATTTACATCAATAATAAAAAAGTAATCGAAAGGCAAAATAATAACGCGCGATAATCAAAACTGGAAAAAAGTTCAAAACCCTAAAAATCTAATTTGCTCATTAAAAATATTTTTGGGATTTTTTATGAAAAAAAGATTTGAAATTTAACCTAATCTTCTAATTAATTTTAATTAATGAAAATAAATTAAAATTAATTAAACTAATTAATTGGAGAAATTATCAATAATAAAAAATTAATTCAGAATAAAAAACTAATATTTTTGATATTTTTGAAGAAAAAGATTTTGCAATTAAACCTAGGTTCTAATTGATTTTATTTTAAAGAAACCAATCAAAATAATTACATTAAATTAATTTACAAAATTAATTTTTAATAAAAAAATCTAAATCCTATTTTTAGTGATTTTGTTGATTTTTATGATTAAATAAAAATGATTTTTCCTGAAATAATTAAAGAAAATAAAGAAATTAAATAAATAATAATAAAAGGAGAAATTGAGAAATAAGCCCGAGGGGGGTGTGAACTGAAATTGGGGTTGCAATTTGAAACTCTTGTCCAAGGCCCAGAAAGTGTGAGCCCATAGCCAGCGTGTGGATCTGGTGATGATGCCTCTTGGAGGTCCATGGTGGGGACTGCCTGTTGGGAGCGTTGGATCTGGCGCCATGCAGATCTGATGGACCGAGTTTATGGTGCAAGGTGTACACATGGGCAAGCAGGCATATTGGATCTGGAATAAATGTTAGGAAAAATAATATGCAGGAGGCAGGGGTCGAACCCCTGACCTCCCACACGCGCGCGCCTTAAGTTCTTCCATCCTTGCCATCTGAGCTAACTTCACATTCGTTATATAAAAAAAACATAATATCATATATGCAACAAAGGGCCAGTATAAAAGAAAAAGGCGTGCAATTCAAATGGCCTCATCCTGAGATTCCACGCCATCATCTTCTTCAGTGGCTGTCGTTTTAGCCCAGAAGACTTTTACCTACAAACATGGTCGTCACTAAAGGACCTGCATATTTCCAAAATTCACCACAGGAAATATAAATTTAATGTAAATACATAGATCAATTGAGTTTGATCTCGTGAATACAATGGTGTTCTTCTTTTGGCCTAATTTCACCTGTACTAGAAAGCCCTAAAATGGACCTTTAAACCCTAACAATGGCAATTGGTCAAATATGCATCAAAACCAATGATTAATCATTCAAACACATTCTAAATACTCATACAAACATGAATTCATATTCAAAAATTATTTATAACGCGTGTATGATCAAAAACGAATTTGAAATATCATGAACAAACCGTGATGGTATAGATGATGGTTCTGAAGGCTTTGACGTGTGAGGATGATCCTGTTAGCCTCCAAATGTTCCACAGCCTTTGAATCTCTCTGTAATCCAAAATTTGATGGCCACTTTTTGTTAAAAAATGGAGCTTCTAATGTGTATTCTATGTGGCCAACCCTCCTTTTTTTTTATCTGGGAATGTTATGAGTATATAATGGAACAAATTAGGTTAACAAAAATGGGTGCAATCTTGAAGAATTATGGAAAAAATATTTGATTTACCATGGATATTTTATGTTTCTAAAATAGTCCAAATCATGCTCTTTTTGTCCTAATCATCCTTTGCACGGAATATTTGATTTTCCAGTTGATTCTAGACTCGTTATGTGGTCATAAAAACAAATCTTGGATTTTATTTTATTATTTCACTATTTTATTTGATTTATTTTGATTTTAATGAATAAAAAATAAAAACAAATAATAAAAATCATGATATAATGCATGAGTGAGCTCAGGGGTCGTAGGCCATGTTAGGAACAAGTTTCAAACATGAAAACATGGGCCCATTTGGAAAAATTCAAGTTTGGTCATTATTTGCTTCATGCACATTTCCAAAAATGGGTCAAATTTAGCAATGCATATCTCTCCCATTTTTAACCCTAAGGGGGTGCTCTTTGACTTTTTAGAGAGCTTAGGATGTGCTCTAAACAACCTTTTTGGTTTCATCTCAATTGGATCTTCCATGTTCATGTAAGGCGCTTTGATCCAAAAGGTGTTTTTGTTGACTTTTTGAAAGGACCTATAATGTATGAACTTGTTTCTTTTGATTGAGGCATTTCTTGGACTTGAGGGTTGAAGAGGAGTTATAGGTAATTGGATTCTCTTCAAAATGAGCCTTGGTTGGAAAATTTCTGATAAAGTATGAGATAGTTATGCTTTGTCAAAGTTTGGTTGACTTTTCCTATAGAAACCCTAATTTGCCATTTTTGACTTTTGATGAGTTAGGAGCATTTCTTGAGGAATCATGATTAACCCTTGATTAAATGATGGATAATACTTTAAAATATTGATTTTGACCAAAAATCTTGAAGTTTGATTGTGTTTGGGCCATAGTTGACTTTTGACCTAGTACAATTGATTTTTAGGCATTTGAGCAGTTGACTAAGCAAACTTATTGCTCCAGGCATTAAATTTGGCATGGATGATCTTGAGGACATATTAGGACAATGGAGAACATTTGGGATCCTTTAGACTCATACATCTTGCTTGAAGTTGAAACCCTAATTTGAGATTCATTGCCTTAGGAGGAGAATTTGTCTGGTCAATTCTTGGTCATCCTATGATAATTGAGGACCTCTAGAAACATGTCTTGAGTGAAATGAGAGGGAAAATTTTAGGGTACAACAATATCGGAGTGAGAAAGTGACATTATCCTTCACGACCAACCCAAGCCTTCTTCATTCTTCAATACTGATTTAGGGAGGTGAGAAATAAACCACCTTGACAGCAATGGCACGCAACACATAAGAATCCCTTTTTTCTTCATGGTGCGAGTGTGGAGGGTATGCAAGATGTCTCCGAGTAGAGTAGGCACATGGTTACGAGAGAGGAAAAACATGATAGCATTCACATCTATTAGAATGTCTGGATTAGGGAACAACACTAAACCATAGATGAGAAGGGCCAAAACCTCCTCAAAAGCTTGGAAATCCAAATCATCCCAAAATTGGTGAGCCTTCTCGTACAGAAAATTGGCTAAAAAACCCTTAACACCACTTATTGTTTCCCAGTTGGATACAATATTGGATCATTTCAGATGCAAACCTATTGAAATGACCTCTGGCTTGGGAGCTTCTTTTAAACCAGTGAAAGGCATCTGATCCAGAATAGGTATACCCAATACTTGATAGAACTCTTCCATGGTGGGAACCAACTGATAATCTAGAAAGTTAAAGCAATGGTGTTTAGGATCAAAGAATTGAAAGAGTACACTCATCATCTTCTCATAAAAACCCGAGGTAACCAGATTGAGAACTCGACCATAGTTCTTAGTAAATGAGGAAGTCTCGGGAACCCTTGATACTAGCTCTTTGAGTTTGAGAGGTAATCTCACGAAGATGATCCGGATAGTATTTCTACTAGCGGAAGCCATGATCTGCAAAACAAAACAAAGATAAATTCCCTTGGTCCTTGAAATGGTTAGTGTAATAAAAAATGGATGTTATGATGCATGATGTCATGTGTAAGCAAACTGATTATACACAAGAAAAACACACAAGGCCTTAGGTTTAGGCTTGCATGAAATTTATAGGTAAGTACCCTCTTGATGTTTAGTTGGTTCAACTTGTCCTAGAAATAGTAACCGGGTTCTAAGGAGTCTCAATATCACTGATCCTTCTTTATCGAGCATTATCTCAGCTTAGAAATCTTTTCTTGTGGCCAAAACATCTTGAAAGTCTGATCTCAATGAGTGTAGCATTCAGT
This sequence comes from Vicia faba, assembly GCA_948472305.1. Taxonomy (NCBI): domain Eukaryota; kingdom Viridiplantae; phylum Streptophyta; class Magnoliopsida; order Fabales; family Fabaceae; genus Vicia; species Vicia faba. The sequence goes on along the minus strand of OX451737.1, from coordinate 433,986,119 downwards.
ATCAACCAATCCTCGACTTTACACCGAGGCCAGCTATCTCACTACTTTCTAATGGCCAAGTTTTGTTCAACTAAGGTTCTAAGGCCCGTTAGTGCTTTATGACACCACGCGGCGACCTCGTATTCTCCTTGATTCAACACAAGGGATACTGGTACCAACCAGAGTGTCACACCAACAGAATTATCGCTTCAACCATATTGGTCTATGTCGTACAGTCTCCATGATCTATTGTTGTTTACCTAAAAATATGCCCCCATATCCGGGTGTAGGATCTATAGTAACAACCCAAACAACCCTCCAAAGATAAAGCATACAAAGCAAGCAAATACAAAAGTTTTAAAATGAACTAACTCTAAGGTAACCCCACTTTTTATATTTCCCCAGAAGATTCTCCAATTCTGTGATACGGTGGTAGAACCGACTGTTTCATACTGGTTTTGCGTTTGTGTTTGCAAATGTTGCAATAAGTAAGAGTCGCCACCGACTTTTGTTTTATCCAAATTAAGGAAAGGGTGAAAAGCACAAAAAAAGACCTTTTTGAGATTTTCTGAGTAAGGGGGTAGATTATGGAAAGGGAAGGTGTTAGCACCCTTTTCCATCCGTATTTATCTACGGGCTCTTAGAGGTTTTCTCATTTTGAAATACCTTTGTGCTTTGTCTGTTTGAAAATGTTTGGAAAATGCCTTAGTGCGGAGATTTGATTTGTGTTTAACTCTTGTATCAGTTCTCAAGAGTGTTAACAAAGCAAATGTTTTGAAAATTGTTTTTGAATAGTATTTGTGTAAGTGCAAAATGTTTTTTGAGCAAACTTCTAACAGCTATCTACTTTTATACTCAAAAAGGGTAGTTCTTTTCCTCCTATCCTTTATACAGTGCTATCCTACTATTAGAGAATAGGTAGCCATATCGTTGGATGTATGAGGGACATTCGAAGGGACGTTACAGTCATGAAGGAAACTTGTGGAGATGCTTTAGAAATTTTGTTTAGGGACTAGATCATTTACCGAAAGGCAACTGTAGGGTCATCGAGGGACTATGATCTTTTGATTTATGGGTCTTTGCTAAAGCGTTCCTGCCTCATGACTGTTTTATTTATGAAGGTAACCAAAGTGGGGTACCCTAGAGGTGCATATGTGCAATTGATTCAATTCAGTTATTTTTTATCTTTTTTGTTAGGTTTGCTAACGTTTGATTTTTATGCTCTTGTCATACATGCCTAATTACTAGCAGTAAATATATACAGAATATAAAGTGCAGAAGGTGAAAAACCTATATTATTACATGGCTTCGGGGAGGGGGATACTTACATGTCTAAACTTTGAGGAGAGTAAGGAAAGCAATAAAATAAAAGAGTCTTAATTATAGTCTATTACAACCAGGAGGCAGATACAATAATATGAAACAGTGCGAAAGAAAAATAATGCACAAATTTGAAAAGATGTCTAAAATCCTAAGAATAAAATCCTTTTTTTTTGTTTTTTTTTTGGTGTTATATTTATGAAAAGAAAATAAATTGAGAAAAATAAAAATAATCCTAAATTCTAATTTATTTTAAATTTTTTGGGAACAGGATGTTAAAATTAATTAATTAATTAATTTAGAAATTTATTTAATTAATAAAATCTAATCCTAATTTCTTTTATGATTTTTTTAATTTAAAGTTAAAATGGAAAAAAAAAATAAGTCAATAAAGAAATGAAAAACAAAAGTAAAAATGCCAATGGAGGTATCCTTCGATTGCAGGGAGAGAGTTGCCTTTGATTCAGATAAAAGGGGATTTTTGATCCAGGGGGGATGTTTCCTGTTTCGACAGAAGGAAACACTTCCTTTCGATCTAGGAGAGGAAATCTGCTTTTCGATTCATATCTGTAAGACAAACATTGGAACAATAAAGATGTAGGACATGGGTGTCGAACCCAAGTCCTTTGATTCTATGCATGCTGGCCTGCAAAAATGTGGTAGCTAAACAAAAAGCATGACTTGGGTGTCAAGCTCAGGTCCTTCGATTCTGTGCACATTGGCCTTACTCATGCTGAATCTTCAACAAGTGTTAGAAACAAAAGGAAACAAATACAGGCCTGGGTACCACACCCAGGCCCTTCGATCATGAATGAAAATCGAACAACTATGACATGCAAAGAAAAAGAGATTGGATTTTAATTCCTTACTTTTTCCTTACCAACAGTGGTGTATAGATATGTGGTGTTGGAGATGCCTAGTGCTTGGGCACGTTCTCTACAAACCTCAAGGAGTGAGTGGAGTGTTTGCTGAAGATTCCTTCGATTTGGATTACTTATGAGATTTTTTTTATAACTTTGGTGGTTTATGGGGAAGTGTATGTGTGTAGCTGTGCCAGCCTCCTTTTGGCTTGCAAGCATGATGCTTATATAGAGTAGAAGGGAGGGGACAAGAAGACAATAGTTTAAACATCCATAAACAAATGTTTTCAAAGCCATGAATGAAGTTTTGTTACGTTGCAAATGTCATGGAAACTTTTACCTTTTGAGTTTGAATGAACCTGGACATGCTTCCCTCTTTCGAACGCCTTCAATCCCTGCCCTTCGATTGGCCTCAAGTTGCCTCCTTCGATTGGATCTTTTGAATGGACTTTCTGTGTGCGCTTTGTTCCCTCTTCGAATGGGCCATCAAGGTGTGCCCTTAAAATAGGCCTTCTGAATGCTTCTTCGAATGTACCTCTTGTGCACCCTTCGACTGGCTCATGTTCTCATCACTGGGACTTCTTTGTTTGAAACCTTATTTAGCTAGCCCAAACAAAATATCTTTCCTGGCCAATGAATGTGCTTGTACTCATTGGCTTGAAACTGGAAGTATTTTGGTTTTTGGACTAGCAGGCCTCTTTGAATATATTTTTTCATTTTGACCAACTAGATCCATCCTTCGACCATAACCCCTTTTTAGACGACAATATGCATTTCTCGTCAAAGTGTCCTATGAATGGGCCCTTTGTGTATTCTTTGTTTTGAACCAAATATGTGCCCTTTTGAAGGGGTCACATGCATGCTTTATGCCTTCTTTGACTGACTCTCCAATGTGTGTCCTTCGACTGGACCTTTGGAATGCTCTTTTGAAGGGGCCATATTGTGCCGTAGTGCAGAAACTGAGCTGAGGAGTCTTGGCCTTGTGCATTGAAGGCAAGCGCAAACAAAGTCTTTATCTTAGTGAATCCAAGGCAGGCGTGAAAGGGCTTACGTGTGCTGGTGACACACTGAGGGGCCTTTTTCCCAGTGGGAGCTTTGTGAATCGAAGGCCAGTTTGGAGAAATTCTTGCTTTGTACGCTGAAGGCACGCACAGAGGGATGATTTATCTATTCGAAGCAGGAATCAAGCTTGCTCCAAATACAATCAAATGTCCAAACGAAGCAGGAATCTAGCTTGCATGCAGATAGCCATTGCATTGTGAATTAAACCAGCATGCAAGGCCAATGGTGCAATCGAAGGAGCACTAACAGGAGGCCCTTCCCTCCTGGATCGAAGGAGGTTGTTTCAAAGGAAACACATGCCCAGTTGAAGCATGTATACAACAAACAAGCAAAAGGCCAAGGCTTGAATTGAATCTTGGAAATTTGAGGCATGTTTGGAGAAGGTTAGGTGCTCAATCGGATCCTGTCCAAATATCAATTGAAAGGCCCTTTAACATGCCTATCAAAAACTTAGTTAAGATGCCAATCGAAGTCTCCTTGTCCAAAAAATTTATTTTTCCTTTAATCAAATGCTTGTGACCACCCATATAAGAAAAAATCTTGGAAAACATGAGAGGAAAAATTTTGGGGTTTAACATCATGCATAAAGTAGAATGAAACAAGTAACAGAAGCATAAAAGTGAATTTTGGGCAGCATACAAAGAAGTGCACAAAAAGTCTGTTCGAAATTGATCGGAAAAATAACAAGTGTATTATTTTCACCGATGTAGTAATAATGGGATTTTCCCAAAGTATCGATCTCGAGGACTACGTAGGAAATACTGAGTTTTATTATTAATTCAATCAATTAAAAACAATAGTTTTGGGTTTGATTGGAATAAATCTTGCAAAAGATTAAATGATTGAATGTAAAATATGACTTTTTTCTGTTTGATTAAAAGATTCTAGGGGTGAATGTATGATTTACCATGAAATAACCTTCACTCTTTGATCTTTTCAACAAGTTCATCACCCTTAATTACTTACTCTTAAGATTATCTTTCCCTAAGTCCTTAGTGAAAAACATATAACCTTCTACCCTAATTTCAATGTCCATTCAAATTAGTTTGAGGTTAAGCATTCAATTATCAAGAATTATTCTGGTTATTATAGGATTTCCCTAGTCCTAGCTGAAATCATCTATAATATCATTACCTAGAAAACCTTAACATGATCGTCCGGTTCTAATATGTTAATAACAGTGAAACCATATGGTTCCATAGGGTAAAACTATAAATTTTTCTAAATAATCAAATTTTTGCATAAAAATTGTTATGTTAAAAGAAACAAATAGATCAATATTCTTAACATTGCAAATTAGGGACACCCCCTAGTATTGGGGGGTTTAGCCTCTCATAGAATTCAAAAGTAAAATAACACAATATTAGATGTAGACATTACAATAAGTTTGGAATCTTCGATCTTTAATTGCTATCGCGCATGAAGAGTTCTCCATTCCCAAAGCTCCTCTGGATCTCGAGTCTTCTATCGTGAAATTCTTCAATTGTTCAAAAAAGTCCTTTTTATTTCTTCAAATTAGGTTTAAGTAGTCTGGTCCTTCTTAGGTGATGCAAAAAGTCCAAAGTAGCCTCCAGGGTTCAAAAACACTAGAAATTCCAAAATTCAGAATTATCAACGCCTGGGCTGACACAGGGCGTGTCAGTGGACACGAGCCATGTCAGTCGACACGGGCACTCGTGTTAGCGGTTGTGATCCTTCCTTCAAACGTGTATGCTTCAGCTGACTTAACACGGGCCATGTCGTATAACACAGGTGCCCGTCTCCTCTTTTGTATGGTGCTTCTTTTCCTTCTTCTCCTGACACGGCCCGTGTTATGTGACACAGGTGACCGTGTCAGGGCCCCTGCAACTTCATGTTTTGCTTCGCGTTTGCACAAATCCTCTGGATATTTTTACCTGTGATTACCAAAACCTACCAAACCAAACCATCAAAAGCATCTAAAAGACATGAAATTCAAATAAAATCAACATAAAGATACATTTGCAAAATGTAATATAACTTAAATAAAACGATTAAAAGACAAACCAAAGTGCTACAGATTTGATGAACTTATACCGAATAAGTGACAAAACCAAAGTAGAAATGGTGACCAATCACAACCCCAAACTTAGCTCATTTCTTGTTCTCAAGTAATGCAGACGACAACAACCAAGTCACCTTGAAATTCCTTCTTACAACAATATAACTAATGTTCTTCGCAACTTGCTTTCCACCTTCCTGGTAAAGATTCTAGTTCACCATTCTGAACTTTCCGCTACACTTCCACATCAGAATACTTTTTCACCTGCAAGATTTTTCACACTTCTCACCAAATCTCTCGGGGTTAAAGTGTCTTGCACTCATAATTCAATGTATACAATATCGACTCTTAACTTTGAATAAACTCTACCTTTACTACACAAACAGATTTTACACACTTTTGGAGGTCTTTAGGATGTAACGGGGCTTGGGCACAATGAGATACACAAAGAGAAATGGATAAATAAAGGGTTTTTTGGCTTGGTATCTGTGTTGTTTTTCTGGTCTCTGTGCTCAGTTTTTGCTCTGAGTGTTTCACTAGTACCTGAGTTTTTTTGTCGGGGCAAGTATTTCTTTATGAGTTATCTTCCCTTTTTTCATAGAGACTTTCATGTTTCTCCATTTTTTTCACATTTTTTTCATACTTTCGCTCTTCTATACAGATGATCATCCCAAACTTAGAACTTCACATAGTTTCAAAATTCACAACACTTATGCCGAGCAAGGGTAGGAAGTGTTTGGCCTTGGGTTAACATATATGGTTATCACAAACAAATGGATAAGGCTCAAATATGGTTAACAAAGGATAAACATAACAATACGGGATGGCTAGAAAGGCTCAGGGTTAAAACAAACAACGTGCCTCAGTGTGTGTTATCATGTTGTGATGTTCAAGTAGAATACACGCAAAATCAGCGTGATAAAGTCATACCTAAATGAACTCTCATGAGGATGTTATTGTGTTTGGCTTTATATATGCTCACCATATTGGATAAAATTATAGGTTACAAAGCACTCCTCGTGTGATGCGGCTTCTTTTCTGGTTCGGGTATACCATACTACCGTCTCAGTCCAGTGTCACCAAATTGCGTCTAACAATTACTTGTTCTTCAGCTGTATCAACTTCCTGGGGTGCCAGAGGAGCAAGTTCGGGTTGCATCTTTCATCCAGTTAGCTACTCGTCCGTCCTTCATTAGGCAAAAATACAATCAATCTGCAACATATCAATGACAAAACAAACAACACAAATAAATTGGAAATATTAAAACAGAATAACAAATTAAATAAAAACAATAAAAGCAAACAATAAAAACCCTCCCACACTTGAACTAAACATTATCCCCAATGTTTTTGTCCAAGAGAGAAGGGGACTCATAAAACATCACTGTAGAGGAGGAGGAAATTGCAACGTCAAGTGTTGCATCATCCGGTGCATCTCACTCAATATTTCCCCTTGATGGTTCAACTCATTTCCCTGACGAACATGTTCGACTCCTTAGCGCGTCTGCTCAGCACGATGTCTCCAAACTCTATTTTTAGCCAGACCCATTCTTCTTGGGTGAAAGATGAGAACCTTCCACCGAATTGGGTAGGCATCTCTGGGGGATTACCCATTGGCTCTTGCTCTCTATAATCCTCATCCATTTTGTCCTCATCAGCTTGATTATCCTCCTCATATTCGTCCTAGTCTTCCTCGCCTTCACTTCCATACCCTCAAATCCAATTTGCGAGATCAGAAATTGTAACTCGTGCAGGGTCAGGGAGTATGAGAATAACCCTTTTTGAACTTATTAAACCAAAATGTTTTCCTTGTATCTGAATCATGCCCTGATTGACAAAGGGTACATCATTCAATGCAACAGGATCATAACCAAAATGCCTGGCTATCTAGGTAATCATACCTCCTGCAGAAATACCACCAGTTACTGCTCGACCCACTTTACCTAAATAATTTGTAGCAAAAGCAGCTACATTTACCAGGGTCACAGTGGCCATGGCATGCAGCAAAAAGAGTTATGGCTGAGTTGCTACCCCCATATTATCACCCCTGTCGAACAAAGAATAGGCTAAGCACTTCTTAACATACCAGAAACAAGGGTTTTTGATACGAGAAGCTTTAGTGCCCTTATAAACATACCCACTAGAGCCTGTGATATCCCCCCAGAATTGGCTTACTCTAAATGTTTCTGGAATAGCTCCAGGTTCATAAATGGGTAGTCATAGGATCCCACCCAATTCCTCCACCATCAACTGATGGTCAACATTGTACAATCTGAATGTCATGGTACCTGTATGACCTCTTTAAGTTCCTTCCCACATTGGTTTCAACTTAAAATCAACAGAACTAAAAAATTCAAGTGTTATGCGCTCAAAAGTTGGCACTTCGTACTGCATAAATTCTAACACTCCTAAAACATGCAAAATTTTATTGATTTCTTCAGATAAACCCAGAGCAGATAGAGTTTTGGAACACATATACCTCGTTAGCGTCATCTTTCATAGAATATGGTGCAAGTAGCGCACTTCGTGTGCTGGGTTTTCGAAAATAATGCCATGGACATTTGGTTGGGCAACACCAGTGAGATCTCTCATATGTTTTGTCCTTGATGGTTTGTTTGCTGGTTGCTTTCTCTCACAGTATGCTTGGGGGGCATTTTGGGTACCTGGAAAATCACACAAAATTGAACACCAGAATTAGTGTAAAAAGTTACCATAGGGAGGTAGAGGCCGGAAAATAGAGCACTTTTTATGAAGGCAGTTTGGTGAACAGAGTGGTGTGGTGGTGAAAGGAGGGGGGGCTTTGTAATATGGTGGTTATGAAGTTTTAAGAGGAGGGATGGGGAAGAAGACGAATTAGGTTTCAAGTGAGAGAAAAAAAGAAGAAAGAGAGCAAAAGATACTATAATCTCATAACTCAGCACGGGCCCCACATGTTTTAAAAAAAACTTTCGTGGCATATTGGACCGGACACGGGCCGTGTCTCGTGACACGGGTGGCCGTGTCCAGTGCTGCAATTCTCGTTTCACAAAATCACTTCCAAGTTTTCTAACACTTCCTACCCTTGTCTCCAGCTTTCATCAAATCATAGTTTAAAATTTTTTATGCCCAAAAGGCCTTATGCTCGAGTTCGAGTGAAAGGTGATAGGCTTTACCATACACCAATTGAAACGGAGACATACCTATTGGTGTTTTAAATTCCGTTCTATATTCCCACAAAGCATCATCCAACTTCACTGACCGATCCTTCCGAGAGGCACTGGAAGTCTTCTCAGGAAACCTTCTTTATATGTTTGTTTGATACTTCAACCTGTTCGGTCGTCTGAGGATGATATGAAGTGGTGACTTTGTGTTTCACATTGTATTTCTTCAGCAGATTCTCCATCAGTTTGTTCAATAAATGGGTACCTTCATCACTAATTAGAGCTCTAGGAACCCAAACCCCGAGAAAATATAGTTTTTCAGGAAATTGATTACAACCTTGGCATTGTTGGTGGGTAATGTTACCGCTTCAACCCACTTTGAGACATACTCCACCACCACTAAGATGTAATTTTTTCCAAATGAAGGTGGGAATGGTCCATTGAAGTCTATTCCCCACACATCAAATAATTACACTTCTAGCATACCCTTTTGGGGCATCCGGTTTCTCTTAGAGATGTTTCCAGTCCTCTGACATTTGTCACATTATTTCACTACACTTTGGGCATCCTTGAAAAGTGAGGGCCAGTATAGCCCAGATTGGAAGGCTTTTGTGATTGTTCTATCTCCACTGAAATGTCCTCCAAATTCTAAGTCATGGCATGCTTTTAAGATATCTCTCTATTTTTCTTCTGGGACACATCTTCGAATCAGTCTTTTGATTCCTTTCTTATACAAGAATGGTTCGTCCCATAAGTAAAACTTGCAATCATGTAAAAACTTTTCCTCTTGTTAGAATCAAAATCATCAGGTATTACTCCATCTACCAAATAGTTTGCGTAGTTTGTAAACCACGGTATGCCAATCACATCTAGGATTCGTTCATCAATAAACTCATCCTTGATTCGGTGGTTCTCCTTATTTTCTTCTATCGGGGACATCTAAGATAAATGATCAGCTACAATGTTCTCACATCCCTTTTTGTCCCGGATTTCCAGATCAAATCTTGCAAGAGAAATATCCACATTAACAGCCTTGGTTTTGATTCCTGTTTGGACAAAAGATATTTCAAAGTTGCATGGTGAGTATAAACAATTACCTTTGAACCCAACAAATATGATCTGAACTTATCAAAAGCGTACACCACTGCTAACAATTATTTTTCAGTTGTAGCATAATTCATCTGGGCTAGATTAAAAACATGAGTTGCATAGGAGATCATATGCAAGAGCTTTTCTCTTCTCTGTCCCAACACTGCTCCTACTTCCACATCACTTGCATCACACATGATCTCAAAAGGAAGAGACCAATCTGGAGAGATCACAATCGGAGCAGACACTAGCTTTCTCTTCAAAGTTTTGAATGCTTCACTTCACTTTTCATCAAAAAGAAATGGCGCATCCTTCACGGGCAGACTAGTTAACGGCTTCGCAATCTTGGAGAAATCTCTTATGAACCTACGGTAGAGTCCTACATGTCCTAAGAAGCTTCTTATCCCTTTCTCATTCACTGGTGGGGGTAACTTTGCAATTACCTCCACTTTGGCTTTATCCACTTCAATTCTCTTATGGGAAATTTTGCGACCCAACATGATACCTTCACGCACCATAAAATGACACTTTTCCTAATTCAGAATCATATTTGTCTGTTGGCATCTTTCTAACACCAGAGATAGGTTTTTCAAGCAATTTTCAAAAGACAATCCGAACACCAAAAATTCATCCATAAACACTTTCATATGTTTTTCAAGCATGTCAGTGAATATAGAGGTCATACATCTCTGAAAAGTAGCAGGTGCATTACACAACCCAAATGGAATTTTTCTATAGGAGAAAATACCATAAGGCCATATGAACGCAATCTTCTCTTGATCTTCTGGAGTAATTGCAATCTGATTGTATCCTGAATACCCATCAAGAAAACAATAGTAATCATGACCATCTTGTAGCAGTGTTTAATATTCGGTAATATATGCACACTCTCCATCCTGTAACGGTCCTGGTGGGAATTAATTCATTCTTCTCATTTTTTATGACAGTTGTCCCGCCCTTCTTAGGTACCACATGAATCAGACTTACCCATGCATTGTCGGATATAGGGTAAATAAGACCTGCATCCAACAACTTCACAACCTCTTTTCAGAAAACTTCTTTCATTACAAGATTTAGTCTTCTTTGCGGATGGACAACATGTTTCTGATTATCTTTCATCAATATCTTGTGCATGTAAAATGTGGAACTGATACCTTTCAAATCTTTGATTTCCCATTCGATAGAACCCTTGTATTTCTTGAGCACTTTAATGAGCTGGTTTTCCTGAACTTCTTTTAAACTAGAGTTGATAATAGCTGGACATTGCTCATAGGTATCAAGAAAGATATACTTGAGATTTTCAGGTAGTTGTTTCAGCTATGTTCCCTTTTTCACCTCTTGTTTTTCTTCAAGAGATTGCGGTGGTCTTAAATCTTCCCACCGTTGTGGTTTTGATCTATTCCACGGACGCTGAGCTTCAAACATGGCCAACACTTCAGATTCTTTCTCATTTTTTCCTCATTTTTTTTCAAAAATTGACAAGCTAAGAACTCTCTCCAACGGTAATTCAAGAATTTTACTTTGAACTGAGTGAATGAACGATATGTCCAACACTTCAATACTTTTACTTGTATTTTCATCATCTTTGAATTTCATGGTTTCTCGCATATTAATTTTTAGCTTCTCATTATAGACCTTGAGAGTCAAGGTACCTTCCTTAATATATATATCGCACATCTTCCCATCTCTAGAAAAGGTCTTCCCAGAATGAGCGGTATTTCTTCATCTTCTGGCATTTCAAGAACTACAAAATCAACAGGGAACACAAACTTGTCAATTTTCACAAGAACATCGGTCGCAATACAATAAGGTCTTTTCACTGAATGATCTGCAAACTGAATTGTCATCCTTGTGTCTTGAATCTCACCGAGCTCAAGCTTCTTGAAAATTGATAGTGGCATGAGGCTTAAGCTAGCCCCCAAATTAATAAGTGCTTTCTTGAATGACCTATCCCCAATGGTACACAAAATAGTTACTGCACCCCTATCTCTCTTTTTCATAGGAATTTTGAAAACCTGCAAAATAGCACTACATGTTTTGGTCGGCATTATAGGTAAATTATCTATGGAACGCTTCTTAGAGATGATGTCTTTCATGAATTTGGCATATATAGGCATCTGTTCTATAGCTTCAGCAAAAGGAATGTTAATCTCAAGTTTCTTGAATAATTCCAAGAATTTCTCAAATTTTATCTCGTTAAGATCTTTCTTCCTTGTTCTTGAAGGATAAGGAAGAATGATTTTAAACTTAGGATCCTTCTGTTTTTCCTTCTCAGCCACTGGCTCTATAACCACTTCCTCAGCCTGCTTCGGATAATCTCGTATTTCTAAATCCACTTTGTAGCGGTAGAAATGTTGAGACTAAGCCATTGGATTGACTTGACTCACACAGATCAAAATAAAAATCGCCATTGCGCTTTATTGTTTTCATAGGAATGGGAAAAGAGCAAATAACCCAAAAAAAGGGGAGAGAATCTAAGTTCAGGGGTTGGTTATGCAAAGGGAAGGTATTGGCACCCTAAAAATCTATGGTACTTTGCAGGAACCTCTTTGAAAATTTATGTATTTTGGCTATAAGTGTTGTACAAAATAGATTGTGGGGATGAGAAAAGAAGTATTTTTTATAATTTTGACCATGCCGCAGTTGCGAACCTTTAGTGCCTACGTAATACCTTTCGTGCAATAAGGGATCAGGGTACTTGTAGTTCACCTTTAGAAATTTTAAAACACATGTGTGTTAGCTAATTTTAAGAGATGAGACATCATCGTCTTATCCGAGTGGAAGAACATACTTACTACACACAATTATGAGAAAAGAGAATTTGTGTCATCTTAAAGTGGAGGATATGGCTTGGATTTTAAAATCAACAAAGCCTCGATCAACACCCAAGTGGAAAATATCTCACTTCACTACATATCATAGAAGTATAGTAGCTCGCATCACTACAAGAATTGACAAGAGTCTAATCTTTTGAGAAAAGTTTAAAGTAAAAAGTCAAAGTGGCAAAATAGTTTAAATGAGATTGATTGACTTTTAGTCTTCTCACAAAAATTTCAGTATTATTAAGTTGTTTAAAGTTTGATTAAGAAAATATTTTTGAAAATGCATGGACCTAATTCCAAGTTTATTGTGATAGCGGTTCAAGTTTAGAAAATAAGAAGAGTTTTCAAAAAGAGGGAGAAGAATTTTGAAATTAAAGAAGATGGGAGGAGATGAAGGGACTATCCTAAAGCATAAGGTAAAAGCTAGGGAAAAGAACTGTCTAACCAACAAGAAGCCAATACTTGACACAATAAGTCAATGTAGAATTCTCATCCTTTAGATTGAAACCAAGCAAGCAAATATACTAAACCTCTTAAGAATACAAAACTTCAAATGCATTATGTCTTCACATAAATTGAGCAGAGTAACGGTTGTATACAGATGAATCCCCAAACATAAACAAAGCATATAATCATAATAACCTACACACAAAGAAAACAAACAACCCAATGTCTCAGGGTAAATCCAAAGAACTCCAGACAAAATAACAACAGAAGTCACCAAGGTCTCAAGGGTGGTCAAGGTCTCTACTCCTATGTCTAAGAAGTCCATAACTCCAAAATGCCAAGGATAGTAACCAAATAGTCCAAGCAACCTTAAAGTATTTTATTGTTCAAGTTGGTTATTAGGTATCTTCAAAAAGAAAATGAAAGCTCAAGTGAGAAAAATAAAAATGACATAAAGATAAATTCTCAAGTGAGCAAAGATGAAAATAGCATGAAATGTAAATGCTAAAATAAATGGTGCGTAAAGGTAAAGGCGTAAAGTAAAAGCATGAAAATAAAAGTCAATTGTTAATGCGTTAGAAATTAGAGGTTAGTTGAATGACCATGTTGAAACTTGCATTTGAAAACTCATTAGAAGATTGATAAAATCAAAGCCTATCAACAACAAGTTTCATTTTCTTTTTGTCAAGTATATCATTCATTTCAAATTCTCGAGGCAACAACAAATGATCAACGATGTTTAAATGATTCACTTAGTCCAAAGTTCATAAAGATTCATTAGAGGATTGATAAGACCAAATCCTCCTAACAATGAATCTCAAGGTTATTGGATCAAAGGTTTCAAATTAAACATAATTGAGCTTGCAAATATAGGTTTGGGCCACGAATGATCATTTCTTGACAAAATTTAGTGTTATATTAAGCAATTGTAAGTGGACTTATGTAGAAGTCGTACCTATTTTGAGGCTGGTCAATAGCAATCTACGTGCCATATGTTTGGAGAGATGATATGTAGATCATCCTCTAACAACATGTAGCACAAATGAGAAAGGGGTAAGATGAAGAGGGATGGGATACATTGTATGAAATTAGGGTTTCAAATATCATCAACATCATTCATCCATTTTGGTAGATTTGGTTTCTCAACCTATCAACACCCAAGATCTAATGAGGTTGAGGAATTTGTCACCAAATTAAATTCAAGTCAGAACAAAATAATAATAATAAAATAATATTTAATAAAATAATATTTACATGGTTAAATAAAAAGAAAAATAAACGGTAAAATACACAATGTATATTCAAATACCAAATAAAAATCCTAAAAAAAGTCAGAAGTTAAACATGAGCCAATAAATATTGATAAAAAATTTCAGAATTTTTTAAAGTCAGAAACTATTTTTTAAAATTTGGGGAAAATAAGCAAAATAAACCAAAATTTGTAAAAAAAATAGTAAAATCAAAAATAAAAGTAAAATGAGGTCACCAATATTTGTCAAAAGACCATTGGATCCTTCCAAAAAAAATTCAGAATTTAAAAATCAAGGAAAATAGTTTTAATCAATTAAAACAAGTTAATTAAAATGAAGAATTACAAAAACAAATATCAAATCATAAAATAAAAATGTGAAAAAATAAAAATCAGAAATAAAACAATCCAAAATATTTTTAAGAATTTTTTCAGATTTTTTGAGTCAGAAAATGGAATTCTTATGAATTTTTGAAGTTTAAATCAATTAAAAATATAAAATCATAAAATAAAAATATAACCAAAAAGATATAGACCATTGAATCAATGTCAAAACATGTTAGTAATTAAATCTACGGGATCTGGCGCGTTGTGCATATCATGGTCATTAGTGAATAAACCACTGGATCAAATATTAAATCTGATTTTTGAAAAAAATCAAGTGGCGCTTTGTCATTGGTTGGGAGATGACACGTTGGTCATCTTCAACCTCCAGCCACGCAAATTGTAGGTCTCTCAATCTGTAAAATTAGGAGCTTGGACAAATGCTACTTGCTTCGTCTCATCAAGATGAAGACAACCGTACCCTCGCGAAAATTTTATTTAAAGTGTAGCTCAGTCGATTTGCAAAAAAACAGAAGGAAAAAATTGAATGGGGATTTGAAAATTCATGGCCAAAAATCACTTCTAGTTGAAAAAAAATGCTACGACGAGTATCAGAATGATGAGAGCTTCATTGTAGTAGCAAATTTTGAGAGAATCGATGAAGGAATCCATCTATTGAAATTCAAATTCATAGCTCTGAAACTTGACTTTGCTAGCACAATTTAAGATGTTTCAAGGCTTGGTTCTTCTTCTGTTAGCTTCAGTGAAGTTCAAGGATTAAGAATTAGTAAGAAAAATGGATTGAGGAAGGCTGTAAAACCAAATTTGAAGTTGCAGAAATGTGGGTTAGGGAGAGAGTTTGGTAGAGTGATTCTGGATGTTCAAGCTTGCGAAAATGAGTGGAATAGAGCCTGTATTTAGGAGAAGTTAATGGAATGGGTGAATGATGTAAATTCACTTGAATTCGTGCACACATGTGATCATGAAGAAAGTGTGACCACAAATGCATCAAAACTCATCCAAATGATGCATTTTGACACTCTAAATGATTCAAACCTATTTGCTAATCCTGTTGAAGTAGAAAATGCGTGGTAATTTGGTGATTAGAAGCAACATCATGAAAATTACAATCTAACTTGATGTGAAATTTCAGTTCCAAGGAACCCACTTTAAATCAATGGTATTCACAACTCAAGTGGTCTTAGGGTATAATTCTTGAAGCAATTGAAAGATAAGATCACCATATTTGCAATGTGCCAAGAGTGAGATCAAATGGATGCTTGAGCTAAGAGTTGTGATGAGTCAAAGTTGAGAAAAAGATGTTTACTTTTTGTACGTAGAAAAATTCTAAGTTTTTCTTCAAAAGTGACCTATAATGTTTTGATTCCAAACAAAGCCTTTCTCTAAAATATCGCTTTGATCAATGAGGCTAGCTTGAATTGAACTTCCCAAAGAGCATTGTGAAACTTGAATCACTCAAAAATACCAAATATTAAAAAAGTTACAGCCTTGTGAAATTGGTGAAAATCCATGAGGTGACCTATAATCTTTTGAGTTCTTGAGTCATCTTCCAACCATTTTCAAGTCTTGGACATAAAATAAGAGTTGAAGTTCACACTTTTAAGATAAATATGGAAAAATAATGAGATCAAGGAGATACAAATTGACCAAGTTATGATCTTTTGAAGTCACATAAGGAAATTTGATTGCCTATCTAGAGGACTTGTAATCTTTCTTTATCATTAGGAATCTTCTACACGAAATTTGCTTGAAACTTTTGAAGTTATTTGTTGATAACCCTTTAAGGGAGAAGCATGTTTTATTAATCACTCAAAAATATCAAAAGATGGACAAGATATAGCCCTTAGAAGTCAAAAACCCTAACTTCTAAAGCACCAAAATGACTTGGAAACCCCTTTCAATTTTGACAATCTTCTTGCACAATTACTTCTGCCATGTGAATAGAAGTTGTTGTAGATAATAGTAAGAAACAATAACCACTTCCAAATATTAAGAATTTAGAGAGTTATGCACTTGTGATCAAGGAATCAAGAACGTGTCCAATTAGGTCAAACTTCTTCAATCAATTATTGCATCTTTGATTTACTTTGACAAATTGAGGTATGATGAATCATAGTAGACCTTGTCATGATATTAATTTAAAGCACTATCAATGATTAAGCTTGAATCTCAATGAAGCTTTGTTGAAGAAGGCATGGAAATAAACGCATAAACCTATGAATCAACCTGATGAAATATGTTGTGCCCTCACATATAGGATCATCATTTAGAGCAAACATTCATTGCATTTATTAGTTTAAAATTAATCAACACAAGAGAAATATGATCACAATATACAAATCAAAGTGCTTGGTGACCCCTCATGAGAAAACATAGAGATATGGAGAAGAACCAAACCCTAGTGTGATTTTGATATGATTGATTTGATATGAGATGTTAGAGGAATCTTAGGAGCAAAAATTGGGGTACAAGAGCTGCCCTTCTTTAAGTGTCTTCTATTCGGAGATACGAAGGTTAAAATCTTCGTGTAAACGCGATTGGAGATACTTAAATATAAAACAAGCCTTATTTTTTCCCCTAAGAGGCCATGAAATGCCTATGATTGTGCATGCAAACAAACAGATCCAAAGGTGACACGAGACATCACTGGGGAAACAAAAAATAAAATAAAGGATCAAAAGGAAAATCTGACTAGGAAAATAAATCACTAGAGAATGAAAGACTCGACTTTATTGAGGTAAATCCCAAGGATGAGATAAAGCATCATAAACTCAAATATTGAGGATAAAATTAAAGGATGACAACAATCGACAGATAACTACAAACTATCCACTCATTGAGAAGATAGCAAAAAAGTAATGTCGACTCACAAGGATAAGAAATGGTAAGATAATACCGGAAAAACCAATATTAGGGTAGGTAAAAATGATTAGCATCAGTACTTATGACTGGAAACAAATGAATTCTTTAGAGCAAAGTGAAACTCAACGACAGACTATCTCTCATAATGATGAGACTACCATTCATCGGAGTACAAATCTCAACAACGAACTATCTCCTATAATTACGAAACTACTATTCATCAGAGTAACAAATATCAACAATGAACTATGTCCTATAATGACGAGACTACCATCCATCAGAGTAAAAAATCTCAACAACGAACTATATCTCATAATGACGAGACTACCATCCATTGGAGTAAACAAATCTCAACAACGAACTATCTCCCATAATGACGAGACTACCATCCATCAGAGTAACAAATCTCAATAATGAACTATCTCCCATAATGACGAGACTACCATCCATCAGAGTAACAAATCTCAATAATGAACTATCTCCCATAATAATGAGACTACCATCCATCAGAGTAACAAACCTCAACAATGAACTATCTCCCATAATGACGAGACTACCATCCATTGGAGTAACAAATCTCAATAATGAACTATCTCCCATAATGACGAGACTACCATCCATTGGAGTAAACAAATATCAACAAAGAACTATCTCCCATAATGACGATACTACCATCCATCGGAGTAATAAATCTCAACATTGAACTATCTCCCATAATGACGAGACTACCATCCATCAGAGTAACAAATCTTAACAACAAAATATCTCCCATAATGACGAGACTACCATCCATTGGAGTAACAAGTATCAACAACGAACTATCTCCCATAGTGACGAGACTACCATCCATCAGAGTATCAAATCTCAACAACTAACTATCTCTCATAATGACGAGACTACCATTCATTGGAGTAAGCAAATCTCAACAAGAAACTATCTCCCATAATAACGAGACTACCATTCATTGGAGTAACAAAAATGAATCTTCTCAGGGAACTAACAGACTTACTGGGGAAGAATAGGTTACTCAAATAAAGAGACCATCGCTTGCTGCTATGAGAAGGAAATACAAAATGCTGCTGGGAAATGAATCTTGGCTTCTCTAGGGATATGCCAACACAGTCCTGCTGAGGAGATAAAGTCTTCTCATGCAAAATAAATGCACATCTTCAATCCGGGGTTCAGAGCCTTCAGAAATCATAATAATAATGTTGCCAAGAGACACATATCTGAACTGTAAATAAACCAGAGTGAAACAGTCAACCAAGATAGCACCTGATGAGAAATAAAGTCAAAAGGGAAACACGAACCTAACCAGACAATGAGTTGAATAGGAAGGCTTGAAGCACAATTATTCTATGAGGAATAACTCAGTGGGGAAATTGAAAGAATATACATTTTCTTCTTAAGGTTAACACTCTATTAGAGAGAGGGTAACATAACTCTGCAAAATAGGGTAATATGCCAACAAATATATTAATGAATGCAAATGAGAATTGAAATTTAATTCATATATGCATCATGTATGTATGGATACATGAATACTATCATGTATATGCTGACAAAACAGACATACAGCACTTGAAATATCCAGACAAAACCAACTTGAGTAAAGTTAACACTCGGTTAAATCACATCCAGGATGAAAATTTCATAAGAAAGTAAGCACCAATTGAGGAAACAAATTCATATTTCACGGCTTAACTCCTTTGGGAAGAAACACAATCCGAAAGTAATCAAGTCAAAATAGTAAATCAAAACAGATACAAGGATGTAATATCCTACTCCTGACTTCACCGGGGTACATCACACAGACTTCAATGGGGAAAACAATGTTTCAACGTCTAGACTTCCACTGGAGATTACAATATTGACTTCATTAGGTCAGATGAAAATCACACCGTCGAGATACTAACTGGGAATCTCGTGCTGACTTCATTGGGGAGGACCATACCACGTTGTTAATGAGAGCCCAAAATACATTCTTCAATACCAAGAGTGATGATTACATAAACTTCCCTAGGAAGAAATTATGAAACCACATGGGAATAACAACTTTTAGAGAGAAACATTATCTCGACTTTACTTGGGGATCTAAGAAGTTAAACAATACAGCAAGAAATTAAAATTATGGGGATTTTAAATCAAACCCAGCACTAGGCGAGAGAAAACCCAAAAAGTTGACAACTATTTCAACACTTCTTAGAAAAGTGGCTACCCTTATCTAGTTTCCTTACTAGGGAATCTGGGATAGAGGCTTTAGACCATGCAAATCTGAAATCAAAATATTCAACAAATGAACCATGATTTGACCTGGGAAATATGGGATTACGAATCTAACATTGCACCATACATCAATTGGTATCAAATCCAACTATTCGAGAAACACAAAGAGATCATGTGCATATCAGTAAGAGTGACCTGGGATAACTTTCTTGGGTGATACACATTTCCAAATTTTTAGAGTTCGTCCATCCTTGGAATCACTATTTTTGTTTTTCTTGAATCACAAAGTCTAAAGTAAAAAGTAATTCGTAAATTCTTTTCAAAAACAATTTTATTGTTAAATCTCCTTGTTTTGAAAATTACTATCAATAATAAATGGAATCTTTGCAAGCTGAATAAAATAAGAATTACGAAGAATTTGATAAAAGCTCAAACTTTATTAATAGAATGGTAGTCTGCGAATGGCGAGACCCCATGGATGATTTAAAAGTTTGGAAAATGGTAATATATTGGAAAAGATACATTGAAATACAATGACCACTAATCTCCCTAACAACTTTGAATTCCTGAGCAGCGAATTCTGTTAAAGTATGGTGAGGGTCCAAGAAAATTGTTGCTTCAATGATCAAGTCTTGTCTGACGCAGTTACTTGCTAACAAAATCCCTAAATTTTGCTTAGGTTGCCCTTGCGGGTTTTTAGCCTAGCGGGAACATTTATTCTATTTGTGTCTCTTATTTTTGCTTAGACCGACCTTTCGGGTTTTTAGCCTACCGAGACGCTCTTTATTTCCTAAATCGCCCTTTCGGGTTTTCAACTTAGAGAGTTGTTCTTTTATTTCTTTAGGCAAAGTAATTCTTGACTGTATCAGCATTCATAGGACGTGGGAACTCCTCGCCGTCCATAGTTTTAAGAGAAGGCTTTCTTGACAACATATGGGCCTTCAAAATTGGGAGTCCACTTGCCCCTAGAATAAGTGTTAAAAGACATGATTTTTCTGAGCACGAGGTCGCCTTCTCTGAATTCACGAGGGTTCACCTTCTTATCAAAAGCTTTCTTCATTATCTTCTGGTATAATTGACCATGACACAAGGCCGTCATTCTCTTTTCTTCAATCAAATTCAATTGGTCAAACCCATTCTAGACCCATTCAGCCTCTGATAATTTGGTTTCCATTATCACACGTAAAGAGGGAAACTCAACCTCGATGGGGAGCACTTCTTCCATACCATACACAAGGGAGAACGGGGTTGCTCCTGTTGAAGTGCGGATGGATGTACGATATCCATGAAAAACAAAAGGGAGCATATCATGCCAATATTTATAGGTAACAACCATTTTCTGGATGATCTTCTTGATGTTTTTATTGGCGACTCCAATAGCCCCATTCATCTTTGGCCTGTAGGGAGATGAATTGTGATGGACAATCTTGAATTATTCACAAAGTTCTATCATCATTTTGTTATTTAGATTCAAGCCATTGTCGGTGATAATCCTGCTTGGCACACCATACCGACATATTAGATTATTCTTGATAAAGTGTACTACCACCTGCTTGGTAACATTAGCATATGAAGTTGCTTCCACCCATTTGGTGAAGCAGTCAATTTACACCAAGACAAAATGATGTCCATTTGATGCCTTGGGTTCAATAATTCCAATCATGTTAATTCCCCATACAGAGAAAGGCCGCGGGGAAGAAATAACATTGAGAAGCGTCGGAGGTACATGAATTTTGTCAGCATAATCTGGCATTTATGGCACTTCTTTGCAAATTCGTAACAGTCAGACTCCATTGTCAGCCAATAATAACCTGCCCTAAGCATTTCTTTGCCATCAAATGTCCATTGGCATGAGTACCAAAGGAACCTTCATGGATTTCAGGCATCAACATGTCTGCTTCGTGTCTATCCACGAATCTGAGCAAGACCATGTAATAATTTCTTTTGTATAGCACATCTTCATTGAGGAAAAAGTTGCCTGCCAACCTTCTCAATGTCTTTCTATCTTTATTTGTCGCGCCATCCAGGTATTCCCAAGTCTAGAGAAAATGCTTGATATCGTAATACCAAGGTTTTTCGTCTGACGTTCCCTTTGCTGCAAACACATGAGTCAGGCCTATCCAGACGTCAAACTGTGATACGAGGCACATCATTCCAAGTATTTACTTGATACGTAGAAACCAGCGTGGCTAAAGCATCCACCATCGGGTTCTCGTCTCTAGGAATATGATGGAATTCTACTTTATTAAAGAAGGGTAATAATCTTCTAGCATAGTCTTTGTAGGGAATCAAGCCAACATGACGAGTATCCCATTCTCCTTTAATCTTATTTATTACCAAAGTGGAATCGCCATATGCATATAGAATTTTGATTCTGAGATCTATAGCATATTCAAGACCCATGATACAAGCTTCATACTCTGACATGCTATTGGTACAATCAAAGGCCAATCTTGCAGTAAAAGGGATATGTTACCCATGAGGAGTGATAATCACGACACCAATTCCTTTCCCATACGCATTCACAGCTCCATCAAATACCATACCCCACTGGGACTCAAGACCAGGACCTTCCACAGGCAAAGGTTCATCACAATCTTTTATTTTCAAATACATCACATCCTCATCAGGGAAATCATATTTAACAGACTGATAATCATCAAACGGTTGGTGAGCAAGATAATCTGCCAACACACTGCTTTTTATAGCCTTCCAAGTACGGTATTCAATATTATATTCAGACAATAACATCTTCCAATGGGAAATTCTTCCAGTAAGAACATGCTTTTCAAAAATATACTTAATCGGATCCATTTTGGAAATAAACCAAGTAATATGATTCAACTATATTGCCGCAACCGTTTTGCCGCCCAGGCCAAAGCACAACATGTTTTTCCAGCATAGAATATCACGACTCCATATTCAGTAAACTTCTTGTTGGGATAATAAATGGCATATTCTTTTCTCCATGTTTCATCTTGTTGTCCCAAAATACAGCCCATACAATTATCTAACATCGTCAAATACATAATCAATGGTCTTCCTTCAATAGGAGGGATCAAGATATGAGGTTCAGGCAAATACTTTTTAATGCTTTCAAATTACCTTTGACAATCATCTGTCAACACACAACCCTGATCTTTCTTTAACAAATTGAAGACCGACTCACATGTTGCAGTCGTATGGGAAATAAATCTGGAAATATAATTCAAACATCCAAGAAAACCTCTAACTTGCTTTTCAGTTCTTGGTGCAGGCATTTCTTGAATTGCCTTAACTTTATCAGGATCAACTTCAATTCCTTTTTGGGTGACAATGAAACCAATTTTTTTCCAGATCAGACACCAAAGGTGAATTTATTTAGATTCAAACAGAGACGATATTTCCTCAAGCGCTGAAAATTTCAACAAATCTTCTATATACCCTTCTTCAGTCTAGGATTTGGCAATCATATCATCAACGTATACCTCGATTTCCTTATGCATCAGATCATGGAATAGGGTTGTCATAGCTGTCTGGTACGTTGCACCAACATTCTTCAACTCGAAGGGCATCACTCTGTAATAGAATGTTCCTCGGGTGTGATAAACATTGTTTTTTCCATGTCCTCAGGAGCCATTCTGATTCGATTGTATCCGGAAAATCCATCCATGAACGAGAATACTTTGAATTTTGTTATACTGTGAACCAACATATCAATATGTGGTAATGGAAAGTCATCTTTTGGACTAGCTTTGTTTAAATCTTTATAATCAATGCACATGTGAACTTTTCCGTCTTTCTTTGGTACTGGGACAATATCGGAAATCCATTGAGGATACACTGATGTCACAAGAAAACCAACATTAATTTGCTTTATTACTTCTTTTTAATTTTACTGCCATATTAGGGTGAATTCTTCGCAATTTCTGCTTGATTGGCGGACATTCTGGCTTTAGCAGCAAATAATATTCCACAATATCGATATCCAAACCTGGCATGTCTTGGTAATACCAAGAAAAGATGTCCACATAATCTTTCAACAATTCAACCAACCTGCTCTTCACATCAGGATGAAGCAATTCTAAAATCTTGACTTCTTTTGGATCTTCCTCTGAACCCAAATTAATCGTCTCCAACGGCTCTTTATATAGATGTATGGTACTTTCCTCACGCTCAAGCAACCGTGAAACCTCTTCTGGGATTTCATCATATTCTTCTTCTTCGGCCATATACACAGGATATTCAAAGTTGGGAGAGGGTGCCGGGTTATTGTACTCAACTGGTTTCTTAACTAATCTGCACATATGATTTATGATTGCTTTTAGAAACTGACACATATAGCAAGTGATAATGCAAATTTATTTATAGTTATTATTTATTTTAAAAGGTTTTTTCTGATTACCATTTTCCAAGAAAAAGCAGAGAAAAAAACACAATTTAGGAATCAAAAACAACTTTTTTTTAATGATTTTAAAGATCAAAACAACAAATATGCCCGTACAATATCAACACTTTCACCTTGGGAAGAGTGAAATTTTTTTGAAAAGATTAACAAAAAACAAATTACTTTGAAATATTAATGCAAGAGGGAACATTAATATGATCCAATTTTTGACTCTGACTCCATGTGTCACGTAGTTCGGCATTTCTTTCTCTAATCAATCTTCCAAAATAGCATTGATCTTAGGAGTAGTCGGATGAAGATAACCTCCACTATGAAATATGTCTTGATATTTTCCTAAAGCAGACTTCGGCTTCATAATCTCACCTTTATTATTCTTCACAGAGAAACCTAAACCAGCTCTATTCTTATTCACATGTGGATTAACAATTTGTCCCCACACCTTGCTAGGGCCATTATACACTACCTGTTGAGAATCCTTAAACGAAGTTATAGAACTCTAATTTTCCCTTACATTTTCAATAGATAAAGCTTGGAAATGAGTTCCAATAGCATCTTCATTAACTTCTACAACATTGAAAGAGGTCAAATGAGATATTAACAAAAATTGCTCTCCATTTATGATTACCACCTTTCCTTCACGAACAAACTTCAGCTTCTGGTGCAAAGTCGAAGTAACATCCCCTTCCTCGTGGATCCATGGTCGCCCCAATAAACAGTTTTAGGCGGGAACTATATCCATAACCTAGAAAGTAATCTTAAATAAGTGCAGGCCTATGTGAATAGGAAAATCTACTTCTCCGATAACAGACTTCCTCAAACCATTAAAAGCTTTCATAATTATGCCACTCGGGCGTATGGGAGATCCCTGGTGCTTCAGCTTCATGATTGTGCTCCTTGGTATGACATTTAAAGCATACCCATTTTCAATCAGCATGTTGGACAACGAGTCATTCTTACAATTCATGGAGATGTGGAGAGCCAAGTTATGGTTTCTTCCTTCATCAGGAAATTCGTCATCACAGAAGCTCAGGTTATTAGGAGATGTAATATTCCCTACAACACTGCCGAATTGGTCCAGAGACATATCACTTTCCACAAAAGTCTGATCCAATACTCTCATCAAAGATTCCCTATAGGCAGAAGAATTCATTAGCAATGCTAGAATGGATATCTTAGATGGGGTTTATAACAACTGATCTACAATGTTGTAGTCACTCATCTTGATAACCTTCAAAAGGTTGTCCACATCTTTTTCCAAAGCAGTACCACTAGATTCCCCCACTACTTTCTTAGGTTCAGTACTTTCAGCAATCCTTTTATCAGCATTAATATTCCTTTGAATGACAGGGGCAAAAACCTGACCACTACGGGTCACTCGGCTGGCTTCAGCAATATTATTGACATCGGACAAAGGTAGGATGGGAATTACCAAACTATCCTCCAAGATTGTCGCATTATATTTATATGGCACGACTCTGTCTGATTCATAAGGTACAGGGACTGGCAAGCAAATAACCACTAGAGCAACAACTGGATTGCTATGGTACTCAATCTCTATAGGGGTGGGAACACCAAAACACGGCATAATAACATTCACCCCTTCTTCAGAATACTTAAACATCACAGAATCATTGTTGGAGGACATTTCTTCATCAGAAGAAAATAACTCATCTACAGAAACATACTCATTGTCTGACACAGTCTCAGCCGAGCAATCTTCAATCACGTTAATCCCATTGTAATCATCTTCATTGCTTGATACTTTCATAGTACCACTGTCTAATAACAACTGAACGCCCCTTTTCACAATGGAACAACCACGAGAATCCCTGCAGCTGATCTGGCAAGACCCATAATGGTGTTCTTCTTGGCCATCCATGTGACAGAATGTAGCGTGCAACTGCACGAAATCATCATTCATATATTTCACGTCAAAAATCTGGAATTCACCAGGACACCCATAGACCATATTCACATCTTCTTTGTACTCTTCCCTAGGCCTGATTATATGAATGAGACCTTCATTCATCATTTCCTGAAGATCAGCTTTTACTTTATCACATTCCTGGATATCTATATTGCAAATACTACAACCAGCATGGTCATGCGTAATAGATGAATTCGCAGAGGTCAGCATACATATTTACCAAATCTCCTCTAACTAAGTTGATATCAAAAATCCGGAAGTCCCCAGGACAACCAGCAACCATGTTTACAGCATTTTCTCCTCCATGTTTAGGAAAAGAATTGTCTTTCACATTAGGACCAACATCTTTAAAGGATAGGAGGCCAAATCACACCATCCTTTGTACTTCATATTTCAAAGGATAACAATTCTCGATGTTGTATTCTGGGGCTCCTTGATGAAAAGCGCATGTTTGGTCTTCCTTATAATACCAGGGTAAAGGTGAAGATAAAGCATGGGGGAGGCCTGGTTTGGACCAACTTATTTTGAATTAAATTCGGGAATAACTCTGCATAGCTCATTAGAATAGAGTCAAAGGCCTCTCTTTTCTGACTTTGCCCTTGATTCCCCTGAGGAGATGGTCTTTAATAGGTAACAGTGGTTGGAGCTACATTAACAACTGGATTCATGGAGGCAACCTGTTGCTGGTACCGATGATGTCTTCTAGGTGGTTTAATCTTCCTCTCCCTAATAACAGCATTCGTTTCACTTTCTTTCTTTCGAGAGAACCCGTATGATGACTTCTTTGTCCCTTCATCTTTCGTCAAGTGTTCTTCCCTAACAGCTTCTTCTAGTCGAACACCCATGCTTACCATTTCGGTGAAATCACTCGGCGCACTTGCGATCATCCTTTCATAATAAAATGATCCAAGGATTTTCAGAAAGACCTTTGTCATTTCTCGTTCTCCCATAGGTGATACCACCTAGGTAGCTATCTCGCGCCAACACTATGCATATTCTTTGAATGACTCCTTGTCTCTCTGAGCCATTGCCCTCAACTAATCACAGTCAGGCGCCATGAACATATTGTAGTTATATTGTTTGATGAAGGCTTCCCCTAGATCATTGAAGGTGCGGATATTGCTACTGTCCAAACTCATACACCACTTCAAAGCGGCGCCAGTTAAACTGTCATGGAAAAAATGAATGAGTAAACGTTGATCATCAGTATAGGTGGACAGTTTTCTGATATACATCACCAGGTGGTCACGAGGACAAGAGTTGCCCTTGTACCTCTCAAATTCCTACACTTTAAACTTTGTTGGCACCTTTACATTGGGAACTAGGCAGAGTTCACTAACATTTTGTCCAAATAATTCTTTTCCTCGAAGGGCCTTCATTTCCTTCTGCATCTCATTGAATTAATCTTGAAAACTATCCAATCGGTCATATAAATCCAAACTTTCACTCGGTGGAGGAATAGGCTGAGAAACTTCATCATTAACAAACACTGAAGCATTCACTGTAGAAGGTGCAGTATAATGGATCTAGTTTCTAGCCATATATGTAACATGCACCACAGAAGGTGCAGGAGTAGCAGCAGCTTGAATAACTAGAGCGACTTGGGCATCAAGATTGTAACTTTCTGGCATGAAATTTTCAGACGTTCCCCACGGGTAACCTTGAGGCATACGGTTCTATGCAGTAGTAACTAGAGTAACAGAAATGGGAGCTGATGGACCATCGAAAGAGATCATTATTTGTTGTGGTTGAGCAGAAGGAGGAAAAAGTGGTGGCTGATTCTGAGCAACCACCAATGATTCCATCAAAGCAATCATATTAGGCATACCAGCCTTCAAAGTCGTAACTTATTCATGAAGCTTGCAATTCTCTTGTTCAAGATTCTCCATTTTCTTCCTGGAATTAGCCAGAGTATTATACCGGTGAGACAGCTTGCTGAACAAAGTCAGAGAAATACAGTAAGACACTTGGGTATGAACGAAAATGCAAGAAATATATGCACGATGATGCATGATATGCAATGCACATGATTTATTTATCATTAATAATTTCAAGGGACTTAAAGAATTATAGACGATCTGTAAATATTAGAGTACTGACACATTTTGAAATATTTAAAATCTCATTATAATAATTTCAAAATGGGTTACCACATTTAGTACAAGTTTCAATAATCCTATGTACAAGAGAAGATATAATCTAAAATCCTAAGAAGGCAAAGCTTATGAAGATCTCTCCACACACTGACGCTTTCCCGTGAGTCTTGCAATCTGAGCCTTCAACTGCTTGTTCTCTTTTGCATACATGTCGGTGACCCCTTTCCAATCATCAGAGTCAGGAAGTGAGTAACTAAGTCCAGATCAATCTCTAGAGTAAAATAAATCCTCTTTCCTCTTCATCATCTCTACAGCACGACTCTCAAGAATCTCGATCAGGTCATCCTTCTCTTTCAAGTCTTCTCGGTAGGACATCTCTAAAGTCGAACACTTGTTCTTCCAAGCCTCCTTTTCCTGCTGCATCCTAACTAGGGCAAGCTGAAGCTCTTCCACGTCATCTAAAAGGGAAGGAGTGGTCTTCACAAACATATCAGGCATAGGTTCTTCATGGGAATATGGCATCTTCAATTGAACTACCCTTGCTTGTACCCATCGGAGATAAGGCTCCAAAGAAACAACTCCTCTTGGTCCCAAGTCCTTTCTACTCTTCATGTGAATATGGCACTAAGCCTTTGCAATGTCCTCCTTAGCTTCCTTATTATCTTCTCCCTCTTTTAGAAACAAACCACTTAGATGAATACTATTTGGCTTTTCTCTCATCGGATATCCAAGCTGACATCGTGCAAGAACGA
The DNA here is from genome assembly GCA_948472305.1 of Vicia faba. NCBI lineage: Eukaryota > Viridiplantae > Streptophyta > Magnoliopsida > Fabales > Fabaceae > Vicia > Vicia faba. Next base: position 433,957,537 of record OX451737.1, on the reverse strand, counting down.
GATTGTAGTTAATTCCTCCCTTTGTACCGAGAAGAGGCACGTTGGGGAAACTACCATGACTATCGACAATCTACACATCATAGTAAGCCTGATGATAATAAATAATGTCGAAATGAGTGATGGTCGTGATCTTCGGAGCCCAACGAGGTTCCTTCTTGACATCCCAGAAAGCATCAGATCGAGGTAGGTGAGAAATAAACCACTGATACAGCAAAGGCGTATAACAAATGATCATCCCTCCATGATAAGAATCCTGAAGATGAATGGAGTAGTAAGCATCTCCTAATAATGTAGGAACTGGATTCCCAATCAAAAAGATCCTGATGGAATTGACATCCACAAATTTGTCGACGTTAGGAAATAAGAACAGTCCGTATGCAAGTAGAGCAAATATGGCCTCAAAAGAAACCGTACTCTTCATCCTAGCAAAGTAGAGAGCTTTCTCTAATAAAAATTGAGCGAGTAATCCTCTGATTCCTCCTTTGGTAGTCATTTTGTCCTCGATCTCATACTTCCCCAGATGAATCACGGAAGCAATATCATGGGAATTGGGCTCTCCCTCCAAACCGGTGAAAGTAACATGATCGGTGATAGGTAAACCCAGTAGGTAATAATACTCCTCAAATGTAGGCATCAGTTGATTACTCCCTCAAAGTTAACATGACTATATCGCCCGTCCTATCTTAAGTTTTCCCAATTCCGGGTAGAGGGCTTATGAGAGATCACCAAGCACCCTGAGAACCATGAAAATCCAGACAAATATATACAACATATAATATACAAAAAATAATATCACATACCTAAATAAACAAATATAGGCTCAACTCACTTAGGGATGGACCAACAATTAGTCGATCTTTCCCCAATGAAGTCGCCATTTTTCTGTAGCGGTAGAAATGTTGAGACTAAGCCATTGGATTGACTTGACTGGCACAAATCAAAATAAAAATTGCCACCACGCTTTATTGTTTCCATAGGAATGGGAAAAGAGCGAATAACCCAAAAAAGGGGGAGAGAATCTAAGTTCGTGGGTTGGTTATGCAAAGGTAAGGTATTAGAACCATAAACATTTATGGTACTCCACAGGAACCTCTTTGAAAATTTGTGTATTTTGGCTATAAGTGTTGTACAAAAATAGATTATGGGGATGAGAAAAGAAGTATTTTTTACAATTTTTGCACCCTCCGCAGCTGCGAACCTTTAGTGCCTACGTACCACCTTCCGTGCAATAGGGGATTAGGGTACTCGTAGTTCACCTTTAAAAATTTTAAAACACATGTGTGTTAGTTAATTTTAAGAGATGAGACACGATCGTCTTATCCGAGTGGAAGAACATACTTACTACACACAATTATGAGAGAGGAGAATTTGCGTCATCTTAAAGTGGAGGATATGGCTTGGATTTTAAAATCAACAAAACCTCGCTCAACACCCAAGTGGAAAATATCTCACTTCACTACATATCGTAGAAGTATAGTAGCTCACATCACTACAAGAATTGACAAGAGTATAATCTTTTGAGAAAAGTTTAAAGTAAAAAAGCCAAAGTGGCAAAATAGTTTAAATGAGATTGATTGACTTTTAGTCTTCTCACAAAAATGTCAGAGTATTATTAATTTGTTTAAAGTTTGATTAATAAAATATTTTTGAAAATGCATGGACCTAAGTCCAATTTTATTGTGAAAGCGGTTCAAGTTTAGAAAACAAGAAGAGTTTTCAAAAAGAGGGAGAAGATTTTTGAAATTAAAGAAGATGGGAGGAGATGAAGGGACTATCCAAAAGCATAAGGTAAAAGATAGGGAAAAGAACCATCTAATCAACAAGAAGCCAACACTCGACACAATGAGTCAATGTAGAATTCTCATCCTTTGTATTGAAACCAAGTAAGCAAAGATACTAAACCTCTTAAGAATACCAAATTTCAAATGCATTATGTCTTCACAAAAATTGGGCAGAGTAACAGTTGTATACAGATGAATTGCCAATCACAGACAAAGCATATAATCAGAATAACCTGCATACAAAGAAAACAAACAACCCAATGTCTCGGGCTAAACCCCGAGAACTCCAGAAAAAATAATAACAGAAGTCACCAAGGTCTCAAGGGTGGTCAAGGTCTCTACTCCTAAGTCCAAGAAGTCCATAACTCCAAAATGTCAAGGATAGTAACCAAATAGTCCAAGCAACCTTAAAGTTTTTTATTGTTCAAGTTGGTTATTAGGTATCTTCAAAAATAAAATGAAAGCTCAAGTGAGCAAAATAAAAATGAAATAAAGATAAATGCTCAAGTGAGCAAAGATGAAAATAGCATGAAATGTAAATGCTAAAATAAATGGTGCGTAAAGGTAAATGCATAAAGTAAAAGCATGAAAATAAAAGTCAATTGTTAATGAGTTAGAAATTATAGGTTAGTTGAATGACCATATTGAAACTTGCATTTGAAAACTCATTAGAAGTTTCATAAAATCAAAGCCTCTCAACAATAAGTTTCATTTGCTTTTTGTCAAGTATATCATTCATTTCAAATTCTCGAGGCAATAAAAAATGATCACGATGTTTAAATGACTCACTTAGTCCAAAGTTTATGAAGATTCATTAGAGGATTGATAAGACCAAAGCCTCCTAACAATGAATCTCAAGGTTATTAGATCAAAGGTTTAAAATTAAACATACTTGGGCTTGCAAACATAAGTTTGAGCCATGAATGATCATTTCTCGAATTGAGACAAAATTTAGCGCTATGTTAAGCAATCGTAAGTGGACTTATGTAGAAGTCGCACCTATTTTGAGGTCGGTCAATAGCGATCTATGTGCCATATGTTTGGAGAGATGATATGTAGATCATCCTCTAACAACATGTAACGCAAATGAGAATGGGGTAAATGAAGAGGGAAGGGGTGCATTGTATGAAATTAGGATTTCAAATATCATAAACATCATTCATCCATTTTGGTGGATTTGATTTCTCAACCTATCAACACCCAAGATTCAATGAGGTTGAGGAATTTGTCACCAAATGAAATTCAAGTCAGAACAAAATAAAAATAATAAAATAATATTTAATAAAATAATATTTACATGGTTAAATAAAAAGAAAAAAAGGTAAAATACACAAAGTATATTAAAATATCAAATAAAAATCCTTAAAAAAAATTCAGATGCCAAACATGAGCCAATAAATGTTGATAAAAAATTTCAGAAATTTTTTAAAGTGAGAAACCATTTTTTAATATTTGGGAAAAATAGGCAAAATAAACAAAAATTTGCAAAATAAATAGTAAAATCAGAAATTAAAATAAAATAAGGTCACCAATATTTGTCAAAAGACCATTGGATCCTTCCATAAGTTTTCCAGAATTTAAAAATCATGGAAAATATTTTGAATAAATTAAAACAAGTTAATTAAAGTGAAAAATTACAAAAAAATATCAAATCATAAAATAAAAATGTGAAAAAATAAAAAATAAAAAAAAATCCAAAATAATTTTAAGAATTTTTTCAGATTTTTTGAGTCAGAAAATGGACCACAATGAGGCCCAACAACGTAGACTACCAGGGCTTACGTGTGTATGAAGTCAAACACGTGGCCTCCTCCCTAGTCAACCTCCTCGATAACGCAGGAGCTGGACTCGTTATTCTCGAAGGGCAGGATGATGATGATGATATGGACACGTGAGCTACGTTCCCTAATGGACACATGAGGAATTTCCCAACGGTCCCCAGCTTGGGTGGCATGCCTTTGGGCCTTAGGTAAAGGTTCTGGATTGGGCCTCTCCAATGGTGGGGCAAGTGATGGCCTAGTCCAGAACAGGAGCCCCCCAAGTTATTTCCCTTAGGTGAAAGGGTGATGACTTAAGTTCATCTTCACTTTCAGGGAACACTCGCCCGAGAAGGGAAATCGTAACCCTCCATCGGGGATAACTTGTTAACCCGTGTCGGGGATAACTTGTTGACCCGTGTCGGAATCTTGACTTTGTGGCGTGAACTTCCCATCACGAGTTGGGTGTTCTTCCAGTTTGGGTACTTCGACAGTAGAGCTTTGTCGAGGTGTCCTTGTCAGGATAAGGTTCTGCTCTAGAAATGAACAAAACCCACCTTTCGTTAATGTTTGGAGGCTATGTCTATACCTCGACATGCCTCTGTGGTCGAGTGTGTCTTGTCGTCTGTTAGAGAGGGCCAGTCGACTACTAATGCTCGTCATTTTAATAAGAACTTAGTTGTAATATTGTTTCAATTTTGTAGCGTTCCATGATTGAAGCAGCGGTTCTCCATTTAAGTGTTCGAGGTAGTATGCCCCGATGCCTGTAGCTCTATGGACGTGGTACAGTCCTTCCCAGTTCGCGGCCAGCTTCCCCTCACGGTAATATTTTTGATTCCTCCGCAAGACTAAGTTACCGGCCTGGAACTCGCGTTTTATGACTTTGTTTTCATGACAGAGGGCTACCTGCTATTTCAGCGTGGCTTCGTGAAGAGCTGCTCCAGATCGTATTTCCTCTACTAGGTCGAGTTCTTCTCTTAGGGCCTCGACGTTTAATTCCTCATTGAAAGGGACTTCAGTTTTCCTGGATGGCTCCATAATCTCCACGGGGATGACTGCTTCGGTGCCATAGGTTAGTCGAAATAGGGTCTCATCGGTCGTCGAGTGTGGTGTTGTTCGGTATGACCATAGAACATTTTGTAGCTATTTAACCCACCACTTTTTGGCTTCTCCCAACCTACATTTGAGTCCTCGTAAGATGACTCTGTTTGCAGCCTCTGTCGGCCCGTTTGTTTGAGGGTGTTCGACTAAAGTGAAGTGCTTCTTGGTGCCGAGCTTTGTGATGAAGTCTTGGAACCCTGGGGCGAGGTTCTTGTACCAGTCCATGGCCATTTTTCTCAATATCATTGGGAACAAATGGCATTTGATCGGCCCCCAGATATTATGGTAATGGAGCATTGCCTCAAACCCGTCGATGTGGTCGACAGGATCCACAATGCCGTTGTATTTCTTTGGTTGGGGAGGTTTCTCCATTTCCCTAAGAATGGGCGACTCCATGATTGCTTGAGATAAGGCACCGCGGGGGTCGTCTTCATCACTTATGTATGGGGAGCGGGAGGGGGACCAGTTGTAATGACGGTCATGGTGACGGCCTTGGCCGCGGGGAGGATCACTTGGTCGAGGTTGTGTTTCTCCGTTTCCCCTTATTCTGTTGTTTCCAAGGGATCTTCTTTCCTTGCGCGGGGAGGTATGATCGCGCCTTCCGGTGACTTCAGGCAGCGTCCTCTCCAACGCGGGGCCTCACCCAGTTCGTCAGGGAGAAAGACTTCGCGATATGTCCTGTTTGTGTCTCTGCAAGGGAGATAGGGGACGATCTTCATTTTGACGGGGATGAGGAGTGTCAGGTCTTATGTGTCTTCTGGGGGCCCGACGAGTCTTTTCGAGACCCCTTAGCCGCTCATCCTATGAGAAGATCAAGTAGTTTTTTTGGTTGACGGCCGCGAACAAAGCTCTTGTCGTGGCATCAGCGCCTGCGAGGACGGGGACCTCCTGGAAAGTATTTGGTTCATAGTTCTGGGGGGATGGTCATCCTCGTGCGGTCGAGAGTGGGATGAAGAAGAGGCGGTTAACTCGTCTCTATAGTTCTGCTCGAGATCGGCCATGTCGATGTCATTTCCGATGTTGTTGTTACCAATGTTATTACTGACATTGTTATTAGGGTCGGTGAGATGGGTGTTTTGGTTATTGTTGGCAGCTTAGTCGACCATGACAATCACGAAGTTTGATGAAGAGTTGCTTTAGTCTTAAGATGGATATGGGGAAGTTGGTCTCCCACAGACGTCGCCACTGATCGTACCCGACCATGAGGGATTGTCAAAGGCGCAAGGTTTGAGCCGAGCAACAGTTAAATGTGAAGTGGGGTGTACCTGCAAGATACTCTGATGTCAAAGTGAGGTTCAGAGTTATGGAAGCACGTGCGAGTAAGAATAAGATTTAATGAATACCTGACCCTCTCAAGTGAAAGGGTATTTATAGCCCCTAGCGATGGGCCAAGGTCTTCAGTGATGGACCACGATGAGGCCCAACAATGAGGACAGTCAGGGCTTACGTGTATACGGAGTCCATCACGTGGCCTCCTCCCTAGTCAATTCACCGTACCACCCGAGGTGAATGCCATCGAGGACAATTCATGTTGGATTACCGTGGTGTATGATTTTCTGACAAAGAGGGAGTTTCCCGTTGACCAAAGGGAGGCAGTTGCGACCAAACAACGAGCCTTCTTGTACGTGGTTCTCGAACGCAAACTTTATCAGTGAGGATTCTCCATCCCGCTCTTGAAATGTGTCGAGGAATCGAAAATGCCTGAAATATTACAGGAGATCCATGAGGGAATCAATGCCCAACACTTGGGCAGAAGATCTCTAGCACGAAAGGCGTTGCGATCAGGTTATTATTGGTCCACCATGTAGCAAGATGCAAAGGAACACGCCAATTGATTGTACTTGACCAAAAGGGATTATCAAATGCGTAGGCTTCGAGCCGAGCATCAGTTGAATGTAAAGTGGGGGTACCTGTAAGATACTCCGATGCCAAAGTGAGGTTCAAAGTTATGTAAGCAAGTGAGAGTACGAATGAGATTGAATGAATATCTGACCCTCTCAAGTGAGAGGATATTTATAGTCCCCAACGTTGGGCCAAGGTCTTCAGTGATGGGTCATGATAAGGCCCAACAACAAAGACTGTCAAGCCTTACGTGTGTATGGAGTCCATCACGTGGCCTCCTCCCTGGTCAACCGCCCCGAGAAAGCAGGAGTTGAACCTGTTATTCTCGAAGGGCGGGATGATGATGATATGGACACATGAGCTACGTTCCCTAATAGACACGTGGGGAATTTCCCAACGGTCCCCAGCTTGGGTTGCATATCTTTGAGCCTTAGACAAAGGTGCTGGATTGGGCCTCCCCAACAGTGGGGCAAGTGTTGGCCCAGTCTAGAACAATTTTAATAATAAATATGTGTGCATTTATAAAACAAAACACCAGAATAAAAGTAATGGCTGCCAGCATACTTTAAATGTCAATATCCTTTATTTATTATTGTTATCTTCTAAACACGTTTTTGGTACAATTGTAATTGGAATAAAGCAAAACAATAAATAATATATTAATATTCATAATTTTTTTTAGTAATAATCATGTTTTTAAAAAAAACATAAATAACCATGTGTCGGGGAAATTTATGCAAAATAATTATGTTATAGAAAACGTCATAATACAGTAGTCATCTCAGATGGCGCATGCATTGATTTTTTAAAGGAGACGCCAAGTGAGATTACGCTTAGTCATCTCCTAAATTTTTTTCAATTTTTTCTATTTAATTGTGGATTTTCCTGCAGATTTGACGTTTCCTGCGGATTTACTTGCGGATTTACCTGCAGATTATTTTCCAGCAGGTTATTCCGTAGAAAAATCCACAGGTAAGTCTGCAGGTAATGTCAAATCTGCAGGAAAATCTGCAGGTAACTGAGAATGTTTGAAAAATATATAGGAGGCGTCAATTCAAGTGACATCTCCTCTTTAATTCACTGTTTTTGGAAACATGGTTATTTGTGTAAATTTTTTCGAAATGTGATTATTTATGTATTTATTTTCAAAACATTATTATTGCTAAAAAGAATTATAATATCCAACTAACAATACCTCTAGTAATAAGCAAATCACGTGAAAATAAAAGAAAATTCCAACCAATTCTCACGCGCCACATTCCCACGCGCATGTGGGTGAGGTATGAGAAGATATTCATCTCCTTCACCCGGATTTACAGAAAACATGCCGTTCATCCCAATTTATAGAATCGGTTAACTCTTGATCAATTCTGAACGTAAGGAAACAAAATTTACATATATTTTAATCGTTTTTCAACGATAAGTGATCCCACATATTAGTTTTATGAATCGGCGATCGAGTATTGCAAATCGAGAATTTAAAGTTTTTAATAAAAATAAAAACAGAACGTGATTTCTCGATGAACACTAAACGAAAATCTATTATATTTAGTATGTTGTTCACATAAGCGTAAGGATTCAAATCGTTCAAAAATTTCTAAAATTATTTTTGAAACAATCGATTTGATTATATAAGTTTCATGAAAAAAAAAAGTGTAACACAATCATAACAGAACAATTATATAACACAAACATTACAGGACAATCATATAACATAAACATTGTTGTGCATATACAATTTCAGTTTTCATAATCGTAAATAATAGCCATACAATATATTTATGCAACTCTGATACTAATTGATGGAATATTAACAATAAGCTAAATCATAGATATAATTATAAGACATATTATAATACGAATATTGTAATATAAATATGTACTTGTTATAGTTAAATTCATTTGATAGAGTGTATACAGAGAATGATACTGCATTCTTTCTGATGAAATGACTACGTTTGATATCTAACTTAATGGAATGATCAGAAAATATATAACCACCAAATAAGGAAAGAGACCTCTCAGTAGGTTATTCAAAAGAATGACCCAATCTATTACGGATTATTCAACAATTAAACCAATATAATATTTTATTTTATTAATAATTAATAATTAATATAATAAATATATTTTATTTAATAATTAATTAAAGTAAATCTATAATATATTTAACAAAATAACCTAAAATATTGTTATTCATCATAATGGAGAGTTTATAATAAGTATGTAACCCTGAAATTTTTCCCGAATGACTAATTTTCTGGATTCGAGAACATGATAAACGGATTGCCGCACTTCTCTGCTATACTATAAAAGATTTCCCCTTTTTTAACAACATAAAATTCATCACATGGAAGACCATATCATACGTAGTGATTAACCTTAATCCCTTTTGCATCATTAACCATAAGTGCTGCTTCTACTATTAATAAAATGATAAACTACCTTAAAACAAATACTTTTATGTTAGCCATATAACTTTCTTATAGAAAGAAAAAAAGAAAAGAAGATAAATAAAATAGTGTGTGGAAATATAGCTAAAGGGTGCTTGTTGTTTAATTAAATTTGGGCCTCCCAGGATTTTGAGGCCCACTACACTTGAAAAGGGTCGGGCCTGACTATAATAAGGGAAAAGAAAGTCTACGATCAATTGCTATGGAGAAAAAGAAAAATATGTTTCGATCTTAAATCAACTAATGTTAAAAACTTTTTTCCTTTTATCTCAAACTTCATAGTTATTTCAAACATTTAATTAGTTAAAAGGTAAGCTTATTTTATTTTTCAGTCATTCTAATGTGTTTTAAAAATATTATTTTTCTCATTGTTATGAAAAATACATTTCACAACGGTTGGCAAAGAGATATCATCACGGTTATAATAAATTAGAAAGCGCGCCATCTAAAACAACAATTGTATTAAACAATCATTGTGAAACTATTTATAGATCATGTGTTTGGTACCCGGTAACACCATTTTTGACATTTATTATTCAGGATAACGCTCTACATATAATAACTGTTGTATGACAACCGCTCTGAAATTATTTGTTTTTGTAATATATATTTTTTATTTTATAGAATTTCTAATTTTTTAACTTGAATTTTCTAAATCACATCAGACCAGAAACAACAACACATCTATTTGTGAATTATATTAGACCAAAAATTATATTACATCAAATACCAAATTCTATTAAGAACCAAAAATTGTAAATTACATCAAAATCAAAATGACACAAAATAACCTATAATTTACACATCATTACATCAAATAATAGTATTTTAGTCTCTTGGTGTCTTGACTTTAAACACACATAATTCCAAATAATAATATTTGTTAGTAAATAACCTTAGAAATGATAACTTAGAATAAATTATGAATAAAGAATATAAAATACTTGTTAATTTTCTCATATGTCTTCTTGATGATCGTTACGAATAGCATGCACACCATATTTATCAACTTCTTCGTATGAAGCAGACACTTGTTTTACGTAAGAAAGAGAGGAAGGAATGTCAAAATTTTCATCACTATGAGGAATTTATCTTCCTTAAAGAACAATTGACCATCTACTCGATAAGTCCAAAGGGTTTGTCACATAAAAAAATGTTTTGCATAAGTAGCCATGATGAATGGTTTGGTCATATAAGTTTCCTTGCCAAGGTCAATAACCTGCGTGAATCCTAACCCCATCCGTTTGTACACCATTATTATTGGGAACTCACTTGCATTTATATAAAGGCACTTTGAAAATAACATAATCAATCTCCAAAAACTCCTCAATGACACCATAGGACGCGCTAGACGCTAATATAGGATTCTTATCTTTCGAGCTAGAGAAAAAAATGGATTTGGCCTCAATCATAACCCCACTATTTTGTATTGTACTACGATCATCCTTTGCTTTTGTGTAAAAGGAAAAATTAGAAATGTCGTATGCAGTCTAAGTTATCACATTAAATTTTAGCATGTACGACAACCATTTAATTATCTCAGATGGAGTATCTTTATTATAAATCCTCTTATTAGACCATCTTAATAATTTATTGTTATGCTCTATAAAAAATCATTTGCCATTCATTCAGGGATATTTTTTTTAAAATTATTTTGTGAGTAGCTATGTAAGGTTCAACTTCACTAATATTATTCAATATATAGGAATGTGCTTAAAGAACTACACGTTACTGGCTTAACATTTAAAACTTGAGTATCTCTACATCCATATATGTCAGCATGACGAGACTTTGGAGTTCCTTTAGACTCTATTTCCGACAAATAGTTTGAACAAAACTCAATAACTTCTTTTTTTTATTAAACTTACAACAATTGAAGCTTCTAGTTGGTGATGATTCTTTGTATATCCTTTAAAGATCTTCTTGTATCGCTCTATTGGATACATCCACCTTAAATAGATGAACACGTAAGTTAACCATAATGTCAAAAAGTTATGGAGTAAAATACATATCCAATTGACCCAAGATTATTGCAGCCTCATCTTCTAATTTATCCCATTTTTTGAAATGAATAACTTTATTACATATAGAATTGAAGAATAAGCACAATCTAGTTATAACTACTCTTTCATTTTTGGAACGATATCACATATATCCACTGGTAGAAGTTACTCCATCAAGACATGATAATCATGATATTTTAAGCCAATTAACTTGATGTATTTTATTGATACAAGTTTCTTGGTGTTTGATGTGTAACCTCACAAAAAAATTTCTTTCCCTGTTTAGATAGAGTGACACGCCGAAGGAAAATAAGTTATTTCTCCTCTATCTTCTAGAGCCAACTTTGTCGTATACTCATCTCCACCATATATTAACGGGAATTCTTAATATATTTAGTCTTGTCTGGAATGCTTAGAATTATTTCTATCAAAGTATCACATATTTTTCTCCACAAGAGCTTTGGGACATTTTTCTTTCAGAGTTTCTTTAAGAGCTCCTGATCTTTTCTTCAGAGTTTCTTTATCAGATCTTTATCAGATGATGTTTAGAGCTTAGTCTTTCAGAGTCTTGAGGTACCTGCATATCTCTTAAATAGGAAAAAACTTTGTATTTTGTTAGGAATGTTTGAGATTTAGTCTCATAACTGCTATCATGGATCAAATCAAAATCACATTTCTCCCCCTTTTTGTCCTAATCAAAAAGCAAAAAAAAATTAAAGAGATTCAAAAGATTTTTATATAGAAGATGTCAAAGGACAGAAGTACAAAAAATGGGAAAAATAAAACTAAGATTGACGAGAGACAAGAGAAAGAAGAAGATTCTTGATTTCTGTTGAGGATTCCTCTTGTTTCATCATCCAAGTTCTAATTTCTTTGTTGGTTTTATCCTGTTTGACCAGACGTTCATGTATGGCTTTATTTTACTTCTTCATCTCATTCAGAGTGTTAATCACCAGCGAAGTTGGAGCAGATGTTGAAGCAACTTCAGAAGATACAATCTTTGGAGCAAAACCAGCAGAGTCCGAGCCTACAACATTGCATAGAAGATTGCCAAGATCATTCATAAGAGTTGGCACATTCTTAGAGGCAGCTTGAGCAGAAGGTTGGTGATACAGAGACATTGCCAAGGAATTTGGATCTGACTCAGAACCATCTTCAGATTCATCTTCTGAAATTTCCATGTGATCAGCAAGTGGTAAAGGAGCATTGGTAATCTGCAGAAGAGACTTCTTATCCCAGATATCTACCACTTATGTCTTGAAGGCATTCAGATTCTGGGTGAAATTATCAAGAACCTGAGAATATCACAGATCTTGCATTTTAAAGGATTCATCATTGAATTTCCTTCTGATTGCTTCCCACAGAAAATCAGATGCAGTTGGCTTCAAGTTGCTGGCACTGTTTGCCTTCAGCAGGTCTATCTAAGTCTGCATTTCTGTTGCAAAATTTAGGAAACGTATATTAACATCTGACTGAATAGGTTTTGGGGTTGGTTTGAGAACAACCTTCTTGGTGGATTTAATTTGAAGATAAAGTAGAGATCCAAGATCAACTACAGTCCTAAGAAAGTCAGATGGTTCAGATGGTTCAAGAGGTTCTGATAAAGATGGACTGAAGGTAGGTTCTGGAGAGTGGGTGGTGAGGGTTCTGGTGAGGTAGGTGTTGTGATGTTAGGAGAGATGATGATGGTGTTTTGAGCTGAGGAAGAAGGAATAGGTGCTGGGGATTTATTCAGAGCAAAAATGTTTTCAGAGAGAATGATGAAGGGTGGAGGTTGTGTAGCCAGAGGCACATTAATTCCTGGTAATCTCCAAGAACCATCATACCACTCAGGGGATTTTGGGGATAGAGGTCTTATGAGGGATGTTTGAAGAGGGTTTTCAACAGGAATATTTGGATTTTGTTGGTGGGGAGAAAAAGTAGAGATTTCAGGTTGAGAGATATGTAGAGAGAGTGGTGGTTGTGTTTGAGTTTGTGGAGGAACTACATTATCAAAATTATCTATGCCAGGTAATACTTGATTAATTTCAGGGTTATTATGTAGGGGTTCAGAGGGAATAGTGAGGTTTATGCCATCTTCAATATCTCCTAGAGTTTGGGGTTCAGTAGATGTTGTTATACGCACAGAATCACAAACAGAGCTGGTTTCAGAGGATATACCTGAAGATTTCTTCTTCTTATTTTGAGGACGTGCAGGGGGACTTTCTCCTGCTTACCTTTTCTTCTGCTTCTGGAGGAAAACTTCTGGAGCAGGTACATTCCTTCCTTGAAGCCATGTCGGGTCAATGGGAATTCCACTTTCCTTGCAAGCTTTAATAAAGTGCAGAATGATCTCAGGATGATCACCAGAGTTGAAGAGAGGGATTCTTCTTCTGGTGACAGTTGCTGACACATATGGAGTAGGTTCCACCAGAAGTTGGTCAATCAGCTTCCTTTTGAGCAGGTTCTTCCCAGTCAGAGCTTTTCCACAAGTGGGCTCCAATTCTCCAAACAAATTTTCTTCTTCTAGATGAGCTATCAGACTATTCTCTGTCAGAATATATGAGATTAATCTTCCCAGAGGGATCCAATTTCTTTTAGACTTCGGGTTTTTGACTCTTTCAGCTTCCCCGGTTTCCTTTACATGCGTCCAGAGATGGTTGAACAGAAGATAGGGCAGATCAATCTTCACATTTGTGCCAAGACAGAACAGAAGATATTGTTGGTCAGCATTGATGTAGTCAGGAGAACTGGTTTCCTTCCTGTGACGAATGCAACCATGAATTATTCTTGCCTAGATTTTGTATTTGTTCTTCAAATATCTGACCTTGTTGGATGCTTACCCAGTAGTGAAAATCTCAGCATAAACTTTAGACATATCCATTCATCCACTTGACATTCCAGTAACACCATTACCTTTAAAACCTAGTAGCCTCCTTATGAGATTCTCAGTGATGGAAATCTCTTTGCCCATTACGAGTGATAGAATAACCTTTGGTGAATCGATGGCATGAATCCAGAATTCTTTGACAAGATGAGGGAACACTGGTCCAACTAGACGATCAAAGAAATTTTACCACCCTTGGAACTCTACAGCGGAAAAAAAATCAAACCTATTTGCTTTCAGATTTTCAAAATCAACCATTAGTTCACTAACCACTTCCAAGCTATCAACAGAGATGAGTGTTGTTCTCTCAGGAGTGACATATTTCTCTATATGTTGAGAGCTGCTTGAAGAAACAAGAATGCTTTCGGAAGGGGATGAAGATGAAGCCATTTAGAACGCTTAGGTTTAGGATTTTTTAAAAAAAGAGAGAGAGAGTTTGCAACTACGCATAAGTGATTGAAATTTGAGAGAGAGAGAGAGAGAGAGAGAGAGAGAGAGAGAGTAAAAAGTAAAAAAGGAATTTTGCAAAGTATTTATAGCTTATGAAAAAGAATTTTAAAGTAATAAAACAGTTAAAGAATTTAGAACAATTGAATTAAAAAAATTAATCATTATAAGCAATTAATGGGTTTTGACATTGAGGGGATGCGTGAGATTTGATCAAATATGAACAGTCACCTAGGAATGGCGTCTCAATAGCAGTGCACGCATATGCGTGACCTTTCAGAGTTGAAACACGCGTTCAACTTTGGAGGATAGCATGTGACAGCTATTTTAATGTAATGAACTTCTGAACCATTTTTGTAATGAAACGTTAGACACATTTCAGAACATAATAGATGGTTTCTGAAGTAACTCCTCTTCAAACTTCTGAAGAGTTGTTAATCAGAACATTCATTTCAGAACATTCTGGAAACATATATAGAAAGAAAAAAATTTATTTAGGACAAAGTTCTATACTGATGTTTTTCAGAATGAATTTAAATTTATCTTCAGAAAGAGGTTTAGTAAAAATATCAGCCCATTGATGGTCTGTGTCTACAAAGTTTAAACTTAAAATTTCTTTCTAAATATAGTCCCTTATAAAATGAATTTTAATTTCTATATATTTTGCCTTAGAATGTAAGATAGAATTTTTTGAAAGACAAATAACAGAGGTATTATCACAGAAGATATGTGTTGTACCCCAAAATTTGCCCTCTCATTTCACAAGGGATCACCCTAGATCCCAAATTTGCTTCAATCTATTTCCAAGCCTTGAATTATCAATTTTCCAAGAAAGTCATTCACAAGGGCAAAATGGTCATTTGCACATTGAAAAGTCAAACCTTGACTTTTGGATCAAAATCAAGTCTCAAGAATCATATTTCATCAAGACATGTTGGAATGTGAGATTTGTTTCATCAAGATATTCAAAAATCAAAATTACTTTTGGAAAGTCAAAATTCTAAAATACTTAAGAATTTTTTATAAGTGCTTAAGAAACATGACAAGCTCAGAACTTCTGATCAGATTTTCACTCTGGTGGAAGTTGACTCTAGAGGAACTTCTAACACAAGAGTTATAGACTCCCACAAGATCTAGAGAAACATTGCAGAACAGAACATCACCTAGGAATGTTGGGATTTCAAATTACAACCCCTCAAAAACATGTCCTTGAAACGGAGACACTCAGCAAATTCTGGATGGTTCCAAGACAGAGTTTGGTTACAACTTCTGGGCCAGTTTTCAAGATTCATTCAGAGCTTGCAAGAGCAGTTCAAAGAAGGTTTACAAAGTGTGTTACAAACTTCCTGGAAAGTTTGAGAGCTCCTTCAAAACATGTTGGAGCAAGGAGATACAAAGATCAGAAGTTGGATGCCTATTTTAAGTCACGCTGAAGCTGAACTTCTGATCCAGAATTAAGCAATGATAAAGAATTTCACATGGCAGGATTTATGATTTTAAAAATCTCATCATCATTTAATTCTCACAACCACTTTTGAGTTTTTTATCCAAAGGATTTTCCCCACGTGTACCTCTACTATCTTGGGAAAGCAAACTTTTATGCAAAAGTGTGCTAGGCCCATGTGTTGCTGTTTACTTTTCCTTAATTCCTGCTGACAAATCCAGCTTAGACGCTGCTAAACCTGCTAACCATCCTACTTTGTGCCTTGAACCATGCTTGTTTAAGCTTACTTCAAGAGTAAGTCAACGTCTAGCGTATGACGTTGGTGCCACTTGACCTCTCCAAACTACAAAACCTTTGCCTATAAATTGAACTTCATTGGCCACTGTAAAGAGATCGAAAAAACTTGAGAAAGAAAAGCCTTGAACCCCTGCAAAAATTTCAAGAGTCCAAGAAACTGCAAACACAAAAATACAAAATTTGTTAACTTTTGATTCTTGCATTCAAACTCCATTTTTCCTCAAGTGTTCTTGACCAAAACCACCCATACAGTTTCTGATATACATTCAAAAGCCATCCTAACCTCTGTAATTAAACTATAACATGCTCTCCATTAATGTCCACCTCAAAAAGCCCAAGTTGAAAGTTTCCAGCCTACTAAACACGTGAGGAAGCTGTTCAGGACAGCACACGCGGTCATAACCAGCTTCCAGCTCAGATTATTTTCCAGCTGCAAGGTAAGCTTCTACTGACTCTCATCATATTACTTAGGCATTGTCAGATTTGCATGTTTAAAAATACAATGTAGATATTCTGATTCTGATAATGTATATATTCTGAGATTTCATGCATCTGCCTGCCTAAGTAGAGGGAATTCCAGTTCAGAGCTTCTTGAAGAAATTAGAACTCCGAATTAGGATTAGAAAACTCATGGTTGCTTCTAATTTATAGTTCTGATATTTCTTGTTTCTGAAAAATTATGAAACCTTCCATAAGCTGTTATATGCGTATCTTCTGTTTTGTTGGGAAATGACTAAGTTGCAGGTGTTCTGATTAGTATGGAGGAGAGAAGTAAAGTTTTGTCAGTGGCATCAGAACTTCTGAAAACTTCTTTGTTCTCAGCGGATCCAGAACTTCTGACTTTCCCTGTTTTTATTAATGTTGTTTCTGTTTGTGCAGCACGTCAGAGTCAGAACTTCTGACCTCTTCTATTTCAGCATTTGCGCTGACCCTGTCTTCCTTCTCTTTGTTATTTTTTACCATCACTTTTATTTTTCATTAATCAAAAAACACCAAAAATATTTCATATTCACATATTATATTTTATTTCTTTCAACATAAAAAGATCAAAATATTTTCTTGAACCAAACTTATTTCTTTTCTTAAACGAAACAAACATTTTACATTTCCTGTATATTCTTATCCATTCAATGTGGTTGTAATAGTAACTTAGGATTTTATTTGCAATCCCCATTTGAAAATTTGTACACCCCATCCCCCTAATGATTGTAATAGCGTAGAATCTTTACTTTCCTCACTTTTATTCGCTTTCATATATTGTTAGTAATTAGGGTGTGTATGGCAAGACTCAAACCAATGTTTAGAAAACCCTAATTCAAGACAAGATTATGCATGCAATCAAATACACTTGCACAGTAGCACCCTTAGGGTAATCTTGTAATCTCAAGCCTCAACTCAACTTTAGTTTTGATGAAAGACAAACAAGCTAGTTTTGATGAAAGACAAACAAGCTAGTTTTGATGAAAGACAAACAAGCACTATGGCAAGAAGGAAAATAAGTGGAATTAGCTTAAAGCATCATTCACTCAAAGCTTCAAGGATCATGGCAAGCAATCAAGTATATCAATTCTCATTTGAACTACATTGATTAGAAATGCTCAAAAATGATATACACACTTGCCACAACAATTCACTTAATTTTTAAAACAAATTCTAAGTTTTTCTCTGCTGTAAATCGATTTACACATGCCTTTTCAAAAACTGATTGTCTCTGCCAGCAATCGATTTACATGAAGTGTAAATCGATTGATCACAGAACAATGTGAATTTTTAACTCTGGTAAATCGATTTACACAACATGCTAATCGATTTACACTTCAATTTTTTTGAAAACATGAACGTTACAAACCCGTGCAATCGATTTACATCTCATGCTAATCGATTTACACATTGTAACTTTTGAAAAATCTGAACTGGTTTCAAGATATCCTTCACACCTTTTCTCCAATAGATGCATGGTCATAC
Organism: Vicia faba; assembly: GCA_948472305.1. Classification (NCBI taxonomy): domain Eukaryota; kingdom Viridiplantae; phylum Streptophyta; class Magnoliopsida; order Fabales; family Fabaceae; genus Vicia; species Vicia faba. The sequence continues at coordinate 433,939,581 of OX451737.1, read as the reverse complement.
ATTGCATCCTCTCAAGTTTTTCAAACAGAAAAGTGTCCATTTGGAAAGGTATATTGATTACTTTAAATACAAAATCTTTCAAATTAAAAAACAACTCTTCTCTTATGCAATAATTCTGAACTTTGTAAAATATTCAAACTTCATATTTCTTAACTTTTAAGAACAAAGATTTTCTGCACTTTCACACATATAAGAACAGAAATCTTTGAGCATTATCTAACAATTGTGTTACAGTTTGAATTACTTACAAGAGAAGAAAGAAGAAACTTCATTGAAGTCACTCTATGTGATCAACATCTTTCAAGAAATCATACTTCATAAAATTATACAAAGTGTAACTTTTTTCTAGGATTGTTGGAATTAAGTATTAGACTACTTGTGTTCCTTGTTGTCCATTGTTGGAAACAAGAGGTATCTTTTGAGAGGATTGTTCTCAAGAGACTTATTAGAAATCCAAGAGGGTGTTCTTGGTATTTGTTAGGTTATTTAGTTGATAAGACTAGGAAGAGTCTTGTAAAAGTTCTAACAAAATAGTGAAATCTCTTGCGTGTTTGCAAGGGGACTGGACGTACTTCCGGGGTGTGGAAGGAACCAGGATAATTCTCCGTGTCTCTTTACTTTCTGCACTTTACAGTTTTCAAAGCTCTAAATCAAAACCAGAAAGTATAAAATAAGTAAAAAATCGACCACCGCCTAATTCACCCCCCCCTCTTAGGCGCATTCTGAAACTTACAATTGGTATCAGAGCAGGTTATAGGTAACTTGCTCCTAGAGATCCAGAATGGCTTCCGCAAATCATCAACCCGTTTTCAGAGATGGTGGTAGTAACAACAAGCCTCCTCTATTCTGTGGTGAATATTTTGACTTCTGGAAAATACGCATGAAGGCGCATCTAGAAGCACAAGGAGAGGAGATATGGGATGCTGTTGAAAATGGTCCATTTATTCCGGTTACGGTAATCAATGGTATTGGCTCTTCAAAGCCTAAAATTGCATGGGACGACGACGACAAAAAGAAAGTTCTCTATGACAAAAAGGAAATAAACCTTCTTCAAGGTGCACTTAGTATGGACGAATTTTTCCGTGTCTCGACATGCAGAACAGTAAAGGAAATATGGGATACCTTGGTTCAAACTCATGAAGGAATGGCTGAAGTAAAAAGATCAAGGCTAAATACCTTAAGTCAAGAATATGAACTATTTCGAATGCAGCCCGGAGAATCCATTCTTGACTTACAAAAGAGATTTGTGCATTTGACAAATCACTTAAGTGATCTTGGTAAAACCTTGACAAATGATGAACTCAACTTAAAAGTCCTTAGATCATTGACTAGAGAATGGCAACCAAAGGTAACGGCAATCTCGGAAAAGAAGAGTCTCTCCGCAATGACTTCCGCTACATTATTTGGCAAACTTCAAGAATACGAAACAGAACTCGGTAGACTTGAAAAACATGAGAATCTAGAAAAGAAGTCCAAAAACATTGCTTTAAAAATTGACTCAAAGGAAGTTGTAAAAGAAGACAATCCGGAAGAAGATGAAAATTTCATGCTTCTTGTTAAAAGACTTGGGAAGTTTTTTGGAAGAAATGACAAGGGCGGATCTCATGCACATAAGAGAAAGCACTTCAAGAAAAGAGAAGCCTCCACATCAACACAATATGTCTCATGTTATAAATGTGGAAAGCAAGGACATATCAAGCTAAACTGTCCAAATCTTCCAAAGAAAAACGGATTCAAAGGAAAGGACTCAAAACAAAAGAAAGCCTACATAGCATGGGAAGATAATGATATGAGTAGTTCATCGGAATCGGAAAGCGACGAATGTGCAAATTTAGCCTTAATGGCATCGCATCACTCCGACGACGAAGAAGAGGTATGCTTGAAGTGTACATCAAATCTTTGGTATCTTGATAGTGGATGTTCAAAGCATATGACAGGAGATGTACACCAATTTTCATATCTAGTACATAAAGCCAAAGGGTATGTCACCTATGGAGACAACACCAAAGGAAAGATTCTTGGCGTTGGAATAGTTGGCACACCTCCATCCATTCAAATTGAGGATGTTCTCTATGTTGAAGGATTAAAGCACAACCTTCTTAGCATAAGTCAACTTTGTGATAGAGGGTTCAAGATCAAATTCAACAAAGAAGAATGCCTTATTATGGATGAGGCAACCAATGAGGTAAAACTCAAAGGTATAAGATCTAACAATATTTTTATGATTACTCTATATGATTTATCTATGAAGGTACAATGTCTTATGGTAAACAACAATGACGCTTGGTTATGGCACAAGAGGATTGCTCACATACACATGGAGCACTTGAACAAATTGGTTAAGCATGACTTAGTTATTGGTCTACCAAAGATGAAGTTCGTCAAAGACAAATTATGTAGTGCATGCCAAAAGGGCAAACAAACCAAATCAACTTTCAAACCAAAGAATGTGGTTTCAACAACAAGACCACTTCAATTGTTGCACATGGATCTTTTTGGTCCATCTAGAATAAGAAGCTTCGGAGGTAACATTTATGCCTTAGTTATTGTAGATGATTTTTTCCTGTTTTACTTGGACTTTGTTTTTAGTGCACAAAAATGACGCATTCAAGGCATTCAAGAGATATGCAAAACAAGTTCAAAATGAGAAATCATTAAAGATAACATCAATCCGAAGTGATCATGGTGGAGAGTTCTAAAACAGTTTATTTGAAGAATTTTGTGAAGAAAATGGGATCTTCCATAATTTTTCAGCACCAAGAACTCCACAACAAAATGGAGTAGTTGAAAGGAAAAATAGGTCTTTGGTGGAGCTTGCAAGAACCATGCTAAGTGACTCAAGTTTGCCTAAATATTTTTGGGCGGATGCGGTAAGCACGACATGTTACGTAAGCAATCGCGTGATTATAAGACCTATTCTAAAGAAAACTCCATATGAGATTTACAAAGGAAGAAAACCAAATATTTCTCACCTTCACATTTTCGGGTGCAAATGCTTTGTCCTTAACAACGACAAAGACAATCTCGGTAAGTTCGATGAAAAATCGGATGAAGGTATTTTTCTTGGTTACTCCCTTTCTAGCAAAGCTTTTAGAATTTACAATAAAAGAACATTAACTATAGAAGAATCAATGCATGTTTCTTTTGATGAATCTAACACCTCCAAGGAGGAAGTTGTTATTTGTGATGATGATGATTCTATAGATTTTACTGGGTTTGAGCGGATTGAAATGGATCCACTCACCAACAGGATCTCCATCAAAAATGTTGATTCTAGGATGGGTGTTCATTTCAATGCTGAAGCAAAAACCATCACATACATTGGAGAGGATGTTGTAGGTGATGAAGGCAATCATGCAGATGAAGAAGACAATGAAGTTCCTCCTCCTGCTGCCTCTTCTGGTCCGATAAATCAAGATGTTATGGGTTACATGACGCAACAGTTTGCATCTCTCAATTCTAACATCAATGCTCGATGGACCGAGATAAATGACTCTACCTCCTCTCGCATCAATGATTTCCAGAATGATGTGAACCAACGGTTTTCATATCTCTATTCACATCTTCATATCCCTCCATACGATCCAAACAATCCAGCACCTCCGCCTCCTCAATACACCGAACCACCTCTACAACAACAATTTCCATATCAAGGACCCTTCCAATGACCAATATTATTGAATTCTTGTTATCTATCATTATGTTTTTGTTTTGTAATCATTCAAGTGTTAGTCTGTTGTATTTGAACTGTGTTCGCTATTTTTAAACATTTGCTTTTTAGTTCTTGTTCATATATGTTTCAAATTGTTATAAGTATCACTTTATGTTGCATCTTTCCCTTCTTTTTGATAATGTCAAAGGGGGAGAAGGATGTGATAGCACTTTATGGTTGTTTGTTTCAATTTTCTTTACAGGGCAAGCTTTCAAAATTTCTTTCTCCATAGGGGGAGAAAACTCATTTTGCTCCAATTTTGAACAACTCATAAAGAAAGATGGTTTGTCATCATCAAAAAGGGGGAGAATGTAATCTCAAGCCTCAACTCAACTTTAGTTTTGATGAAAGACAAACAAGCTAGTTTTGATGAAAGACAAACAAGCTAGTTTTGATGAAAGACAAACAAGCACTATGGCAAGAAGGAAAAGAAGTGGAATTAGCTTAAAGCATCATTCACTCAAAGCTTCAAGGATCATGGCAAGCAATCAAGTATATCAATTCTCATTTGAACTACATTGATTAGAAATGCTCAAAAATGATATACACACTTGCCACAACAATTCACTTAATTTTTAAAACAAATTCTAAGTTTTTCTCTGCTGTAAATCGATTAACATCTTGTGTAAATCGATTTACACATGCCTTTTCAAAAATTGATTGTCTCTGCCAGCAATCGATTTACATGAAGTGTAAATCGATTGATCACAGAACAATGTGAATTTTTAACTCTGGTAAATCGATTTACACAACATGCTAATCGATTTACACTTCAAATTTTTTGAAAACATGAACGTTACAAACCCGTGCAATCGATTTACATCTCATGCTAATCGATTTACACATTGTAACTTTTGAAAAATCTGAACTAGTTTCAAGATATCCTTCACACCTTTTCTCCAATAGATGCATGGTCATACATTGCATCCTCTCAAGTTTTTCAAACAGAAAAGTGTCCATTTGGAAAGGTATCTTGATTACTTTAAATACAAAATCTTTCAAATTAAAAAACAACTCTTCTCTTATGCAATAATTCTGAACTTTGTAAAATATTCAAACTTCATATTTCTTAACTTTTAAGAACAAAGATTTTCTGCACTTTCACACATATAAGAACAGAAATCTTTGAGCATTATCTAACCATTGTGTTACAGTTTGAATTACTTACAAGATAAGAAAGAAGAAACTTCATTGAAGTCACTCTATGTGATCAACATCTTTCAAGAAATCATACTTCATAAAATTATACAAAGTGTAACTTTTTTCCAGGATTGTTGGAATTAAGTATTAGACTACTTGTGTTCCTTGTTGTCCATTGTTGGAAACAAGAGGTATCTTTTGAGAGGATTGTTCTCAAGAGACTTATTGGAAATCCAAGAGGGTGTTCTTGGTATTTGTTAGGTTCTTTAGTTGATAAGACTAGGAAGAGTCTTGTAAAAGTTCTAACAAAATAGTGAAATCTCTTGCGTGTTTGCAAGGGGATTGGACGTACTTCCGGGGTGTGGAAGGAACCAAGATAATTCTCCGTGTCTCTTTACTTTCTGCACTTTACAGTTTTCAAAGCTCTAAATCAAAACCAGAAAGTATAAAATAAGTAAAAAATCGACCACCACCTAATTCACCCCCCCTCTTAGGCGCATTCTGAAACTTACAAATCTCACTTGTTGCCTATCGGAAGCTAGTCATGTCCCTCGAATATGGGCGTTTTAGCAAATACCACTCGATAAAAGATCGTAGTTCCTCAATGACCCTCAATGTTGCCTTCGATAAACGATCTAGTCCCTAAATGACATATCTAAAACGTCTCATAGGTTGCCTTCCATGACTACACAAATGTCCCACATCCGTCCCTTCACATCCAACGACGAGGCTTTTTACCAAAACAATGGTAAGATAGCAACGTCTAAAGAAGGAGGAAAAGAACACTTAAGACATTTTGAGTAAGTAGATTGCTCCTAATTACTTGCTCCATTTTAAATAAATCATCCTTGCTATTTTCAAAACAAACACATAAACATTTCAAAACATCTTACAAAATTGAAAACATTATCAAAAGATCAACATCTTTGAATACATTCTTACAAACGAGAGTCATTACAAAGATTGCCTAAACGATGACACCTTTCCAAAATAATTTCAAAAAAACCACACGAAGCACATTTTCAAACAAAAGCAAGTGATCTAGAAAGTAACTAAGAGCCCATTGAAAACCATTGATGAAAAGTGTGCTAACACCTTCCCTTTTCATAATCTACCCTCCGAACTCAAGAAATCATCTCTAAAGGTCTTTCTTGTGCTTTTTCACCTTTCCTTTTGGATAAAAGAAAATTCAGTGGCGACTCTTGCTAAACCGCAACATTTGTAAATACAAACGCAAAACCCTCAAGTCAGTTCTCCCGCCGTATCACAGAATTGGAGACTCTGTTGGGGAAAAAGATTCAAAAGTGGGGTTACCTTAGGGTTAGATCATATTTACTTGCTTTCTTTGTTTGATTTGTATGCTTTACATTATGGTTCCCTGTTTGGGCTTGCTTTGATCCTTCACCCGGATATGGGACACCTTTTTAGGTAAGTAGCAATAGATTGTGGAAACTATACGGCGTAGACCGATATGGTTGAAGCAATAGCTACGTTAGTGTGACACATTTGTGGGTACCGGTATCCCTCGTGGTGAATTGAGGAGAATACGGGGCCACTGAGTGGCGTCATGAGGCACTAACTGACTTTAGAACCCTAATTGAACAAACTTGGCCATTAGGACGTAGTGAGATAACCGATTTCGGTGTAGAGCTGAAAATTGGTTGATACTCGATACTACACTCATTGAGGCTGTACTTTTGGGATATCTAGGACGCAAGAAATAATTGATTGTGCTGAGGCAATGCCTAAGAGAAAGGTAGGTGATATTGAGATCCTTTAGAACCCGATCACTATTACTAGGACAGGTTGAGTCAACTAAACTTCAAGAGGGTACTTACCTATAAAACCTCATGCAAGCCTAAAACATAGGGATTTGTTTGCTTTGTGTATATATACTTACTTGTACATAACATCATAAACATCACAAGCATCATGCGCATACTCACTAACCATTTCAAGGATTTAGAAATTTATCTTTGTTTTTGTTTTATAGGTCATGAATTCCGGCCAAAGAAACACCATATGAATCAGCTTTGTAAAAGCACACCCTTAGCTTCAAGAGTTAGCCCAATAGTGCCCAGGGATTCTCCTTTTACCAAGAAATATGGTCGACTCCTCAGTTTGTCTACATCCAACTTCCAAGAAGAGATGATGTGCGTGCTGTTCCAATTCTTTGATCTCGTATATCATTGTTTCACTTTCCCGGATTATCAGTTAGTACCTACACTGGAAGAGTTCTATCTACTCTAAGGGTTCCTGTGCTTGATTAGATACTATTCACTAGCCTAGAAGGAATTCCAAAACCTGAAGTCATCGCCGAAGCTTTGCATCTGAAAAGAGCTGACGTTATAGCCAATTGGGAGACAAGAAGCGGGGTCAAAGGTTTCCTAACCAAGTTTCTATTGGAGAAGGCTCGTTCATTCTGGGACGACATGGATTTCCAAGCTTTTGAAGACGTCCTGGCTCTTCTCATTTATGGTTTGGTTCTGTATCCCAACTCGGACCAATTCATAGATGTTAATGCCATCAAGGTCTTTCTCTCTCGTAATCCTGTACCTACCTTATTGGGAGACATCCTGCATTGCCTTCATACCCGCACCATGAAGAAAAGGGGTAATTTCTTGTGTTGTATTCCCTTACTCGCTAAGTGGTTCACCTCACACCTACCTCAATCAGTATTGAAGAATGAGCAAAGACTGACATGGTCTCAAAGGATAATGTCCCTCACCCATTCTAACATCTGTTGGTGTTCAAGATCCTTGGAAGACGTCTCTATCATTGACCGCTGTAGGGAATTCCCTAACATCTCTTTGCTTGGTATTAGGGGATGTATGACCTACAATCCCTGCTTAGCTCTTCGACAGTTTGGGTATGCCCAAAGAGATGTCCCTCATAAGATGCTCATTCAAGGTCTGGTGTTCGACTATGACAAAGAAGACCAAGATTACCGCCAGAGGTTTACACGAGCTTGGAGAATGGTGAACAAGGTGGGCAGTAGGACTTTGGGACACAAAAAATCTATCCCTCTCGAGCCTTACCTTAGGTGGGTACAGGCTCGTGCTCAGACACTTGTGATGCCTTATCCTTCCATTTTACCAGTCATCATGGAGCCTGTGGTCGAAGGAGATATTTCCTACACTATCCTCCATCTCGACATGCCTACCTCTCTCAAAGACTTACAAAAGGGTTGGGTCCAGCTGAAGAAAGAACGAGATACCTTCGAGGCTCAGTTCTATGCTAGTGAAAAGAGGGTCTTGGAGCTTACGAAACAGCTACAAGAAGAGCAGAATGTGAACGCTTATCTCGCGCCAAAGAGGATGCGTTCGGTCTTTTTATCCTAAAAAGATATTTTGTAAGCCCGAGGGGCATAATGTAATCTTTCTTGTTTTGACTAATGAAAGTTAACATTTGTTCATTATTTTGTCTATACAAATTTAAATTTCATTAATCCTTGAAATCATTTGAATATACTTATTCATGCATCATATCATGACAGGTTTTCACATAACAGGTTTCCTTATCTCTCCGCTGTTTATTTCAGCAAGATGGATCTAGAGAAAACTGTGACAGAACTCCAAGCCCAGAATTCTCAGTTTCAGGAAGCTTTACTCGCCCTGGCCAAGGGGCAGCAAGATATGATGGCTTTATTGTCCGTTAAGAAGAATCCAAAGAAGAAAGCTCTACTCAACATGGGTAGAAGGTTCAAGGAGACAATCCGTCAAATCCCAGTAGGAGGAGACTCATCTAGAGAGGACGAGAACTAGGTTGGCAAGGTCAAGAGTACTCAGGCTGAGTATGCCAATGATCAAGAATCTGATGATGATTATTTCAACGAACAATATCCACCCACTGATATCAAATATAAGCAGTTAGAAGACAGGTTTAAAGCTGTTGAAATCCAAACCGTCCCCGGCTTAGATTTTGATGATTTAGGTTTGATCTTTGGGGTAGTCATCCCTCACAAATTCAAAATACCAATCTTTGCCAAGTATGATGGGATTTCTTGTCCAAAACTCCATTTGAAGTCTTATGTGCACAAGATACAACCGCATACTGCCGATAAAAAACTATGGGTTCACTTTTTCTAAGAGAGTCTGGCTGGAACATAACTTGAATGGTTTTATCAGTTAGATGGTTATCGTATCAACGCTTGGGAGGATTTAGCTATTGCCATCTACCATTAGTATCAGTACAACACCGACTTGGCGCCAACAAGGGTTCAATTGTAAGATATGACCACGGGGAAGAACGAGGGATTTAAGGAATATGCGCAAAAGTGGAGAGACCTTGCTAGTAGGGTACAACCTCCCTTGACTTATAGGGAACACATTGACATGTTCATGGGCACTTTATCCGGTCCTTTCTTTAATATGTTGGTTGGCTTCTCTTCTTCTGGTTTCACCGAATTAATCTTGACCGGTGAAAGAGTTAAGAATGGCATCAAAAGTGGGAAGATCTCTGTGGCATCTACCTCCACTCTCAATCCTATCAAGAAACCTTTTGCTGCAAAGAAGAAAGTCAATACTGTGTATGGGGAAAGGGCCCATACCAAGAGAAATAATCATCCGTCTGTCAATGCTGTGCGAATCTCCAATCCAACTCCTACTCCAAGACCATTTGCAAATCATCAACGTTTTGAAGCTCCAAGAAGACAGTTTACAAGGTTAGGCATGTCACTATCTCAAGCCATTCACCATTTGCTCAAGGCTAATTTAGTGACATTGCGCGATCCTCCCGCCAACCCTGACACCTCATCACCAAAATATAATCTGAATGCAAAGTGTGCTGACACTTTGGCAACCATGTCTTCAATGTTCAGGGTCAGATGGAACAACGAAGCCCCTATGATAACAATTGAAAGATTCGATGAACCTGGACATTGCTATGAGCTTGACACCGATGCAAAAAAACCATGGTAGCATGAGGTGATGAGATACCTTGAAGCACAAGAATATCCAGAGGGGGCATCTATCAATGGCATAAAATTCTTGCGAAGATTTGCAGCCAAATTCTTCCTAAGTAATAGGATTTTGTACAAGCGCAACCATGATTCAACTCTACTCTGATGTGTGGACAAGAAAGAGGCAGATGAGATTATAGAAGACATGCACGATGGTATTTTCGGTACTCACTCAAGTGGACATACAATGGCTAATAAAATCCTAAGAGCAGGTTACTATTAGTCAACGATGGAGGCCGATTGCCATCAACATTCAAGAACTTGTCACAAATGCCAAATCTATGCTGACAAGGTCCATGTGCCTCCTATCACTCGGAATGTCATGACCGCCCCGTGGCCATTTGCAATGTGGGGCATTGACATGATTGGAGAGATCAAACCTACCGACTCCAACGGATATCGCTTCATTCTTTTTGCTATCAACTATTTTAGCAAATGGGTCAAAGCCGCCTCGTTTGCCTCAGTCACCAAGACTGTGGTAGCCAGATTCATCAGACACAATCTCATCTGCCGTTATGGTATCCCCGAAAGGATTATCACCGATAATGGGACTAACCTCAACAATGCTATGATCAGGGAGCTGTGCACTCAGTTTAAGATCAAGCACCACAATTCTTCTCCGTATAGACCGAAAATGAACGGCGCAGTCGAAGCGGCCAACAAAAATATCAAGAAGATTGTGCAGAAAATGGTAGTAACCTATAAAGATTGGCATGAGATGTTGTCGTTTGCTCTATGTGGCTACGTACTTCATCTAGAACATCAACTGGGGCAACTCCTTTTTCTCTAGTCTACAGCATGGAAGTTGTTTTTCCAGTGGAAGTTCAAATTCCCTCGCTGAGGATTATGATTGAGGCAGGCCTAAGCAAAGATGAGTGGATTCAAACGAGATTGGATCAGCTGAACTTGATTAACGAAAAATGATTAGATGCTGTTTGCCATGGTTAGACGTATCAAAAACGAATGATCAAGGCTTTCAATAAAAAGGTCAAGCCTCGAGTATATCAAGTTGGTGACTTGGTGATAAAACGCATCATTTTACCACAAGGCGACCCTAGAGGAAAATGGACTCCCACCTACGAAGGGCCATTTGTTGTCAAGAGAGTGTTCTCTGGTGGTGAGGATTTCCCACATCCTATAAATGCGGACATAATTAAAAAAATACTACACATAAGAGACCTGCTAGGTTGACACACCTAGGTAAAATAAGGGCATCCCGACAAACCAAAATGTTTGGGAAAAAATTAGGGATATATGCAAAAGATTGTACACCCAGCAAGTTGAAAACCCAAAAGGGCGGCTTGGGCAAAAAAGGGTATCCTGGTGGGCCGAAAACCCGAAAGGGCGGTCCAGGAAAAAATTAAGGATTAAAAGCGTACGACTATGTCCCGTGGAATCAACACAGTCAATTCTATCACCAAGGTCCAAGTTCAAATGGTCCAAGATCAATCCAATTAACTTCGATCAACGGCAAGGGAGGTTCGAAGACATTGGGGAAATAGTAGGGTTGGAAAGCAATGAGATCATTTCACATGGCTATTTGTTTTCATTCTCAATTTTTTTTTCCTTTCGACGATTTCCTCTTACTAGGACCTCCGTCTCTCTGTACAAAAGCGCCTATTCTTGGGCAAAATATCAATTCAAATACGCTTTGAAGTGAAAAATTTATGTCTTTGTTTTGAATGCAAATTTGTCCAATGACTAAAATTGAATGAACATATGCATGTGAACATAATTAAAACTATTTGGCACATGTGTTTTGCTAAGTATCAATAAGCATATCTTTAATGTATATGAAATAGCCTCACAGAGTTATCTCATCATCATTATCCCTACAAGGACGACGATGATAAACCTTTCCCCAACGGAGTTACCCATAAAGTCTCTTTGCATAGAATAATCCCTGACCAGAGTCACAATCTCTTGGCAGCCCTCTCTCCAGCAAAGTCTATTTTACAAGCCAAAGCCTTGAGGATCTCTTCCTGAATGAATTTCACCTCCTCAAAAGGGTTTATTTTCCCAACAGAGTTATTTCCCCAGCCGAGTTCAAATTTCTTAGCATACAACAATCAAGACACCACGATTTGCCCAACTAAGCCTATGTTCCCCAGCCAAGGCTATTATCTCCAAACGGAGTATATCCACCCCAGTGGGTTGTATCTTCCCCAAGATGAGTTTGTCCTACTTAACTCAGTCGACACTCTCCAATTTGAATTTCCTTTTCAGATTATTGCAAATCACAGGGCCACCACTCCTAATCCCCAGTAAAGCCGTCAGCAAAGCCTTTGCTATTTCCAAAAAGATGCTATGAAGCCTGGATCCGACCAGATATTAGCACAATTTTCAAGTTATTACTGAAGCCTGGACCCGACTTGATATTAGTTTGACTTATTCAATTACTGAAACATGGGCCCGACCAAATAACAGTTTGAGTATCTGAAACCTGGATCCGACCAAATAACAGTTGATCTCAATTTCAAGATGATATGAAGCCTGGATTCGACCAGATATTAGCATAATTTTCAAGTTATTACTGAAGCCTAGACCCGACCATATAATAGTTTGACTTCTTCAATTACTGAAACCAGGGCCCGACCAGATAACAGTTTGAGTATCTGAAACCTGGATCCAACCAGATAACAGTTGATCTCAATTTCAAAATGCTATGAAGCCTGGACCCGACCAGATAATAGCCTAACTTTTCAAGTATATAGAAGAACCTGAACTCAATCGGACCAAGGTTTAACTTCTTTTCCCCCAGTGGAGTTGCCTCCATATCCCCGACAAATTGCTGAGAAACCTAGACCCGACCAGATATCAGTTTTCATTTCCATCTTCTCAAGCAAGTTGTTGTGAAACCTGGATCCGACCAGATAGTAATCATCCTCAGAGATTCGCCGTGAAACCTAGAAATCGACCAGCTAACAACTGAATCCCCAAACAGTTTATTGTGAAACCTGGACCCGACCGGATAACAATCGACCTCATCAACCTCAGAAATCTGTGAAGCCTGGACCCGACCAGATGACAGTTTTTCAAACAATTTATTGTGAAACCTGGAGCTCGACCAAATAACAATTAACTATTGATCCCCAGAAAGACACTATGAAACCTGGACTCAACCAGATAATAGTATACCTTTCCGAAAACTATGAAGCCTGGATCCGACCAAATAACTATTCAATTTCAAGAAATTTTCTACAAAGCCTGGATCCGACCAGATAGTAGTTACCATTTCAAGTTACTGCGAAGCCTGGATCCGACCAGATAACAGTTAACTTCCGTATCCCCATCAAGTTGCCATGAAGCCTCGATCCGACCAGATAACTATTCAATTTCAAGAAATTTTCTGCAAATCCTAGATCCGACCAGATAACAGTTAATTCACCTCTTCCTCCAGTAAGTTGCTGTGAAGCCTGGATCCGACCAGATAACAGTCGACTACTTCATCCTCAACAACTGTGAAGCTTGGATCCGACCAGATAACAAGCTGACCTTTGAGCGATATTCCCAGCAAAAGCAGCCTTTCAACAAAATTTGAAGATATGCATATTTTTCACCTCTAATGGAAATCGGGGATTCAACCTCCCAGAATTTCCTCAATAGTAGTTATGGATTTATTTTCCCGGGCAAAAACATATACCTCATGTTCATACATCATAGCATGTACATACCATATGCATTTAGCATAATACCACATCTGGTGAACATCATGAAGGCATCTTCATTTTACTATTTCTTCTTCTCACAGGTAAAACATCAAGTTTTAGTATAAATCAACAAGAAATTTATGCTGATACTTCTTCCAGCGTTTTCCAACATTCCTCCAAATGGAATCTATAAGCCCATTCACCATCCATCTTCGAGTGCGAATTTCTGGGCACTTTAATGTTCAATCATCTTTCACCTTCAAGTTACAAATGGCGGATCCGCCAATCTAACTCTTCAAGTTCAAGAAGTTTGAACAGGGGCAGTTGTTGTACCCCAAAATTTACCTTCTCATTTCACAAGGGATCACCCTGGATCCCAAGTTTTCTTCCATCTATTTCCAAGCCTTGAATTATCAATTTTCCAAGAAAGTCATTCACAAGGGCAAAATAGTCATTTGCACATTGAAAAGTCAAACCTTGACTTTTGGATCAAAATCAAGTCTCAAGAATCATATTTCATCAAGACATGTTGGAATGTGAGATTTGTTTCATCAAGATATTCAAAAATCAAAATTACTTTGGGAAAGTCAAAATTCTAAAATACTTAGAATTTTTTATAAGTGCTTAAGAAACATGACAAGCTCAGAACTTCTGATCAAATTTTCACTCTGGTGGAAGTTGACTCTAAAGGAACTTCTAACATAAGAGTTATAGACTCCCACAAGATCTAGAGAAACATTGTAGAACAAAACATCACCTAGGAATGTTGGGATTTCAAATTACAACCCCTCAAAAACATGTCCTTGAAACGGAGACACTCAGCAAATTCTGGATGGTTCCAAGACAGAGTTTGGTTACAACTTCTGGGCCAGTTTTCAAGATTCAGCCAGAGCTTGCAAGAGCAGTTCAAAGAAGGTTTACAAAGCGTGTTACAAACTTCCTGGAAAATCTGAGAGCTCCTTCAGAACATGCTGGAGCAAGGAGATACAAAGATCAAAAGTTAGATGCCTATTCTAAGTCACGCTGAAGCTGAACTTCTGATTCAGAATTAAGAAATGATACAAAATTTCACATGGCGGGATTTCTGATTTGAAAAATCTCATCATCATTTAATGCTCACAACCACTTTTGAGTTTTTTATCCAAAGGATTTTCCCCACGTGTACCTCTATTGTCTTGGGAAAGCAAACTTTTATGCAAAAGTGTGCTAGGCCCATGTGTTGCTGTTTACTTTTCCTTAATTCCTGCTGACAAATCCAGCTTAGACGCTGCTAAACCTGCTAACCATCCTACTTTGTGCCTTGAACCATGCTTGTTTAAGCTTAATTCAAGAGTAAGTCAGCGTCTAGCGTATGACGTTGGTGCCACTTGAACTCTCCAAACTACAAAACCTTTTCCTGTAAATTGAACTTCATTGGCCACTATAAAGAGGTCGAAAAAACTTGAGAAAGAAAATCCTTGAACCCTTGCAGAAATTCCAAGAGTCCAAGAAACTGCAAACACAAAAATACAAAATCTTCTAGCTTTTGATTCTTGCATTCAAACTCCATTTTTCCTCAAGTGTTCTTGACCAAAACCACCCATACATTTTCTGATATACATTCGAAATCCATCCTAACCTCTGTCAAACTGTAACACGCTCTCCATCAACGTCCACCTCAAAAAGCCCAAGTTGAAAGTTTCCAGCCTGCTGAACACGTGAGGAAGCTGTTCGGGACATCACAAGCGGTCAGAACCAGCTTCTAGCTCACATAGTATTTTCCAGCTGCAAGGTAAGATTCTACTGACTCTCATCATATTACTTAATCATTTTCAGATTTGCATGTTTAAAAATACAATGTAGATATTCTGATTCTGATAATGTACATATTCTGAGATTTCATGCATCTGCCTGCCTAAGTAGAGGGAATTCCATTTCAGAGCTTCTTGAAGAAATTAGAACTCAGAATTAGGATTATCAAACTCATGGTTGCTTCTAATTTATAGTTCTGATAGTTCTTGTTTCTGAAACATTATGAAACCTTCCATAAGTTGTTATATGCGTATCTTCTGTTTTGTTGGGAAATGACTAAGTTGCACGTGTTCTGATTAGTATGGAGGAGAGAAGCAAAGTTCTGTCAGTGGCTTCAGAACTTCTGAAAACTTCTTTGTTCTCAGTGGAGCCAGAACTTCTGACCTTCCCTGTTTCTATTAACATTGTTTCTGTTTGTGCAGCACGTCAGAGTCAGAACTTCTGACCTTCCCTGTTTCTATTAACGTTGTTTCTGTTTGTGCAGCACGTCAGAGTCAGAACTTCTGACCTCTTCTATTTCAGCATTTGCGTTGACCTTGTCTTCCTTCTCTTTGTTATTTTTTACCATCACTTTTATTTTTCATTAATAAAAAAACACCAAAAATATTTCATATTCACATATTATATTTTAGTTCTTTCAACATAAAAAGATCAAAATATTTTCTTGAACCAAACTTATTTCTTTTCTTAAATGAAACAAACATTTTACATTTCCTGTATATTCTTATCCATTCAATGTGGTTGTAATAGTAACTTAGGATTTAATTTTCAATCCCCATTTGAAAATTTGTACACCCCATCCCCTAAGGATTGTAATAGCGTAGAATCTTTACTTTCCGCACTTTTATTCGCTTTCATATATTGTTAGTAATTAGGGTGTCTATGGCAAGACTAAAACCAATGTTTAGAAAACCCTAATTCAAGACAAGATTATGCATGAAATCAAATACACTTGCACACTAGAACCCTTAGGGTAATCTCACTTGTTGCCTATTGGAAGCTAGTCATGTCCCTCAAATATGGGCGTTTTAGCAAAGACCACTCGATAAAAGATCGTAGTCCCTCGATGACCCTCAATGTTGCCTTCGGTAAACGATCTAGTCCCTAAATGACATTGCTAAAACGTCTCATAGGTTGCCTTCCATGACTACCCAAAAGTCCCACATCCGTCCCTTCATATCCAACGATGGGGCTTCTTACCAAAACAATGGTAAGATAGCAACGTCTAAAGGAGGGGGAAAAGAACACCTAAGACCTTTTGAGTAAGTAGATTGCTCCTAATTACTTGTTCCATTTCAAACAAAACATCCTTGCTATTTTCAAAACAAACACCTATACATTTTAAAACATCTTACAAAATTGAAAACATTTTCAAAACATCAACATCTTTGTATGCATTCTTACGAACAAGAATCATTACAAAGATTGCCTAAACGATGGCGCCTTTTCAAAACACTTTCAAAAAAACCACACGAAGCACATTTTCAAACAAAAGCAAGTGATCTAGAAAGTAACTAAGAGCCCATGGAAAACCATGGATGAAAAGGGTGCTAACACCTTCCCTTTTCATAATCTACCCTCCGAACTCAAGAAAACATCTCTAAAGATCTTTCCTGTGCTTTTTCACCTTTCCTTTTGGATAAAAGAAAAGTTGGTGGCTACTCTTGCTAAACGGCAACATTTGCGAATGCAAACGCAAAACCCTCAAGTCAGTTCTCTTGTCGTATCACAATAGGAATCTTACTTTCATAGAGATGATAATCTTCCAGTTGGCTCTTCATCTAGATCATCTAAGTGCTACATCCAGCAGCAGATATATATTCTGCTTCAGTTGTTGATAGTGAAATAGTGGTTTGCTTATTGATGTACCATGAGATAAGGTTATCACCCAGAAACTGACAGCTTCCAGAGGTGCTTTTTCGTTCTATTCAATCTCCAGCAAAGTCAGCATCATAATAACCTACTTGTTTAAACTCTTTAGATCTTATGTAACACAGTCCAAGGTTAGTAGTACCTTTCAGATACCTCAGAATTCACTTAACAACAGTTAAGTGAGATTCTCTAGGATCTGATTGGAATCTTGCACATAAACATACACTGAATAATATATCTGGTCTAGATGCAGTCAGATAGAGAAGAGATTCAATCATACCTCTGTAGAGTTTCTGATCTACTTTCTTACTTACCTCATCTTTTCCCAAAATGCATGTAGGATACATTGGTGTCTTTGCTTCTTTACTTTATGATAGCTGGAATTTCTTCAGGAGTTCTTTAACATACTTTGTTTGATGTATGTAAGTACCTTCTAGAGTCCGATTTATTTGAATTCCCAAAAAGAATTTTAGTTCTCCCATCATGCTCATCTCAAATTCAGCCTGCATAGACTCAGCGAATTCTCTTCCAAGAGAGACATTAGAAGATCCAAAAATAATATCATCTACATATATTTGACAAATTAAAATGTCATTTTAAAGTATTTTTCTGAATAAGGTAGTGTCCATTTTCCCTCTTGTAAAATTCTTTTCTAAAAGAAAGTTACTTAGACGTTCATACCAAGCTCTGGGAGCTTGTTTCAGACCATACAGAGACTTTTTCAGTTTAAAAACATGTTATGGATATTTTGAGTCATCAAAACCCGGAGGTTGATGGACATAAACTTCTTCTTCTATGTAACCATTTAAAAATGCACTTTTAACATCCATTTGATATAATGAGATGTTATGTTGAACAACAAAAGAAATTAATAATCTAATTGATTCTAACCTGGCGACTGGGGCAAAAGTTTCGTTATAATCAATTCCTTCTTGTTGACTATAACCTTGTGCAACCAGTCGTGCCTTATTTCTGAAAACCTCTACTTGCTCATTTAACTTGTTTCTGAATACCCATTTTGTTCCTATGATATTGAATCCTTTAGGTTTTGGAACTAGATCCCACACATCATTTCTGGAAAATTGATTTAGTTCTTCTTGCATAGCTAGGATCCAATTATTGTCTTGCAGAGCTTCCTCTATTGAGGTTGGCTCAATCAAAGAGACCAATCCAAACAGTGATTCTTCATTGTTTCTGAGGGAGGATCTTGTTCTGATGGGATCTTCTTTCTTTCCAATAATCACATTTTCTGGATGTGTTGATGTGATTCTGGGGAATATTTTCTGTGAGGTTTGTTCATAAATTCTTAGATTGTCCTGTGCATTTGCAATAGAAGGATCTTCTGAGTTGTCCTTTACTTCCGACTCTTCAGAGTTTGTAAGATGATCTTTTGTACCTGCAGGATTTTCATTCTGCTTTGGCTTTTGCTGGCCAAGCTTATCATCAAATATGACTTTGATTGATTCTTCAACAATCAGAGTTTCTGTGTTGTATACCCTATAGCCTTTTGAGTGTTCATAATTCCCAAGCAGAAAACACTTTTGTGCCTTAGAATCAAACTTGTTCAGATTATCTTTAGTATTCAGAATATAGCAAGTACATCCAAAAGGATGAAAATATGAAATGTTGGGTTTTCTATTTTTCCACAATTCATAAGGAGTCTTTTCAAGAATAGGTCTTATAGAGACTCTATTTTGAATATAACATGATGTGTTCACTGCTTCTGCCCAGAAGTGTTTAGCCACATTGGTTTCATTAATCATGGTTCTGGCTATTTCTTGCAAAGTTCTATTCTTTCGTTCTAGAACTCCATTTTTTTAGGGAGTTCTAGGACAAGCGAAATCATGAGAAATGCCATTTTCTTTAAAAAAACTTTTCAAAATAATGGTTTTCAAATTCTCCTCCATGATCACTTCTTACTTTTATGATTCTAAACTCTTTTTCATTTTGCACTTGGTTGCACAAGTCGAAGAACACATAATGTGAGTCATCCTTGTGTTTTAAAAACTTAACCCATGTCCATCTGCTGTAGTCATCAAGAATGACCAATCCATACTTCTTTCCTCTGATGGATGCAGGTTAACTGGTCCAAACAGATCAATGTGAAGAAGTTCCAACGGCCTAGAGGAAGAAACAACATTTTTTGACTTAAAAGAAGGTTTTGAAAATTTTCCTTTCTGACATGCTTCACACAGAGCTTCTAAGTTGAACTTCATATTGGGAATTCCCCTGACCATATTGAGTTTTTTAATTTGATATATTCTTCTCATGCTAACATGTCCCAATCTTCTATGCCAGACCCATTGCTCATCGCTAACAGACATAAGGCATTTTACATTCTGAGTTATAAGGTTAGAAAGATCAATTTTATAGATGTTGTTCTCTCTCTTGCCAATAAAAAGGATTGTTCCATCTTTTTGACTAACAGCTCTACAGGATTTTTGATTAAATATTATGTCATAGCTGTTGTCACTTAATTGACTTATGGACAGTAAGTTATACGCTAATCCTTCTACCAACAGAACATTAGTTATAGAAGGAAGGTTATCCTTTCCAATGGTTCCAGAACCAATAATCTTTCCTTTCTGATTTCCTCCAAATTTGATATCTCCTCCAGATTTAAGTTCCAGACTTTGGAACATAGACTTTCTTCTCG
Source organism: Vicia faba (assembly GCA_948472305.1). Classification (NCBI taxonomy): domain Eukaryota; kingdom Viridiplantae; phylum Streptophyta; class Magnoliopsida; order Fabales; family Fabaceae; genus Vicia; species Vicia faba. The sequence goes on along the minus strand of OX451737.1, from coordinate 433,919,800 downwards.
TCATATGTCGTGAGCATCCAGAGTCCAGGTACCATGACAGGTGTTTCAACTGTGCTGTTAAGGACATCTTCAACATATACTATTTTCTCCTTAGGTACCCATATCCTTTTGGGTCCTTTTTGGTTAGAGTTTCTAAAGTTCTGTTTGAACTTTGATTTAGCATAAAAATTTCCAGAGTGAGATGTGTATTTGATATCATGTGTGTGCCCAAAACTAAATTGTTTGTGCAGTGGTTTATATGTGATGACCATTTCCTCAATAGGTTTAGTTTTATATGTTTCTTTCCCTTTGGGATTTTCATATCCAATTCCTCTTCTGTTATTTTCACTAACACCATAGATCATTGAAGCCATTTTGCTTCTATCTATGTTTTTAGCAAGAAATGTTTGAAAACTAGAGTCATATTCTTTAAGAATATCTATTGAACTTGAAGCAGAATCAGAAATAGAAATCTTTTGAACTTTTTGAACTTCCTCTTTGAGTTTAAAATTGTTTACTTTTAAGTTCAGAGTTTTCTGTTTCAATTTTCTCAAAATCAGATGCAAGATTCTTTTTGAGTTTCTTGTATTTTATTTTAAGTTGACTGTAGTTTTCAAGAAGTTCTGATAAGATTTCTACAAGTTTTGCTCTATAGAATTCAGAGAATACCTCTTTCGGTTCTGAATCAGAGTCTGAGTCATCGTCATCTGCTATGGTATCCATAAACGCTAGGTTAGCATGCTCATCTTCTGAGTCAGATTCAGCTTCAGAAGATTATGAATCATCCCAGGTGTCCATCATGCCTTTCTTTATTCCAAACCTTTTCTTTGGTCTTTATCTTTGTATCTTAGGACAATCACTTCTATAGTGTCCTGGTTCTTTACATTCATAGAAGACTATATCTCTTTTGCTTGACTTCTTATGTCCAGAAGATTCTGGTTTATCTTCTGACCTCTTGTAGTTTATGAACTTCTTTTGTCTATGCTTCCACAGCTGGTTGATCCTTCTGGAGAGCAAAGATAACTCATCTTCTTCTGATGCAGAGTCTTCAGAGTTTCCTTCTTCTGCCTGAAAAGCGTTAGTTTCACCTTTTTTAATAAATTTAAGGGCGACAAACTTACCTTTCTTTTGAGGATCATGTTCATCAAGTTCTATCTCGTGACTTCTTAATGCACTGATAAGTTCTTCAAGAGATACATCATTCAAATATTTTGACACTTTGAATGCAGTAACCATAGGTGCCCATCTTTTGGGTAAACTTCTGATAATTTTATTAACATGGTCTGCCTTGGTGTATCCTTTGTTTAGAACTCGCAGGCCATCGGTCAAAGTTTGGAATCTTGAGAACATAGCTTCAATGGACTCATTTTCTTCCATTTTGAAGGCTTCATACTTCTGGATGAGAGCCAGAGCTTTTGTCTCTTTTACTTGAGCATTGCCTTCATGAGTCATTTTGAGAGACTCAAACATGTCATGTGTTGTATCTCTGTTGGTGATTTTCTCATATTCTATTTTAGAGATAGCATTCAGAAATATATTTCTGGCTCTGTGGTGATTTTTGAAATCTATTTTTTGTTGTTTATCCATGTTCTTTCTGTCAATCTTGTTTCCGTCTTTGTCTTCTGGATGTGTGTAACCATCTAGGACCATATCCCATAAATCAGCATCATGACCTAGAAAGAGACTTTCTAGTCTATCCTTCCAGTATTCAAAGTCTTCTCCATCAAACACAAGAGGTTTGGTGCAGTTGTTGTTGTTTTGTTCAGTTGCCATAATGTTTTCCTTCTGGATCTTTTTTTGACATTGTTAGGTGTTTGCACCCAGAACTAGAGCTCTGATGCCAATTGAAAGGTGAGAAAACACTTAGAGGGGGGGGGGGGGGGGGGGAGGTTGAATAATTTTTTCCTTTTTCTCACGCAATAATAATGGAAGGACACATGTAATTTTATCTTGGTTCGTTTGAAACTCAAACTACTCCAGTCCACCCGCCAAGGTGATTTCGCCTCTCTCAACGAGGATTTAATCCACTATAATCAAAACTGATTACAAATGCACAACCAAATGGTTGTGACCAATAATACAATGCACAAGCCAACTGCAAGTGACTGACACCTCTAAGACTCAACTAGTCCTAGCCCTCTTCAGAAATCTGACCCAACTGGTCTCTCAAGGAACAATCACAAAGATTATCTCTTAACAGTAGTGAATCAGAATTCTTTTAATAAGCTATATCACAAACTGTGATTTATCACTAAGATTTTAGCCCAGTACTTAAGAATTACCCACTATATACAAAGAGTTTACAAGAATGAAAATAGTGAGCTTCAATATATTTTGCGTGGATCAGTAACATTTCTTTGAAACAAATGGTCTTCTATATATAGATTAAAATTTTGACAGTTACTTCCTTGAAGACAGAGTATGCATTAATGATGCGTGTTATCTTGACCTTTATGTTTCCAATGCTCTTGTGTGTAGTACCACTTGAGTGTGTTAGCCGTCTTAGCATTAAATGATCAACGGTACTGTCAGAGCTTGTCTCTGGAAGTTTAAGAGTTTGCTTGCAGCGTTGCAACATCAGAGTTTTCTTTAACTTTTCTTCTATCAGAATTTTCTATATCACTCCTTTTGTCAGAGTTTTCTTCATTTAATGTTCATCAGAGTTTGCTTCAGCTTGCATTATCAGATATTGCTTTCAGCGTGCTTCTTTCAAATCTTTGCTTCAGCTAGCTTTATCAGAGGTTGCTTAAGATTACTTTTTATCAGAGTTTGCCTTGGAGTGCTTCCTTCAGAGTTTGCTTCAGACTTGCGTTTACATAAAATTTCTTAGGAACTTCTTTATCCTTTTTCTGCTCAGCGTAGAATGATGTTTCACTTTTGAGAATACTTGAGTCAGAACATCATCTGAATTAGAAAACATGCACATCAGAGTATAAAACTTTGTTCTAACACACACACACACACACACACACACACACACACATATATATATATATATATATATATATATATATATATATATATATATATATATATATATATATATATATATATATATATATATATATATATATATATATATATATATATATATATATATATATATATATATATATATATATATATATATATATATATATATATATATATATATATATATATATATATATATATATATATATATATATATATATATATATATATATATATATATATATATATATATATATATATATATATATATGTATGTATTTGTCATCGTTAAAACTATTACAAAGATGTAGAGCCAAACTATGTTATAACAATCTCCCCCTTTTTGATGATGACAAAAACTTGTATATTTTGATAAATCACGTAAGAGCATAAAGAATTAGGTTCTCCCCCTGAGTTGAATACTCAGATAAAAAATAGATACCTCCTTGAAGATGTTTAATCAGAGCTTGTGATGGAAGTTATGATAATCCATTTGACATAAGTTACTTTCAAGAGACTTTTCTTGTTTTGCACTTTTCCTGTTTTGCTTTCAAAAAGTGAAACAACAGAGATTATGATATTAAAAATGTTTGAGACTAAGTCCCGACACTGTTATATTCAAAATACCTTATTATGATACGGTGGCAGAGCCGACTGTTAATACTGGTTTGCATTTTTTGTTCGCAAAATGTCGCGGTAAGCAAGAGTCACCACCGACTTTTATTTTATCCAATCAGGAAAAGGAAAAAGAACAGAAAAACCTTTTTCGAGATGTTTTTGAGTACGAGGGGTAGATTATAGAAAGGGAAGGTGTTATCACCCTTTCTATCCATGGTTTTCCATGGGCTCTTAGGTACTTGCTCATTTTGAAATTGCTTGAGTGTGCTTGCTTTGAAAAGTTTTGTTTTACTTCGTGTTAACCCTTGTTTGTGTCCTCAAGAGTGTTACGAAGTTGTTTTTGAAAACTTTGTTCGAAAAGTGTTTGTGTGAAAAAGTTTGTTTGTTTGAGCAAGTACCTAGGAATTAATCTACCTACTCGAAAAAAGGTATGTTCGTTTTCCTTTTAGACAACGCTATCCCATTATTGAGAAATAGGTAGCATCGTCGTTGGAGTTTTTTAGGGAAATTCGAAGGGACAAATACGATCACAAAAGCAATGTTAGGAAATGTTAGTAATCATCCTAAAGCCTTAAGGATCTTTTTCTGAGGCAACATCCGAATGGGTCATTTTAGATCTTTCGGGGTTAGAGGACAGCCACTAAGAAACCCTATACTTCATGACCGTTTACCGAAGGCAACCAGAGTGGAGTAAACCCTAGGAGTGAGCATGTGCGAGTGTATGTTTTCAGTTAATTTATCTTTTCACATTTAGGGTTTTCTACTGTATTAATTTTCAGTTAGTCTTTCCATGCAATCCTATTAACATACATCTAAGCAGTTATAGTTTGCGGAAATTAAAAGTGCGGAAAGTTTAAAGTCCTAGCTATTACAAGGCTTTTGCAGATACATAATTATTTTGGCCGAAAATAAAGATGCGGAATTGAAACCCTAATTACTATTACAAACTCGAAACAGTTAGAATAATAATAAAAAGGAAATTAAAAAATGCGAAAGGCGAATTAAATGCCAGAATAATTTAGGAAACCTAAAAATCTAATTAAAAAATATTTAGGTTAGTTTTTTGAGAGAAAAATTAGGTTATGTACAAATTAAACCCTAATTTCTAATTATTTTAGATTATATAAAAAATGAATTAAATTTCCCTAATTTTAACTAAACTAATTAATTATGGAAATAAAATATGTTTATGAAAAAAAATGATTTTTATGATTTTTTTATTTAATAAAAAAATGATTTTTTTGGGTTATTTTTGTAAAAGAAAATAATTAAAATAAAGGAAATAAAATAAAGAAAAGAAATTGGGCTTGTAAATGCTGAAAGGGGGGGTGTGATGTTGAATTTGTAAGGCCCAATAGTTGCTGAGACCAGTCCCACGTTTGATTCAGTGCTGGTCCTTGCTGATGGTGCACCATGGTCATCCCTTGATGGGCGTTGGATCTGGCTAGGCAATGATCCAATGGTTGAGATCTTGGGTTGCATGGTGGATGCCTTGATGCATGGAGTATGGAACCTGTTGTCAAATATTAAGAAAAGAAATAAAACGCTGGGACCTGGGATCGAACCCAGGTCCTCCCACTCACACATACGCGCGCTTAACCAACTGAGCTACATGTCTTATTTGTTAATATAATAATAACAAATGATAATATATAGAAAACAAGTGGATTAATGAATTTAAAATAAATGCGCACCAACTATTTGAATGGCCCAATGATGATTGAACACATCAGCATCTTCTTCCTCATCCGTCGTGTTACGTATAGAACCTTTACCTACGGACAGTTTGCCATATCTATACATCTGTGAATTTCAAAAATCATCAAAACGCATGATAAATGAAATGTGAATACATAGATCAATTCGTCTTGATCTCACGAGCAACATGGTACCCTTTTCTTGGGCTAATTTAACCTATGCAAGGAAACCCTAAAACGACCAAACAAACCCTAGCCATGGTGTTCATCAATATATGCATCAAAACACAAAATTAAATAAACCAAAACATTCCAAATGATGATACAAACACAATGCTATGCTCAAAAGTGAACAATTATGCGTAAACTGTAAAATCAAATTCAAGTTTGGATATGCAAACCGTGGGTCTGTAACTCGCGATTCTGGACGTGAAAATGCTTGCAATTGATTGAGACACGTTCTAGAGATGTCCAAGAGTCTATTGGTAGTATTAGAATGGCTTGAATTGTCCTCTAAGCTTGAAACCGATCCACCATTTTTTTGCAAAATTTTGAGTTTTCTTTGATGCTTTCCACGACTGCAATCCTTCATCTTGCACATTATGTATGTTCAGTATATATAATGAACGAATTAGGGCAACAAAAACAGATTATATCTTCTTGAATCATGGAGATTTGATTTAGTTTTGTATTTGTATTATATCTTTCCAATACAAGCACAATCATGCCAATTTGCTCCAATTATCCCTTGATCTGATTTGATATGATTTGGCCAGCCTGATTAGATTGTGATTCCTACAAAAATCAGATCTAAACTAATCTTTTTATATTTTTTGCAATTTAATCTAAATTTTAATAAATAAAAATCATAATAAAATAAATAAATAAGCAAATAAAGTGTGGATGCTGATTTAGGTCGTGGACCATGTCTCTAACAAGATGTAATCATGAAAAGTTAGGCCTATTTGACAAAAAAATGTATTTTTGAGCACATTTGACTTTTGGCAATTTTGCAAAAATGGTCAACTTTGACAAGACATATCTCCTCCAATTTTAATCCTAGAGAGGTTTTCTTGGACTTTTTAGAAAGATTAGGATGTCCCCTAAGCAACCCTTTTGGTTTCATCTCAATTGGGTCTTCCATGTTCATGTAAGAAGCTTTGACCCAAAAGGTGTTTTTGTTGACTTTTCAAAAGGACCTATAATGTAAAAATTCATATCTTTTGATGAGTGCATATTTTGAACTTGGGGGATGAAGATGAATTGTAGGGAATTGCATCCTATTCAAAATGAGCATTGGATGGAAAATTTATGATAAAGTATGAAGAAGTCATGCTTGGTCAAAGTTTCGTTGACTTTTCCTAAAAAACCCTAATTTAGCAACTTTTGGGTTTTGATGAATTTGGGGCATTGCTTGAGGAATAATGATCAACCCTTGATAAAATGATGTATATCACTTCACAATGTTGATGTTGACCAAAAATCTTGAAGTTTTACTATATGTGGGCCACAATTGACTTTTGACCTAGTATAGTTGATTTTCAGGCATCTGAGCAGTTGATTGAGCAAACTTCTTGTGCAAGGCATGAAACTTGACATGGATGATCTTGAGAACATATTAGACCATGGAAAGCATTTGGGACATTTTGAGTTCCCACACCCTGATGAAATTGGAAACCCCAGTTTGAGGTACATTGCCTTAGGAGAGAGTTTGTCTGGTCAACTCTTAGGCATCCTTAAGCAAGTTGAGGACCTCAATGGGCATGTGTTGAGTAAAATGAGAGGGAAAATTTTGGGGTACAAAAACTTCCCCTGTTCAATCTTCTTAAACCTGAGGATGTAGATTGGCTGTCTGCCTTTCGTAATATAAAGGTGGAAGATGATTGAACACTAGAGTGCCCAGAAATTTGCACTCGTCTGAGATGATATTGGACCGTGTAGGTAGTATCTAGAATAGGCTTACAGATGCCATTTGGAGGAGATGACGGAAGGTCACCAAAGATGGGCTTGAAGATGCCATCCAGAAGATATAACGGAGAATCATCGTAGATGGGCTTAAAGATGCCATCTAGAGGATGTTGATTTCCCGAGATATTCCTTTGATGAGAATTTCTGCTCCTGTCGTTGAGGAGGAATCTGCTGAGGAATGTTGGTCTATGTCTTGGGAGGAATTAATTTTTAGGAGCTTTAGTTGTCCGTTACTCTACTGGGGAATCATCTCTTAGTCGAGGAGGTGAAATTGAACTGCTATCTAGTCGTGCTCCAGGCCTTACAGGGATTTGCTAAGGATAATAAGACTGACTGCTATTTGGTCGTGCTACAGGTTTTATAGTGACTTACTGGGGAGATGAGATTAAACTTGCTATCTGGTCGTGCTCCAGGCTTTGCAATATCAAAAACTGTTATCTGGTCGTGCTCTAGGCTTCAGAAGGAATTAAGTGGTTATCCGATCACATCCGGGTTTCAACTTGAATTTAAGGCATACTAACATCCGATCGTTTCTAGGCTTCAATAGTAATTGGCTGAGTAAACTGCTATCTGGTCTAATTCCAAGCTTCGTAGTACCTCATACTATTATCTGGTTGTGCTCCAGGTTTCATAGTGTCTCTTGCTTCTATTTGGTCGTACTCTAGTCTTCACAGCGTCTTATACTGTTATCTGGCCATGTCCCAGTCTTCAGTAATCTGGATAAATTAAGATATTATCCAGTCGATTTCCGGGCTCCATAGCTTGAATTTGAGATATACCACTATCTGGTCGATTCCAAGCTTCGTAGTATTTTGGATAAATCAAGATATTATTCGGTCGGTTTCTGGGCTTCATAGCTTGAATTTGAGATATACCACTATCTGGTCGATTCCAGGCTTCGTAGTATTTTGGAGAAATCAAGATATTATCCGGTCGGTTTCCGGGCTTCATATCTTGAATTTGAGATATACTACTATCTGGTCGGTTCTAGGCTTCATAGTATTTTGTACTGTTATCCAGTCGTGCCCCAGGCTTCACAGTATGATGTATTGTTTGTTGACTATTGTCCGGTCAGTTTCCGGGCTTCATAGCTTTTGAACATGAATAGAAATCTTAGTATCAATTTGACTGAACCAGGGAAAGGTCTCTAGTTGTCTTCAACTGGTAGAGAAATCTTAGTATCGATTTGACTGAACTCGGGAGAGGTCTCAGATTAACTTTGACTGGCATAGAAATTAGGGGAATCTTAGCAGCGATTAGGCTGATCCAGACGAAAGTCTTAGAACATCTTCAACTAGAATATAAACCTTAGTATCGGTTTGACTGAACCTGGGAGAGGTCTCGGAATAAATTTGACTGGCATAGAAATCAGGGGAATCTTAGCAGTGATTCGGCTGACCCAGACGAAAGTCTTAGAACATCTTCAACTAGAATAGAAACCTTAGTGTCGGTTTGACTGAACCATAGAAAATCTTGAAAAGTGTTGGAATATCTTCAATTGGAATAGAAACCTTGGTTTCGGTTTGACTAAACCAGAGAGAATACGAGTTGTCCTCAACCGGGAGAGAAATCTTAGTATCGATTTGACTGAACCCGGGAGAGGTCTTGGATTAACTTTGACTGGCATGGAAATCAGGGGAATCTTAGCAGCGATTCGGCTGACCCAGACGAAAGTCTTAGAACATATTCAACTAGAATAGAAACCTTAGTGTCGGTTTGACTGAACCAGAGAAAATCTTGAAAAGTGTTGGAATATCTTCAACTGGAATAGAAACCTTGGTGTCAGTTTGACTGAACCAGAGAGAACTCGTGAGAACTTGATTGCATCTTTCCCTGAAAGGTAAAGAGTTAGTCGTATGTAATGTCATGATGTATGAAATTTATTGAGTAATGATGCTCTCAAAATAAATGAGATTGTGCTGTATAATATGTATGCGCATGACATAATGTATGGATATGCAATGCTATTGTGATTTTCTCTAGCTGGGGAAAATAAATCCTGGATTGTTGCTGGAGAGTATAAGGAGTTGAGTTCTTCGTTTCCGCTGGGGATAGTGACCGAAGATGATTAGCTGGAGATTTACATCCATTCTGCTTGAGAATATTCTATCGGGAGAGACTATGTCTGAGAACAATCCTACGGGGGAATGACTCTGTGGAAGAAGGGAGATACTCTGTTGGAAGATGTGCTGATTTGGAGAAATAAACTCAGCTGGGGATGAACTCTCATTGCTGGAGAGAATAGCTCTGTTGGAGATTGAGCTTCCACTGTCAGAGAAATAAACTCTGCTCGGGAGAAAACTTTATAAACTGTTTATGATTATAAATCTCGGCTGGGGAATACAAACATTAGCTTTCTGAAAGAGCCTGCTGGGGAAGGAATTCCTGCTTGGGGATATGGAGGTCGGACCTTGGTTATCTCGTCTCTGTGGGGAATATAGGTATCACTGGCTTGTATGTGATAGTGACTTTGCTTCCAACTGCCTCTGCCCCTTGTACCATGATGGCGGGGTACATGCGGAGATTTTGTGGATGGATCTATGTCGTGATTGTACTTGAACATGTATTTAATGAGTGTCAGATGACATCCGTCTCTGGATCGTATCTGAACTGTACTTGAAACATGTGTTGAATGAGTGTCACAATGACATCCGTCTCTGGATCGTATCTGAAATGTACTTTGAAACACGTGTCGAATGAGTGTCAGAATGACATCCATCTCTGGGTCGTATCTGAACTATATTTTGAAACATGTGTCGAATGAGTGTCAGAATGACATCCGTCTCTAGATCGTATCTGAACTGTATTTGAAACATGTGTTCAATGAGTGTCAGAATGACATCCGTCTCTGGATCGTATCTGAACTGTACTTTAAAACATGTGTCGAATGATTGTCAGAATGACATCCGTCTCTGGATCTTATCTGAACTATATTTTGAAACATGTGTCGAATGAGTGTAAGAATGACATCCGTCTCTGGATCGTATCTGAACTGTATCTAATAGCTGAGTCTGAATGAGCATCAGAATGACATCCGTATCTGGAGCGTATCTGAACTGTATCTGAAAGCTGAATCTGAATGAGTATCAGAATGGCATCCGTATCTAGAGCGCATCTGAACTGTATCTGAAAGCTGAATCTGAATGAGTATCAAGATGGCATCCATATCTGGAGCCTATCTAAACTGTATCTGAAAGCTGAATCTGAATGAGTATCAGAATGTCATCCGTATCTGGAGCGTATTTGAACTGTATCTGAAAGATGAATCTGAATGAGTATCAGAATGGAATCCATATCTATAACATATCTGAACTGTTTCTCGATGTATGAAAATCTTGAATAAGTAGTAGAATGACTTCCGTATCTGGATCTTATCTAAACCGTTTCTCGATTCTGGTGCTCTTGATGAATGCTGATCAAGGTATAAGTCTTCCACTGATAGACAGGTGATGGGACATAGTCGTACGTTTTAAATCCCTAACTTTTGCCTGGACCGCCCTTTCGGGTTTTCAGTTCACCGGGATACCTTTTTGCCCAAGCCTCATTTTCAGGTTTTCGACTTGTCGGGTGTATAGATTTTTTTATGTATATCCCTAACTTTTGCCCGAACCCTTTTGGTTCGCCTGGATACCCTTATTTTTTCCTAGTTATGTCAACCTAGCAGGTCTTTTTTTCATGCGTAGTATTTTTCGACTATGTCCATGCTTTCAGGATGTAGATAGTTTTCATATCCATAGTGTTGTGTTGTAGCACTGTTAAAAATGTTTTCTTAATGGCACATGATTCGTTGTTGGAATGCGTGCGTAATGTCCCAAGCGATTCAGATGGAGATCTTCCCCTGGTTATTTGGCACTTTTGGAGAGACTGCCCCAGGTGTGTTTAGACATCATGTCATGCCCCTTGCTTATGGAAGACCTGTTATTGGAAGTTTCTTTCCTGCTGAGGTGATTCTGTCTATTGAGAGGATGTCTGTTCATTGAATATCCATTGTGCGGATTTCTCTGCTGTCAAACAATTAGTCATATGCAAACAATGTCATTTAAAGAATGCAAAACTCATGTTTGTCTTGATTTTTTTTTTTTGAAAATGTGTTTTGTGTAATAAAACGAAATTTGCAAGAATGTGATATCAACTCAGAATTTGTAACAAAGCCTACAGGAGTCAGGATACCTTTGTAACAATATGCTCTCAAATTAACCCATGCTTCAGCTAGAACTTTTAAGGGTTGTAACGTGGCCTGGTTCACGGTTCAAGAAACAAAGGATAAAGGCTCAAATTTTATTTGTACCCAACCCGCTCTTCATGATGTTCTTCAGTCATATGCTCAGTTAATTGCGCATTTAGATCCCGATTGGTCTGGAATCTTTGCTCTGATACTTGGTGATGATTCGGAAATTGAACATTTGTTTTGAAAAGGCAGTCATTTTTGTAATCTTCTTTTTGTCGAGGATTTATAGTAACCTCTTTTTTTGGTTTTCGTTATCCCTAATTTTTGCCCGAACCCTTTTGGTTCGCCGGGATGCCCTTATTTTTCTATTAAGTCTCCTTCATAGGTTTTGACTTAATGGGCTTTTATTTTGGGAGATAATGACTACCTATCTTGACGATTATACGAAACCATCACCGTCTTTTGTTTTGGAAGGACGTCTTTGAAGTGGCAGATTGTGACTGAATGCGCCTCTGAATTAACTGAGAAAACTACCCTACCCCAGGTTATGATTAAGGGTTTAAATTTGTGTGAAAAGAAAAACTCCTACTTCTTTGGATCCAAGGGGTTGACTAGGGATTATCTTCCTTATAACTCCACTGTTTAGGATTTGAAACAACGCCTGTACATCGTCATCGAGGTCTATTCAAAAGCGTACTGTAGAGATTATGGTATCATTTTCGTCATCCTCCCTCTAAGGCTTAGAGTTTTTAATCGAGAGTTGAATATCACAAAAGGAAATAAGAACGCATTTTTGAAATAGTGAATACGAATGAATTGATTCAAGACAAACATGTGTAATGCATTAATGAAACAATAAAGTTTGACATGACAATAATTGTTCGAATAAGCAAATAAAATACAACTTGAGAATTCAAATGAACACAAATGCTTTCAATCCTAGCCATGTTTTGACAAGGGAGCAGTGATCACGTTGGGAGTCTCCATGGGATCAAATTCAATCTCCTTAGCATCAATCAGATCCTGTACTCTGTTCTTCAAAACCCAGCAGTCATTGGTATCATGGCCCGAACTTTCCAAATGGTAAGCACAACGAGCATTCGGTTTATATTAAGGAGAGGTGGTGTTAGGGTTCTTCGTAGCTTCCTTCAGAGTAACCATATTGGATTTCAGCAAATGAGGTAAAACCTGAGACAATGTCATGTTGATCTGAGTGAATTGTTTAGCTGGTCTTTCTGCTCTTGGCTGATTGTTTCTTTGCTGAGCATGTGCAGGTTTGGGAATCATAACAGCCCCTACCAACGGACGACGCTCAGTTTGATTCTGGTTCTTTTGGCTATAGACGATATTGACTTCCTTTTTACCTGCAAACGGCTTCATTGCAGCACTAGAAGAGGCATCCTTTTGAATTTTTCCACTTCGGATTCCAGCTTTCACTCTTTCTCCTGTTAAGATCAGTTCAGTAAAACCTGTCGATGAACTTCCAATCAAATGGTTGAAGAATGGCCCAGACAAAGTTCCCAGAAACATATCCACGAGCTCCCTGTCAACCAATGGAGGTTGAACTCTTCCAGCCAAATCTCTCCACTTCTGAGCATAATCCTTGAAACCCTCGTTCGAACCCATAGACAGATTTTTGAGTTGTGTACGGGTGGGAGCGAGATCCGCATTATATTGATATTGATTATAAAATGCAGCAGCAAGGTCTTCCCAGTTACGAACATTGGCTCTTTCCAGCTGATAGAACCAATCTAATTGTGTTCTAGACAGACAGTCTTGGAAGAAGTGAACCCACAAGTCTTTGTCAACAGTATAAGGTTGTATCTTCCTCACATAGGAACGAAGATGCATTTTAGGGCAAGATACCCCATCATACTTAGCAAATACCGGTGCCTTGAATTTTGGGGGGATGACAACCCCGGAGACCATACCCAACTCTTCCAAATCCAGCCCAGGAACCTTCTGGATTTTCATAGCACTCAGACGCTCTTCTAACTACTTATACTTTTCATCATCCGAAGGGTACTGCTCCTCATTATAATCAGTTTCATTGTCAGACTCATTAGGACTAGGGTCCTCTTCTCTGGCTTCAACATATTGATTCTCTCCCTTTTTAGATGAAGAAGCTAAATCAACAACCCGTCTTGGAGGCCCTCTGAACCTTCTGCTCATATGTGCCACACCGGCTGTCCTCTTGGTCTTCTTAGTCTTCTTCTTAACAATCAGAGCCTTCAGATCTTCCTGTCCTTTGGCCAGAGCCACAATCATTTGCTGGAACTGTGTGTTCTAAGTCTGAAGATCTTTCACATTTTGTTTAAGAGCCATTGCTGAAATAAACAGCGAAGGAGATGAGTAACATGTTATGAATCCTGTTATGCAATGATATGTATGATATGTATGCAATGTTTTCAAGGGTTCTTAAAGGCTCAAATTTGCTTAAACAAAAAGGAACAAACGCGAATTGTATTAGTAAATTTGAGTTGTTACAAATAATGTATTTGTAGAGTACAATTAAGAAAAATAAAACAAAATAAGACTAGGTTTCCCATGGGCGTATCCTCTTTGGCGCGATGTAGGCGTTGATATTCCTCTCTTCATGAAGTAGCCTAGTGAGTTCCAATACCTTCTTCTCGCTGGCGTAGAATTGGGCTTCAAACGTATCCCGCTCCTCTTTAAGCTGAATCCAGGACTTTTGTAACTCTTCGTGATCAGTTGGCATGTCTGGATGAAGAACAAGATGAGGAGTGTTTCCCTCGGCAACTGGTTCCATAATCATAGGTCAGATAGAGGGATAAGGCATCATAAGAGTTTGAGAGTAGACTCGTACCCATCTGAGATAAGGCTTGAGAGGTATGGAATTATTATGCCCAATTATCTTGCTTTCAACCCTATGTACCATACTCCAAGCTTGTAGGAACCTTTTGCGGTAACCCTGAACATCATTCTCATAGTTGAAGGCGATTCCTTGAATAAGTGTATCACGAGGATCATCCCTTCTCGCATAACCAAAGTGTCATAATGCTAAGCAAGGGTTATAAGTGATTCCTCCCCTAATGCCTAAGAGAGGGGCATTATGGAATTCACCACAGCGGTCGATGATAGTAACATCTTCTGAGAACCGTGAACACCAATGAATGTCTGAATGCGTAAGGGACATCATTCGATGAGACCATCTTTTACCATGTTTGTTCTTCAAAGTAGACCTGGGTAGGTGCGAAATAAACCACCTAGCCAATAGAGGAGTGCAACATTGGAGAGTCCCCCTTCTTTTTAGAGTGCGAGCATGTAGAGAGTGTAGAATATCCCCGAGTAATGTAGGTACCGGATTCCGAGACAGAAAAACATGGATTGTGCTCACATCTACGAGTTGAATCCGCATTAGGGAATAGTACCATCTCGTAGACAAGGAGCGCCAAAACCTCTTAAAAATCTTGTAGATCCAGGGTATCCCAAAAATAGTAAGCCTTCTCGAACAGAAATTTAACTGAAATTCCTTGAACACTCCGTCTAGTTTCCCAATTTGTCACTATGTCGGACCGTTGTAAGGATAGAGCTTTAGAAATTTCTTCAGGTTTGGGATGTCTTTCCGTACCGCTGAAAGGTAGCTGATCAAGAATGGGTATCCCTAATAACTGAGAAAATTCCTCCATAGTAGGCCCTAACTGGTAATCCGGGAATGTGAAACAGTGATGTAGAGGATCGAAGAACTGAAACAGCACTTTCAACATTTCTTCATCAGGTTTTGCAGTGACCAAATTGAGCAACCGACCATGCTTTTCAATGAAAGGAGATCTTTCGGGAATCCTTACTGCCAAGTCCCTTAATTGGGGAGATACTTTCACTAGGTTAATCTGAATAGTGTTCCTGCGTGCGGATGCCATATCCTACAAAACAGAGCAAAGATGAGCCATAGAAACCCTTGAAACAATTAGTATGATATGCTATGGTATGATGTTTATGATGTCATGATAAATCACAGGTATAGAAAACACAGATAACTCACACCAAGTCCTTAGGTCTAAGGCCTGCTTGAGTTTTAAGGTCATACCCTCTTGAAGCTGGATTGGTTCAACCTATCCTATAAATATGTAACCGGGTTCTAAAGGGATCTCAATATCACCGATCTTTCCCCCAAGCCTTATTCAATCAACGATTGACTCGTAATCAAACAAAACTCAAAAGTCAAACCTCAATAAGTGTAGCATCGAGTATCTGTCGACCTTGGGCATACGCCAAAGCCGGCCATCTCGCTACGTCCTACTGGCCAAGTTGTGCAAGTAAGGGTTCTAAGGTTAGTTGATGCTTTATGACACCACGCGGCGGCCCCGTACATCTCCCTGATTGACTCAAGGGTTACGGGTACCAACCAAAGTTCCACATCAACGTAGCTACTGCTTCAACCGTGTGGGTATACCCTAGCACAACTCCCTTACAGTTTATTGCTACGTACCTAAAAGGTGTTTCCCGATCCGGGTGTAGGATCAAATAACCCAAACAGTTCCCATAAATATAAAGCAAGCAAGACAATCAAGATAAAGCAATTAAATATGACCTAGATCCTAAGGTATACCCTACTTTATACTTTTATCCCCAACAGAGTCTCCAGTTCTGCGATACGGTGGCAGAACCGACTGTTAATACTGGTTTGCGTTTTTTGTTCTCAAAATGTCGCGGTAAGCAAGAGTCACCACCGACTTTTATTTTATCCAATCAGGAAAAGGAAAAAGAACAGAAAAAACTTTTTTCGAGATGTTTCTGAGTACGGGGGGTAGATTATAGAAAGGGAAGGTATTAACACCTTTTCTATCCATGGTTTTCCATGGGCTCTTAGGTACTTTCTCATTTTGAAATTGCTTGAGTGTGCTTGCTTTGAAAAGTTTTGTTTTACTTCGTGTTAACCCTTGTTTCTGTCCTCAAGAGTGTTACGAAGTTGCTTTTGAAAATTTTGTTTGAAAAGTGTTTGTGTGAAAAAGTTTGTTTGTTTGAGCAAGTACCTAGGAACTAATCTACCTACTCGAAAAAAGGTCTGTCCGTTTTCCTTTTAGACAACGCTATCCTATTGTTGTACCCCAAAATTTGCCCTCCCATATTCTTCAGGAAATTGCCAAATCAAGTCTCAAAATTCCCCAAGGGTTACACAGTGCAAAGGTCTCCTATACAGTCAAAACTAGGGTTTATGTTCTGATCAAGAAAATAAAGTTTTCAAAGGTCCAATCAAGTCCTATATGCCTACAAATATGGTCAAGCATCCTCATATCAAGTTTCAAGGCATTCAGCTCAAAATTGCACAGTCAAAAACCCTAATTGCACTACAGTCAACTGTAGGGGCAAAGTGGTCATTTGACAGTCAAAAGTTCAAATTTTTGGTCAATATATCATTTTGAAGCCACAAACATCATTTGATCAATGCTTGATCATGATTCTCAAAATTTGGCTCAGAAATCATCAAAGATGCAAAAGTTTCCTTATTTGGACAGTTGAAAAAGTCAACTGAAATTGACCAGGGCATAACTTTCACATGGATTATCAGAAAAATTCCATCCAAAGCTCATTTTGAAGAGAACGACATTTCCCACAACTCATCTTCATACTTCAAGTCCAAGAAATGCTCTCACAAAAAGTTATCAATTTCAACATTATAGGTCATTTTCAAAAGTCAACAAAAAGGGACTTTAAGTCAAAGGCCATAACTTGAGATTGGTAAATCAAAATGACATGGGACCAAAGGCATAGGTTAGAGGACTCAAAGACCTTTCCAAAATGTCCAAGAACATGAGAAAAGCTTAAAACTTGAGCAAGTTATGCCTTGTGGAAGTTGGGAAATTTTTGGATATTTTGAAAAGTCAACATTGATTCAAATGACCTAAAATTGCTAATGGGCCCATTTTTCTTCCATGATTCATCATCCATGACATGTGCACGACCACTTGGCCCAAAGGGAAGTATTTTCTCATTTTTTATTTATTTATTTGAATTTTTATTTATATTAATTCATTTAAATCAATTAAATATATGAAAAATATTTAACTTAACCAAACCAATCTTTTTATACATGTTTTAGACTCAATATTTCGTGTATATGCAAATATGGAAAGAATTGGACTGATTAGATCATGATTTGCCCAAGAACACATGGAAAAAGATTTAAAAAGATCCTTAGAAAATCAAATTTCAAAATCAATGAATGCAATGGATTTGATTGAGTTTTTTTTGACCTAATGCACTCACTACATATGCCCGATCATAACCCTAATGCAAATGGACACAAAGCTGCGCCCAAAAAGCATTTGCAAAACTTGAATTTTTGTTAAGAAAGTCAAAACTGAAAACCCTTTTGCAGGTTGATTCAAGGCACGAAACTTGTTCCATTAGCTTGCTGAGGATTAAAGGAAGAGATTTGGATCAAAACCAAAGACTTTGACATCAAGAAACGTGAGAACACGGCCGCCCTGTACAGAGAAAAACTCATGATCGTATTTTAACTTCTAGGCATTCTCATGGCATTCTAATTATTGATTTATATTCCTTGTGAAGTTCTAAAGCTAACCATTATATTTAATTGAATTATTACGCATCATATATGATTTCACCATGGTTGATTTCTAGGGTTCACAGGATTCCAAATTGGGGCTTTTCCCCCAAGGAAAAATTAAGGCTTATGACCACCATCATTCGAATCACCACGTTCAGACGAAGAAGAAACACCCATCGCGCCCAATTTCTGAATGACACAGGCCTAATCGCTATTTTCCCATAGCCGGCCTAATGAAACGCATAGAAAACCGTTGCTTTTGTTTTTGTATTTCAGGGATGATGAAGAAGATGAATTCGTGGCGTGCATTGGTTGGTCCGTTTAAATTTAGCGCGCGTTTCCAAGGCCAATGACCATTTTCTTTTATAATATTTAGTTGTTATATTAATATACAGATGAACAACGTGCTTCAGTGGCCAACGTGTTGATTGGCAAGGTATGTAACCTGGGTTCGAACCCCAGGTCTTATATATTTCCATATTATTTTTCATTAACAAATCCCATGCGCTTCAAGGCTGTAGACGTACCATATGTCTTCAAATATCTCACATCCACGTGCACACTGAGATCAAGTCAAGGGCATAGATTGAAAGCACACCATAAACTCAGGTCAACATTATTACACGCTAGTGGGAAAGTCAAACGGACCTGAAGCTTGTTGGGCCAGAATTCTTGGATCAAAACCTCCTATTTGGGGACTACCCCCCCTGGTTTGCAATTCTTTATATTTTTCCTTATTGTTTTATTTTCAATTATTATTTTATTTTCTTTATTGTTTTGATTTAATTAACTATTTTCATAAATATAAAAAATGCATAAAAATCAGAAAAGATAAAAAAACATAATAAATATTTTATTTTAATATTTTCTTGTAAATAAATGCATGTAAATAAATTTAGTTTTAAATTAGGTTGCAATTTTAATTCTTTTCATAATAAAAATATAAAAAACATAGAATTAGGTTTAATAAATGTTTTATTCCTTTTAATTTTTCTTTTTCACAATAACATTATTTATTTTATTTATTTTCATAATTAAATTTGTATGCAAAAATTAGGGTTTAATTTAGGTTTAAATTCTAACGTTTTCTTAATAAATTAAAATAAAGTAGAATTAGGGTTAGTAGTTAATTTTAATTAATTCTTTCTTTTTCTATTAAATCTTAAAATGCTAAAAAACACCAAAAATAAGTTCTTTTCTCTTTTAATTTTAATTTTAATTCCTCATTAATTTCAATTTTTGCAAAAGGGTCCAACGCCCATGTTCTTAATTTCTTGTTTATTCGCATATTTATTTTATGTCATTTAAATAATTATGTACCTCTCCCGAAGCCTTGTAATTACTTCTCGCACTTTTTAATTCTTTATTCGCTTTTATTTATTTTCCGTCAAATCGGGTCCTGGAAATTTTGGCGATGTGGACCCGCGCCATTTGTAATAGCTTAGAATTTACTTTCCCGCAAATATTTTAACTGTTAAACAAAGCATGCAAGAATGAATGGCCTTAAATAAAATCAAGCGTAGATCACCAATAACATGAACAAGATAAATGCAAATGAATCTGACACACAAATCACACACCACCCCTAGGGTACGCCTCACTGTTGCCTTGCCTCGAAAGGTGATCGTCGAGTAGAGGATGTCTTAGTAAGTCCTCATGATCCGGGAACCTGGCATGAGGGTAGCTTCTAAGGTGTCTTCCTGTTGCTCCGGTGATCACCATGTCCCGAACCTCGAATTGACCCGAATACCTCCAACGGTGGTGCTACCTACCTCTCAATGGTGGGATGGCACTACTTTAAAGGACATATACACAGACGAATTCCTTAGGGTAGGTAGACGACTCTAGATACTTGCTCTAATTTCAAAACAAATCAAATATACTTTTCACACCGACACCTTTTCAAAAAGCTTTCGAAAGCAATTTTTCAAACACTCTTGAGGACTGATACAAGAGTCGAACTGAAATTTTCAAAGAAACTTTTTTAAACCCACAGTTGAAAAGCAAACAAACCTTTTGAAAACACAAATGAGCAAGTACCTAAGAGCCCATGGATAACCATGGATAGAAAGGGTGCTAACACCTTCCCTTTCTATAACCTACCTCCCGAACCGAGAGCAATCTCTTTAAGGAATTTTTCTGTGCTTTTGTCCTTTCCATTTGGAGAAAATAAAAGACGGTGGCGACTCTTGCTTCCGCGACATTTCGCGAACCAGCGTTAAACAGTCAGTTCCAGATCCACCGATCACAGAACTGGCGACTCTGCTGGGGACTCTTTTTAAAGTGAGGTGTACCTTAGGGCTAGCTAATAACTGTGTTTTCAATTGTCTTCTTTGCTTGCTTTACTATTGTGGGTTGTATCGGAGTTACATAGATCCTAACCCGGATCTGGGGATACCCTGTTTAGGTAGCATAAGCTGTGAGGGACCTGTCCGGCGTAGACCGACACGGGTGAAACTGTGGCTACGTTGGTGTGGCACCTTGGTCTGTACCGATATCCCTTGTGTTGCAACGAGGAGAATATGGGTCTTCTAAGGAGCCATTAAGCACCAACAACCTTAGAACCTTAATTGACACAACTTGGCCTTTAGAATTATAGCAGTATGCTACGCCCATTGAGGCTAAACTCTCGTGATGGTTCTGGCCGCAAGAAAAGATTGCGATGCTGGAGTTATGACCGATTGAGGGTAGTCAATGATATTGGGATCCTCTAAGAACCCGGTTACTTTTGATTAGGACAGGTATGAACCAACAAGCTGAAAGAGGGTAGTACCCAGACCCCATGCTGGCCTAAACTCTAAGGACTTCTCTTGTGTGACTTGTGTGCCTTCGTACTTGACTACTTGCATGCTTTTTTGTCTGACACTTGAGCTTCTGGCAGGTTTTGTTTGTAGTCCTTAATTAGGACTCATAACAGGGTATCCTAAGTTTCTTGCAGGTTTTGGTTTGCAGTCCTTAATTGGGACTCGTAACAGGGTTACGTACATTACCCCATGCATAGCATAACATCATACCATTGCATACACCCTAACCCATTTCAAGGATCTCAAGGGCTTGTGATGCAGGTCATGATGAATCAAACATCTAGCAAGGGGCAAAGAGGATTTATTTTCCTCTAGCCAAAGTTGTCAGGGGCTATGACCCACTGGATATGGTGAGCCTTTGACCCTTGACGAAGGACTCTCAACAACATGAAGTACCTTCAATCAAGTTACCAATTCTCAACTCTAACAAGTTCCTCTGTTTACCCCGCGAGGTCCTTGAAATCATTGCATGCATATCATACATATCATTGCATAACAGGTACCCTTTCTCTGCAGGTTACTTACCTTCTTCGCTGTTTATTTCAGCAGTGTCGTCATGAATCCTGAATCTTCAACCGAGCACACTATCAAGGCCCTCCAGGCTCAGAACGCCCAGTTCCAAGGGCTGATCATGAATTTGACCCAGGGGCAACAAGATCTGAAGGCCCTGCTCTTGAAGAAGGAAAAGAAGAAGAAGAGGACTGTTTTGTTCAGCCCTAGACGTAGATCTGGGAACACACTGCAGACTGAAACTGAGAGGACTACTCCATCTGTGAGGGAAAGCAGTCACCATGAGAGAGAGGTGCCTAGTCCAGTGGTCTCCGACAACGAGACAGATTTCAACAACGAACAATACCCTCCGGCTGAGGATAAGTACAAACAGTTGGAAGACCGGCTCAGTGCTATGGAGATACAAAAAGTGCCCGGCCTGGACTTCGAGGATCTAGGTCTGTCTTCTGGGGTAGTAATCCCGCACAAGTTTAAGGCACCTGCCTTTGCTAAATACGACGGGGCATCCTGTCCTAAGTTGCATCTCAGGGCTTACACAAGGAGGATCCAACCCTATACAGCTGACAAAAACTTATGGATCCATTTCTTCCAAGAGAGTCTTTCAGGGACTCAGCTTGAGTGGTTCTATCAATTGAGTGGAGCCAATATCTGCAGCTGGGAGGACTTGGCCACTGCTTTCTACAAGCATTACCAGTACAATTCCGACCTCGCTCCCACGCGCACTCAGCTTCAGGGAATGTCTATGGGGGCAGGCGAAGGTTTCAAAGAGTATGCACAGAAATGGAGAGACCTTGCTGGAAGGGTGCAGCCTCCATTAACTGACCGGGAACTCGTTGATATGTTCTTGGGGACCCTATCCGGGCCATTCTTCAATCATCTCATTGGTAATTCATCTGCAGGATTTACCGACCTCATCCTGACTGGGGAAAGAATTGAAGCTGGTATCAAAAGTGGGAAAATCCAAGAGGCCACACCTTCTGATACTCACAAAAAGCCTTACACGGGAAAGAGAGAATCTAATGCTGCATACAGCCAAAAGAGTCGTCGTGACCAACATGCAGGGGCAGTCATGATCTCTGGTTCTGCACCACGCCGCCAACCACAAAAGGGAAATCAGCGAAGGCCGGACGAGCTTAAAAGACAATTCACCAACATCAATATGCCATGGTCACAAGCATTGCAGCACATGTTGAAGATGAACCTGATTGCAGTGATCAACCCTCCTGCAAACCCCAAGACCTCTTCTCCAAGCTACAACCCAGAAGCAAGGTGTGCTTATCATTCTGATAGCCCGGGGCACGATACCGAGGACTGTTGGGCACTGAAGTACAAGATTCAGAACATGATCGATGCTAAAGAGATCGAGTTCGAGCCCGCCGAGACTCCCAATGTGATCACTGCTCCCTTGCCAAAACATGGCTAGGATTGAGAGATTTTTGTTCATTTGAATTCAAGTTGTATTTTTCCTTTCTTGTTCAGATAAACAATTATCATGTTAAACTCTTTTATTTCATGAATGCATTACACATGTCTGTCTTGATTTAATTATGTCTACTATACTTAAAACTGCTTTCATATTTTGTGACGATCAACTCTTGACTGAAAATTCTAAACCTCTTGAGGGAGGATGACGAAAACGATACCGCAATCTACAGTATGCTTTTGAACAGACCCCGCTTATGAGGTACAGGCATTGTTTCAATTCCTAAACACTGGAGTTATAAGGAAGATAATCCCTCGTCAACCCCTCTGAGCCAAAGAAGTAGGAGTTTTTATTTTCAAGAATTGAAACCCTTAATCATAACCCGGGGTAGGGTAGTTTTCTCAGTTGATCCAAGTGCACAATGAATGGCACCAAATGAGTTTTTCCAAAAAAACAAAAGACAGTGATGGTTCCGAACAATCAAAAGGACAGGCAGTCATTATCAAAAAAAAATCATAAACGAAAAGCCCAAGAAGTCAAAACCTATGAAAAGAGACTTATGAAACTGGGGCATCCCGCTGACTGTAATTCCAAAAAAGGAAACAGTTCAGGCAAAAAGAGGATAGGGATGATAAAATCAAAAAGAAGGAGGTCATACAAACCCTCAATAATAAAAAGAAATGACTGCCTATTCAAAATAAACTGTCAATATCCAAACCATCGCTGGTATATCAAAGCAAAGACTCAAACAAGGTCTAACGTATGATCAACTGAGTTTAGGTTTGGAGAACATCACAAAGAGCGGGTGGGTACAAATGATTTGAGCCTTTATCCTTTGTTTCTTAAACCGTGAACCAGGCCACGATATAACCCTTAAAAGTCCTAGCTGAAGCATGGGTTAGTTCGAAAGCATACTGTTACGAAGGTATCCTGACTCCTGAAGGTTTGCTGTAAAATCTTGAGTTGACACCGCACTGTATTACAAAAAATGCATTTTCAAAATTCAAGACAGACACAGACTTTTGCATTCTTAAAATAACCTTGTTTGCATATGACTATTTGTTTGAACAGCAGGGAAATTCGCACGATGAACACCTTGTGAACAGAAGTACCTCCAATCAAGGGGCACAGTAGGAACATTGCCCAGTATCTGGGGCACGACAAAATACTTCCAACAGGGGCAACTCCGTACATTCTGAGAGCGTGGACATAGTCGAAAAATACTGTGCATAATCAAAAGACCCGCTAGGCTGACACACCTAGGCAAAAATAAGGGCTTCCCGGCGAACCAAAAGGGTTCGGGCAAAAATAAGGGATGAAAATGGAAACATATGTACACCCGGCAGGTCGAAAACCTGAAAAGGCGGCTTGGGCAAAAACGGGTATCCCGGTGGGCTGAAAACCCGAAAGGGCGGTCCAGGCAAAAGTTAGGGATCAAAGCGTACGACTATGTTCCGGTATCTCATCACTTGTCTACCCGAAGATTTGTCAAAGTACCCCCACAGGTATCTTCTTCCCTCACCTCCGAAGCAGGGGCAATAATGAGTTATCCAGGCGATCCAATTGCTCTGTCAACCAAAGTACAAAGGAAAAATCAACATAAGGATAATTACCATCTACCTTTACAAATTCCAGATCATGGGTTAACACCCGAGACCAAACAGGACAATCATCCACTTAATCAAAATCATGCAACCCAACACCGGTTCCTTCTCAATTTTCAGACAAAGTCATACACAGACTCCTCCTCCACAAGCAACCTTACCCCGGTTCCTCCTAGAAATCTTACATGGATTTATCCCAAGTAACCTTACCCCGGTTCCTCCAGAAGTCTTACATGGACCTATCTCAAGATGACTTAACCCCGGTTCATCAAGAAGTTTTTACACAAACTTATCCAAGCAACCTTACCCCGGTTCCTCCTAGAAATCTTACATGGATTTATCCCAAGTAACCTAACCCCGGTTCCTCCAGAAGTCTTACATGGACCTATCTCAAGATGACCTAACCCCGGTTCATCAAGAAGTTTTTACACAAACTTATCCAAGTAACCTAACCCCGGTTCCTCCAGAAGTCTTACATGGACCTATCTCAAGATGACCTAACCCCGGTTCATCAAGAAGTTTTTACACAAACTTATCCAAGCAACCTAACCCCGGTTCCTCCAAGAGTCTCACATGGACCTATCTCAAGATGACCTTACCTCGGTTCGTCAAGAAGTTTTACACGAACTTATCCTGCGGCAACCTAACCCCGTTTCCCCCCAGAAGTCTTACATGGATTTAGCTCAAGATAACCTCACCCCGGTTCATCAAGAAGTTTTACATGAACTTACCTCACCAAGCAACCCTACACCGGTTCCCTCTCTTCAAGATGCAATTACATGGACCCGTCACCCAGAAACCCTACACAGGTTCTCCCTTTCCAAGAACGAAGTTTTACACGAACTCATCATCAAAGTAACCCTACCCAGGTTCCTTCTCCATTTTAGATACGGTTTTACACGAGCTCATCAGCAGGCAACCCTACATATGTGCCCTCTTTCAACTTACAAAATTACAGTTCAAAACTTCCCCAAGAGAGTCCAATCTTGTCCCCCAGAAAATTGGAATTCATATCCCCAAGCAGTAAGCGTATCCCCAGTAGATTCTGGAAGCTTATCCCCTCGCAGAGCACGAACGCGTCATCCGACTTTATTTAAAGAGTTATTTCCTCAACAGGATATAACTGGGTTATCCTCAGCCAAAAGCCACGGGAAGAGCGTCGTCGACAAAGTCTTCCTATCCCCAGCAAATTATTATCAACACTCAGCAAGGCATCCCTCTTCCCACAGAGTATTGCTTCCCAGCATGGTCGCTGGAGTATCTTTTCTCCCCGCAGAATCCTCCATTTGTCAAGTTTATTCCGCAACGGAGTCATCTTCTCCTACCGGTATTCTTGCAGTTATCATCCCCAGCGGAAGCAAAATCTATTCTTCAACATCAGCCCAGGATACGACTTCCCGGCACCCGTCAAGGATTTACTTTCCTAGACAAAAACATACATAAAACATCACATACATCATTATAACATGCATAGACACATCATATCATACAAGTCTCATTTATGTTGAGAACATCATTGCTTGATCCATATCATGCATTGCATATGACTGACCTTTACCTTTCAGGAAAGATCCAGTTAAATTCTTAGCTATATTCCAAGACCTTGTCCGGTTCAGTTAAATCGACCCTAAGATTTTCCTGATGCTTATCCAGTCAAAGGCCTTCTCTGGTTCAGTCAGATCGACCCTAAGATCTCCCTGATTCTTATCCAGTTGAAGATATTCCAAGACCTTGTCCGGTTCAGTTAAATCGACCCTAAGATTTTCCTGATTCTTATCCAGTCAAAGGCCTTCTCTGGTTCAGTCAGATCGACCATAAGATCTCCCTGATTCTTATCCAGTTGAAGATATTCCAAGACCTTGTTCGGTTCAGTTAAATCGATCCTAAGATTTTCCTGATTCTTATCCAGTCAAAGGCCTTCTCTGGTTCAGTCAGATCGACCCTAAGATCTCCCTGATTCTTATCCAGTTGAAGAAATTCCAAGACCTTGCCCGTTTCAGTTAAATCGACCCTAAGATTTTCCTGATTCTTACCCAGTCAAAGGCCTTCTCTGGTTCAGTCAGATCGACCCTAAGATCTCCCTGATTCTTATCCCAGTAGAAGACACCCAAAGTTCTCTCACCGTCCCGTTGAGGTAGTAACCATCCATGGTTCATTCATCATCATTTAAAGCTCCAGACTCAACTCCTGTAACCAGTCAGGACATATCTATGCCAAGCATCTGAAAATCAGCTCCTGCAACGTGTCAGGTAATCATGTTTCTATTTTGCAGGTACGCAAGTTCTCGCTAAGGAATCTCTTACGCGATCAACATCCAGATGGCATCTATAAGCCCATCATCCTATCCAGCAATCTCCAAATGGCATCTATAAGTCCATTCCCCCATCACACTGCTAACATGTGAGCGCAAATTTCTGGGCACTCTAGTGTTCAATCATCTTCCACCCTCGGACTACGAAAGGCACGTCAGCCAATCTGCATCCTCAGGTTTAAGAAGATTGAACAGGGGCAACTGTTGTACCCCAAAATTTTCCCTCCCATATTCTTCAGGAAGTTGCCAAATCAAGTCTCAAAATTCCCCAAGGGTTACATAGTGCAAAGGTCTCCTATACAGTCAAAACTAGGGTTTATGTTCTGATCAAGAAAATAAAGTTTTCAAAGGTCCAATCAAGTCCTATATGACTACAAATATGGTCAAGCATCCTCATATCAAGTTTCAAGGCATTCAGCTCAAAATTGCACAGTCAAAAACCCTAATTGCACTACAGTCAACTGTAGGGGCAAAATGGTCATTTGACAGTCAAAAGTTCAAATTTTTGGTCAATATATCATTTTGAAGCCACAAACATCATTTGATCAATGCTTGATCATGATTCTCAAAATTTGGCTCAGAAATCATCAAAGATGCAAAAGTTTCCTTATTTGGACAGTTGAAAAAGTCAACTGAAATTGACCAGGGCATAACTTTCACATGGATTATCAGAAAAATTCCATCCAAAGCTCATTTTGAAGAGAAAGACATTTACCACAACTCATCTTCATACTTCAAGTCCAAGAAATGCTCTCACAAAAAGTTATCAATTTCAACATTATAGGTCATTTTCAAAAGTCAACAAAAAGGGACTTTAAGTCAAAGGCCATAACTTGAGATTGGTAAATCAAAATGACATGGGACCAAAGGCATAGGTTAGAGGGCTCAAAGACCTTTCCAAAATGTCCAAGAACATGAGAAAAGCTTAAAAATTGAGCAAGTTATGCCTTGTGGAAGTTGGGAAATTTTTGGATATTTTGAAAAGTCAACATTGATTCAAATGACCTAAAATTGCTAATGGGCCCATTTTTCTTCTATGATTCATCATCCATGACATGTGCACGACCACTTGGCCCAAAGGGAAGTATTTTCTCATTTTTTATTTATTTATTTGAATTTTTATTTATATTAATTCATTTAAATCAATTAAATATATGAAAAATATTTAACTTAACCAAACCAATCTTTTTATACATGTTTTAGACTCAATATTTCGTGTATATGCAAATATGGAAAGAATTGGACTGATTAGATCATGATTTGCCCAAGAACACATGGAAAAAGATTTAAAAAGATCCTTAGAAAATCAAATTTCAAAATCAATGAATGCAATGGATTTGATTGAGTTTTTTTGACCTAATGCACTCACTACATATGCCTGATCATAACCCTAATGCAAATGGACACA
Organism: Vicia faba; assembly: GCA_948472305.1. NCBI lineage: Eukaryota > Viridiplantae > Streptophyta > Magnoliopsida > Fabales > Fabaceae > Vicia > Vicia faba. Next base: position 433,891,805 of record OX451737.1, on the reverse strand, counting down.
AAGCTGCGCCCAAAAAGCATTTGCAAAACTTGAATTTTTGTTAAGAAAGTCAAAACTGAAAACCCTTTTGCAGGTTGATTCAAGGCACGAAACTTGTTCCATTAGCTTGCTGAGGATTAAAGGAAGAGATTTGGATCAAAACCAAAGACTTTGACATCAAGAAACGTGAGAACACGGCCGCCCTGTACAGAGAAAAACTCATGATCGTATTTTAACTTCCAGGCATTCTCATGGCATTCTAATTATTGATTTATATTCCTTGTGAAGTTCTAAAGCTAACCATTATATTTAATTGAATTATTACGCATCATATATGATTTCACCATGGTTGATTTCTAGGGTTCACAGGATTCCAAATTGGGGCTTTTCCCCCAAGGAAAAATTAAGGCTTATGACCACCATCATTCGAATCACCACGTTCAGACGAAGAAGAAACACCCATCGCACCCAATTTCTGAATGACACAGGCCTAATCGCTATTTTCCCATAGCCGGCCTAATGAAACGCATAGAAAACCGTTGCTTTTGTTTTTGTATTTCAGGGATGATGAAGAAGATGAATTCGTGGCGTGCATTGGTTGGTCCGTTTAAATTTAGCGCGCGTTTCCAAGGCCACTGACCATTTTCTTTTATAATATTTAGTTGTTATATTAATATACAGATGAACAGCGTGCTTCAGTGGCCAACGTGTTGATTGGCAAGGTATGTGACCTGGGTTCGAACCCCAGGTCTTATATATTTCCATATTATTTTTCATTAACAAATCCCATGCGCTTCAAGGCTGCAGACGTACCATATGTCTTCAAATATCTCACATCCACGTGCACACTGAGATCAAGTCAAGGGCATAGATTGAAAGCACACCATAAACTCAGGTCAACATTGTTACACGCTAGTGGGAAATTCAAACGGACCTGAAGCTTGTTGGGCAAGAATTCTTGGATCAAAACCTCCTATTTGGGGACTACCCCCCCCCCCCCTGGTTTGCAATTCTTTATATTTTTCCTTATTGTTTTATTTTCAATTATTATTTTATTTTCTTTATTGTTTTGATTTAATTAACTATTTTCATAAATATAAAAAATGCATAAAAATCAGAAAAGATAAAAAAACATAATAAATATTTTATTTTAATATTTTCTTGTAAATAAATGCATGTAAATAAATTTAGTTTTAAATTAGGTTGCAATTTTAATTCTTTTCATAATAAAAATATAAAAAACATAGAATTAGGTTTAATAAACGTTTTATTCCTTTTAATTTTTCTTTTTCACAATAACATTATTTATTTTATTTATTTTCATAATTAAATTTGTATGCAAAAATTAGGGTTTAATTTAGGTTTAAATTCTAACGTCTTCTTAATAAATTAAAATAAAGTAGAATTAGGGTTAGTAGTTAATTTTAATTAATTCTTTCTTTTTCTATTAAATCTTAAAATGCTAAAAAACACCAAAAATAAGTTCTTTTCTCTTTTAATTTTAATTTTAATTCCTCATTAATTTCAATTTTTGCAAAAGGGTCCAACGCCCATGTTCTTAATTTCTTGTTTATTCGCATATTTATTTTATGTCATTTAAATAATTATGTACCTCTCCCGAAGCCTTGTAATTACTTCTCGCACTTTTTAATTCTTTATTCGCTTTTATTTATTTTCCGTCAAATCGGGTCCTGGAAATTTTGGCGATGTGGACCCGCGCCATTTGTAATAGCTTAGAATTTACTTTCCCGCAAATATTTTAACTGTTAAACAAAGCATGCAAGAATGAATGGCCTTAAATAAAATCAAGCGTAGATCACCAATAATATGAACAAGATAAATGCAAATGAATCTGACACACAAATCACACACCACCCGTAGGGTACGCCTCACTGTTGCCTTGCCTAGAAAGGTGATCGTCGAGTAGAGGATGTCTTAGTAAGTCCTCATGATCCGGGAACCTGGCATGAGGGTAGCTTCTAAGGTGTCTTCCTGTTGCTCCGGTGATCACCATGTCCCGAACCTCGAATTGACCCGAATACCTCCAACGGTGGTGCTACCTACCTCTCAATGGTGGGATGGCACTACTTTAAAGGACATATACACAGACGAATTCCTTAGGGTAGGTAGACGACTCTAGATACTTGCTCTAATTTCAAAACAAATCAAATATACTTTTCACACCGACACCTTTTCAAAAAGCTTTCGAAAGCAATTTTTCAAACACTCTTGAGGACTGATACAAGAGTCGAACTGAAATTTTCAAAGAAACTTTTTTAAACCCACAGTTGAAAAGCAAACAAACCTTTTGAAAACACAAATGAGCAAGTACCTAAGAGCCCATGGATAACCATGGATAGAAAGGGTGCTAACACCTTCCCTTTCTATAACCTACCTCCCGAACCGAGAGCAATCTCTTTAAGGAATTTTTCTGTGCTTTTGTCCTTTCCATTTGGAGAAAATAAAAGACGGTGGCGACTCTTGCTTCCGCGACATTTCGCGAACCAGCGTTAAACAGTCAGTTCCAGATCCACCGATCACACCTATTATTGAGAAATAGGTAGCATCGTCATTGGAGTTTTTTAGGGACATTCGAAGGAACAAATACAATCACAAAAGAAATGTTAGGAAATGTTAGTAATCATCCTAAAGCCTTAAGGATCTTTTTCCGAGGCAACATCGGAATGGGTCATTTTAGATCCTTCGGGGCTAGAGGATAACCAGTAACAAACCATATACTTCATGACTGTTTACCGAAGGCAACCGGAGTGCAGTAAACCCTAGGAGTGAGCATGTGCGAGTGTATGTTTTTAGTTAATTTATCTTTGCACATTTAGGGTTTTCTACTATATTAATTTTTAGTTAGTCTTTGCATACAATCTTATTAACATATATCTAAGCAGTTTATAGTTTGCGGAAATTAAAAGTGCCGGAAGTTTAAAGTCCTAGCTATTACAAGGCTTTTGCAGATACATGATTATTTTGGCCGAAAATAAAGATGCGGAATTGAAACCCTAATTACTATTACAAACTCAAAACAGTTACAATAATAATAAAAAGGAAATTAAAAAATACGCACGGTGAATTAAATGCGAGAATAATTTAGGAAACCTAAAAATCTAATTGAAAAATATTTAGGTTGGTTTTTTGAGAAAAAAATTAGGTTATGTACAAATTAAACCCTAATTTCTAATTAGTTTAGATTATATAAAAAAGGAATTAAATTGCTCTAATTTTAATTAAACTAAATAATTATGGAAATAAAATATTTTTATGAAAAAAATGATTTTTACGTTTTTTATGATTTTTTGATTTAATAAAAAAAATGATTTTTTTGGGTTATTTTTGTAAAAGAAAATAATTAAAATAAAGGAAATAAAATAAAGAAAATAAATTGGGCCTGTATTTGCTCAGGCTTCCATGTTGAATTTGTAAGGCCCAATAGTTGTTGAGCCTAGTCCCACGTTTGATTCAGTGCTGGTCCTTGCTGATGGTGCACCATGGTCATCCCTTGATGGGCGTTGGATCTGGCTAGGCAATGATCCAATGGTTGAGATCTTGGGTTGCATGGTGGATACCTTGATGCGTGGAGTATGGAATATGTTGTCAAATATTAAGAAAAGAAAGAAAACGCTGGGACCTGGGATCGAACCCAGGTCCTCCCACTCACACATACGCGCGCTTAACCAACTGAGCTACATGTCTTATTTGTTAATATAATAATAAATGATAATATACAAAAAACAAGTGGATTAATGAATTTAAAAAATCGCGCGCCAGCTATTTGAATGGCCCAATGGTGATTGAACGCATCATCATCTTCTTCCTTATCCGTCGTGTTAGGTATAGAACCTTTACCTACCGACAGTTTTCCATAGCTATACATCTGTAAATTTCAAAAATCATCAAAACGCATGATAAATGAAATGTGAATACATAGATCAATTCGTCTTGATCTCACGAGCATCATGGTACCCTTTTCTTGGGCCAATTTAACCTGTGCAAGGAAACCCTAAAATGACCAAACAAACCCTAGCCATGGCGTTCATCAATATAAGCATCAAAACGCAAAATTAAATAAACCAAAACATTCCAAATGATGATACAAACACAATGCCATGCTCAAAATTGAACAATTATGCGTAAACTGTAAAATCAAAGTCAAGTTTGGATATGCAAACCGTGGGTCTGTAACTCGCGATTCTGGATGTGAAAATGCTTGCAATTGATTGAGACATGTTCTGGAGATGTCCAGGAGTCTATTGGTAGTCTTAGAATGGCTTGAATTGTCCTCTAAGCTTGAAACCGATCCACCACTTTATTGCAAAATTTCGAGTATTCTTTGATGCTTTCCACGACTACAATCCTTCTTCTTGCGCATTGTGTATGTTCAGTATATATATTGAACGAATTAGGACAACAAAAACAGATTATATCTTCTTGAATCATGGAGATTTGATTTAGTTTTGTATTTGTATTATATCTTTCCAAAACAAGCATAATCATGCCAATTTGCTCCAATTATCCCTTGATCTGATTTGATATGATTTGGCCAGTCTAATTAGATTGTGATTCCTACAAAAATCAGATCAAAACCAATCTTTTTATATTTTTTGCAATTTATTTAATTTAATCTAACTTTTAATAAATAAAAATCAAAATAAAATAAATAAATAAGAAAATAAAGTGTGGATGCTGATTTGGGTCGTGGACGATGTCTCTAACAAGATGCAATCATGAAAAGTTAGGCCTATTGTAGCGGTAGAAATGTTCAAGACTAAGCCATTGGATTGACTAGACTTTATACAAATCAAAATAAAAATCGCCACCGCGCTTTATTGTTTCCAAAGGAATGGGAAAAGAGAGAATAACCCAAAAAAGGGGGAAAGATTCAAGGTAAGGGGGTTGGTTATGCAAAGGGAAGGTATTAGCACCCTAAACATCTACGGTACTCCGCATGAACCTCTTTGAAAAAATCTTTATATTTTGGCTATAAAAATGTGTTGTATATAAAATGGATGGTGGAGGTGAGAAAAGAAATATTTTTATGATTTTTTCACTCGCCGCAGTTGCGAACCTTTAGTGCCTACGTACCACCTTTCATGCAATAGGGGGTCAGGGTACACGTAGTTTCTCTTTTAAAAATTGGAAACACAAGTGTGTTGGTTAATTTTATGAGATAAGACATCATCATCATTGTCTGTGTGGAAAACATACTTACTACCCACAATCATGAGAAAGGAAAATTTGCATCATCTCAAAGTGGAGGATATGGCTTGGATTTTAAAATCAACAATGCCTCACTCAACACCCAAGTGGAAAATATCTCTCTTTACTACACATTGTAGAAGTATAGTTGTTTGCATCACTACAAGGATTGACAAGAGTCTAATCTTTTAAGAAAAGTTGTAAAATAAAAAGCCAAAGTGGCAAAAATGGTTTGAAATGAGATTGATTGACTTTTAGTCTTCTCACAAAAATGTCAAGATATTATTAAATTGATTGAAATTTATTTATGAAATTTTTTTGAAAGTGCATGGACCTAAGTCCAAGTTTATTATGAAAGTGTTTCAAGTTTAGAAATAAGAAGTGTTTTTAAAAGGAGGGAGAAGATTTTTGAAATTAAAGAAGATGAGAGGAGATGAAGAGACTATCCTAAAGCATAAGGTAAAAGCCAGGGATAAGAACCATCTAACTAATAAGAAGCCAATACTTGACATTATGAGTCAATATAGAATTCCCATTCTTCGGATTGAAACCAAGCAAGCAAAGATACTAGACCTCTTGAGAACCAAACTTCAAGTGTATTAAGTCTTCGCAAAAATTGGGCAGAGTAACAGCTGTATACGGGTGAATTCCAGATTACAAACAAAGGGTGTAATCACAATAACCTGCACACAAAACAAACAAACAACCCAATGTCTTGAGGTAAACCTCAAGAACTCCAGACAAAATAATCAAGTAAGATCACAAGGTCTCCAAGATAGGCCAAGGTTTCTAATCCTAAGTCCAAGAAATCCAATGCTCCATAATGCCAAGGATAGTAACCAAATAGTCCAAGTATCATTAAAGATTTTTATGGTTCATGTTGATTATTAGGTGTCTTTAAAAGGGAAAGAAAAGCTCAAGTAAGCAAAATAAAAATGGCATAAGAATAAATGCTCAAGTGAGCAAAAATAAAAAAATGGCATGAAATGTAAATGCTTAAATTAAATGGTACATAAAGCATAAAAAATAAAAGCATAAAGTAAAGTCAATTGTTAGAAATTAGTGGTTAGTTGGATGACCATCTTGAAACTTGCATTTGGAACTCATTAGAGGATTGGTAGAACCAAAGCCTCCACACAACAAGCTGCATTTGCTTTTTGTCAAGTATATCATCCATTTTGGAATCCTCAAAAGTAACATTTAATGATCAACGATGTTTAAGTGATCCGCGTTGACCAAAGGTGTTGTAGATCCATTAGAGGATTGGTAGAACCAAAGCCTCCATACAATGAATCTCAAGGTTATTGGATCAAAGAGATCAAATTAACATACCTGGGCTTGCAATCATAAGTTTGGGCCACAAATGATCATTTATTCGAATCGGGACAAAATTTAGCGCTATGTTAAGCAATCGTAAGTGGACTTATGTAGAAGTCGCACCTATTCTGAGGTCGGTCAATAGCAATCTATATACTTCATGTTTGGATAAATGATATAGGGATCACCATCCCTTAACATGTAGCACAATTAAAAAAGAAAGGGATAAGATGAAGAGGGAGGGGAATGATAAGCTAATTTAGATCATCATCTCAAAATTCTTTCATCTTTAAATTCAACCACTCCTCTAGATGGATTAAAGAACTAAACATATCATTAATCCAAAGCACCAAAAATGAATTAAATAATTCACTCTTAGGTAGATTTGAATTGATGAATATTTATCCAACTTCCTCTACACCACAAAGTCCATTGAATTTAAAGAGAAATTGGACATTTAAATTTGTAATCCAAATTATCCATCAAAGAGAGTGAGCAGAAAAAATATTTGAGTCAAAACAGCCCCAAAATAAGGCAGAAAAAGTATTTTTGGCATTGTTATAATTGATTGTGCTTAGACAGTAACCAATTGCATCAGTGCAGTTTTTTTTAATCAATTTTATGTGACAAACAATTGCAATGTTACAACAATTGATTGCAACCTGTTAAAATCAGTAGAAAATAACATTTCAAGGATCAAATTCTTGTTCCAACTTTTCATCAAACACCTTATGATCATGGATTCAATTGAGCATGAAAATTCCATCAAATTATGATAAAATAGCACTAATGGAATCATAAAACAATGCTCAATGAATCAAAACCAGAAATCCACAGGAGATCACATTGTGAAAGATGACGATACAACTTACCAAAGGTAGAATTAGAGAATTATCAAACAACTTCCAGAATTTGCTTCAATTCAACCACAATAATCAATTACCAAAGCTTGGATGTAGAGAATTGATGAATAAAAAGTATTTGGATGAAGGTTTAGCTCAAAGATTAGTAAGCTTCAATGCAAAGCTTACTAACTTTTTGAAAATGGAGCATTGAGTGAATTTGGTAGATGGAGAGAATTGAGAGATTTTTTAGCAAAGTGATTTTGGCTATCAAAAGCTTCAAATTTGAATGAGATGAGGGCTATATTTATAGAGTTTAGGATTGAGATTAGTGGTAATTTGGTAATTGATTCTTGGAGCCAAAAATTGAATTAATGATATAATTTTCAAATTATGCAGAAAAATTAGAGCCAAAAAGATGACAGTTTTGAAATTGCTGACTTTTTTAAAAAATCACGTGTGTTTTGCTGCTATGAGTCGACACAGGAGTCGTATGCATCGACACATTCTAGTTGTATAACACAGCATGAGTCGACACAAGATTCTATGGATCGATACAAGCTGATATCTCAACACAATACATAATCAATCATTTTGCATGAGTAGACACATAACATGTATGTGTCGACACATGCTAGTTATAAAAAACAGGTGAGTCTACACATGCCTCTATGGATCGATACAAGTTGCCTTTTCGACTCAATACATAATTAATCACTTTTCATAAGTCGACACATAACATGTATGTGTCGACACATGCTAGTTATACAACACAGGATGAGTCGACACAAGCCTCTATGGATCGATACAAGCTGCCTTTTCGACTCAATACATAATTGATTATCTTGCATGGGTCGACACATAACACGTTTGTGTCAATACATACTAAAATAATAATTTATTTTTGAAGGCTAAAAAAAACACTTTTCAAAGATTGTGCACAATACATTGTGCAATCGATTGCACTATGGGAGCAATCGATTGTACAGGAAAACAAAAATGAAAAATTTTAATTATTATTTTTTTCTTTTTGCAAATAGAGATTTTAGGGAAATAATACCGGAAAATCTTATTTGTCGAATGCTTTGACTTGGTACCTACAAAACACAATTTTTCAAAGACAAAGACAAATATTTTTTTGTATTTTGGTTAGAGGTTAATTATCAACGCATATACAAAATACACAACTAAGGTGCTTGGAGATTCCTCAAGAGCAAACTTAAAGATAAGAGATAGAAAAAAGAGGAAGAACCAACCCTAATGTGATTTTGTTATGATCAAGTTGACATGATATGATAGGGGAATCTTAGGTGAAACAATTGAGGTACAACAGCTGCCCTTATTTAAGTGTCTTCTATCCGGAGATACGAAGGTTAAAAATCTTCGTGTCAACGCGATTGAAGATACTTAAATATAAAACAAGCCCTATTTTTGTCTGTAAGATGCCATGCAATGCTTATGATTATGAATGCACATGAACAGAACAAAAGAGACGCAAAGTATCACTGGGGATGCCACAAAAATGAAGAAACAAAGGAGAAACCCCACCAGGAAAATAAATCACTGGTGGACCAAAAGAATTGAATCAGAGAGGAGGATAACAAGCATCGACATTCACTGCCGATGTCTGCCAACGTTCACTGAAGGTAGAGAGAAAATAAAATACCACCGCCATTCACTGACGATGAACTATCAACGTTCACTGATGATAGCAAAAAGATAACAAACACCAACGTTCACTGCCGATGTCCTACCAACGTTCACTGAAGGTAGAAAGAGAAAATATCATATCACCTCCGTTCACTGACGATGAACTATCAACGTTCACTGAAGATAGAAAAAATATAACAAACACCAACGTTCACTGCCGATGTCCTACCAACATTCACTGAAGGTAGAGAGAAAATATCATACCACCGCCGTTCACTGACGATGAACTATCAACGTTCATTGATGATAGCAAAAATATAACAAACACCGACGTTCATTGTCGATGTACTACCAACATTCACTGAAGGTAGAGAGAAAATATCATACCACCACCATTCACTGACGATGAACTATCAACGTTCACTGAAGATAGCAAAAAGATAAGAAACACCGACGCTCACTGCCGATGTACTACCAACATTCACTGAAGGTAGAAAGAGAAAATATATCATACCATCGCCGTTCACTGATGATGAACTATCAATGTTCACTGAAGATAGCAAAAAGATAACAAACATCGACGTTCACTACCGATGTACTACCAACATTCACTGAAGGTAGAAAGAAAATATCATACCACCGCCATTCACTGACGATGAACTATCAACGTTCACTGATGATAGAAAAAAGATAACAAACACCGATGTTCACTGCCGATGTACTACCAACATTCACTGAAGGTAGAAAGATAATATATCATACCACTGCCGTTCGCTGATGATGAACTATCAACGTTCACTGAAGATAGCAAAAAGATAAGAAACACTGATGTTCATTGCCGATGTACTACCAACGTTCACTGAAGGTAGAAAGAGAAAATTTATCATACCATCGCCGTTCACTGACGATGAACTATCAACATTCACTAAAGATAGCAAAAAGATAACAAACACCGACGTTCACTACCGATGTACTACCAACGTTCACTGAAGGTAGAAAGAAAATATCATACCACCGCCGTTCACTGACGATGAACTATCAACATTCACTGAAGATAGCAAAAAGATAACAAACACTGACGTTCACTGCCGATGTACTACCAACATTCACTGAAGGTAGAAAGAAAATATCATACCACCGCCATTCACGGACGATGAACTATCAACGTTCACTGAAGATAGCAAAAAGATAACAAACACTGACATTCACTGCGGATGTCCTACCAACGTTCACTGAAGGTAGAGAGAAAATATCATACCACTGTCGTTCACTGATGATGAACTATCAACGTTCACTGATGATAGAAAAAAGATAACAAACACCGACGTTCACTGCCGATGTACTACCAACATTCACTGAAGGTAGAAAGAGAAAATATATCAAGTTTTCCCCCAACATTCTGGTGTTTCACCTAGAACGGGTCTCAACTTCTTCTTTAACCAAGGCACTCTGCGTAGAAAGGGTAATATGTAAGCTTATCTCAAATAAAGAGACTTCCACTCATTGTCAAGGGGAATTGCAAAGAGAAATGACTTTCTGGGGATAGAAATATGGCTTCCTGGGGAAAGAGATATGACTTCCTGGGGAAAGAGATATGACTTCCTGAGGAAAGAGATATGACTTCCTGGGGAAATGCCACGGTAATCCTGCTGAGGAGACAAAGTTATCTTGTGTAAAATAAATGCACAAACCAAAACTCAAAGTTCTCAGAAATCCAAAGTAAATAATATCGTCATGCAACCACGAATCCAATTAGAAACAAACTGGAGCAAGACGGCCAACAAAGATACATCCTTTGAGAAATAAACTCAAGAGGGAAAACCAAATCCACCTAAGCAAGGAGCGCTGCAGGAAGGTTAGAACACAATGTCAATAAAAAATGATTTGTAGCAATGCATGATGCATGTATGAATGTATGAGTGATATCTTGCATATGCTGGTAAAAGGATACATAATCAGTACAAACAAACAAAACCGCCTCAGGTACCAACAACATTGGGCTAAACTTCAACCAGAAAGAACAATCCAAGAAAGGTAAAAGCAACTGCGGAAACCAAACCTATTGCCTGTCCTAACTTCACTGAGGAGGAACATAATCCGGATGTAGCTAAATCAAACTGATACCGGGATAGAACATATTTCTTCCGGTTTCATCGGAAAAACCAGTTTTTCAAAAGCAACATACCTACTAGAGATTGCAAGACCAGCCTCAAATAAAGCAGACTGACGCCGAGACAATCAAACCTCACTGGGGAATTCAAGCCTACCCCCCTGGGGAAAGATGCAGATTGAAACTTTACATCATGAAAACCTATTCCGACAAAAGATGCCCTGGGATAGCCTTCCCGGGAAATCAAGAAGTCAACACTAATGCCAATACTGCAAAAAGAGCGACATCTTAGGACACCAAGGGAATAAAATCTTTCATCATATGAGGGAAGACTTCGCTGGGGAATCTGGGACGGAGGTTTCTAACCACGCAAACCCAAAATCAAAAGTGAACCAAGACCTGACTGGGGATAATGGGATCACAAACACAATATTGTACCTTACACCCACTGGTATCGTCTTTAACTATCTGAGAAACACACAAAGATTGCGCACATACCAACAAGATGACCTGAGAAAAACCTTCATGAAGGAAGTAAATCTTCTTAAAACAATCAGAGTTTGTTCATTCTTGGGATCGCCATTTTTGTTGTCATTGTTTCATCATAAATACCAAAGTAAATTGAATTGTGAAGATCTCCCCTTTTTTTTTAAAAGTCAATTTTGCTTTTTAATCTTTTTGCTTTAAAAATTATTATCATTAATAAATGGAATCTTTGCAAGCTAAATAAAAATAAGAACACAAAGAATTAGGCAAAAGCTCGAATTTCATTAATAGAATGGTAGTCTGCAAATGGAGAGACTCCATGGATAATTACAAAGTTTGGGAAATGGTAATATATAATGGAAAAGATACATTGAGATACAATGACCACCATTCCCCCTAACAACTTTTGAAATCCGGAGCAGCAACTTTTGTTCAAGTATGGTGAGGATCCGATAAGATTGTTGCTTCAACGATCAAGTCTTATGTGACGTAGTTACTTGCCAAGAAAAATCCCTAACTTTTTCCTAAGCTGCCCTTGCGGGTTTTCAACTTAGTGGGAAATTTATTCTGTTTATGTCTCTAATTTTTGCCTAGACCGCCCTTTCGGGTTTTCAGCCTACCGAGACGCTCCTTTTTGCCTAAGCCGCCCTTTCAGGTTTTCAACTTAGCGATTTGTTCTTTTATTTCTTTAGGCAAAGTATTTCTTGACTGCGTCAGCATTCATGGGACGTGGGAACTCCTCGCCATCCATAGTTTCAAGAATTAATGCACCACCAGAGAAGGCTTTCTTGACAACATACGGGCCTTCAAAATTGGGAGTCCACTTGCCCCTAGAATTAGTGTTAAAAAACATGATCTTCTTGAGCACGAGGTCGCCTTCTCTGAATTCACGAGGTTTGACCTTTTTATCAAATGCTTTCTTCATTCTTTTTTGATATAACTGCGCATGACACAAAGCTGTCATTCTCTTCTCTTCAATCAAATTCAATTTGTCAAACCTGTTCTGGACCCATTCAGCCTCTGTCAACTTGGCTTCCATTATCACATGCAACGAGGGAATCTCTACCTCAACAGGGAGTACAGCTTCCATTCCATATACCGGGGAGAACGGGGTTGCTCCTGTTGAAGTGCGGACAAATGTTCGATATCCATGCAGAGCAAAAGGGAGCATTTCATGCCAATCCTTATAAGTAACAACCATTTTCTGGATAATTCTCTTGATATTCTTATTAGCAGCTTCAACAGCCCCATTTATCTTTGGCCTGTATGGAGACGAATTGTGATGGACAATCTTGAATTCTTCACACAGTTCTGTCATCACCTTGTTGTTCAAATTCGAGCCATTATCAGTGATGATTCTACTTGGCACACCATACTGGCATATAAGATTATTTTTTATGAAACACACAACCACCTGTTTGGTAATATTGGCATAAGAAGCAACCTCTACCCATTTGGTAAAGTAGTCAATTGCTACCAAGATGAAACGGTGTCCATTCGAAGCTTTGGGTTCTATCATCCCGATCATGTCAATACCCCACATAGAGAAAGGCCATGGGGAGGAAATCACCTTGAGAAGTGTCGGAGGCATATGGACCTTGTCTACATAAACCTGGCATTTATGGTACTTCTTTGCAAATTTGTAACAATCAGATTCCATTGTCAACCAAAAGTAACCTGCCCTTAACATCTTTTTAGCCATTGAATGCCCATTAGCATGAGTGCCAAATGAACCTTCATGAATCTCATGCATCAACATGTCTGCTTCGTGTCTATCCACGCATCTGAGCAAGACCATGTCATAATTTCTCTTGTATAATACATTTTCACTGAGGAAGAAACTGCCTGTCAATCTTCTCAGTGTCTTTCTATCTTTCCTCGACGCACCAATCGGGTATTCCTGAGTCTGAAGAAAATGCTGGATGTCATAATACCAAGGTTTTTCATCTGCTACCTCCTCTGTCGTAAACACATGAGCGGGCCTATCCAGCTGTCGAACTGTAATACGGGGTATATCATTCCAAGTATTCACTTGGTACATGGAAGCCAGAGTTGCCAGAGCATCCGCCATTTGATTTTCATCTCTAGGAATGTGATCGAATTCAACTTTATTGAAGAAGGTAGTAATCTTCTAGCACAATCTTTGTAAGGGATTAAGCCAGGGTGACGAGTATCCCATTCTCCTTTAATCTGATTTATTACCAAAGCTGAATCACCATACACATCTAGAATTTTGATTCTGAGATCAATAGCTTCCTCAAGACCCATGATGCAAGCCTCATATTCTGCCATATTATTAGTGCAATCAAATTTTAACCTTGCAGTAAAAGGAATGTGCGATCCATGAGGAGTAACGATCACAACACCAATTGCTTTACCATAAGCATTCATCGCTCCATCAAATATCATACTCCAGCGAGATTCAGGGTCGGGGCCTTCCTCAGGCAATGGTTCATCACAATCTTTCACTTTTAGGAACATCACATCCTCATCGGGGAATTCATATTCTGCAAACTGATGATCTTTCACTGGCTGGTGAGCAAGGTAATCTGCCAACACACTACTTTTGATAGCTTTTTGAGTGTGGTACTCAATATCATATTCAGATAACAACATCTGCGAGCAGGCAATTCTCCCAGTAAGAGCAAGCTTCTCAAAAATATACTTGATTGAATCCATTTTGGAGATCAACCAAGTGGTATGATTCAACATATACTGCCACAAACGCTTTTCCGCCCAGGCCAAAGCACAACACGTTTTTTCTAGCGTGGAATACCGTGACTCATAATCAGTGAACTTTTTGCTGAGATAATAAATGGCGAACTATTTCTTCCCTGTTTCATCATGTTGTCCCAAAATACAACCCATGGATTTATCTAACACTGTTAGATACATAATCAACGGTCTTCCTTCTACGGGAGGGAGCAAGATATGAGGTTCAAGCAGATACTCTTTAATACTCTCAAATTCCCTTTGGCAGTCATCCGTCCACACACAACCTTGATCTTTCTTTAACAACTTAAAGATCGATTCACACTTTGCAGTCATGTGGGAAATGAATCTGGAAATATAATTCAAACGCCCGAGGAAACCCGTGACTTGCTTTTCAGTTCTTGGTGCTGGCATTTCTTGAATTTATTTGACTTTATCAGGGTCAACTTCAATTCCTTTCTGGCTAACTATAAAACCCAACAATTTCCCCGATCTAACTCCGAAGGTGCATTTATTTGGATTCAAGCGGAGACGATACTTCCTCAAACGATGAAACAACTTCAACAAATCTTTTATATGCCCTTCTTTAGTTTGGGATTTTGCAATCATATCATAAACATATACTTTAATTTCCTTGTGCATCAGATCATTGAATAGGGTTGTCATAGCCCTCTAGTACGTTGCACCAGCGTTCTTCAACCCGAAGGGCATCACTCTGTAACAGAATGTTCCCCAGGGTATGATAAACGTTGTTTTTTCCATGTCCTCTAGAGCCATTCTTATTTGATTATACCCGTAAAATCCATCCATGAACGAGAATACTTTCAATTTTGTTGTGCTGTCCACTAACATGTCAATGTGAGGCAATGGAAAATCATCTTTCGGACTAGCTTTATTTAGATCTCTGTAATCTACGCACATGCGGACTTTTCCATCTTTTTTCAGTACTGGGACAATATTGGCAATCCATTGAGGATACACTGACGTCACAAGAAAACCAGCATTAATCTGTTTTAGGACCTCCTCTTTGATCTTTACTGCCATATCTGTGTGGGTTCTTCTCAACTTTTGTTTAACTGGCGGACACTCTGGCTTCAACGACAAACGATGCTCGACAATGTCTATATCTAGACCAGGCATATCTTGATAAGACCAAGCAAAAATATCCACATACTCTTTCAACAGCTCAATCAACCCGCTTTTTACATCAGGATGCAACGATGCTCCAATCTTAACTTCCTTCGGATCTTCTTCTGAACCCACATTAATCACTTCCAAAGGATCCTTATATGGCTGAATGGTATTTTCCTCGTGCTCAAGCAACCATGAGACCCCTTCTGGAATCTCATCATAATCTTCTTCTTCAGCCCCAAACACAGGACAATTAAAGTTGGGAAATGGTGTAGGGTCATTGCATTCAATGGGTTTTTTAATTAATCTGCACATATGATTTATGATTGCTTTTTAGAAACTGACACATATAACAAGTGATCATGCAGATTAATTTCAGTTATTATTTATTTTGAAAAGGTTTTTTATTTGATTACCATTTCCCAAGAAAAAGCAGAAAATAAAGACATATTTTTGGAAGCAAAGACAACTTTTATTAATGATCTTAAAAATCAAAGCAAACAAATAAGCCCATACAATACTTTCACCTTGGGAAGAGTGAAAGCTTTTCAAAAGAAAGAAACAGATTAACAAAACAAATTACTTTGAAATATGTATGCAAGAAGGAACATCAATGGTGACCCAGTTCTGAACTCGGACTCCATGCGTCACATAATTCGGTACTTCCTGCTCTGCTTCATCCTCTTCAACAACATTAATTCCAGAACCAATTGGATGGAGGTAGCCTCCGCTGCGGAAAACATCATGATAACTGTTCACAGAATACTTTGACTTTAAACTTTCGCCTTTGCCATTCTTCTAAGAGAAACCCAAACCAGTTTTGTTTTTGTTCACGGGTGGATCCACAAGTTGTCCCCAAACTGCATTATGACCATTGCGCACAACCTGTTGCGCGTCCTTCAGCGAAACCACAAAATTCTCGTTCCTCCTTATGTTGTCAATAGATAGGGCTTGGAACTGGGTTCCAACAACAGCCTCATCCGCTTCTACAATACTGAAAGAGGATAGATGGGATATCAACAACGCCTTCTCCCCATTTATGATCACTACCTTCCCTTCACGCACAAATTTTAACTTCTGATGCAGAGTTGAAGTGACAACCCCTGCTTTGTGTATCCATGGTCGTCCTAGAAAACAACTATATGCGGGAATAATGTCCATGACCTGGAAGATTATCAAGAACAAATGTGGTCCTATATGGATGGGCAAGTCCACTTCACCGATGATATATTTCCTCGACCCATCAAAAGCCTTCACAATGATGCCACTCGGGCGCATAGGTGCTCCTTGATACTTTAACTTCAATAGGGTACTCCTCGGTATAACATTCAGCGCGGATCCGTTATCAATTAGCACATTGGACAGCGAATCATTCTTGCAGTTCATAGATATGTGGAGGGCCAGGTTGTGGTTCTCCCCTTCATCTGGTAACTCATCACCGCAGAAACTCAAATTGTTACATGACGCAATGTTTCCAATTACGTTGCTGAATTGATCTAATGGCATGTCATTCTCCACAAAATCTTGGTCTAGTACTCTCATCAGTGATTCTCTATAAGCAGAGGAATTCATCAATAAAGCTAGAATAGATATCTTTGAAGGAGTCTGCAATAGCTGATCTACAATTTTGTAGTCGCTCATCTTAATTATCTTCAAAATATCATCCACTTATTTTTCTAATGTAGCTCCACTAGTCTCTTCTGTAGCCTTCTTAGGCTCATCGTTCTCAGCAATTTTCTTTCCAGCAACAACATCTCTTCGAATAACTGGCGCAAACACACGACCGCTACGGGTCACCCTGCTATTATCAGCTATATTTCCTACATCTGGCATTAGCTGGATGGGAATCTCTACCCCGTCTTCTAATATTGTAGCATTGTATTTGTAAGGCACAGCCTTGTCTGATTCATAGGGAACAAGACTTGGCAGACTAATTACCAATGGGGTAACAGCTGGTTTTCTATGGTACTCCACCTCAAGATGAGTGGGTGCACCAAAACAAGGTACAATGACGTTTACCCCTTCCTCAACACAATCAGCCATCAAAAAGTCTATTCCGGCAAACAAATCCTCATCTGAAGAGAAATACTCATCTGCGGAGGCATACTCTTCCTCTGACTCTTCTTCCATCAAACAAACTTCAACCATATCAATCTCATAATAATCATCTCTCTGACCCGTGATCTTGGTAGTTCCATTTTCTAACAGCAACTGAACACCTTCCCTCACAATTGAACATCCTCGGGGATCTTGACAACAAACTATGCAAGATCCATATTGGTGTTCCACCTGACCAGCAGTATGACAGAAAGTAGCATGCAACTGCACTAGATCCTCATTCAAATGATCCACATCAAAAATTCTAAATTCACCCAGACATCCAGAAACCATATTCACTTCCTCTTCATATTCCTCCCTAGGCCTAATTATATGGATTAAACCTTCATCCATCATCTCCTGTAAATCAGCCTTTATCTTCTCGCAACCCTGTATATCTGTACTGCAAATAGCACAACCGGCATGGTCATGCGTATAATAACTGAATTCACAGAGGTATGCGTGTATCTTCACAAAATCTCCTCTAACCAGATTAATGTCAAAATTTGAAAGTCACCTGGACAACCGGCCACCATATTTACAGCATTCACTCCCCCATGCTTGGGTAGAGGATTGTCTTTCACATTAGGTCCCACATCTTTGAAAGATAAAATTCCAGACTTCACCAACCTTTGCACTTTAGTCCTCAAAGGATAACAATTCTCAACACTATGCCCTGGTGCTCCCTGGTGAAAGGCACACGTCTGGTCTGCTTTATAATACCAAGGAAATGGTGATGGTATGGCGGGAGGTGTCGTGTCTGGACCAACTTCTTCTGAATCAATGCTGGTAGTAGCTCTGCATAGCTCATGGGAATAGGATCATAGTTCTCCCTTCTCTGATTATACCCTTGACTCCCCTGCTGGGACGGTCTCTGATAAGCAACGGTAGTCGGAGCGACATTCATAACAGGAGTAACTTAGGCGACTTGCTGATGACGCTGATAATTCTTTCTAGGAGCGTTTACCCTTATCTCTTGCATAACAACATTTGTATGCCCCTCTTTCTTCTTTGTAAACCCATAAGCTGGCTTTTCACCCCTCTGGATCCTTCACCCTTTATCAAACAGCCTTCTCTTACTGCCTCTTCTAGGCGGACACCCATTCCTACCATCTCTATAAAATCACTTGGGGCACTTGCTACCATTATTTCGTAGTAGAAAGCGCCTACCATCTTCAGAAAAATCTTAGTCATTTCTTTCTCCTCCATGGGAGGAATCACTTGTGCAGCCATTTCGCGCCATCTCTATGCATACTCTTTGAATGATTCTCTGTCTTTCTGAACCATGGCCCTAAGCTGGTCACGGTCAGGCGCTATGTTCACATTGTAATTGTATTGTTTAATGAATGCTTCTCCCAAATCATTAAAAGTATGGATGTTGGTGTTGTCTAAACTCATGTACCATTTCAACGCTGCGCCAGTCAGACTATCCTGGAAAAAGTGAATCAGCAGACGCTGATCATTGGTGTGGGTAGACATTCTCCTCACGTACATCACCAAGTGAGCACGAGGGCAAGTGTTGCCCTTGTACTTATCAAACTCCAGGACCTTGAACTTAGCAGGCACTTTAACATTCGGGACCAAACACAACTCATTCACGTTCTTCCCAAATAACTCTTTTCCCCTAAGACCCTTCATCTCTCTTTGCATTCTATCAAACTGCTCTTGGAAATCATCCCTTCTGTCATAAAGACCCAAGTCTTCACTCGGCGGAGGGAAAGGACGACACATATCTTCATTAACAAACGGAACCAAATTCACCGAAGGAAGTGCAGCAGGAACAATATGCACCACAGAAGGTGTAGGAGTAACAACATTTTGAACCACTAGAGCATCTTGAGGGCCAAGATTGAAACCTTCAGGTGCAAAATTCTATGGCATTCCCTATGGATAACCCTGAGGCATACGGTTTTGAACAACAGCCGGAGTAGCGGATACAGGAACATAAGGAACTTCAGCATTTTCCCTTGTTGGTTGAGGTTGAACACTCAGTGGCTGATTCTGAGCAACCACCAGAGCTTTCATCAGAGTAGTCAAGTTGGCCAAGCCAACCTTCAAAGCAGAAACTTCTTCGCACAGCTCGCGATTCTCCTATTCTAAGTTGTCCATCTTCTTTTTTAAATTAGCCCGAGTGTTGTAGTGATGAGTCAGCTTGCTGAGTGAAGTAAAGAAGCTGGGTAAGATACCTGGATATGCATAACAAATGCAAGAAATATGTGCAATATGATTCATGATATGCAATGCATATGATTATTTTTACTTTATCATTTAATATTTCAAGGGATTTATGGTTTATAGACATATTGCAAACATCCAAGTAATAAAGCTTTTGAAATACTGAAATTTTTTTATTATAATAACTTCAAAATGGATTACAAGTTTCAATGATCCCAATTACAAGATGAAAATACAATCTAAAATCCTGAGAAGAGGAACTAATGGAGATCAATCTGTACGCTGGCGCTTCCCTGTGAGCCTAACAATCTGAGCCCTCAATCTCTGGTTTTCTTCCACATGTCTGATGGTAACCTCCTTCCAATCATCTGAAGCAGGAAGTGAGTAATCAACACTTGTTTGAGTCTTAGGAGAAAATAAATCCCCTTGCATCTCCATAGACTCCACCGCTCGACTCTCAAGGATCTCGATCAAATCATCTTTCTCCTTCAGGTCTACTCTGTAGGAACTCTCTAAAGTCTGGAACTTGTTCTTCCAAGCATCCCTTTCCTGTTGCATCCTAACCAAAGCAAGCTGCAGCTCTGCTAGATCATCTAATAAGGTAGAAGTGGTCTTCACAAACAAATCAGGCATGGGTGTCTCCTGAGTATACGGCATCTTCAACTGAATGGCTCTCGATTGGACCCACTGAAGATATGGCTCCAAAGAAACAGCACCTCTAGGTCCCAAATCCTTCCTACTCTTCTTATGAATGTGACGCCAGACCTTTGCAATCTGCTCCCTAGCTTCCCTGTGGTCTTCTCCTTCCTTCATAAAGAAACTACTCAAATGAATACTATTCGGTTTATCCCTCATCGGGTAACCAAGCTGTCGCCGTGCAAGAACAGGGTTATAGTTAATTCCTCCCTTTGTACCAAGAAGAGGCACATTGGGGAAACTACCACAACTGTCAATAACCTCCACATCCTGGTAAGCTCCATGATACCAATCAATATCCGAGTGAGTAAGTGCCATGATCTTAGGAGCCCAACGGGGTTCCTTCTTGACATCCCAAAAAGCATCAGACTGAGGCATATGAGAGATAAACCATCGGTACAACAAAGGCGTGCAATAGATAATCGTCCCCCCATGATAGGAACTTCAAAGATGAACATAGTAATAAGCATCACCCAACAGTGTAGGAACTGGGTTTCCGATCATGAAAATCCTAATAGCGTTAATGTCGACAAACTTGTCCACATTAGGAAATAAGAATAATCCATAGGCGAGTAAAGAAAAGATGGCCTCAAAAGCAACCGTACTCTTCATCCTGGCAAAGTAACGAGCTTTCTCCAATAAGAACTGAGCTGGTAATCCTCTAATCCCTCCTTTAGTAGTCATATGTGCTTCCACCTTAGACTTCCCCAGATGAATCAAAGCAGCTATCTCATGTGGTTTTGGCTTGCCCTCCAAACCAGTAAAAGGAACACGCTCGGTAACAGGTAAATCCAATAGATAGGAATACTCTTCCAGTGTTGGCATCAATTGATAATCGGGAAAAGTAAAGAAATGATACACCAGATCATAGAACTGGACCAAAGTTGAGAGAATACCCTCCTTCATCTTCAGCTTCATGAGAGGAATAATGGATCCATACTTCTTCCGAAAGTCTGCAGAACACTCGATCTTGGGAATTAGACTGATCAACTCATCTATCTTAGGATCCTTGAAATTGTAATTCCCGGTCTTTCTCTTTCCAGAATCCATGGTTTAAAAGTACCTGAGATATTGACAAATAGTCAACCTTTAAATCCCTTGAAATATCGTTTTCTTCAAAAGATGCTTATGAGTGCATGGATGCATGATGCAACAATCACACACAAGATCACACATATAGGGTTTATAGGTTCAACGTCACGAGCATGAGGTCGAAGGTACTACCCATAAGGTATTGGTCTAAAAGTTATCACCTGCCGAACAAGGTTCTAAGGGGTTCCTAGAGTCTACATCCTTCCTTCGAATATTACCAACTTCTCGATTAACTCGGTAATTAGTAATATTCTCAAGAAAGACTCATCCAAGCGTAGTATCGCGTGACAACTACTTACGGATTACTCCGTCATAGCTTCCGCACTACACCTAAAAGGCCAAGATGGGTTAGGTAATCTACGGTCCTCAGCTTCAGCAGGCTCCCAGGTCGAAAGCAGTACGTCTTCCCGATTACTCGGTAAACGAAACTACAGTCAAAGGGGCCTCCACTGAGTGGAGGATCTCATGCCTCCTTTTTTGGGATTACTCCCTCAAAGTTAACATGACTATACATCCCGTCTTATCTTAAAGTTTTCCCAATTCCAGGTATAGGACTTATAAGTAATCACCAAGCACCCTGTAAACCAGGAAAATCTAGACAAACATATATACAAGATATAACACATAAACACAATAACACATATACAGATATAAACAAAGATAGGCTTAACCCACTTAGGGATGGACCAGCAAGAGGTCAATCTTTCCCCAGCAAAGTCGCCATTTTTCTGTAGCGGTAGAAATGTTCAAGACTAAGCCATTGGATTGACTAGAATTTATACAAATCAAAATAAAAATCGCCACCACGCTTTATTGTTTCCAAAGGAATGGGAAAAGAGCGAATAACCCAAAAAGGGGGAAAGATTCAAGGTAAGGGGGTTAGTTATGCAAAGGGAAGGTATTAGCACCCTAAACATCTACGGTACTCCGCAGGAACCTCTTTGAAAAAATCTGTATATTTTGGCTATAAAAATGTGTTGTATATAAAATGGATGGTGGAGGTGAGAAAATAAATATTTTTATGATTTTTTCACCCGCCGCAGTTGCGAACCTTTAGTGCCTATGTACCACCTTTCGTGCAATAGGGGATCAGGGTACACGTAGTTCCTCTTTTAAAAATTTGAAACACATGTGTGTTGGTTAATTTTATGAGATAAGACATCATCGTCATTGTCCGTGTGGAAAACATACTTACTACCCACAATCATGAGAAAGGAGAATTTGCATCATCTTAAAGTGGAGGATATGGCTTGGATTTTAAAATTAACAATGCCTCAATCAACACCCAAGTGGAAAATATCTCTCTTTACTACACATTGTAGAAGTATAGTTGTTTGCATCACTACAAGGATTGACAAGAGTCTAATCTTTTAAGAAAAGTTTTAAAATAAAAATCCAAAGTGGAAAAAATGGTTTGAAATGATATTGATTGACTTTTAGTCTTCTCACAAAAATGTCAAGGTATTATTAAATTTATTGAAATTTATTTATGATAATGTTTTGAAAATGCATGGACCTAAGTCCAAGTTTATTATGAAAGTGTTTCAAGTTTAGAAATAAGAAGAGTTTTTAAAAGGAGGGAGAAGATTTTTGAAATTAAAGAAGTTGGGAGGATATGAAGAGACTATCCTAAAGCATAAGGTAAAAGCTAGGGATAAGAACCATCTAACCAACAAGAAGCCAATACTTGACATTATGAGTCAATATAGAATTCCCATTCTTCAGATTGAAACCAAGCAAGCAAAGATACTAGACCTCTTGAGAACCAAACTTCAAGTGTATTAAGTCTTCGCAAAAATTGGGCAGAGTAATAGCTGTATACGGGTGAATTCCAGATTACAAACAAAGGGTGTAATCACAATAACCTGCACACAAAACAAACAAACAACCCAATGTCTTGAGGTAAACCTCAAGAAATCCAGACAAAATAATCAAGTAAGATCATAAGGTCTCCAAGATAGGCAAAGGTTTCTAATCCTAAGTCCAAGAAATCCAATGCTCCATAATGCCAAGGATAGTAACCAAATAGTCCAAGTATCATTAAATATTTTTATGGTTCATATTGATTATTAGGTGTCTTTAAAAGGAAAAGAAAAGCTCAAGTGAGCAAAATAAAAATGGCATAAGAATAAATGCTCAAGTGAGAAAAAATAAAAAAATGGCATGAAATGTAAATGCTTAAATTAAATCGTACATAAAGCATAAAAAATAAAAGCATAAAGTAAATTCAATTGTTAGAAATTAGTGGTTAGTTGGATGACCATCTTGAAACTTGCATTTGGAACTCATTAGAGGATTGGTAGAACCAAAGCCTCCACACAACAAACTGCATTTGCTTTTTGTCAAGTATATCATCCATTTTGGAATCCTCAAAAGTAATATTTAATGATCAACGATGTTTAAGTGATCCGCGTTGACCAAAGGTGTTGTAGATCCATTAGAGGATTGGTAGAACCAAAGCCTCCACACAATGAATCTCAAGGTTATTGGATCAAAGAGATCAAATTAACATACTTGGGCTTGCAATCATAAGTTTGGGCCATGAATGATCATTTATTCGAATCCGGATAAAATTTAGCGCTATGTTAAGCAATCGTAAGTGGACTTATCTAGAAGTCGCACCTATTTTGAGGTCGGTCAATAGAAATCTATGTACTTCATGTTTGGATAAATGAAATAGGGATCACCATCCCTTAACATGTAGCACAATTAAAAAAGAAAGGGATAAGATGAAGAGGGAGGGGAATGATAAGCTAATTTGGATCATCATCTCAAAATTCTTCCACCTTTAAATTCAACCACTCCTCTAGATGGATTAAAGCACTAAACATATCATTAATCCAAAGCACCAAAAATGAATTAAATAATTCACTCTTAGGTATATTTGAATTGATGAACATTTATCCAACTTCATCTACACCACAAATTCCATTGAATTTAAAGAGAAATTGTTATCCATCAAAGAGAGTGAGCAGAAAAAATATTTGAGTCAAAACAACCCCAAAATAAGGCAGAAAAAGTATTTTTGGCATTGTTATAATTGATTGTGCTTAGACAGCAACCAATTGCATCAGTGCAGTTTTTTTAATCAATTTTATGTGACAAACAATTGCAATGTTACAACAATTGATTGCAACCTGTTAAAATCAGTAGAAAATAGTATTTCAAGGATCAAATTCTTGTTCCAACTTTTCATCAAACACCTTATGATCATGGATCCAATTGAGCATGAAAATTCCATCAAATTATGAGAAAATAGCACTAATGTAATCATAAAACAGTGCTCAATGAATCAAAACCAGAAATCCACAAGAGATCACATTGTGAAAGATGATGATCCAACTTACCAAAGGTAGAATTAGAGAATTATCAAACAACTTCCAGAATTGGCTTCAATTCAACCACAAGAATCAATTACCAAAGCTTGGATGTAGAGAATTGATGAAGAAAAAGTATTTGGATGAAGGTTTAGCTCAAAGATTAGTAAGCTTCAATGCAAAGCTTACTAACATTTTGAAAATGGAGCTTTGAGTGAATTTGGTAGATGGAGAGAATTGAGAGATTTTTTAGCAAATTGATTTTGGATATCAAAAGATTCAAATTTGAATGAGATGAGGGCTCTATTTATAGAGTTTAGGATTGGGATTAGTGGTAATTTGGTAATTGATTCTTGGAGCCAAAAATTGAATTAATAATATAATTTTCAAATTATGCAGAAAAATTGGAGCCAAAAAGATGACAGTTTTGAAATTGCTGGCTTTTTTTCAAAAATCACGTGTGTTTTGCTGCTATGGGTCGACACAAGAGTCGTATGCATCGACACATTCTAGATGTATAACACAGCATGAGTCGACGCAAGCATCTATGGATCGATACAAGCTGCTATCTTAACACAATATAGAATCAATCAATTTGCATGAGTCGACACATAACATGTATGTGTCGACACATGCTAGTTATACAAAATAGGATGAGTCGACACAAGCCTCTATGGATCGATACAAGCTGCCTTTTCGACTCAATACAGAATTAATCACTTTGCATGAGTCGACACATAACATGTATTTGTCGACACATGCTAGTTATACAACACAGGATGAGTCGACACAAGCCTTTATGGATCGATACAAGCTGCCTTTTCGACTCAATACAGAATTGATTGTCTTGCATGGGTCATCACATAACACGTATGTGTCGATACATACTAAAAAAAAATTATTTTTGAAGGCTAAAAAAAACACTTTTCTCAAAGATTGTGCACAATACACTGTGCAATCGATTGCACTATGGGAGCAATCGATTGTACAGGAAAACAAAAATGAAAAATTTTAATTATTATTTTTTTCTTTTTGCAAATAGAGATTTTAGGGAAATAATACCGGAAAACCTTATTTGTCAGATGCTTTGACTTGGTACCTACAAAACACAATTTTGCAAAGACAAAGACAAATATTTTTTTTGTATTTTGGTTAGAGGTTAATTATCAACGCATATACAAAATACACAACTAAGGTGCTTGGAGATTCCTCAAGAGCAAACTTAAAGATAGGAGATAGAAAAAAGAGGAAGAACCAACCCTAATGTGATTTTGTTATGATCAAGTTGACATGATATGATAGGGGAACCTTAGGGGAAAAAATTGGGGTACAACACCTATTTGACAAAAAAGTATTTTTGAGCACATTTGACTTTTGGCAATTTTGTAAAAATGGTCAACTTTGACAAGACATGTCTCCTCCAATTTTAACCCTAGAGAGGTGTTATTGGACTTTTTTAGAAATCTTAGGATGTCCCCTAATCAACCCTTTTGGTTTCATCTCAATTGGGTCTTCCATGTTCATGTAAGAAGCTTTGACCCAAAAGGTGTTTTTGTTGACTTTTCAAAAGGACCTATAATGTAAAAATTCATATCTTTTAATGAGTGCATATTTTGAACTTGGGGGCTGAAGATGAATTATAGGTAATTTCATCCCCTTCAAAATGAGCATTGGATGGAAAATTTCTGATAAAGTATGAAGAAGTTATGCTTGGTCAAAGTTTGGTTGAATTTTCCTAAGAAACCCTAATTTAGCAAATTTTGGGTTTTGATGAATTTGGGGTATTACTTGAAGAATCATGATCAACCCTTGATCAAATGATGGATATCACTTCACAATGTTGATGTTGACCAAAAATCTTGAAGTTTGACTGTATGCGGGCCACAATTGACTTTTGACCTAGTATAGTTGATTTTCAGGCATCTGAGCAGTTGACTGAGCAAACTTCTTGTGTAAGGCATGAAACTTGACATGGATGATATTGAGAACATATTAGGACCATGGAAATAATTTGGGACCTTTGGAGTTCCCACACCCTGATGAAAATGGAAACCCTAGTTTGAGGTACATTGCCTTAGGAGAGAGTTTGTCTGGTTAACACTTGGGCATCCTTGAGCAAGTTGAGGACCTCAATGGGCATGTGTTGAGTAAAATGAGAGAGAAAATTTTGGGGTACAACACTTATGTTCTCCCCATTTTTGTAATAAATCAAAAAACAATAAAAACACGTAAAGAGAACAAAATGGATTATGCATTCAAAGTAGATTAATACAGATAGAAGCAGATGAACATAAGTTTTTAAACAAGAATCAAACATAGAAAAAACAAACAGAAGATCAGAACTAAGGTTGTGGAGGAGGTGGAAGTCATGTGAGTGAACAAGGCTTCCAATAGACTTTTGATCTGATTGTTTGATTCCTCTTGGTTTCCTAGCATGCCCTTAATTAATTTGTTTGTTTCATCCTGTTTGTCCAGCCTTTCCTTAACAGCCGCATTCTCTTTCTTCAACTCATCTAGAGTTTTCAACACAAGAGAAAAGGAAGTTGTTTCAATAGAAGAACCCAGATTATCAGAAGTTGTTGCAGCAGATTCTTTCTCCGGAGATTCTTTAACTAACCTGCCTTTGTCTTTAAAAATGACCATAGGAAGAGGTTGGGGTTTAGGAGATGGTTCATTAAATTTTGATTCCTGTGAGGCTTCCCAAGAGGTGTTGTTTAGAAGAATAAGGGGTTTACTTACCCAGTGACATAGAACTTGATCCTTGAAGATTTTAAGGTGATCGCATAAGTTTCGTTGAGAAGTTTTGTAACTGAGTTCCTCCAGCTTCAGAGATTCTGAATTAAACCATTTTCTAAATTGAGTCTAGAGAAAATCAGAGCAACTGGATTAAGATTATCCATTCAAGCTTGTTTTAAGGAGTTAACCCATTCTTGTATTTTTGTTTCAAAAATCAGCAGAGATTTACTAACATCTAATTTGGATAGTTTTGGTGTTGGTTTTTGAATGGCTATTTTATGAGAAGTTATGACAAGATTGTCCCAGGATTCTAGATCAATTATGGTTCTGAGGGGATCTTCTGAGTAGTTAGTAGGAGTGGTAGAGTTAGAAAGAATTATAAGAGAGTTAGGCGGTTTTGAATTATAGGGAGATGGAATATCTGGAAGGGATAAGTCTTATGATGTTATGGTGGAGATTTTTAGTGGTTGAGAGGTGTTGAGTGGGCAAGTGATGCCTGGAATGGCTGATGTGGTTTCAGAGGCAGTATTTGGATTTTCGGTTTGGAGAGCTTCAAAAAATGGATCAAATTGATCAATATGAGAAAGAACTTGTGCAAGTTATGGCTGAGTTTGAACAAATTGGGTAGAAGGTGGATTAATCAGAGGATCATTAGTGGGTATTGAGGTATTAATTTCTATGTCAAAGTCATCAATTGTTTGAGGTGAAGTATTTCAATAGATTTTGGATATGAGGAGGTTTCAAATATTGATAAGAAAATTGATTCGATAATAGAAACAAAATAGGGGTTACCTTTCTTTTTAGCATCTTTGGGAGTTTTCTGAGAAGTTCTTTCTTAAGTAGCTTTCCTTTTTCTTGTCATTCTGGTAGAAACTTCCAGAGGTTGTTGCCTGAGATCAAGGATATTTACATCTGGAATTGTTCCATCACTCTTGCAGGCTTCCAGATATCTGAGGACAATTTCTAGAGAGGAGTCTGCTTGAGTGGAGAGAGGAAAATCCTTCAGAAGAACTCTTCTGGTGGTGATGACTTTATTTGCAGTAAGTGTGGGATCCTTCTTAATGGTTTCTATTATCTTGATTTTCTTTAGGTTCTTGGTGTTGAGAGGCTTTCCAACACATGGTTCCAGAACATTTTCTTGTTGAGCCTCACTTAGATGTTCTATCAGTTTATTCTCTTTCATAGTATCTGAGATAAGCCTTCCCAACAGAATCCAATCTATTTTGCATCTTTCTTCTTCCCTTGTTTCTTTGACACTTGTCTTCGGATGATTGAAGAAAATATGAGGAAGGTGAACTTTGGCTTTAGTTCCAATTAAGTTCAACAATTATTATTGATCAATATTAATGTAGTCAGAAGAACTGGTTAGTTTTCTGTGATTGATGCACCCCATATTTATTCTAGACCAAATTCTAAGCTAGTCCTTCAAATCTTTTATCTTGTTTGAGGGTTGTCCAGAGGAGAAGATTTCTTTTGATACGATGGTTAGATCAGAACCTTTTTCTGCCATTTCACTGCATCTTATGCCACTTCCGCCGTGACCAATAAGCTTTCTAATGAGATCTTCGATGATGGAGATCTTATTTCCCATAACATAAAAGGTTACTTGATGATTTGATGCAGTAGCATGAATCCAAAATTCTTTAACAAGTTTGGGGGAAACTAGACAGATTAGTTGATCAAAATATTTTTCCACCCTAGAAACTCAACATCAGGCATTAGGTCATACCTATTTTCTTTCATGCTTTCAAAATCAAACATGAGTTCACAGAGAACTTCCAGAGAATCAACAAGAGTGAAGAGAGTTCTTGAAGGTTCAACATACCTTTGTTCGTTTGTATTTGAGGATGAACCAAGAATGTTGATTTGAGAATCTTGAGACTTTTTTGAGAGGAAGCCATTTTTTACAGACTTAGGGTTTTGAGAGCACACAAAAGGAAATGGAACAAATATAGAAAATAAGGTGAGTGAGAGTGAGGGTGTGAAAAAAGTTTGGGAGAAAGTGAGGTATAAATAGCCAACGGGGAGAAAACATTAATTTTAATTCAATTAATAAAATAAAAAAATGATTAATTTTATTAATGATTTCTGAAAAGGAGGGATGGCGTGAAGATTTTGAACAGTTACCGATTTGACTCGTGCCTTAATGCATCAACTCAACTGTTTCAGCCCTTCAGATTAACACATGTTTAGCCTTAGAGAGTGACTTAGTGTTTAGAGTTGACAGATGTTGATATGGTGAATTGCTTGCTTCTATCTTAGAAATGAAGCATTTTTGGAAAATGTTCAGATCTTCTGGATAGTTTCTGATACAATTTTCCTTCTCACTTCTGAAGAACTATTGTTCAGATGTTCACAAAAACAAATTAAAAATTATGAGGATTAATTATACAGAAACTATACTTTTATTCTAGACATAATTTCATACTGTGGTGTTTCAGAATGAAATTAAATCTATCTTCAGCAAGGGGTTTAGTGAAGACCTCAACCCATTGATGGCCTGTGTCTATAAATTTTAAATAAATAATTCCCTTATGAATATAGTCCCTAATGAAATGGTGTTTAATTTCTATATGTTTAGCCTTAGATTGTAAAATAAGATTTTTAGAAATACGGATATCAGAAGTATTATCGCAGAGGATATGAATGTTACTCTCATAAATATGAAAACCTTCAAGCTGAATTTTCATCCAAAGCATCTGAGTACTGCATCCAGCTGCAACTATATATTCAGCCTCAACTGTTGATAGTGAAATAATGGATTGTCTTTTGCTGGACCATGAGATTAGGTTATCCCCCAGAAAATAGCAGCTTCCAGAAGTACTTTTTCTTTCTATTCTATCTACAACAAAGTCAACGTCACAATACCCTACTAATTTATATTCTCTGGATTTTCTATAATTAAGACCATGATTAGTAGTACCTTTCAGATACTTGAAAATTTGCTTAACTGTTGTTAAGTGAGATTCTCTAGGATCTGATTGGAATCTGGCACAAAGACAAACACTATATAGAATATTAGGTCTTGAAGTTAATAAATATAAGAGATAACCAATCATACCTCTGTAGAGCTTCTGTTGTACTTTCTTACTTACCTCTTCCCTTTCCAGAATGCATGTAGGATGCATAGGAGTTTTGGATGACTTAATTTATGATAAATCAAATTTCTTCAGAAGTTCTTTAACATGCTTGCTTTGATGTATGTAGGTTCCTTCTGGAGTTTGATTGATTTGAATTCCCAGAAAGAACTTGAGCTCACCTATCAAGCTCATTTCAAATTTTGCCTACATAGTCTTAGCAAATTCTTTCCCCAAGGAGGTTTTAGTAGATCCAAAAATTAAATCATCTACGTAAATTTGACAAACCGGAATGTCATTTTTAAATGGTTTACAGAATAGTGTTGTGTCCACCTTCCCTCTGGTAAACTTATTTTCTAATAGAAAGTTACTTAATCTTTCATACCAAGCTCTGGGAGCTTGTTTCAGACCATATAACAATTTTTTAAGTTTATAAACATATTTTGGATGTTTTGTATTTTCAAAACCAGGGGGTTGGTTCACATAAACTTCTTCGTCAATGTAACCATTTAAAAAAGCACTTTTGACATTCATCTGACAAAGAGTGATGCCATTATTTACAACAAATGAAATTAAGAGTCTGATAGATTCTAAACTGGCGACTGGAGAAAAGGTTTTTGTAAAGTCTATCCCTTCTTGCTGACTATAACCTTGTGCAACCAGTCATGCTTTGTTTCTGACAACTTCTCCTTTTTCACTTAGCTTATTTTTGAAGACCCATTTAGTTCCAATGATGTTGAAGCCTTTAGGTTTATGAACTAGATCCCATACATTGTTTCTGGTAAATTGATTTAGTTCTTCCTGCATTGCAAGGATCCAATCATTATCTAGAAGTGCTTCATTTATGGAAGTCAGTTCGATCAGAGATACTAATCCCATAAGAGATTCTTCAGTATTTCTGAATGTAGATCTTGTTCTGATTGGATCATCTTTCTTTCCCAGAATCATTTTTTCAGGATGTGCTAAGCTGCTTCTAGATTGTCTTTTCTGGATGGATTCTTCAGAAGCTGTTGTAATATTTGTGATGTCTTTTTCTATATTTAGCTGAAGTTCTAAACTTTTATTTTCTGAAGGTCTATCTTTAGTACCTGTAATTTGAACTTCTATATCTTCAAAAGATTCACCCTTCTTTGACTTTTGAGAGCCAGGCTTATCATCAAATCTGACATTAATAGATTCTTCCACAATTTGTGTTTCTGTGTTCAATATAGATTTCACTCTGCTTTGACTTTTTAGTTCATAAAGTTTTATTTTATAAATGTTGTTATTTCTCTTACCATTAAAAAATATAGTTCCATCTTTCTGACTAACTATTTTATAGGACTTTTTATTAAATATTATATCATAACCGTTATCACTTAAATAACTTATGGATGATAGGTTATACATTAATCCATCTACTAACAGAATATTAATTATAGAGGGAAGTGTACTATTACCAATAGGTCCAGAGCCAATAATCATTCCTTTCTGATTGCCTCTGAAACCTATGTATCCTCCAGATTTAAGTTCCATGCTTTGGAACATATGCTTTCTTCCCGTCATGTGTCGAGAGCATCCAAAGTTCAGGTACCAAGATTGGTGTTTCAACTTTGATGTTAAAGATATCTGCAACATAGATGATTTTATCCTTAGTGTTGTACCCCAAAATTTTCCCTCTCATTTCTCAAGATATTTCCTATAAAGATCTTCAATGCCTCAAGTTTGCACAAGTATCGACTAGGTCAAACAATTTTCCCAACGCTGATACCTCAAATTAGGGTTTGGGTTTGTACAAAGGCAGTTGGATTGCTAATGTTTCGAATGACTTTCATGAATCATTATGAACCCTCAGGATTATTTTTGTCATGTTTCAAGTTTGGGATCACAATTTTCCAAGAAAGTCATTCAAAATACCAAAAGGGGCAAAATGGGCGAAATTAGGGTTTTTACTGAAAAATGACCGAACTTTGATTTTTTACCTAATAACTGGCTTATTGGTTGGAAGCATGATCTCAAGGATCCGAGCGCGTCATTTTGACCTAATTTCATATTTCAATTTATCTCCTGAGATCAGTGGGTTGATAGAAAAATTCGGTCAACTGGTGAGAAAAGTCAATTGTACACTAAAAAGTCAAACTTTGACTTTTTGACCAAAGTTGAGTCCTAAAACTCATATTTCATCAAGACATCCAAAATATGAAATTTGATCATCAAAAATCAAGAGAATCAAAAATCCAACTTTGCGAGACTCTGAAATTTTTATAAGTATTTTCTATACTTGGTTAATTTCATTTGCTTCATGACATTTTTTACTACAATTCCAAATAATTCAATGATGCAAGTAATTCAAGTTATTACAAAGTGGCAGTTTCGCAAGTTTACAAATCCTAAACTTTGTATTGCTTGGACTTTTTTCCTTTGATTCAAAACCTTGCCACAATGCTTTGTCCTTGATACAATATGCATAAATTTCTCCACAAACCAAACTTGTTTCATACTACAAACTATATTGCCCAAAGTTATTGCTGAACAAAAAATGGTATGTTACTTCTATACTTTGCCACAAAACTCCAAACCTTTGCTCATTTGCTGTCTTACAAAACCTTGTGTCATGCTGCACCATAAACCTGTCACAAAACCTGCATTTTTGTCCTATGAAATCCAAAATATGTCCACAAAACCAGTCAAAAAATTGCTCTATGCAGTCTGCTCCAAGGCTGCATCATAACAGTCCCAAAATTGCACCAAAATGGCAAAGGAAATTTGTGTGCAGAAAGTATCAAAACAGTAGGAAAAAATAATTCAAAATAGCTTATTTGATTTCCCCCCTAAATCACATTAAAAGGTCTACAAAAGGGGATTGTCTCATAAGACATAGAGGTTGGATTTTGGAGAGAAAAAAGAGAGAAGGGAAAAAACAGAACTTTTGTTAAACTTTGCTCATTCATAAAACCCAACTCATTTCATAAAACTCAGTTCATCCATAAAAACTTTGCTCATCTTCAACTCTGTTTTCACTCACAAAAACAGAAAAATCCTCAATCCATTATTGTACAACCTTGCAAACCTTCCCCTAAACCAACTACCCAAACACCTCATATACATCACATGGAGATTGTTCTAACATAAGAACAGTTTCTGTAACACCTTTATCATCACCTTCCAAGCATAAACAAAAAACAATACTTTACACCTTTGACTGGGTTGGAGCGATTCTGGAACTTGGTCACACAGAGCAAGGATTGGAGTAGCTCTAAAGAGGAGTTCGGTCATTCATCACTTTGCATCCGGAGATATCCATACGTATTCTAAAGTTTCACTTTAAAAGGTGTATCTTTCTTCAAACTGTAATATCTTTTTCCATACATCATTTTTTGTTTGCGTCCAAAAGATATGTAAAAGATAAGTCAAAAAAAGGGAAAACTCAGTAAAAAAGAGCATGAAAGGGGCTGACACGGGTACCCGTGTCACCTGACACGGCCGTGTCAGCTCCTCTGTTTAAAAAAATCTCATAAAAATGTCGGTCAAGGGCTGACACGGGTGCCCGTGTCAGCCATACTGGAATTTTACGTTAACAAAAATGCAGGTCAGGAGCCGACACGGGTGCCCGTGTCAATGTACACGGCCCGTGTCATTTTAGCTGATACAAAAAGGGAAAAGAGGCACATGGAACATTACAGAAGCTGACACGGGTGCCCGTGTCATAGGACACGACCCGTGTCATACCAGACAGCATAAATTTTGATTTTTCTTTTGATTTTTTGCTTTTATTTTCATTCAATTTGGTTGTAATAATTAGAAATTTTATTTGTTTGCAACCTCCACTTGTACACTTGTATACCCCATCCCTCAAAAAGCATGTAATAGCGTAGGACCTTTATTTTCCGCATTTTTGCTTTCATAAATGTTAGTAATTAGAGTGTATGGCAAGATAAAACCAACAAGTGGACCACCCTAATCAAAGACTAAACACATGCAATCAAACACACCATTCACACATGCACCTCTAGGGTAATCACGCTTTGTTGCCTATTGGAAAATAGTCATGTCCCTTGAACATGGGCATTTTAGCAAAAGACCCTCGATAAAAGATCGTAGTCCCTCGATGACCCTCGATGTTGCCTTCGGTAAATGATCTAGTCCCTAAAACGATATTGCTAAAACGTCCCATAAGTTGCCTTCTATAACTATTCAAACGTCCCGCGTCCGTCCCTTCACATCCAACGATGAGGCTTCTTACCAAATCAATTGTAAGATAGCCATATCTAAAGGAGAAGGAAAAGCACGTTTAAGACCTTTCGAGTAGGTAGATTCGCTCCTAGTTACTCGCTTGCTCACGACAAAAACATTTTTACACATCAACACTTCCATTTCTAAAACATTTTCAAAAAAAGATAAAACATTTTGTATACGTTCTTATAGAGACGAGAACCATTGCAAAATATCTTTCCAAAAACCACTTTCCAAAACACAATCCACAAACACTTCTTTGAACTATCTTTCGAAACAAAACCTTGTGCGCGTTCTTATAGAAACGAGAGCCATTACAAAGATATTTTCAAAAACACTTTCAAAGCCCACGTCACAAGCAAATTGTCAAAGCAAAAGCAAGTTGATCTAGCGATTAACTAAGAGCCCATGGAAAACCATGGATGAAAAGGGTGCTAACACCTTCCCTTTTCATAATCTACCCCCGGAACTCAAGAAAAAATCTCTAAAGGTCTTTCCTGTGCTTTTTCACCTTTTCTTTTTGGATAAAATAAAAGTCATTGGCTACTCTTGCTAAACCATAACATTTGCAAAAACAAACGCAAAACCTCAAGTCAGTTCTCCCACCGTATCATAGAACTGGCGACTCTGCTGGGGAGATTTTAAAAGTGGGGTTACCTTAGGGCTAGATCACATTTATTTGCATGTATTGTTTGACTTGTTT
Organism: Vicia faba; assembly: GCA_948472305.1. Taxonomy (NCBI): domain Eukaryota; kingdom Viridiplantae; phylum Streptophyta; class Magnoliopsida; order Fabales; family Fabaceae; genus Vicia; species Vicia faba. Next base: position 433,856,265 of record OX451737.1, on the reverse strand, counting down.
GCTTTATATTATGGTTCTTTGTTTGGGTTTGAAATCCTCTACCCGGATTTGGGATACATTATAGGTAAATAGCAATACATTGTGGAAACTGTGCGGGGTATACCGACATGGTCTAAGCAATAGCTATGTTAGTGTGACATATTTGTGGGTACCGGTAGCCTTTGAGTTAATCAAAGAGAATACGGGGCCGCTGAGTGATGTCATGAAGCACTAATGAACTTCTATAACCCTTTACTTGACCAACTTGGACTCTAGGATGTAGTGAGATGACCGGCTTTGGTGCAATCTGAAGTTGGTAGATACTCGATACTACACTCATTGAGGTTTGGTTTCTTGGGATATTTCGGTCTCCATTAAAGAGGCTTGAGCTGAAACAATGACCAAGGAAATAATCCGGTGATATTGAGCTCCTTAGAACCCGGTTACTTTTACTAGGACAGGTTTAAGCCAACTAAACTTCAAGAGGGTACTTACCTATAAACCCCATGCAAGCCTAAACTAAGAACTTGTTTACTTTGCTTGTATATGCATACTTGTACATAACATCATGGACATTATTAACATCACATGCATCCACTAACCATTTCAAGGATTTTGGAGATTTCATCTTTGTTCTTGTTTTGTAGGATATGGATTCACTTCGTAGGAAAACTATCCAAGTCAACCTTGTAAGAATTCCTACACAACTTAAGGAGCTAGCTTCAAGGATCCCTAAGAACTCTCCATTCACCGAGAGACACGGTCGTCTACTCAACTTGGTCACCTCCAACATATATGAGGATATGATGAAGGTGCTCTTTCAGTTCTTTGATCCTTTGCACCATTGCTTCACATTTCCCGACTATCAGCTTGTGCCTACTTTGGAAGAATTCTCTCAACTCTTAAGGATTCCAATTCTCAATCAACTACCTTTCAATGGTATGGAAAGAGACACAAAGCCAGAGGAGATTGCTCAAGCTCTGCACTTGCACTCATCTAATGTCACAACTCATTGGGAAACTATGAGTGGTGTTAAAGGCTTCTTAGCAAAGTTCCTGTTTGAGAAAGCCCAAATCTGTTGGAATTCCTTAGACTTGCAAGCCTTTGAGGAAATTGTGGCTCTTCTTATCTATGGGATGGTCTTGTTTCCCAATCCTGACCAACTCATATATGTGAGTGTCGTCAAAATCTTCATGTCACGCAACCCGGTGCCTACATTGCTTGAAGATATCCTATACTCTTTTCACACTCGTACAATGAGGAAAAGAGGTGTACTTATGTGTTGCACTCCTCTCCTAGCAAGATGGTTTATTTCTCATCTTACCCAATCAGTCTTAAAGAATGAGCAAGGTTTGAGGTGGTCACAAAGGTTAATGACACTAAAACATTCAAACATTCATTGGTGCTCCCGATCCAAAGAGAATGTTATCATTGTTGACCGTTGTGGGGAATTCCCTAATGTCCCTCTACTTGGCATTAGGGGAGGCATCACCTACAACCAATTCTTAGCTTTAAGACAGTTTGGTTATGCCCGAAAGGATGGCCCGCACGAGATGTTGATTCAAGGCTTGGTATTCGACTACGACAACGACGATCAAGGTCTTCGCCAGAGATTCATCCGAGCTTGGAGGATGCTAAACAAGGTAGATAGCAAGACTTTGGGGCACACAAATTCCATCCCTCTTGAGCCTTACCTCAAATGGGTATGAACCCGTGCTCAAAGTCTTATGATGCCTTATCCTTCCATCCTCCCGGTGATCATTGAGCCTGTTAAGGAGGGAGAAGTTCCATACACTATCCTACATCCTGACATGCCCACATCTCTTGAAGACCTACAAAGGGATTGGATACAGCTCAAAGAAGAGCATGATACTTTCTAAGCCCAATTCTACGCAAGCGGGAAGAAGGTTTTGGAACTCACTAGGCTACTTCATGAGGAGCAGACTCTAAATGCCTACATTGCACCAAAAAGGATGCGCACTACTTTTTTATCTTAGAGTTTTGTATTATTTTGCCCAAGGGGCATTGATGTACTCAAACTTTACCTTATTAATATAATGTGTGTTTCTTTTTGTCTAAAACAAACTTGAATCTTTGAAATCCTTGAAAACATCTCATATGCACATATCATTCATCATAACATAAACAGGTCTTTTGCAACGAGTTTCCTCATCTCTCTACTGTTTATTTCAGTAAGATGGATCTCGAACATACTGTCAAAGATCTTCAAGCTCAAAACACGCAGTTTCAACAGTTACTCACAACCCTGGCCAAAGGACAAGAGGAGTTGAAGACTTTTTTGGCCAAAGAGAAGAAGAAAGTGAAGAAGCCAACCGGTGTTGTAATCATGGGGAGAGGTTTCAAGGACAGACTAGAAGAACCTTGAATTTCACAACAACATCTGATGAAGGAGAAGGGAAAGGAAAGGAAACAGCGGTTCCATCAGAATCTGAAGAGGGGGAAGAAGAGGAAGACTACTCTGAGGAGCAGTACCCTCCAGCTGATGACAAGTACAGACACCTCGAAGAGCGTTTGAACGCAATGGAAATACAAAGGGTACCGGGCCTAGATTTTGAAGACTTGGGATTAGTATCTGGGATTGTGATTCCCCCTAAGTTCAAAGTACCTTTGTTTGCAAAATATGATGGAGTGTCATGCCCTAAGATGCACCTCCGATCATATGTGAGAAAAATCTAACCACACTCCGCTGATAAAGACTTGTGGGTGTACTTTTTCCAGGATAGTCTATCTGGAACACAACTCGACTGGTTTTACCAACTAGAAAGAGCCAACATTCACAATTGGGAAGATCTCGCCGCAACTTTCTATAAGCAGTATCAATATAACGCTGATTTGGCGCCTACCCGTACTCAACTTCAGAGTATGGCTATGGTTTCCAATGAAGGTTTCAAGGATTACGCACAGAAGTGGAGAGATCTGGCTGGGAGAGTCCAACCCCCTCTGTCTGAAAGAGAATTGGTAGACATGTTCTTAGGCACTTTATCGGGCCCTTTCTTCAACCATTTAATTGGAAGCTCATCTGCAGGATTTATTGAGTTAATACTGACCGGAGAGAGGGTAGAAGCTGACATAAGAAATGGAAAGATTCAGAAGTATTTGTCTTCTTCTACAGTTGTGAGAAAGCCTTTTATCAGTAAGAAAGAGGTATCTACTGTTTATCCACAAAGAAACCAAGAGAGAGCCGAGCGCCGACCAATGGTAGGGGCTGTTATGATTCCAAAGCCTACGTCTGATCAACAAAGAAGTAACCAACCAAGGGTGGAGAGGCCAATCCGGAAATTCACCAGAATCAACATGACTATGTCTCAAGTACTACCACATCTTTTGAAGTCTAATTTGGTAACCCTGAAAGAAGCTCCAAAAAAACCCAACACGACATCCCCTCATTATCACCCCAATGCCCGGTGCGCATATCACTCCAAAAGTCTTGGGCACGATACCAATAACTGTTGGGCCTTGAAAAACAAAATACAAGATCTCATTGAAGCAAAGGAAATTGAGTTTGATGCGCCCGAGAAGCCAAGCGTCATTTATGCTCCTATGCCTAGACATGGTCACCACACTAATGTTGTTGAAGAAGATTTGTTTGTTACCACAATCGATGAACTCTTGACTCCACTCCCAATCATTAAGATAAATTTGTTAAAAGCCGGTGTATTCCCGGGTTGTAATGAAGACTACCATCTCTGCTTATCCTCACCAACTGTTTGCCTTTTGTTAAAAACAGGCATTCAACGCTTGATAGACAACAAAGAGATTCTGTTTGAAAGTATTCATGTTTTACTTGTTCCTGTTGAAGACGTTTCAATCTTCACCATCTCCGCCAATTCTTCCAAGGTCCCCAAAAGACCCGTTAGGATTACATCGGTTGCAAAAACTACTCCTCTTATATTCACAATGCCTGGACCGGTCCCGTATGAATCAGACAAAACTGTGTCGTGGAATTACGGTGGGAACATTTATTACCATGGCATCAAACAAGATGGGTTGGATGCCGAAGAGATGAGCTCCGAAGAAGAAGACTCTGACATTAGCAATATTACCGGAACCAGTAAGATTACACGAAGCGGTAGAATCTTCTCTCCAGAAATTGCCCCCCCAAAGGCAGTTTTTGGACCCGTGGCTGCTCCAAAGGTGACTTCCGTACCAATAATCATACCTGCAAGTGCTCCTATTGACGAAGAGGACACAACCCCTGTTGTTACCCCTACCAACACCCCTACTGCTGAAACTCGAAGAAAAAGTATTCAAGAAGAGTTTGTCCATACAAAGGCTCAACCACTTACTATCCCCGAAACCTCCAAGAAGGAAATGGGGGAGATCCTGAGGATAATAAAGAAGAGCGACTATGACGTAGTTGAACAGTTGGGGCAAACTCCCTCCAAAATCTCCATGCTGGCATTGTTACTGTGCTCCGAGGAACATGTGAAAGCCTTGGTGAAGTTTCTGAAGACAACCCATGTGCCTCAAGAGACGTCTGCTGACCAATTTCAAGATTGTGTGGCCAGTTTGACGGTGGATAACGGCCTAGGCTTCTCGGATGCTGATCTGACACTAAGGGGAAGAAAGCATAACGAGGCATTGCATGTCTCTGTGGAATATAGAGGAACAACTCTGGCCCATGTTTTAGTGGACACTGGTTCATATTTGAATGTTTTACCGAAGAAAGCTCTCGACAGACTAGACTGCGAAGGACTGACGTTGAAACCCAGTAACATAGTCGTAAGAGCATTTGATGGCTCAAAGAGAATGGTCCACGGGGAGGTGGACATCCCCATAAAGGTTAGGACCCAAACTTTCAACTCAACCTTCTATGTAATGGACATCCGCCCCTCTTACTCCTATCTGCTAGGACGGCCATGGATCCATAATGCTGGCGTTGTCACCTCTACATTGCACCAAATGCTGAAATATCCGGTCCATGGAAAGATTATCACTGTCCACAGAGAGGAAGAGTATATGATTAGCCACCTCAATTCCTTCAGGTATATGGAATTGGATGGCGAGTTCATTGAAACTCCTTTTCAACATTTCAAAGAAGTCCCCAAGACTATGTCCCAGATTCCCAAGATTACAAGACCTCCACTCTGGATGTCATCTCTGAAGGACGCCAAAGCAGTAGTAGAGGGGGGTGGATGCACCATCTGGGGGCAACTTCCGGATATTCCGTATAAATCTGACAAGTTTGGTTTAGGGTTCACTTCAAGTGCTCAAAAGGCTGTGCGTCGTGCCCGTGCGGGAGGGCCACCCTTGAAGATTAGCAACCGAGAGGTTAATGCGGTGGAAGATGGTGAAGAGGATTGCAGCTTGGAGGATTGGATCTTTCCTACTATCAACGGAGGACTTCGCAATTGGGAAGCTAGAGACTTTGTCCCAATAACTTTCATCCCTCAGTAATTTATCTTTTACATTTCTGTTGGACTTGTAATATTCACAAACAATTCGCACATTTTAAACCTTGTGTCTTGCCCGAGGCACAATGGTCCATTTGTAAGGGTTGTTATTTTCATCTTCATATGACATTGAATGAATCATGGACATTTTTCGCATACAAACTTTTGTGCTCACTGTTTTTTCTTTTATATTTTATTTTCTTTTAAAAGATGGCTATACCCTTACACACACACACTCACAAATGCAGGTACCCATCCACTCTGGATCCCATGGGTAACGATACTGCTATGGCCTTTTGTAACTCTGAGGATCTAATCTACCAAGCCGAAGAAGAAGGTGAGGAAGATTGTGAGGTACCAGGGGAACTTGCCAGACTGCTACAACAAGAGGAAAGAGCCATTCAGCCTCACGAAGAATCTGTGGATACAATCAACTTGGGTACCGAGAAGGATAAAAAAGAGGTCAAGGTAGGTGCCAATTTGGAACCCAGTGTCAAAGAGCGCCTGACTCAGCTGTTACATAACTATGTTGAGATCTTTGCCTGGTCATATGAAGACATGTCGGGACTTGATACAGACATCGTGGTACATCGTCTACCTACGAGAGAAGACTTCCCGCCAGTAAAACAAAAGGTTCTCCGCATGAGACTTGATATGTCAGAAAAGATTAAAGCGGAGGTCATGAAGCAATTCAATGATGGATTCTTGGCTGTCACTTCCTATCCTCAATGGGTGGCCAACATTGTTCTCGTACCTAAAAAAGATGGCAAAGTACGAATGTGTGTGGATTATAGAGATTTGAATAGGGCGAGCCCTAAAGATGATTTTCCACTCCCCCACATTGATATCCTGGTTGACAACACCGCACAACACAAAGTGATTTCCTTCATGGACGGATTCTTAAGTTATAACCAAATCAAAATGGCACCTGAGGACATGGAGAAAACTACATTTGTCACACAGTGGGGCACATTCTGCTACAAGGTGATGCCATTCGGATTGAAGAACGGTGGGGCAACCTATCAACGCGTCATGGTGGCTTTATTTCACGATATGATACATCATGAAATAGAGGTCTACGTAGACGATATGATAGCCAGATCGCAAACGGAAGAAGAACGCATTGATCACTTACAAAAGTTGTTTGAGAGACTGAAGTATAAGCTGAGATTAAACCCAAACAAGTGCACATTTGGAGTACGGTCCGGTAAACTCCTAGGTTTTGTCATCAGTAACAAAGTTATTGAGGTTGATCCTGCTAAAGTTAAAGCAATACAAGAGATTCCTGCTCCTCGTACTAAGAAGGAAGTCAGAGGATTTATGGGACGCTTGAACTATATTGCGAGATTCATTTCTCACTTAACAGCTACTTGTGAGCCAATCTTCAAACAATTGAAGAAAGATCAGGTAGTCAGATGGAATGATGAATGCCAAGTTGCTTTTAACAAAATCAAAGAGTATTTACAAGAGCCTCCTGTGTTAATACCACCAATCGAGGGAAGACCGTTGATCATGTATCTGACTATTTTAGAAAACTCAATAGGGTGTGTATTGGGGCAGCATGACGAGTCTGGCCGAAAAGAGCACGTTATTTATTACCTGAGCAAAAAGTTTACCGACTATGAAACTAGATATTCACTGCTCAAGAAAACTTGTTGCGCTCTGGCATGGGCTGCTCGCCGGCTAAGACAGTATATGCTGACTCATACTACCTTTTTGATATCTAAGATGGATCCGATAAAATACATCTTCGACAAGCCTGCTCTTTCTGGAAGAATATCTAGATGGCAGATGATCCTAATAGAATACGACATACAGTATACTACCCAAAAAGCTATAAAGGGCAATGTATTGGCTAATCATCTTGCTCACCAAGCTGTAGAAGACTATCAGTCCATGAAGTTTGAATTCCCGGATGAAGACATCATAACATTAGACAATTGTGAAGAAATCAGGCCATATGACGTACCTGAACAAGGATCCCGATGGACCCTATTCTTTGATGGGGCATCCAATGCACTTGGTAACGGTATCAGCGCCGTACTCATATCTCCAGAAGGGTGTCATACTCCCTTTACTGCCAGACTTTACTTCAACTGTACGAACAACATGGAAGAATATGAAGCATGCATCTTCGGTTTCAGAGCTGCCATAGACTCGGGGATCAAATCCTTAGACGTGTTTGGAGATTCAGCTTTGGTCATCAGTCAGATCAAAGGGGAGTGGGACACTAAGCACCCAAACCTTATCCCTTACAAAGAACATGTTTTTACATTGCTTCCACATTTTGAGAAGATTACCTTCGAGCATTTCCTGCGAGAAGAAAATCAGCTAGCAGATGCTCTAGCCACAATGTCATCTATGTTTAAACTTAATTGGGATAACGAGGCTCCCCAGATCACCATCGAACGAATGGATGAACCAGCACACTGTCCCGAGATTAATACTGAAGAAGTAGTGGACCGACCTTGGTTTCACGAAGTCAAGAGGTATCTCGAGGATCAAAAATATCCAGAAGGGGCTTCAATCAATGATAATGTTCTTAAGGAGATTCTCTGCTAAGTTCTTCCTTAGTAACGACATCCTGTACAAACACAATCATGACTCTATTTTGCTTCGATGTGTGGATAAGGTTGAAGCTGAAAAGATCATGGCTGATTTACATGAAGGTACTTTTGGCACCCACTCCAGTGGGCATACGATGGCGAAGAAAATCCTACGGGCAGGCTATTATTGGTCTACCATGGAGGCAGATTGCTATCAACACTCTCTGACCTGCCATAAGTGTCAATTTTATGCTGACAAGGTTCATGTACCTCCGGTTTCTCTGAATGTCTTGACGGCTCCTTGGCCCTTTGCTATGTGGGGAATTGATATGATTTGAGAGATCAAGCCTACAATCTCCAATGGACACCGCTTCATCCTAGTGGCCATTGACTATTTCACCAAATGGGTCGAAGCAGCTTCTTTCGCCTCCGTTACCAAGAATGTTGTTGCCCGCTTCATTAAGCAAAACCTTATTTTCCAGTACGGTATCCCGGAAAGGATCCTCACTGACAATGGTACAAATCTCAACAACACTATGATCACCGCCTTTTGCAAATAATTCAAGATCCAACATTATAATTCTTCTCCCTATCGACCAAAGATGAATGGTGCTGTCGAAGTTGCAAATAAAAACATTAAGAAGATCATACAGAAAATGACAGTCACATACAAAGACTGGAATGAGATGCTACCGTTCGCTCTCCACGGATATCGTACCACAACTCGCACATCAACTGGGGAAACACCCTATTCTTTGGTATACGGCATGGAGGATGTCTTACCCATTGAGGTCCATATCCCCTCTCTGAGGATCATGAAGGATGCTGGTTTGAACGAAGAAGATTGGATCCAGACTCGACTTGACCAGTTGAACTTGATTGATGAGAAGAGACTTGCAGCTATCTGTCATGGTCAGATGTACCAAAAACGGATGATCAAGGCTTTTAACAAGAAAGTCAGACGTCAAGAATATCGAGCCGGAGATCTAGTGATCAAGCGCATCATATTGCCACAAGGTGATCCCAGGGGCAAATGGACTCCCACATACGAAGGGCCATTTTTGGTTAAAAACATTTTCTCAGGTGGAGCAATGATTTTGACCACCATGGATGGTGATGACTTGCCACACCCTGCAAACGCAGACATAGTCAAAAAATACTACGCATAAGAGACCCGTTAGGTTGACAAACCGAGGAAAAACAAGGGCATCCCGGCGAACCAAAAGGTTCGGGCAAAAATTAGGGATAAAATGAAAAAAATCTGTACACCCGGCAAGTTGAAAACCCGAAAGGGAGACTTGGGCAAAAAAGGGTTTCCCGGTGGAATGAAAACCCGAAAGGGCGGTCCACGAAAAAGTTAGGGAATACAAGTGTATGACTATGTCCCGTCGGATCATTTGATAGACAACCTTTGGCTTCCGCTGACAAACTCAGAGTTTATGACCAATTCAATCATCTTCGAACAAGGCAAATAGACAAGATACTCAGAGATACGAAGGCTATAGCAGAATGGAAACCCCGTGGGATTATTACACATAGCTATCTTTCTTTGTATTAAATTTTTCTTGTTTACGACGGTATCCTCTTACTAGAATGTATATCTCCTCTGTACAAAATATTTATTCAAAGTCAATACAAAGATGCCCCTTAGAAAGTGCAAAAACTATTTATCTTTTTCTTTACATTTGTGTTTTGTTTACAAAAAAATGTCCATTGATTCATTAATGAACATATGCATTTGAACATGATTACTGTTTACAAATAAACAAAATGAGAAAGATAATTGTTGATAAGTTAAAAGGACAAGAAAATGTCTCTAGGCTATTCCATGAGTAATCCTCACAGTACCTCATTTGAATCCCCGGTGGAACTAAAACTTCAAATCATTAATCCCCAGTAGAAATTGTCAAATATCTCAGGGTTCCCCAAGCAAATCTTACAAGTAGTACATGGCATTGCCCTCGCAACAAAACTTATTTCTCTCAAAGACATAAAAAATTCAACATGCCCTCAGCAACATTCAGGGATTTATCTTCCTCAAGCAGACAGCAGTACGGCAAATCAGCTCACATGTGTATACATTACATCCATATATCATAAACATTGATAAAGAAAAATACATTGCATCATACATTTCATGCAACATAAACTTTGTGTTTTAGTTAACATTTTACCCTTTAGAGGATGAGATTAGCAGTTACCATTGACAAATATACATTCAGATACAGTACAGATACGCTCCATACACGGATGCCATTCTGATACTCATTCAGACACAACATTCAGATACAGTACGAATACGCTCCAGACACAGACGTCATTCTGATACTCATTCAGATTCAACTTCTTGATACAATTCAGATACGCTCCAGATATGGATGCCATCCTAATACTCATTCAGATTCAACCTTTTGATATAGTTCAGATACGCTCCAGATATGGATGCCATCCTAATACTCATTCAGATTCAACCTTTTGATACAGTTCAGATATGCTCCAGATACGGATGCCATCCTGATACTCATTCAGATTCAACTCTTAGATACAATTCAGATACGCTCTAGAAACAGATGTTGTTCTGATACTCATTCAGATTCAACTTTCAGATACAGTTCAGATACGCTCCAGACACGGATGCCATTCTGATACTCATTCTTTCAACTTACAAATTACAACACAAAAAATCATCTTTGGATGGCATCTTTAAGCCCATCTCCTAAAACTTTCTACCACCTCTCCAAATGGCATCTTCAAGCCCATTCCCTCTACCGTCACATCACCGAGTGAAAATTTCTGGGCACTCTAGTGTCCAATCATCTTCCACCTTCGAGTCACGAATGGCAAAACATGCCAATCTAACTCTTCAGGCTTAAGAAGATTGAATAGGGGCAGCTGTTGTACCCCAAAATTTGCCCTCTCATTTCTCAAGATATTTCCTATAAAGATCTTCAATGCCTCAAGTTTGCGCAAGTATCGACTAGGTCAAACAATTTTCCCAACGTTGATACCTCAAATTAGGGTTTGGGTTTGTACAAAGGCAGTTGGATTGCTAAAGTTTCGAATGACTTTCATGAATCATTATGAACCCTCAAGATTATTTTTGTCAACTCAACTTTGACCAAGCATAACTTTCTCATACTTTATTGGAAATGACCCATCCAAATCTCATTTTGAAGAGAATTAAATTACATACAATTCATCTTCAGCTCCCAAGTTCAAAATATGCACTCACACGAAGTTATGAATTTGGACATTATAGGTCATTTTGAAAAGTCAACAAAAACACCTTTTTTGTCAAAGCTTCATACATGAACATGGAAGACTCAATTGAGATGAGACCAAAAAGGTTGCTTAGATGACATCTTGAGCTTTCTAAAAAGTCAAAGAACACATCTCAAGAGTCAAAATTGAAGAAGTTATGCATTGTTGAAGTTGACCTTTTTTATAAAATTGCCAAAAGTCAAATATGCCTCAAATTGCAATTTTTGCCAAATGGGTCCAACTTTTTGTGTTTGTTCTGAGTTTGTAACCTGGTCCACGACCCATGATCCTTCCCACTTGCCTTTATTTTATTTTTACCATTTATTTTGATTTTTATTTCAATTAAATCAAATTAAATCAAAATAAAATCATGGAAATATCAAATTCATTTAAACCTTGATATTTTATGCATATTTAAGGTCCCTTATACAGATAGAAATAGAATCAATCGTGCAAGGCATGTATGTGCATAAAAAGATTGGTTTTAGGCTTATTTTGGAAAGATCTTCATGGGAATCAAATCATGATCAAAGACCATAATTGAAAAAGATTGGATGCACATTTGCAAATCTAATTCTATCAGTGATATATATTGAATGTTTGTATACCAAATGGACAAGGTTTTGAGGCGTGTAGGTTGAAGAACAAATTTCAAAAAATCAAGAAAAAGTGGTGATATGTTTTCATAATTCCAGGTACTTTCAAGCCTTGCCAAGCATTCCTTTCGTTTCCTGGGCATTCAGGGAGTCCATAGCAATCAAGAGCAAGCCCTTTCGTGCACTAAAACTCGCTGTAAGTGATTCACAGATTTGACATATTCTTGAAATCGAATATCATTGTTTAGGCATTTGTAGCATGAATCATGTATATATTCTGAATCCTGGAAGCATTTGCAAACTATTGGTAATAATTAATTGCGTTTTTGCTAACCTTATAGAGATACGCCATTGTTAGGGTTTCTTGTTGCGTTTTGGGATCTCTTTGTACAGGCAAAATTGGCCCAAAAGAAAGGCACCATGTTGTTCACAAGGCCAATACAAATTGGTTTGTGGCATTAGATTTCATTTATCATGCTTGTAGGTGATTTTGGAAAATTACAGAGTCTGTACCTACGCTTCTTGTCTGTAGGTAAAAGTCATCAGACTTTTAGCAACGGAGAGAGGTTAGAGATGACGGCGTGGCGAGCCCTGATTCCTCTGTTTGAATTTCGCGCGCTGATAATTCTTATTTTGTGTTTTTTAATATAATGATTAATTATTGTTTGATATACAACAAATGTAACACCCCAATTCTACCCCTCGTAATTAATAATAAAATCAGAGTTTCAAAATTTCCTCCAAACATAAATTGAGGTATCACATATTCGTGTTTTTCATCACTTTACATTATAATGCACATCACAAAAATTAAAAGTCGGATATAACGATTCATATCACAAATCATCATATAAACATATGAATATTCATAGCACAGCGGATGTGTTCACAAAATGTACATATCTTCATGTTATCATCAATACGTAAAGTCATAAGATAGTATACATAAACTATCCTATCAAAATAATAACGTCGCCCAAATCTCGAGTGTTACTACTATCAGAGCAGAGTGACTCAAAATAAAGAGACTCGAGCTAATCCTCATCATCCTCGTGGATCACCTGCACGTTACCAATATAAAGGCAACGGCGAAACAAGTAAAGGATGAGACACTCCAAAACATATAATTAAAGGCATGATAAAATATATAAATAGTTTTGGAATCATAAATGATATAGGTTAATAAGAATATGTCAACAAATATCAAATCTCACATACTTTAAATCATCATTTAGTGTATAAGATCAACACTTTAACTTCATCACATAATCACCATAATCATATCAAAACAAAACATAAACTCCATCGCCATAACTCATATCGTCGCTTTACCGTCATGTTGTATTCATCGCTTACTCATCATGAGATCATCATATATATTCACTTTATGTTCAACACAAAAATCATCACAAACAAAGTATCATATAACATCGCAATTCATTATAAGTCATCAAATAAAACTCAACGCCAAAAGACTCAAAAATAAACATAACCGACTCCATGAGACACGACTATGTTATGCATGTGGTACCCGTCGCTTTGTCCATAATTAGGGATATTCAGCATAAAAGCCCATCGTCGCTTTGGCATAAAAGCCCTCGTCGCTTGGCATAAAAGCCCTCGTCGCCAATGCAATGTATGTGACTCGACAACACGACATCACAAACACGACACAACAAAACATCATCATCGCACATCAAAATTTGGTATAAAACCCACGTCTCCATATTCATCCACATCAAGATAAACATATCATCGCATCGCATATCATCAAGCATTCATCATAAATAAACCGTCGCAAATATCATATTTAATCACACCACATCATTATCAAATAATTCACTAAATTTCAAACACGAAAGAAAAAAAATAGTCAAACATCAATAATCGTCGCAAAAGTCATTCACAATAATCAACATCAATTATAAACATTAACGTCGCAATCAGATTGTCCATACGCGGCTTAGACCTACTAAAACGCAACCCATTTCAACTTAACCGTAAATTGACTTATTTCGGATTGCTCCGTTAAAAACTCGTAATCTCAAAAGACTAACCTCACCACGACGTTCTACATGTCAAAATTAGCTAGCACATCAATTTTCGTTAAATTCGAAGCAACTTGCTCTGTCGCCGAAATTGCCGAAATCGGGAAATCAAAACATAATCGGGTTCTAAATTAAATCGGCTAACTTATGTCGTATTTGTATTTAATTAATATAAATATTTAATATAATAAATAAAAAAATAAAAAATGAAACATAATTTAATTAAGTTTTTTAACTTAATTATAATGAGTACTGCTAGTTTACGTTTTTATTTTCTAAAGTATACTACATAATTTACTTAGTTTTTTTCCTTAACTTCATGTAACATACTGTTAGTCTTAGGAAAAGGTAACATACTATAATGAGTACTGCTGGTTTCTTTTTATTTTCTTTTCTATACTGCTACTTTTATTATACTGCCATTCCATACTGCATAAGCTAGTTTGCTATTGAAACGTAGTATACTGTTATATCTTTTAGTTATACTAAACTTAATTAATAAACATACTGCAAGTTTTAATTACTAACTGTTAGTTTTTAGTTCCAAAACTCCATTTCAATTGCATATGCCACTAGTTCTTCTAGTTTCTAAACTTCATTTAAATGCATATGCTACTAGTTCTTAATTCATACTGCGTCTTTTAGTTCTTATCAAATAACTATTATACTGCATTATTTCACTTTTAATTAATATAACTTCTATTTTATTTTTTAATTCTAATTTAACTAACCTAATACTAATTCAACAACAACAACACCTAATTAACTCTTCTAATTTCTATCACAAATCCTCAACCAAACTCAAAAACCCTAACATCAATTTTTCCCCCAAATCTAAAATATATCAAATCAAACCCTAACTATAAGCATTGGAAAATCAAACCCCTTACCTTAGATGCTTGAAATGATTCTTGATGATTCAACCAACCCAAAATCCAAGCTTTGTTCTTGCTCCTCTTCTTCTCTTTCAAGACTCTCTTTAGCTCTCTATGTCTCTAAGTGTGTTTTTGTTTTATGACATAAAATAAGTGTTTGGTTTGCTTAGAACAAGACACTAGCAAGCAAAAATACTAAAAAGCCCTTGGTCTTACTACTAGTTATAACACTAATTATATCAAATAATATTATTAACCCAAATAATTAAAATAACTTCAAATAATTAAATATCGGTCCGAATAATATTTTACCGAACCGAACAAAATAAAAACCGGACCGAATAAAATAATTACCGGTCCCTCAAAACAAATACCGGACCGAATAAAATAATTACCGGTCCCTCAAAACAAATACCGGACCGAATAAAATAATTACCGGTCCCAATAAAATGTTGCCGAATATATTAATAGATATAACGGTTAATTTAAATATTCTCGTCGCAAAAATAAACGTCACACGGTAACTCGAAAATATTAATATAATATAATATTAAATAAAACGGGGTGTTACAACTCTCCCCCACTTAAAAAAGTTTCGCCCTCGAAATTACCTGACTCGAAAAGCTCGGGATAGGAATCCGGCATCTTGCTTTCTAACTCCCACGTCACACTTTCACCAGCTGCTCCTATCCAAACAACTTTAACCAAGGAGATCTCTTTGCCACGAAGAGACTTCATCTCACGATCTTCGATCCTTAAAGGCATCGTCTCCACCGTAAGATTGTCTCGCACTTGGATATCATCCATCTCAATCACATGTGAAGGATCCGGAACATACTTCCGAAGTTGTGACACATGGAACACATCATGCAAGTTCGAAAGATTTGGCGGTAACGCCACTCTATAAGCCACTTTTCCCAATTTACTAGTAATTTGGTAAGGACCAATAAAGCGAGGAGTTAGCTTCTTCGACTTCAATGCTCGCCCAACGCCGGTTGTAAGAGTAACTCGCAAAAATACATGATCACCATCTTGAAATTCCAAGTCTTTTCTCCTTTTATCATGATAACTCTTTTGTCGACTTTGAGAAACTCTCATCTTTTCTCTAATCATCTTCACCGTCTCAGTAGTCTCCCTAACCAATTCTGGTCCAAGCACTACACTTTCACCTGACTCATGCCAACACAAAGGAGTTCTACACCTCCGACCATACAAAGCCTCGAATGGTGCCATTCAAATACTAGCATGAAAACTATTGTTATAAGTAAACTCAATCAAAGGAAGATATGTATCCCATGAACCACCTTGTTCAAGAATACAAGCACGTAACAAGTATTCCAACGATTGAATCGTCCTTTCCGTCTGACCATCAGTTTGAGGATGATAGGCCACACTCAACCTCAACTTTGAACCCAAAGCCTCTTGCAAGCTTTTCCAAAATTTAGAAGTAAACCTCGGATCTCTATCCGAAATAATACACAAAGGAATACCATGTAATCTCACAATCACATGCGTATAAATTTCCGCCAACTTCGATACGGGATAATTGATGTTAATAGGAATAAAGTGAGTCGACTTTGTAAGCCTATCAACAATCACCCAAATCGCATCGTGTCCTCTTGGTGTAATCGGTAACCCCGTTACGAAATCCATAGAAATGCTATCCCATTTCCATTCTAGAATCTTTAACGGTTGCATCAACCCTGCAGGTTTCTGATGCTCCACTTTAGACTTCTGACAAGTCAAACAAGCATAAATAAACTGAGCCACCTCTCTCTTCATGCCCGACCACCAAAATAGTTTCTTTAAATCTTGATACATTTTGGTCGCTCCGGGATGAATACTCAAATTGCTTCTATGACTTTCTTCCAAGATCATTCTCTTCAAATCCACATCATCGGGAATACAAATCCTATCTCGGAACCTCAATACACCCTGAGCATCCAACTTGAAATCTTCATTTTCAGTCTGGCCAATACCAACCAACAAATCAACAAGTTTCACATCAAGCTTCTGAGCTTCTCTAACACTATCAAGGAAATCATTATTGATCTTTAAAATTCCCAAGATAACACTCTTTGGTGTCACTTCTATTACAAGACTCATATCTCTAAATTGCTCAATCAATTCCAACTCTTTCACCATCAATGGTGACATATGCAAAGTCTTTCGACTTAAAGCATCGACCACCACATTAGCTTTACCAGGATGGTAATTCAATCCAAAATCATAATCTTTTAACAATTCAAGCCACCGTCTTTGTCTCATATTAAGCTCTTTCTGATCGAACAAGTACTTCAAACTTTTATGGTCACTAAATACTTCAAATCTAGAACCACAAAGATAATGCCTCCAAATCTTAAGAACAAAAACAACCGCTGCAAGCTCCAAATCGTGCGTAGGATAATTCTTCTCATGAATCTTCAATTGCCTAGAAGCATAAGCAACCACTTTTCCATTTTGCATAAGTACACCACCTAAACCCATCTTAGAAGCATCACAATAAACAACAAATGGTTCTTCAGGATTAGGTAGAATCAAGATCAGAGCCGTTGTCAACCTTTTCTTCAATTTAACAAAACTTTCTTCACACTTAACATCCCACACAAATGCAACTTCTTTACAAGTCAACTTTGTCAAAGGAAGCGCCAACTTAGAAAAACCTTCAATGAACCTTCTATAGTAACCAGCCAATCCCAAGAAACTTCTAATCTCAGTAACAGACTTAGGATTTTCCCATCCCAACACAACATCGACTTTAGAAGGGTCAACTGCAATGCCATCACCAGAAATGACATGCCCCAAAAATCTCACTTCACTTAACCAAAACTCGCACTTTGACAACTTAGCATAAAGTTTCTTCTCTTTCAGAACTTCCAACATGATGCGCAAATGTTCTGCGTGCTCTTCTTCCGATTTAGAATAAACCAGAATATCATCAATGAAAACAACTACGAAATGATCCAAGTAAGGATGGAATATACGATTCATGTACTCCATGAATACTCCCAGTGCATTAGTGACACCGAAAGGCATCACCAAATATTCGTAATGTCCATACCTCGTCCTGAAAGCAGTTTTCTTAACATCCTCTTCTTTCACCCTTATTTGATGGTAACCCGATCTCAAATCAATCTTACTAAACATGCAAGCGCCAACCAATCGGTCCATCAAATCATCAATTCTAGGAAGTGGATACCTATTCTTGATAGTCACTTTATTCAACTGATGATAATCAATACAAAGTCTCATGCTACCGTCTTTATTCTTCACCAATAACACAGGAGCTCCCCACGGTGACACACTAGGTCTAACAAACTTCTTCTCGAGCAAATCTTCTAATTGGCTCTTCAATTCTGCTAACTCAGATGCGGACATCCTGTATGGTGCCATCGAGATAGGTCTGGTACCAGGGACAAGATCCACAGAAAATTCAACTTCTCTTTCTAGAGGTGCACTAGGAATCTCATCAGAGAATACTTCAGGAAAGTCGCACACCACCGGAAAGTTTGCTATCACAACTTGACTCTCCACAGAAAGAGTCGCCATCAACAAGAAAACCAATGCCTCATCCTTCATGAACTCATTCAACTACTTCATCGACACCAACATAGATTGTTCTTCTTCTACTAAGGAAGAAAACCTCACAGTGTTGTCATAGCAATTGATATGGACATAATTAGCTTTCAACCAGTCCATACCTAAAACCACGTCCAACCCGACAAGCCGTACACAAACAAGATTCACCACAAAGTCTCTATCAAAGATTGATAAAGGGCAACTTGCACACACAAAAGAAGTAGTAACCGTTCCCTTAGCCGGAACTTCTACCACCATATCTCTATCCAAAGACGACAAAGTGAGACCCAATCCCTTTACACAATCAACAACAATAAAACAGTGAGTAGCACCAGTATCAATAATAGTAATAAAAGGAAAGCTATTAATGAAACTAGTACCTCGAACAAGACCATCCTCGTTTGCCGTTGGAGCACCCGACAAAGCAAACACCTTTCCTGCTCCTGGAGTCCTCTTAGGCTTCTTACATTGAGCACTAATGTGACCTCCCTCGCCATAATTAAAACAGACCACATCCTTATGTCTACAATCGCGAGTCATATGGCCCACTTCTCCAAATCGGAAACATCTCACCTCATTCTCCTTAGCTCTAACATCGCTTCGACAAACATTACTTTTGTGGCCAGGTTTCCCACACTTGTAACAAACAATACTAGCAGGAGCATCTCCCCCACTAGTTCTTCGCCCTTGAAACGCTTTCTGTTTCCCCTTACCAGTTGGAGCATCATACGGATTTCCACGGCTTTGTTGACCTTTGTTTCTCTTATCATACATAATCTTATAATGAGCATTATTGTCCTCCTCAAAGATCCTACACCTATCAATCAAATCCGAAAAGACACGGATTTTCTGATAACCAACAGCTTTCTTAATCTCCGGACGCAAACCATTTTCAAACTTGATGCATTTAGAGAACTCGCCATTCGGCCCATCATAATGCGGATAGAACTTGGCCAACATAGTGAACCTTGCAGCATAACCAGTGATAGACATGCTTCCTTGCTTTAATTCAAGGAACTCTATCTCCTTCTTTCCCCGAACATCTTCCGGGTAATACTTCCTCATGAATTCCCTTCGGAAAACTTCCTATGTCACTTCCTCACCAGTAATCTCAAGCCTCTGACGGGTTTCAACCCACCAGTCATCCGCTTCAGCACTTAGTTTATGAGTACCATAACGGATCCTTTGCACAGGAGTGCAATCCATCACACGGAAGATTCTTTCAATCTCCTTCAGCCACGCCAAAGCACCTTCAGGATCATACTTTCCTTATAAAGTAGGAGGATTCTCTCTTTGGAAGGTTGCCAAACTACGAGACCCAGCATTCTCGTCAGCATTCGACGGGTTTTAGAAATCCTGAGCCATTACCTGCATAGCAGCAGCAAGAGCCTCACCATTCCTACCAGTGTTCCTTCCAGCCATAACAACTTTTGGTCAAAACAAAACAAGGATTAGAATCAACAAATAACAATACTTGATTGTTAGACAACAACAAATTCAACAACTTGGCCGGACAGACCGACCTGCTCTGATACCACTAATGTAACACCCCAATTCTACCCCTCGTAATTAATAATAAAATCAGAGTTTCAAAATTTCCTCCAAACATAAATTGAGGTATCACATATTCGTGTTTTTCATCACTTTGCATTATAATGCACATCACAAAAATCAAAAGTCGGATATACCGATTCATATCACAAATCATCATATAAACATATGAATATTCATAGCACAGCGGATGTGTTCACAAAATGTACATATCATCATATTATCATCAATACATAAAGTCATAAGATAGTATACATAAACTATCCTATCAAAATAATAACGTCGCCCAAATCCCGAGTGTTACTACTATCAGAGCAGAGCGACTCAAAATAAAGAGACTTGAGCTAATCCTCATCATCCTCGCGGATCACCTGCACGTTACCAATATAAAGGCAACGGCGAAACAAGTAAAGGGTGAGATACTCCAAAACATATAATTAAAGGCATGATAAAATATATAAATAGTTTTGGAATCATAAATGATATAGGTTAATAAGAATATGTCAACAAATATCAAATCTCACATACTTTAAATCATTATTTAGTGTATAAGATTAACACTTTAACTTCATCACATAATCACCATAATCATATCAAAACAAAACATAAACTCCATCACCATAACTCATATCGTCGCTTTACCGTCATGTTGTATTCATCGCTTACTCATCATGAGATCATCATATATATTCACTTTATGTTCAACACAAAAATCATCACAAACAAAGTATCATATAACATCGCAATTCATTATAAGTCATCAAATAAAACTCAACGCCAAAAGACTCAAAAATAAACATAACCGACTCCATGAGACACGACTATGTTATGCATGTGGTACCCGTCGCTTTGTCCATAATTAGGGACATTCGGCATAAAAGCCCATCAACGCTTTGGCATAAAAGCCCTCGCCGCTTGGCATAAAACCCCTCGTCGCCAATGCAATGTATGTGACTCGACAACACGATATCACAAACACGACACAATAAAACATCATCATCGCACATCAAAATTTGGTATAAAACCCACGTCGTCATATTCATCCACATCAAGATAAACATATCATCACATCACATATCATCAAGCATTCATCATAAATAAACCGTCGCAAATATCATATTTAATCACACCACATCATTATCAAATAATTCACTAAATTTCAAACACGGAAGAAAAAAAATAGTAAAACATCAATAATCATCGCAAAAGTCATTCACAATAATCAGCATCAATTATAAACATTAACGTCGCAATCGGATTGTCCATACGCGGCTTAAACCGACTAAAAGGCAACCCATTTCAACTTAACCGTAAATTGACTTATTTCGGGTTGCTCCGTTAAAAACTCGTAATCTCAAAAAATTAACCTCACCACGACGTTCTACATATCAAAATTAGCTAGCACATCAATTTTCGTTAAATTCAGAGCAACTTGCTCTGTCGCCGAAATTGCCGAAATCGGAAAATCGAAACATAATCGGATTCCAAATTAAATCGGCTAACTTATGTCGTATTTGTATTTAATTAATATAAATATTTAATATAATAAATAAAAAAATAAAAAACGAAACATAATTTAATTAAGTTTCTAAACTTAATTATAATGAGTACTGCTAGTTTACATTTTTATTTTCTAAAGTATACTACATAATTTACTTAGTTTTTTTCCTTAACTTCATGTAACATACTGTTAGTCTTAGGAAAAGGTAACATACTATAATGAGTACTGCTGGTTTCTTTTTATTTTCTTTCCTATACTGCTACTTTTATTATACTGCCATTACATACTGCATAAGCTAGTTTGCTATTGAAACGTAGTATACTGTTATATCTTTTAGTTATACTAAACTTAATTAATAAAAATACTGCAAGTTTTAATTACTAACTGTTAGTTTTTAGTTCCAAAACTCCATTTCAATTGCATATGCCACTAGTTCTTCTAGTTTCTAAACTTCATTTAAATGCATATGCTACTAGTTCTTAATTCATACTGCGTCTTTTAGTTCTTATCAAATAACTACTATACTGCATTATTTCACTTTTAATTAATATAACTTATATTTTCTTTTTTAATTCCAATTTAACTAACCTAGTACTAATTCAACAACAACAACACCTAATTAACTCTTCTAATTTCTATCACAAATCCTCAACCAAACTCAAAAACCCTAACATCAATTTTTTGTCCCAAATCCAAAATATATCAAATCAAACCCTAACTATAAGCATTGGAAAATCAAACCCCTTACCTTAGATGCTTGAAATGATTCTTGATGATTCAACCAACCCAAAATCCAAGCTTTGTTCTTGCTCCTCTTCTTCTCTTTCAAGACTCTCTTTAGCTCTCTATGTCTCTAAGTGTGTTTTTGTTTTATGACATAAAATAAGTGTTTGGTTTGCTTAGAACAAGACACTAGCACGCAAAAATACTAAAAAGCCCTTGGTCTTACTACTAGTTATAACACTAATAATATCAAATAATATTATTAACCCAAATAATTAAAATAACTCCAAATAATTAAATATCGGTCCGAATAATATTTTACCGAACCGAATGAAATAAAAACCGGACCAAATAAAATAATTATCGGTCCCTCAAAATAAATACCAGACCGAATAAAATAATTACCGGTCCCAATAAAACATTGCCGAATATATTAACAGATATAACGGTAAATTTAAATATTCTCGTCGCAAAAATAAACGTCACACGGTAACTCGAAAATATTAATATAATATAATATTAAATAAAACGGGGCATTACAACAAACGCGCTTGGCTCAGTTGGTGATGAGGCGGATGAAAAATGTCATAGCACCTGAGTTCGAATCTCAGGTCCCCCATGTTATTTCACATAACTTTTACTTGTATGATCAGGCGTGTACACAGGCATGAAGACTATCATGGACCTTCAACTTACAACCATTAGATCTAAAGCAGATCAAATCCAAAGGCCATCACATGAAGGCCTACCATAGGCCTAGTCAAAGCACAACATTGGATCATGGAAGTCAAACGTGGATCAGTTTTTTTTGGGCCCAAAAGCTGCTAATGGCACCCCTTTTTTGCTTTGGATACCAGGCCCAATACTCTTTTTCTTTATTCTTTTTATATTTTTATTTTATTTAATTTATTTAAATTATTTTACTAACACAAAATTAATTTCTTTTTATCAAAAATCATAAAATCAATTTTCACCAAATTAGAATTTAGGCTTTTTTTATTTTATCAAAAATTAATTCAATTAGTTTAATTTAATTTTTAGGGAAATTATAATCTTTTTGTAAATAAATTAAAACAAAATTAGAAAATTAGGTTTATTTTATTTTATTTTCTAAAAAAAATAACCAAAATAACAAAAATAGGTTAAATTTAATTAATTTTCTTAATTTAATTAATTAGTAATTAGGTTTGTATTTATTTAATTTAAAACCTTATTTTCTTAAAATAATCAAAAACAACCAAAAATATTTTTTCTTTTAATTAGGTTAGACGGGTCAAAATCCTAATTTCCTCTCGTCCTCGTTTCATCGCGTGCTTATTCATTTTTACAATATTAATATAACTACTCATGGGATGTAATAGTTTAATTAGGACTTTTCATTATTTATCGTTTTACGGGTTTTTGGCTATGTAATTAATCCCCCTACCCAAAGCCTTGTAATAGCTTAGCTTTATTTTCCGCATTTTAATTTCTCGCATTTTAATTCTTGCAAATATTAATGGTTAGATGTATGATAATAGGGTTGCATGACAAGAATGTATGTTAATTTTAAAATGATTAGCAAACCCTAAATGTTCAAAGATAATAACTGAAATCAAATCACTCGCGCATGCGCACTCCTAGGGTATACTCCCACTTCGGTTGCCTTCGGTAAACGATCATTAAGTATAGGGTATTTTAGTGGTTGCCCTCTTGTCTAAACAAAGATCAAAACTCCTGTTCGGAAATGTTGCCTCGGAAAGGTTGCCTCGAATATGTTCTTCAAACACTAGGGTTATTACAAAGACGTCCTAACATTGCTTTAGTGATCGTACGTCCCTTTCGAATTGACCCTTACAACTCCAACAACGGTACTACCTACTCATTAATAGTTAGATAGTACTGTCTAAAGGAAACAAGGACAGAAACAATATTTTTTCGAGTAGGTAGATAACTGTTAGGTACTTGCTCAAAACGACTAATCTTTTACACCATACACTTTCCAACAAACTTTTTCAAACTAAAGTTTTCAAACAATACTTCGTAACACTCTTGAAGACAGAAGCAAGGGTTAAATCGAAGTAAAACAAAAAAATTTCAAACACACAAACACGGAAGCAATTTTCAAAATGATGAGCAAGTACCTAAGAGCCCATAGAAAACTACAGATAGAAAGGGTGCTAATACCTTCCCTTTCTATTATCTACCCCCCGTACTCAAAATCTCGAAAAAAGAATTTTTTTGTGCTTTTTTCCTTTCCAGTTGGATAAAATATAAGTCGGTGGCGACTCTTGCTTACTGCGACATTTTGCGAACAAAAAACGCAAACCAGTATTAACAGTCAGTTCTTCCACCGTATCACAGAACTGGCGACTCTGCTGGGGACTCATAAGTGGGGTATACCTTAGGATTAGTTCATCATATTTGCTTCTATTGTGTGATTTGATTGCTTTACTTTTGAGGGCTTTGTATTGGGAGTTACCATAGATCCTAACCCGGTTTTGGGGACACCTTGTAGGTAAGTAACAATAGACTGTGAGGGAACTGTACGGTGTAGACCGATACGGTTGATGTGGCACATTGGTTGGTACCGGTATCTCTTGTTGAGAAACGAGGAGAATACGGGTCCACTGCGTGGTGTCATTAAGCATCAACTGACCTTAGAACCTATAATTGACCAACTTGGCCATTAGAAAGTAATGAGATAGTCGGCCTCAGTATAGAGCTGAGAACTGGTTGATACTCAATGCTACACTCATTGAGACTATACTCTCGAGATAGTTACGGTCGCAAGAAAAGATTGGGTGAGCTAAAACCATGACCGATGGAGGATGGTCAGTGATATTGAGAACCTCTAGAACCCGGTTACTATTATTAAGACATGTTGAACCAACTAAACTTCAAGAGGGTAGTACCTAGACCCCATGCAAGTCTAAAACTTAAGGGCTCTTGTGTGATTTGTTTGCCTTTACCATGTCTGTTATCTTCTATACATGTTGTGTGTTTTATCATGACATCATGCATCATAACATAGCATGCACATTTCATTACACTAACCATTTCAAAGACCGAGGGGATTTATCTTTATTATGTTTTGCAGATTATGGCTTCCATGCGCAGAAACACCATCCGAGTTAACTTTGTGCAAATACCTGCTCAACTCAAAGATTTAGCCTCGAGAGTTTCTGATACTTCTTCATTCATTAGGAGACATGGTCAGCTTCTTATCTTGGTTACCTCAAAGTTGGATGAGCAGATGATGAGTGTGCTTTTCCAGTTCTTCGATCTTGTGCATCATTGCTTTACCTTTCCGGATTATCAGCTGGTTCCTACTTTGGAAGAGTTTTCTCACTTATTGGGCATATCCATCCTTGAGCAGACACCCTTCACAGGTTTGGAAGAGACTCCTAGGACAGAAGACATTGCTTCAACTCTGCATCTAAAATGGGCTGATGTAGTATCCAACTGGGAGACACGAAGCGGGGTTGAAGGTTTCTTAGTTAAGTTTCTGATAGATAAAGCTCAGTTGTTCTAGGATAGTTTGAATTTTCAGGATTTCGAAGATATTCTGGCTCTCCTTATCTACGATTTGGTTCTTTTCCCGAATCCAGATTCCTTCATAGATGTGAATGCGGTTAAGATCTTCATGTCTCGCAATCCTGTACCTACTATTCTGGGTGATATCTTGCATGCCCTCTACACTCGTACTGTGCGTAGAAGAGGGACCCTCATGTGTTGCGTGCCTTTGCTGGCGAGGTGGTTTATTTTGCACCTCCCCAAGTCCGTGCTGAAGAATGAGGAGGGTTTAGGTTGGGCTTACAGAATAATGTCTCTTGCCTATACGGACATTCTTTGGAGTTCCAAGGCTATGGAAAATTTTGCTGTCATTAATCGATGTGGGGGATACCCTAATGTCCCATTGCTTGGAATTAGAGGAGGAATAACCTACAGTCTTTGTCTGGCTTTACGACAGTTTGGTCACGCTCGGAGAGACGGTCCTCATGAGCTACTTCTTACAAACATTGTATTTGACTATAAGGGGGACGTTGACGAGCATCGTCGAAGATTCATACGAGCTTGGGGCATGGTGAACAAGTCCGACCCTCAAGAGCTAGGACCAAAGACTTCTCTCCCTATGCAGTCTTATCTTCAGTGGGTTCGAGCTCGAGCCCAGAAGCTTGGGATTCCTTACGAAGATGTGCTGCCAGTGATAGTGGAGCCCACCAATGAAGAGGGCGTTCCTTATACAGTCCTTTATCCATACATGCCCATTGATCTTGGGGCATTGAAGAGATCCTGGATTCAGCTGAGAGAGGAAAGGGATACCTACCGGGAGAAATATCATGAGCAAGAAAGGAAGATCTTGAAGCTCACCACGCAACTTGAGAATGAAAGGACAATCAATGACTATGTCAGCACGAAGGGGAAGCGTCCATGGGAGTTTTGCTTTTTGCTTTTTTAGTTTAGATTTGTTTTTCATTTACTTCATTGTAAACGCCTTAAGGGCATTGTTGAACCTTTTTACAAGTTTATTCTAATAAAGTTTTTTTAAATTTTTGGTTTGCAAATTTAAATCTCCCAAAGTCTTTGAAATCATTACATACGCATCCCATTATCATGCACATCATTACAGGTATCATTACAGGTTTCTCATCTCCTTCGTTGTTTATTTCAGCATGAAATGTCTTCTGAAACACCTACCGATCAAGCCATCAAAGCTCTTCAGGCTCAGAATGCCCAATTCCAAGAGATGTTCTTGAACTTGGCTAAAGGGCAAGAGAATTTGAAGACTTTCATCCTGAAGAAGGAAAAGAAGAAGAAGAAGAAGAAGAAGAAGAAGAAGGTGGTTCTTCTGAATATGGGTCACAGATTTGGGAATAGGTTGCAACAGGAAGCTGATCTGTCTCTTTCGTCCAAAGGAGAGGAAGACCAAGAAGAAGAAAAGGGTCCCAGTCTGGTAGTCTCTGATAATGATACTGATTTTGATGATGAGCAATATCCTCCTGCCGAGGATAGGTACAAGCAATTAGAAGACCGACTAAGTGCTATGGAGATTCAGAAGATCCCTGGTTTGGATTTCAGATATTTAGGACTGGTATCAGGAGTGGTGATCCCTCACAAGTTCAAAGCTCCAGTTTTTGCCAAGTACGATGGAGTGTCCTGTCCGAAACTCCATCTTTGCTCATATGTCAGGAAAATCCAACCCCACACTGCTGATAGAAATTTGTGGGTGCATTTATTTAAAGATAGTCTGTCAGGGACTCAACTTGAATGGTTTTATCATTTGGAAGGAGCCAACGTCCAAAACTGGGAAGACCTCGCTGCTGCTTTTTACAAACAGTACCATTATAATGCCGACCTCACTCCCACGCGTACTCAACTTCAGAGTATGCCCATGGGTGCAAGTGAAGGTTTCAAGGACTATGCTCAAAAGTGGAGATATTTGGCTGGTAGGGTTCAACCCCCTTTATCTGATCGAGAGTTAGTTAATATGTTCTTGGGGACGTTATCTGGTCCATTTTTCAATCATTTGATTGACAGTTCATCATATGGGTTTACTGAATTTATTCTGAATGGAGAGAGAATAGAAGCTGGTATCCGAAGTGGTAAGATACAAAAGGATACTTCGTCAAGTGCAGTAAAGAAGCCTTTCACCGGTAAAAAAGAAGCTAGTGGAGTCTACGGCCCGAGGGGCCAAAACAGACCTGAACACCGTCAAGCGGTAAATGCGGTAGTTATATCAATACCCACAGTTGCCCCACAACGCAACCATCAACCAAGGGTGGAAAGACCACAGAGACAGTACACTCGGCTCAATATGCCCATGTCTCAAATTTTACCACAGCTATTGAAGGCCAGTCTGTTAGCTCCGAGGGAGGCCCCGAAGAACTCTGACACCACTTCTCCTCAATATAACCCAAATGCCCGCTGCGCCTATTACTCCGATAGCCCAGGTCACGATACAAACAACTGTTGGGCTTTGAGAAACAAGGTACAAGACTTGATCGAGGCTAAATAAATTGAGTTTGATGCTCCAGATAAGCCCAATGTCATAACTTCCCCTATGCCCAAACATGGTCATGGAGTAAATGTTATGGATGATGATTTATTTGTGACCTTCGTGGAAGAGATTTCCACTCCTTTGATGACAGCTAAGAAGAATCTATTGCTGGCCGGTTTATTTCCAGGTTGTGGCAAAGGTTGCCACACATGTTCAATTCTGCCTGCTGGTTGCCACTTATTGAAATCAGGTGTCCAACGCCTGATGGATACTAGAGAGATCCTGTTTGAGAAGACTATGATTCCATTAGTTCCAATTAAAGATGTTGCCATTGTAACCATTTCCGCCAATCCTTCCAAGGCTTCCTTGAGAACGCCTGTTAGGATTACACCCGTTCCAAGACTCGCTTCGTTGGTCATTACTATTCCTGGTCCTATCTCATACACTTCAGACAAGGCTGTCCCGTGGCACTATGGTGCTGATGTGTACTACCATGGAATTAAACAGGACTTTAAAAATGAGGAAGCTGATACTGATGTCAGTAATATCGTCGGGGCCAGCAAGGTCACTAGAAGTGGAAGACTCTTTTCTCCCGAGATTTCCCCTCCGACTGTTCAAAAACCTGTTGTCATTCCATCTGCCAGTACATCAGCTACTCTAGTTATCACTCCCGTCGCCAAGTCATCTGAGACTCGGGGCAAAGAAACCACAGGTGAACCTACCCGGGCGGAGGCACCTAGGAAGGTTTTTTTTGAAGCCTCTAAGCAAGAGATAGAAGAAACTCTGAAGATTATCAAGAAGAGCGACTACAACATAGTCGAGCAGCTGGGGCAGACCCCATCAAAAATATCCATGTTGTCCTTATTGTTGTGTTCTGAAGCCCATGCAAAGGCTCTCATTGCATTCCTCAAGACTGCGCATGTGTCGCAGGAAACTTCTGTCGATCAATTCAAAGACTGCATAGCTAGTTTGACTGCTGACAATGGGTTGGGTTTCTCAGATGCAGATCTGACTGCTAAAGGAAGAAATCACAATGATGCTCTACATGTCTCGATCTAGTGCAGGGGTACCACTATGGCCCATGTACTTGTGGATACTGGGTCCTCCTTGAATGTTTTGCCAAAGAAAGCATTATACCGTCTGGACTGTGAAGGTTTGATTCTGAAGCCGAGTAATATTGTGGTCAGGGCATTCGACGGGTCGAAAAGGATGGTACACGGGGAAGTGGACATCCCTGTTAAAGTGGGCTCTCAGACTTTTGAGTCCACCTTCTATGTAATGGACATCAGACCATCATATTCTTGCTTGTTGGGTCGTCCTTGGATTCATAAGGCTGGGGCAGTGACCTCTACGCTCCATCAAAAGCTGAAATATACGGCAAAGGGGAAGATTGTCACAGTACAAGGTGAGGAGGAGTATATGGTGAGTCATCTCAATTCCTTTCGCTATGTGGAGATGGATGGGGAGTTCATCGAAACCCCTTGTCAGAACTTTGAAGAAGTCCCCCAGACTTTGGTGTCAGCTAAAGTTGCTACCGATAAATCTCCGATGAAGATGGCTTCTCTCAAGGATGCCAAGGCTGTAATTGAAAAAGGTGGGTGTGCAAATTGGGGTCAGCTCCCTGACTTCACACACAAGACTGACAAGTTTGGTTTGGGATTTACTGCAGAGGCTCAAAGGGTTGTTCAACGCGCACGGATTGGAAGGCCTCCTCTACACATCAGTAATCAGGGAGTGAATGCCATTGAAGATGATGAAGAGGATTAAGATGTCAGCAGCTGGATCTACCCTACAACCAATGGTGGCTTGAACAACTGGACGACAAAAGACTTCATACCTGTTTCTTTTATTACACAGTAATTGACTTTTTATTTTGAGATTTGTAACAGACAGTTTAAAACTTTTACGGCCTAGTGCCTTGCCCGAAGCACCTTGGCTTCGTTTGTGAGGGTTTATTATTTGTCATTTTCATATATCATCAATAAAGCATTGGACGTTTCTTGCATTACAAATTTTGCGCTCCTTGTTTTTCTTTTCTGTCTCTCACTTTATCAAAATAGCTATGCTCTTACACACACTCACGTATCATAATGCAAATCCATATCCACTCTGGATCCCATTGATAATGACTCTGCTACTGCCAGTTATGACTTCGAAAATCCAATCAACCAAGCTGAGGAAGAAGGTGAGGATGATTGTGAGGTTCCTGGAGAACTTGCTAGACTATTACTGCAGGAAGAGAGGGCCATACATCCCCATGAAGAGCCGATGGAATCAGTGAATTTGGGTACGGATGAAGACAGGAAAGAGGTTAAGGTAGGTGCGAATCTGGAGCCTAGTGTCAAACAGAGGTTGATACAAATGCTACGCGACTATGTTGAGATCTTCGCTTGGTCTTATGAAGATATGCCTGGTTTGGACATTGATATTGTGGTTCACCGCTTGCCAACTAAAGAAGACTGTCCTCCGATAAAGTAGAAGGTTCACCGTATGCGCCCTGAGATGTTTGAGAAAATCAAAGCTGAAGTTATGAAACAGTTCGACAAGGGGGTTTTTAGCTGTCACTTCTTATCCACAGTGGGTTGCCAATGTTGTTCCGGTGCCTAAGAAAGATGGTAAGGTGCGGATGTGTGTGGATTATAGAGATCTGAATAGGGCGAGCCCCAAAGATGACTTTCCACTACCTCACATTGATGTTTTGGTTGACAACACCGCACAGCACAAGATATTCTCCTTCATGGATGGTTTCTCTGGTTACAATCAGATTAAGATGGCTCCCGAAGACATGGAGAAGATAACCTTCATTACGCAATGGGGCACCTTCTGTTACAAGGTAATGCCTTTTGGGTTGAAGAATGTTGGGGCAACTTATCAGCACGCCATGGTCTCTTTGTTCCACGACATGATTCACCATGAGATTTAGGTTTACGTCGATGACATGATCGCAAGGTCCAAGACTGAGGAAGAACACCTTGATCATCTACAGAAGCTATTCGACAGGTTGAAGATATACAAGCTGAGGTTAAACCCGAACAAGTGCACCTTCAGAGTGAGGTCTAGTAAGCTGTTGGGTTTCATCGTTAGTGATAAAGGTATTCAGGTGGACCCTGCCAAGGTAAAAGCCATACAGGAGATGCCATCTCCCCGCACAAAGAAAGAAGTTAGAGGTTTCTTGGGACGTCTAAATTACATTGCCCGATTTATTTCACATTTGACTGCTACTTATGAGCCAATCTTCAAGCTGCTGAAGAAAGTTCAAGTGGTAAAATGGAATGATGAATGTCAGACCTCTTTCAAAAGGATCAAAGAATATCTCCAAGAGCCACCAATTCTGATGCCTCGGGTTGAAGGAAGACCTTTGATCTTATACTTGACAATGTTGGATAATTCAATGGGGTGCGTGTTGGGGAAGCATGACGAGTCTGGCAGAAAAGAGCATGCTATTTACTACCTTAGCAAAACTTTTACCGACTGTGAGACCCGATACTCACTGCTCGAGAAAACTTGCTGCGCTTTGGCATGGGCTGCTCGCCGGCTGAGATAGTATATGCTGACTCACACTACCCTATTGATATCAAAGATGGATCCAATCAAGTATATCTTCGAAAAGCCTGCCTTGTCCGGAAGAATAGCAAGATGGCAGATGATCTTGACTGAATATGACATCCAATACACAACCCAGAAAGCAATCAAGGGGAGTGTATTGGAAGATCATTTGGCACATTAGGTCGTGAACGACTACCAATCCATGAATTTCGAGTTCCCGGATGAGAACATCATATTGGTGACCGGCTGTGAAGAACCTGGACCAGATGAAGGACCTGAGAAAGGATCCCGATGGTCTATGTATTTTGATGGAGCCTCGAACGCGTTGGGTAATGGTATTGGTGCTGTGATCATATCTCCTGAGGGTTGTCATACTCCGTTCACCGTCCGATTATGTTTCAACTGCACCAACAATATGACGGAGTACGAGGCATGTATCCTGTGCCTTTGAGCGGCTATCGACCTAAGGATTAAGTTCTTAAGTGTATCCGGATATTCTGCTCTAGTGATCAGTCAGATCAAGGGTGAGTGGGATACAAAGCACCCAAATCTTATTCCTTACAAGGAGTATATATTGACGCTGCTCCCACACTTCGAGGAGATAACCTTTGAGCATTTTCATAGGGAAGAGAACCAGCTAGCGGACGCGCTAGCTACCATGTCATCTATGTTCAAGGTCAGGTGAGACAATGAAGTTCCCAGATTACCATCGAGAGGTTGGACGAACCCACACATTGCTGTGACATTGAGACTGATGAGGTAGCAGATAAACCTTGGTTTCACGAGGTAAAGAGGTACCTTGAGGCTCAGGAATACCCCGAGGGTGCATCTGTTAATGATAAGAAATTTTTGAGAAGGTTCGTTGCGAAGTTCTTCATCAGTAATGGTATCCTTTACAAGCGTAACCATGATTCAACCTTACTGCGATGTATGAACAAGAGCGAGGCAGAAAGGATTATGACGGAGTTACATGAAGGTACCTTCGGAACTTATTCCAGTGGACATACCATGGCAAAGAAAATCCTACGGGCAGGATATTATTGGTGTACTATGGAAGCCAATTGTTATCAGCATTCTAGGACCTGTCATAAGTGCTAAGTCTATGCTGACAAGGTGCATGTACCTCCAGTTCCTCTGAACGTCTTGACAGCTCCTTGGCCTTTCGCAATGTGGGGCATTGACATGATAGGCGAGATCAGACCTACTGCATCCAACAGGCATCGTTTCATTCTGGTAGCTATTGATTATTTTATGAAGTGGGTTGAGGCAGCTTCTTTTGCTACAGTAACCAAGAACGCCGTAGCGCAGTTCATCCGACACAATCTGATCTACCGATATGGTGTACCGGAAAGGATCATTACGGACAATGGTACAAATATCAACAATACAATAATCTCCAAGTTCTACAAACAATTCAAGATACAACATCATAACTCTTCTCCCTACCGGCCGAAGATGAATGGGGCTATTGAAGCGGCTAATAAGAACATCAAGAAGATTGTGCAGAAGATGACGGTGACATATAAAGACTGGCATGAGATGCTACCATTTTCTCTTCATGGGTACCTACCTCGGCACGGACGTCAACAGGGGAAACACCCTACTCTTTGGTGTATGGCATGGAGGCAGTCTTACCCATTGAAGTCCAGATACCCTCTCTCCGGATTATGAAGGATGCGGGTTTGAACGAAGACGACTGGATCCAGACCCGGCTCGATCAGCTGAATTTAATCGACTAGAAGAGACTTACTGCTATTTGTCACGGTCAGACGTATCAAAAGCGAATGATCAAGGCATTTAACAAGAAAGTCAGATGACAAGAGTATCAAGTCGGGGATCTGGTGATCAAACGCATCATACTGCCACAAGGTGATCCCAGGGGCAAATGGACCCCCACTTACGAAGGGTCATTTGTGGTTAAGAACATCTTCTCAGGAGGAGCCATGATTCTAACCACCATGGACAGTGACGACCTTCCTCACCCCGTCAATGCAGAAATAGTGAAAAGATACTACGCATAATCAAGGACCCGCTAGGTTGACTGGCCTAGGCAAAATAAGGGCTTCCCGGCAAACCAAAAGGGTTCGGGCAAAAATAAGGGATGAAAATGAAAAAAAAAAGTGTACACCCGACAAGTCAAAAACCTGAAAAGGCGGCTTGGGCAAAAAAGGGTATCCTAGTGGACCAAAAACCCGAAAGGGCGGTCCATGCAAAAATTAGGGATCAAAGCGTAACACTATGTCTCGTTGGATCATCTTGCAACCGGACTTCGGTATCGACTATCAAGCTCGGACGGTGCCAATCAATCTGATTTACCTTCAGCCAAATAGAAAAGTGATGAGACGCTCGAAGATATAACGGCAATAACAGAGTTGAAACCCAATGGGATTGTTCACATAGCTGTTTTTCTTTCTTTTGCACAAATTGTATAAATTCTATCTCTCGGTGGCATTCTCTTACTAGGACGTCAGCCTCTTGTACAAAACGCCTATTACATGCCAACTTCAAAATCAATACAATTCATTTTACAACAAATTTCAAAATTGTTTTTCTTTTCCTGTTTTGTTTTGCAAGAACGTCCAATGATTCATTTTTGATATATGCATTTGAACATAATTGTTGCTCATAAATGTTTACATACGAAACAAAAGACGATTACTCGTAATTCTAGGAACAGGGGCAAAAAAGAAATGTCCAAACCTTACAGTTCCTCTAGTCACCAGGTACAGGGATAGAGCCAGCTTGAGAATATGACTAAAGGTGCATACACTCCCCGCAGAGTTAAAAGATATCCGAAGACAATGGTGTTAGCTCTCCCCAGTTGAAGTTCATAATCGCGAATGAGTTAGCAAAATTCTCCCCAAGAAGAGTTTATCTATCACTAGCACTAGAAGATTATCCCCAGTGGAGTTTATTTCTTCCACAGGCAGTAATTCATCCCCAGCCGAGGTTTTTCTCCAAATCGGCAGATCTTCTAACAGAGTATCTCTCTTCCCCATGGAGGCATTTTCTCGCCAGTTTATTCTCCAGCAGGGTTATTCTCCTGCCAATTTATTCTCGAATCATCTTCGGTCATCATCCCCAGCAAGCGAAACTCTATGTACTCTCCAGCAGCAGTCAGGGATTTATTTTCCCCCACTAGAGAACATCATAAGAACATTGCATATCCATACATCATGGCATACTCATATGCATTATACAACACAATCTCATTTATTTTGAGAACATCATTACCTGATACATGTCATGCATCATGACATTACATACGACTAACCTTTTTACCTTTCAGGGAAAAATACAATCAAATTCTCACAAAGTTCAAGCTATGAAGCCCGAACTCGACCGGATAGTATCTTGATCTTTGCAAAGCACCATGAAGCCTGGACTCGACCAGATAGTGGTACACCTTACATTCAAGTTATGAAGCCCGGACTCGATCAGATAGTATCTTGATTTCTCCAAATACCGTGAAGCTTGGACCCGACCAGATAATGGTATAGGACACTGTGAAGCCTGGACTCGACCAGATAATAGTAAAGCACCATGAAGCCTGGACTCGACCAGATAGTGGTACACCTTACATTCAAGCTATGAAGCTCGGACTCGACTGGATAGTATCTTGATCTTTACAAAGCACCATGAAGCCTGGACTCGACCAGATAGTGGTACATCTTACATTCAAGTTATGAAGCCCAGACTCGACCGGATAGTATCTTGATTTATCCAAATACCGTGAAGCCTGGACCTTACCAGATAATGGTATAGGACGCTGTGAAGCCTGGACTCGACCAGATAACAACAAAGCACCATGAAGCATGGACTCGACCAGATAGTGGTACATCTTACATTCAAGTTATAAAGCCCGGACCCGACCAGATAGTATCTTGATCTTTACAAAGCACCATGAAGCATGGACTCGACCAGATAGTGGTACATCTTACATTCAAGTTATGAAGCCCGGACTCGACCGGATAGTATCTTGATTTCTCAAAATATCGTGAAACCTGGACCCGACCAGATAATGGTATAGGACACTGTGAAGCCTGGACTCGACCAGATAACAGCAAAGCACCATGAAGCCTAGACTCGACCAGATAGTGGTACATCTTACATTCAAGTTATGAAGCCCGGACTCGACCGAATAGTATCTTGATTCCCCTAAATACTGTGAAGCCTGGACTCGACCAGATAGTGGTACATCTTACATTCAAGCTATGAATCTCGGACTCGACCAGATAGTATCTTGATCTCCAGTAAGTCGCTGTGAAGCCTGGAGCACGACCAGATAGCAGTCGATCTTATTACTGTGAAGCCTGGAGCACGACCAGATAGCAGTTCATTTTCACCATTTCAACCAAGAGATGGTTCCCCAGTAGGATAACGAACGACTGAAGCTCCTAAAATTCTAATTCTATCATGACAGAGACCAACATTCCCCAGCGAAGTCCTCCTCAACGACAGGTATACGGGCTCTCACAAAGGAATCTCTTATGCGATCGACATTTCTTCTGATGGCATCTTTAACCCCATCGTCCGACTTCAATTTCCAAATGGCATCTACAAGCCCATTCCCGATACCGCAAGACGGATATCATTGCATGTGAGTGCAAATTTCTGGGCACTTTAGTGTTTAATCATCTTCCACCTTCGGATCACGAAAGCAGTCAAGCCAATCTACATCCTTAGGTTTAAGAAGATTAAACAGGGGTAGTTGTTATACCCCAAAATTTTCCCTCCCATATTTCTCAATACATTTCAAGTGAGATCCTCAAATTGCTCAAGGAAGTCCAAGGGTTAACCAGACAAACTCTCTCCTAAGGCAGTCTACCTCAAATTAGGGTTTTAGTTTGCATCAAGATGTTTAAGTCTAAATGGTCTCAAATGATCATCATTGTCCTAATATGTTCTCAAGATCATCCATGTCAAGTTTCAAGCCTTGCAGAGGAAGTTTGCTCAGTCAATTGCTCGAAGGCCCAAAAAATCGACTGTGCTAGGGCTAAATTCAATTGTGGTCCACATACAGTCAAACTTCAATATTTTTGGTCAACATTCCCATTTTGAAGTTTTATTCATCATTTGATCAAGGGTTGATCATGATTCATCAAGGATTGCTCACAATTCATCAAAACCCAAAAGTTGCTAAATTAGGGTTTTGCAGGAAAAGTAAACTCAACTTTGACCAAGCATAACTTTCTCATACTTTATTGGAAATGACCCATACAAATCTAATTTTGAACAGAATTAAATTCCATACAGTTCATCTTCAACTCCCAAGTTCAAAATATGCACTCACAAGAAGTTATGAATTTGGACATTATAGGTCATTTTGAAAAGTAAACAAAAACACCTTTTTTGTCAAAGCTTCATACATGAACATGGAAGAATCAATTGAGATGATACAAAAAGGGTTTCTTAGATGACATCTTGAGCTTTCTAAAAAGTCAAAGAACACATCTCTAGATTCAAAATTGAAGAAGTTATGCATTGGTGAAGTTGACCTTTTTTGCAAAATTGCCAAAAGTCAAATATGCCTCAAATTGCAAGTTTTGCCAAATGGGCCCAACTTTTTGTGTTTGTTCTGAGTTTGTAACCTTGTCCACGACCCATGATCCTTCCCACTTGCCTTTATTTTATTTTTACCATTTATTTTGATTTTTATTTCAATTAAATCAAATTAAATCAAAATAAAATCATGGAAATATCAAATTCATTTAAACCTTGAGATTTTGTGCATATTTAAGGTCACTTATACAGATAGAAATAGAATCAAATCGTGCAAGGCATGTATGTGCATAAAAAGATTGGTTTTAGGCTTATTTTGGAAAGATCTTCATGGGAATCAAATCATGATCAAAGACAATAATTGAAAAAGATTGGATGCACATTTGCAAATCTAATTCTATCAGTGATATATATTGAACGTTTACAGACCAAATGGACAAGGTTTTGAGGCGTGTAGGTTGAAGAACAAACTTCAAAAAATCAAGAAAAAGTGGTGATCTGTTTTCATATTTCCAAGTACTTTCAAGCCTTGCCAAGCATTCCTTTCGTTTCCTGGGCATTCAGGGAGTCCATAGCAATCAAGAGCAGGCCCTTTCGTGCACTAAAACTCGATGTAAGTGATTCACGGATTTGACATATTCTTGAAATTGAATATCATTGTTTAGGCTTTTGTAGAATGAATTATGTATATATTCTGAATCCTGGAAGCATTTGCAAACTATTGGTAATAATTAATTGCGTTTTTGCTAACCCTATAGAAATACGCCATTGTTAGGGTTTCTTGTTGCGTTTTGGGATCTCTTTGTATAGGAAAAATTGGCCCAAAAGAAAGGCACCATGTTGTTCACAAGGCCAAGACGAATTGGTCTGTGGCATTAGATTTCATTTATCATGCTTGTAGGTGATTTTGGAAAATTGCAGGGTCTGTACCTACGCTTCTTATCCGTAGGTAAAAGTCATCAGACTTTTAGCAACAGAGAGAGGTTAAAGATGACGGCGTGGCGAGCCCTGACTCCTCCGTTTGAATTTCGCGCGCTGATAATTCTTATTTTGTGTTTTTTAATATAATGATTAATTATTGTTTGATATACAACAAACGTGCTTGGCTCAGTTGGTGATGAGGCGGATGAAAAAAGCCATAGGACTTGGGTTCGAATCCCAGGTCCCCCATGTTATTTCACATAATTTTTACTTGCATGATCAGGCGTGTACACAGGCATGAAGACTATCATGGACCTTCAACTTACAACCATTAGATCTAAAGCAGATCAGATCCAAAGGCCATCACATGAAGGCCTACCATAGGCCTAGTCAAAGCGCAACATTGGATCATGGAAGTCAAACGTGGATCAGTTTTTTTTGGGCCCAAAAGCTGCTAATGGCACCCCCTTTTTGCTTTGGATACCAGGCCTAATACTCTTTTTCTTTATTATTTTTATATTTTTCTTTTATTTAATTTATTTAAATTATTTTACTAACACAAAATTAATTTCTTTTTATCAAAAATCATAAAATCAATTTTCACCAAATTAGAATTTAGGCTTTTTTTATTTTATCAAAAATTAATTCAATTAGTTTAATTTAATTTTTAGGGAAATTATAATCTTTTTGTAAATAAATTAAAACAAAATTAGAAAATTAGGTTTATTTGATTTTATTTTATTTTCTCAAAAAAATAACCAAAATAGCAAAAATAGGTTAAATTTAATTAATTTTCTTAATTTAAGGAATTAGTAATTAGGTTTGTATTTATTTAATTTAAAACCTTATTTTCTTAAAATAATCAAAAACAACCAAAAATATTTTTTCTTTTAATTAGGTTAGACAGGTCAAAACCCTAATTTCCTCTCGTCCTCGTTTCATCGCGCGCTTATTTATTTTACAATATTAATGTAACTGCTCATGGGATGTAATAGTTTAATTAGGACTTTTTGTTATTTATCGTTTTACGGGTTTTTGGCTATATAATTAATCCCCCTACCCGAAGCCTTGTAATAGCTTAGCTTTATTTTCCGCATTTTAATTTCTCGCATTTTAATTCTCGCAAATATTAATGGTTAGATGTATGATAATAGGGTTGCATGACAAGAATGTATGTTAATTTTAAAATGATTAGCAAACCCTAAATGTTCAAAGATAATAACTAAAATCAAATCACTCACACATGCGCACTCCTAGGGTATACTCCCACTTCGGTTGCCTTCGGTAAACGATCATTAAGTATAGGGTATTTTAGTGGTTTCCCTCTTGTCTAAACAAAGATCAAAAGTCCCGTTCGGAAATGTTAACTCGGAAAGGTTGCCTCGAATATGATCTTCAGACGCTAGGGTTATTACTAAGACGTCCTAACATTGCTTTAGTGATCGTACGTCTCTTTTGAATTGACCCTTACAACTCCAACGACGATACTACCTACTCATTAATAGTGGGATAGTACTGTCTAAAGGAAACAAGAACATAAACAATCTTTTTTCGATTAGGTAGATAACTGTTAGGTACTTGCTCAAAACGACTAATCTTTTACACCATACACTTTCCAACAAACTTTTTCAAACTAAAGTTTTCAAAAAACACTTCGTAACACTCTTGAAGACAGAAGCAAGGGTTAAATCGAAGTAAAACAAAAACTTTTCAAACACACAAACACGAAAGCAATTTTCAAAATGATGAGCAAGTACCTAAGAGCCCATAGAAAACTACGGATAGAAATGGTGCTAATACCTTCCCTTTCTATAATCTACCCCCCGTACTCAAAATCTCAAAAAAGGAATTTTTCTGTGCTTTTTTCCTTTCCAGTTGGATAAAATAAAAGTCGGTGGTGACTCTTGCTTACCGCGACATTTTGTGAACAAAAAACGCAAACCAGTATTAACAGTCGGTTCTGCCACCGTATCACATCTATACTTTACCACAACACTTCAAACCTGTGCTCATTTGCTGTCTTACAAAACCTTGTTCCGTGCTGCACCATAAACCTGTCACAAAACCTGCATTGATGTCCTATGCAATCCAAAGCATGTCCACAAAACCAGTCAAAAAACTGCTCTATGCAGTCTGCTCCAAGCCTGCATCATAACAGTCCCAAAATTGCACCAAAATGGCAAAGGAAATTTGTGTACAGAAAGTATCAAAACAGTAGGAAAAAATAATT
Source organism: Vicia faba (assembly GCA_948472305.1). Classification (NCBI taxonomy): domain Eukaryota; kingdom Viridiplantae; phylum Streptophyta; class Magnoliopsida; order Fabales; family Fabaceae; genus Vicia; species Vicia faba. The sequence continues at coordinate 433,816,013 of OX451737.1, read as the reverse complement.
CAAAATAGCTTATTTGATTTCCCCCCTAAATCACAGTAAAAGGTCTACAAAAGGGGACTGTCTCATAAGACATAGAGGTTGGATTTTGGAGAGAAAAAAGAGAGAAGGGAAAAAAATAGAACTTTTGTTAAACTTTGCTCATTCATAAAACCCAACTCATTTCATAAAACTCAGTTCATCCATAAAAACTTTGCTCATCTTCAACTCTGTTTTCACTCACAAAAACAGAAAAATCCTCAATCCATTGTTGTACAACCTTGCAAACCTTCCCCTAAACCAACTACCCAAACACCTCATATACATCACATGGAGATTGTTCTAACATAAGAACAGTTTCTGTAACACCTTTATCATCACCTTCCAAGCATAAACAAAAAACAGTACTTTACACCTTTGACTGGGTTGGAGCGATTCTGGAACTTGGTCACACAGAGCAAGGATTGGAGTAGCTCTAAAGAGGAGTTCGGTCATTCATCACTTTGCATCCGGAGATATCCATACGTATTCTAAAGTTTCACTTCAAGAGTTATATCTTTCTTCAAACTGTAGTATCTTTTTCTATACATCATTTTTTGTTTGCGTCCAAAAGATATGCTAAAGATAAGTCAAAAAAAGGGAAAAACTCAGTAAAAAAGAGCATGACAGGGGCTGACACGGGTGCCCGTGTCACCTGACACGGCCGTGTCAGCTCCTCTGTTGAAAAAAATCTCACAAAAATGCAAGTCAGGGGCTGACACGGGTGCCCGTGTCACAGGACACGACTGTGTCAGCCATACTGGAATTTTACGCTAACAAAAATGCAGGTCAGGAGCCGACACGGGTGCCCGTGTCAATGGACACGGCCCGTGTCATTTTAGCTGATACAGAAAAGGAAAAGAGGCACATGGACCATTACAGAAGCTGACAAGGTGCCCGTGTCATAGGACACGGCCCGTGTCAGACCAGACAGCATAAATTTTGATTTTTCTTTTGATTTTTTGCTTTTATTTTCATTTAATTTGGTTGTAATAATTAGAAATTTTATTTTTTTTCAACCCTCACTTGTACACTTGTATACCCCATCCCTCAAAAATCATGTAATAGCGTAGGACCTTTATTTTCCGCAATTTTTCTTTCATAAATGTTAGTAATTAGAGTGTATGGAAAGATAAAACAAACAAGTAGACCACCCTAATCAAAGACTAAACGCATGCAATCAAACACACCATTCACACATGCACCTCTAGGGTAATCACACTTTGTTGCCTATTGGAAAAATAGTCATGTCCCTCGAACATGGGTGTTTTAGAAAAAGACCCTCGATAAAAGATCATAGTCCCTCAATGACCCTCGATGTTGCCTTTGGTAAATGATCTAGTCCCTAAAACGACATTGCTAAAATGTCCCATAAGTTGCATTCTATAACTATTCAAACGTCATGCGTCCGTCCCTTCACATCCAACGATAAGGATTCTTACCAAATCAATGGTAAGATATCCATATCTAAAGGAGAAGGAAAAGCACGTTTAAGACCTTTCGAGTAGGTAGATTCGCTCCTAGTTACTCGCTTGCTCACGACAAAAACATTTTTACACATCAACACTTCCATTTCTAAAACATTTTCAAAAAAAGATAAAACATTTTGTATACGTTCTTATGGAGACGAGAACCATTGCAAAATATCTTTCTGAAAACCACTTTCCAAAACACAATCACAAACACTTCTTTGAACTATCTTTCGAAACAAAACCTTGTACGCATTCTTATAGAAACGAGAACCATTACAAAGATATTTTCAAAAACACTTTCAAAGCCCACGTCACAAGCAAATTGTCAAAGCAAAAGCAAGTTGATCTAGCGAGTAACTAAGAGCCCATGGAAAACCATGGATGAAAATGGTGCTAACACCTTCCCTTTTCATAATCTACCCCCCAAACTCAAGAAAACATCTCTAAAGGTCTTTCCTGTTCTTTTTCACCTTTCCTTTTTGGATAAAAGAAAAGTCGGTGGCGACTCTTGCTAAATCGCAACATTTGAGAAAACAAACGCAAAACCTCAAGTCAGTTCTCCCACCGTATCACACTTAGGTACCCATATCTTTTTGGGTTCTTGTTTGTTAGAGTTTCCAAAATTCTGATTGAATTTTGGTTTTGTGGAGTAAGAATCACGAGTATATTTTATATCATTTGAGTGTCCATATGTAAAATGTGAGTTTAAAGGTGTGTGTTTTATAACCATGTCATCAACTTTATTTGGTTGATATGATTCTTCTCCTCTTGGTTTCACATATGCTACACCTTTTCTGCCGTTTCTTCTAACTCCATAGATCATTGAAGCCATCTTGCTTCTATCAATGTTTCTAGCTAGAAATTTTTGAAAGTTGTGGTCATATTCTTTTATGATGTTATCAGAACTACTTGAAACTTCTGAAACAAATTCTTTTTTAGCCTTTTGTAATTCATTTTTAAGTTTAAAATTAATTTCTTTTAGCCCATAGTTTTTTGTTTTTTGTTTCCTAGTTTCTTCAGTTTCAGATATAAGAACACGTTTCTGGTTCTTGTATTTGACTCAAAGTTGTTGATATCTTTCAAGAATTTCAGACATGCTTTCTTCTAATTGAGATCTAGAGAATTTTGAAAATACCTCTTCTGAATCTGATTCAGATTATGATGTATATTTGTCTTCTGATATGTTGGCCATTAAAGCTATATTGGCTCGTTCATCTTCTGATTCTGTTTCAGCTTCAGAAGATTCTGAGTCATCCCATGTTGCCATAAGACTTTTCTTCTTTTATTTGGAGAACTTCTTTTTAGGTTTTTCTTTCTGAAGATTTGGGCAGTCACTTTTGTAGTGACCTGGATCTTTGTATTCGTAGCACACAACATCTTTGTTGCTATATTTTCTGTATCTAGATGATGATTCAGAGTGATTTCCTATTCTTCTGGGGTTTTTGAATTTCCTCTGTGTGTGCTTCCATAGCTGATGGACTCTTCTGGAGAGAAGAGATAGTTTGTCTTCTTTTGACAAGGATCCACCAATGTTTTTTTCTTCTTCTTGAAAAGCTTTAATTTTCATATATTTTTTATTAGATTTAAGAGTAAGAGACTTACCTTTATTTTGGGGCTCATCTTCTTCTAGTTCTATCTCGTGACTTCTCAAAGAGATGATAAGTTCTTCAAGAGATATTTTGTTCAAATCTTTGGCTAGCTTTAAGGCTATGACCATGGGTCTCCATTTCTTGGGTAAGCTTCTGATGATTTTCTTTACACGATCTTCTGTTGAGCACCCTTTATCCAGAACTTTTAGCCCAATAACCAGAATTCGAAACCTTGATAACATTCTCTCAAATATTTCATCTTCTTCCATTTTGAAGGCCTCATACTTCTAAATGAGTTCAAGAGCTTTGGTCTCTTTGACTTGTGTTTTTCCTTCATGCGGTATTCTCATAGAGTCAAACATGTTCTTAGCTGAATCTCTGTTCATGATCTTCTCATACTCGGTGTATGAGATAACACTCAAGAGGATTGTTCTGGCCTTGTGATAACTTATGAATTATTTCTTTTGTTGATATTTCATTTTATTTATATCGATATTCTAACCTCTTTCATCAACTAGATGAATGTAGCCATTAGTTACCATATCTCAAAGATCAGTGTCATGAGCTAGAAAAAAACTTTTGATTCTGTCTTTCCAGTAATCGAAGTTATCACCATCAAAGATTGGAGGTTTTCTGCTGATTCTGTCGTTCTCATCATAGTTATCATTGTTGTTGATCTGACTTGGTCCCACTATAGTGTTTTTCTTGCAAGGATCTTTTTCTGACATAGTTAAGTGTTAGCACCCAAAACCAGGCGCTCTGATACCAATTAAAGGATAGAAAAACACAAGAAAGGGGGTTTGAATTGGGGTTTTAAAAAAATTAAAACACTATGACAAGTTTGGTTATCCTGGTCCGTTTGAACTCAAATTAGTCCAGTCCACCCGCCAAGGTGATTTAGCCTCTCTCATACGAGGTCTTAATCCACTAATCAAAAACTTTGATTACACAATCACAATGACTACTGTCAATGTCTTCTGGAGACTAAACCACAACTTGGTTTCTCAAGGTATTATAAAATATGAATAAAAAATGTGTACAATGGTGTTTCTAGAAAAACTATATCATAACTGTGATTTATACATAAGGTTAAAGCACAATGAGTAGACAAGAGAGATCTTGTGAAGGTATATCTTTGTATGCGCAAGTGTGTTTGATCACTATTCAAGACTCCTTTATATAGGCGAAGCATATGAGACATGAAAAGATGATTTTGGAAGGTTGATAAAAAGTTGTTAATGTACTTTCCAAAAATAAAGATCTTGTCTGGTACTAGTCGTTACTTTTTGATTTGTAATGATTGAATTGTAACACATCAGAACTTGCTTCTTTAACCGCTGATCAAAATAAGAATGTTTGAGACTTAAGATCATCCTAGTATTTACTTCATCGAAGTTTTAGAATGCAGCTTTGGTGCTTCAGAAGTTTTAGCATTTAAAACTTCTTTGAGCGTGATGTTTTAATAGTTGTACAGAAATTCTTATCAAGTCTTCTTAGCGTAGTTTTGTTCGCCTACTTATATGCTTCTTTATCAGAACTTCTCTGCATATTCAAATAAATTATTAGAGAGCATATTTATTCTTATATATATATATATATATATATATATATATATATATATATATATATATATATATATATATATATATATATATATATATATATATATATATATATATATATATATATATATATATCATGTATTTATTATCATCAAAACTATTACTAAGATGTAGAACCAAACTATGTTCTAACAAGTCTCTGCTCTTGAACGAGCAGACTCCTTTGTCCGATGGGGGATCCTTGATCGAGGCTCATCGTCACCTCCTTACCATGATGGTGGAACACCCTACTTGCGATGGGAAGTTCACGCCGAGGAAATAAGGCCACGAACGGGGCCTAAGCTCCTTCCCTTGACCGGAAAACAACCCTGGTCGTTTGACTAGTTCCCCATACTGTCGAACATCGATACTGTCGAGCAAACCCCTTAAACACTAAGGAAAAAATAACTTGCAGAATAACTCAAAACTACGAGCATACAAACAAATAGCTTAACAAATGCAATAAAAGATAAAATCATACACGAGAAAAAACGAATGCTCAGCACGAGCACTAGTTGGAACCGTCGATCACGTTCCCATACATTGCGTCTTCCTCGTGAACAAGCAACAAAGCTTTCGCGAGCAGAAAGTTGCCTTCAAGCACGCAAACTCGCAGACATGAAGCCTCCAATGCAAGCGCCGTAAACAGCCACACAAGTTTGCTAACCTAGGACCCTCAACATAGGCTCTCTTTGCAGGAGTTCCTTGCTCCTCCTCGCTACACAGGATGACTCTAAAGTCATTACTCATATGCCTATAAGCAACAAATTGGGGGGCTTCTATTCTGAATTGGATCAGTGTATGGCCACAATCAAGTATGGCCTAATCCACTCTCGCGTCTAGGACAACCCAAGACCACTGGCATAATCCATTGAGGCTAACGGAAGGTGCGTTCCCCACCTGCTCCTCGGCTAGGGACATATGGCCAGATGACCCCGAGGATTAGCCTTGGTCATCAACACCATTCCTTCCCTTAATGACATCTTTGTATGTGGCTGACGCACCGTCACGCACAACCCAAAAGTGTTGGTCCAATCCATTAGGGCCAGTAGGACACACACCTCCCATCTTTCCCTCTCATAAGGACACGTGGCCATCTGATCCCGCACATCCTGCTCTGTTGACTATGCCCCCCTTGTTATACCCCAATTTCCCCCCCTAAGATTTCTCATCATCTCGTGTCACAATGCATCAAGACACACACATTAGGGTTGTTTCTCTCTTATCATATTCTTAAGTTTTTTCTTGAAGGATTACCAAGCACCTTTGATTGTGTATATGATACATGTGTTATTTTAACTAACATCAATATGTATATATATATATATATATATATATGTTTCTTTGAATGTTCATATTGTAGATGATCACAATTGCATTCATTTCACCATCTAATATAGGGTTGGAGGGGTGATTCTCAATCAAATGGTCCTCTAATGGATTGCAAGAGATCAATCTTCAAGGTCATGTATATGGCATAAAAGATTTGTGGTTCAAGAATCTCTCTCACTTTTTTAGGTCAAGACCTCCTCAAAGTTGGTGATGAAATTCATCAAGAAGATTCATAGGTTCATGTGTTTATTTCCATGCCTTCTTCAATAAGATTCATTAAGACTTAAGCTCCATATTTTAGTGTGCTTAAAGACAATATAATTTCAAGTCATCTTATGATTCATAATGCTTTATTTGTCAAGAAAGTCCAATATGTTCAAGGTTGGTTCAACAAGTTTTACCTAATTGAGCAAATACTAGATTCACTGATCACAAGTGCATAACTCTCTCAATTTTGAACATTTTGAGTTGGTTCTTTTTTCTATGGATTATTATCATCATCTAAAAAACCTCTCTTCACATGACAAGATCCAATTGTGTAATAAAAATCATCAAAAGTTGAAAGGGGTTTCAAATCATTTTGATATTTTTGATTGGTTCCAAAGCCATGATTCTCTTTAAAGGGTAATTAACAAGCTCTCTTCAGAATTATATGGATAATTTTGAATGGAAGATCACTAATAATTGAGAAAGATTACAAGTCTCCTTGAAAGGTCTTTGAATTCTAGGGTTTGACTTCAAATGATCATAACTTGGTCAATTTTATCACCTTGAGCCCATTATTTTTCCACAATAATATTTGGAATTTCTACTACAACTTTTTTTATGTGCAAGACTTGAAGATGCTTGGAAAGTTGTTAAAGAATTGAAAATATTATAGGTCTTTTGTGAATTTCTTCAAATTTGTTCATCATCTTCTAAACACCATAACTCTTTCAGTTTTTATGATTTTGAGTGATCTCAATTCCACACTTCAATTCAAGAGGTCCACTTCATGTCATCTTCAAATATCAAGATCAAATTTGAGTGAAAGTTCATGCAATTTTCAAGAACATTATAGGTTATTTTAAAGTTAAACACTTAGAATTTTTCTAAGTACAAAAAATCCGTGTGTTTTTCCCAAATTCAATTGGACATAACTTTTTGGTCAAGCATCCAAATGATGTATTTCTTGGCATATTGTAAATATTGTAACCTTGTCTTTCAAATGCTTCAAGAATCATCCCATAAAGGTCCCTGAGTAGTGAGCTATACATTAATGAAGTTGGCTCCATGGAATCTGTTTTTTCTTTAAGTCATAATTTTTTACCACGAGTAAACTTGGATTACATGTCAAATTACTCAAGGTTTAGTTGCTAAACATGTTTAACTAATTTTCCATATGCGTTTTGACAAGAATTACACTTTATATGAGGTCGTTTTGAGGCATTTAAAGTCACACATTTTGCATGATCACAACTACCTTGGTTTGCATGATTGGCCCATAATTCCTCTCTCTTTTCTCATCATCATTCACGCCCCTATAAATAGAGGATGAAATCCCACTCATTTGAGAAGCTTTATAGAGCCAAAGAACCTCTGTTGAACTTCCTCTATAACTCATAATTCTGTAACTTCGAATTCTATTCTAAAGCATCTTCCAATCCAATTTCTTTGTTGATTATTCATCATTGAACTTCACTAAAGCTAACTGAAGAAGAACTAAGCCTTGAGGTGCCATGAATCGTGCTAGCCAAGTCGAAGTTCAGAGCTGTGAATTTGAACTTCAACAGATAGATTCCTCCATTAATTCTCTCCAAACATGTTGCTACAATGCAGCTCTCATCACTCTGATACTGATTGCATCATTAGTTTTTAACTGGAAGTGAGTTTTGCTCATGATTTTTCAAATCCCTTTCCAACTTTTTTCTTCTGGCTTCCTTCAAATCGACTGAGCTATAATTTATATAAATTTTTCGCGAGAGTACCATTGAAATCGTCTTGAAGAGACAAAACGAGTGACACCGGTCTGAGCTTCTAACTTTATAGATTATGGAACCTGTAATTCGTGTGTGGCTGGAGGTTGAAGATGATGACATGTCTTCCCTTCAACCAATCATATCGTGCCTCACATTTTTTCAAAATATATTTTAAATAAATGATCTGGTGGTTTATTCACTAATGTCCATATCATGCACAACGCACCAGATCCCTTAGATTTGATTACTAACGCGTTTTGACATTGGTTCAATGGTCTACATCTTTTTGGTTTTATTTTTATTTTCTGATTTTATATTTTATTTGTTTTAAACTTCAAAAATTCATTAAAAAAATCATTTCAACTTCTAAAAATCAGAAAAAATTCTCAAAAATACTTTTGATTTTTCTATTTCTAATTCTTTTTTTTCCACAACTTTATTTTATGATTTGGTAATTTTTATGATTTTTCACTTTCTGAAAAAAATATGGAAGGATCCAATGACCTCTTGACAAATATTGGTGACCTCATTTTATTTTTATTTATGATTTTATTTTATTTTTTTACAATGTTTGGTTTATTTTGCTTATTTCTTTAAACTTTAAAAATAGATTCTGACTTTAAAAAATTATGAAAAATTTTGTCAACACTTATTTACTCATGTTTGACCTCTGGCTTTTTTTTGGGATTTGTATTATGTTTTAATATACTTTGTGTATTTTACCAATGATTTCCCTTTTATTAATAATTTAAATATTGTTTTATTGAATTTTATTTTATTATTTTTGTTTGGTCCTGATTTGGGTGTTATTTTGGGACAAGTTCCCTAACCTTATTGAATCTTAGGTGTTGATAGGTTGAAAAACCAAATCCATCAAAATGGATGAATGATGTTGATAATATTTGAAACCCTAATTTCATCTGATACATCCCTTCCATCTTCATCTTATCCCTTTCTTGCTTGTGCCACATGTTATTGGAGAATGATCTACATATCATTTCTCTAACATGTGGTACATGGATTGCTATTGATCAGCCTCAAAATAGGTGTGACTTCTAGATAAGTCCACTTACGATTGCATAACATAACGCTAAATTTGTCACAATTCGAAAAATGATCATTTGTGGCCCAAACCTATGTTTGCAAGCCCAAGTATATTTAATTTGAAACCTTTGATCCAATAACCTTGAGGTTCATTGTTAGGAGGCTTTGATATTATCAATCCACTAGTAAAATTTCATGAATTTTGGTCTAAGTGGATCATTTAAACATCATTGATCATATATGCTTGCCTTGAGTATTTGAAATGAATGATATACTTGATAAAAAGTAAATAAAACTTTTTGTTGAGAAGCTTTGATTTTATCAATCTTCTAATGAGTTTTCAAATGCAAGTTTCAAGATGGTCATTCAACCAACCTTTAACTTCTAATTCATTAACAATTGACTTTACTTTGTGCTTTTACTTTGTGCTTTTACTTTATGCCATTCATTTTATGCCTTTACTTTTATGCACAATTTACTTTAGCATTTACATTTCATTTTATTTTCATCTGTGCTCACTTGAGCATTTATCATTATGTCATTTTTATTTTGCACACTTGAGCTTTCTTTTCTTTTTTAACACACTTAATAACCAACTTGAACATTAAAAAGCCTTAAGGTTACTTGGACTATTTGGTTATTATCCTTGGCATAATGGAGTTGTGGACCTCTTGGACTTAGGATTAAAAGCCTTGATTATCCTTGGGACCTTGTGACTCTGTTGTTATTTTGTCTGGAGTTCTTGGGGTTTACCCTAAGACATTGGGTTAATTTTCTTTATGTGCAGGTTATTCTGATTATGTGCCTTGTCGGTGATTGAGAATTCCTCTGTATACAACCGTTACTCTGCCCTATTTTTGTGAAGAATTAATTCGTCTGAAGCTTGGTATTCTTAAGAGGTTTAGTATTTTTGCTTGCTTGATTTTAATCCAAAGGATGAGAATTATACAATGACTCTTTATGTCAAGTGTTGGCTTCTTGTTGGTTAGATTGTTCTTTTCCTTAGTTTTTACCTTATGCTTTAGGATAGTCCCTTCATCTCCTATCATCTTCTTTAATTTCAAAAATCTTCCCCCTCCTTTTCAAAACTCTTCTTGTTTTCTATCTTGAACTGCTTTCATAATAAATTTAAACTTAGGTCCATGCATTTTCAAAAATCCTTTCTTAATCAAATTTTAATCAATATTAATCATACTTTGACATTTTTTGTGAGAAGACTAAAAGTCATTAACATCATTCAAACCATTTTGCCACTTTGACTTTTTACTTTGAATTTTTTATCAAAAGATTAGACTCATGTAGATTCTTGTAGTGACGCGAGCTACTATACTTCTATGATATATAGTGAAGTGAGATATTTTCCACTTGGATGTTAAGTGAGGCTTTGTTGATTTTAAAATCCAAGCCTTATCCTCCACTTTGATATGATGCAAATTCTCCTTTCTCATAATTGTGGGTAGTAAGTATGTTTTCCACTCGGATATGACGATGATGTCTCTTCTCTTGAAATTAACCAACACACATGTGTTTTTAAAATTTTTGAGGTGAACTTCGAGTACCCTGATCCCCTATTGCACGGAAGGTGGTACGTAGGCACTAAAGGTTCACAACTGCGGCGTGTGCAAAAGTTGTAAAAAATACTTCTTTTCTCATCTCCACCATCTATTTTTGTATACAACTTTTATAGCCAAAATAAACAAGTTTTCAAAGAGGTACCTATGAGTACCGTAGATGTTCAGGGTGCTAATACATTCCCATTGCATGACCAACCTCCGTACCTAGATTCTCTCCCCCTTCTTTTTGGGTTTATTTGCTCTTTTCCCATTCCTCTGGAGATAATAAAGCGCAATGGTGATTTTTATTTGATCTGTGCGAGTTAAGTCAATCCAATGGCTTAGTCTCAATATTTCTACTGCTACACTCCTCTGCCTATTGCAACAACTAATTCACTCTATACCCGTTACAATGCCTAATTCATGCTCTGACCGTGGAACGGGGGGGGGGGGGGGGGGGGGGGGGGTGACATATCCCCCAGGATGGAAAACTCGAGCTACTCGTCCCTCTTTCTCATCCATCCTGCTTTTTTGCTGGAACGATACACACGTCCTCTAAATGACGAGCACGAGTTGCCCAATCCTCTCATGCACCCGGGACGACCTAAAAAGAAGGTTATTGGGAGATTAGTGAGTGGTTATTGGGAGAGACCTAACTCTCAAACATTTGGGAAGGGAGAGACCCAACTCTCGAACATTTGGGAAGAAAGAGATCCAAGACTCTTGTATTCTCAGAAGGAACCAAAACGGTCCCTGTCATACTATTTATGTGTTATTTCTCTGTACGGAAATTCTGTAATTTTGGGTTATAAAATAATTTCTATCAACTGGTATCAAAGCAGTTTCTTTCTGGGACTGTTTATGGTATCTACGCGAGGGGAAATAGAGGCTAGATTGAAAGTAACATCTGACATTTTTTATGAAGTGTTGAAAGAAATTAGAGATTAGAGAAGAGAACTCAAAGAGTTACGACTAGAAATTCCAATCTTTGAAGGAAGGGATGTTGTTAGATGGATGATCAGGGTTGAAAAATATTTTGATGCATGAGGTGTATGTAAGGAAGAAGACTAAATACCAAAAATTGCACAGTGGATGCGTGGTAAAGTCCTCACATGGTACCAATTATGAATTTAGGTCAATCCAATTTCCACTTGGATAAATTTTAAAGATGCAATTCTCAAGAAATTTGGATCAGAAACTAATTCAATAGAGGATGAAGAACCAAATGAAAGGGCACCTCCAAAATTGTTAGACCAAAAACCACCATTGTCGAAATCACCTAACATCATGTCTCACATGATGTTTGTTGCTATTCCTAAAATGAAGTTTAGAAACAAGAAATTTCCACTTTCTATATCGTTGTCGCTTCAACCACCGTTCACTAGAGGGTTACTGGTAGCAAGGCAATTTGATCCAGGAGGAATTTTTTATATTTCATGTACAACTCAATCCTTCTGTTTCAAGTTATGGGATCCGGGAGGATATATTTTCCCTACGACATATTTTCTTTCACCTTGAGGACAAGGTGATAGTTTAGGGGGGGGGGGGGGTATTGTTAGACTCTTCGATTTTGTAACTGTTACTAAACTATTATGATGATTAGTGGAAAATTATTATAAATTATTAGGGACAACTAAGTTTTTTAATGTTCTGAGTTTAAGTTTAGAATAAATAGGGGAAGACATGAGGAGTTGATCATCTGGGAATTAGTGAGTAGTTATTGGGAGAGATCCAACTCTCGAACATTTGAGAAGGGAGAGACCCAACTCTCGAATTCTTGGAAGGAACCAAACTAATCCCTATCAAATTGTTTATATATTATTTCTCTATACTGAAATTCTGTAATTTTAAGTTATAAAGAAACATTTTCTATCAGATTAATTATTGCCTTAAATGAAAAATCTCTCCGATAAGCCACCAGAAAGGGCTAAGAATGGGAAATGTGAATAACAATGTCGTTTCAAACAATGATAATGGGGTAAAGTGGATAATAATGTGAAAACTATGGAAGATTTATGCATCAAAGTGGTTTGGTAAAGTACATACTGTGAAAGCTTATTTAAATCCTAGCCTATAATGTCAAAATTTGTTTTACAGTATACCTTGCATAATGTCAATGTCAAGTCAACACAAAGTAGGTATGGTAAATAAATTCGTCCCTACCGGCCCCGGCCGCCTCCGCTCCGAAATTAGTAGGGAAAACCCGGTTTAACCGGGGCGGGTGCAGATGCGGGGAAAACCCAGTTTTTATTTACGGGTGCGGGTGCAAGGGCGGATGGTGTTAGTACCCGCCCTACATCCGCACCCGCCCCGCACCCGCCAACTAAATTTAATTTATTTAATTTATTTTTAATAGTTTTATTACTCATTTACACTTTTTAATGTTATAATATCATGTTTATTAGAATTATTATTATTATTTTTTAAAATACAATTCAAATAAAAATATCAAACATAAAAAATGATGTTAAAATAATTAATTATATAGTTTAATTATTGATTTTTATTGAAAAAAATATATGTTTCAAATTTTAATATTTTATTCGGGCGTGTGTAAGACGGGTGTGGGAAAACTTGTTTCTTATCAGAGGCGGAGGCGGGAAAACAAATATTAATCTTGACTGAATTTGGGGTCGGGGACGAATCTGAGTCTGGATAACGGGTGTGGATCTGAATAGGCTTAAACGCGCTCCGTTCCCATCCCTAACACAAAGTGATGACAACTAATAAGATTAATAGTACAGTGTATTGTGTTATTGTTTTAGTTTATCTTCTTAGTTGGTTATGAATTTTTCGAGGGCTATACACATACATGCTATCAGTTGGTTATGATTGTATGTTGTTTGTTGATTCAAATATGTGATGAATAAAAAAATAATAAATTTTTTTCTTATATCATAATAATTATATGAAACGGAAAAAATAAAACTACTGAATTAATTATGAAATATATAGTGAGTCAATAAAATTTTAATAAGTTTTGTTTACTTATATTATGAAAATTATATGAATCTAGAAATATGAAACTACATATTTAATTATGAATTATGTAACTGAGTCAATAAAATTTTAATAAATTTTATTTGTTTATATTGGAGAAATTATATGAAACGGAAAAATAAAATTATTAATCCAAATATATAGCGAGTCAATAAAATTTTAATAAATTTTATTTTCTCATATCGTAGAAATTATATAAAACGGAAAAAATGAAACAATTTATTCAAATATATAGTGAGTCAATAAAATTTTAATAAATTTTATTTTCTCAGAAAAATATATTAAATAGGAAAAATAAAACTACTCATCCAATCATTAAAGCAAGTCAATAAATTTTTAATAAATTTAGTTTTCTCATATCCATAAAAATCATATAAAACGGGAAAAATGAAACAATTAATTTAATATTAAATAATTTATTTATCTAATACAAATTTCAATAATTTTTATTTTGAATTATATTATTCATAATATTATTGCTTACATTTCATCTTCTATTTATATTACTATTTCAACTTAAATTTACTATTTTATTTTTAAATTTTTTCTTTTTTCAATTTCTCATTGTATTTACAGCAAAAAAAAATACGCATTTAAAATCATAACCCATCCAAAAATATATCCAGTACGTACATACGGATCTGATACTAGAAAATAAGATACTACGGATAAATTTACTTTTTGAATAACACGTCATTTTTTTAATAACATTTTGGGTCTAACCTAACCTAATCTTAATCAGATGTACCTTTTTTTTCTTTTCATTGCAATTGACAATGACATTTTTAGGCACCTATCCAATTAACCAAGTGTGCCATGCTAATCAAGTGTAACATTGGTATTTTTAATGCTTATTTGAGAAACTTTTTTTAACAATTAATTTTAATTTTTTTTAACTTCTATGATTATTTAATTCTATATAACACTTTTTCATAAATTATAAGTTCAATTTATTTATGTTCTAATATTCATAATAAATGATGAAAAATCTACATATCTTATTTTATTTTATTTTTCTATTATAAAAAAAAATATTTTTTTCTTTGATATTTTAAAATCACTAGGGATTTTGTTACATGGTCATAACAATGAATCTCTACTCTACATTCATAAATGAACAACGTTCAAGATATTAATAAAACATCAATTTATAAGAGACTATTTATATTTACCATTATATATTTTGTTATCTTTCTTATGAAAACATTTTTCATGAAAACATTTGCTCAAGATAATGAAATCTTGCAACTTAAATAAATTTGGAAAAATTCTCTATAATAGATTATAAATGCAAACAAATATTTTCCATTTGTTTTGAACAAATAACTTCTTAGTTGGAACAGAAAACTCCTTAGAAGTTAGATGCATGCAATTCATAGAACTTTAAAAAAATGCGCACAAAAGATATGCAACAAAATTTGAATTACAACAAAAATTTGTTATTCTCCAAGATTAACAACAATTATGATGAAACTGTATTTTTTGTAATAATCTATTTTAATATTCTATGTACATAATGTAATGTAAAAAAAA
Organism: Vicia faba; assembly: GCA_948472305.1. Lineage (NCBI taxonomy): Eukaryota > Viridiplantae > Streptophyta > Magnoliopsida > Fabales > Fabaceae > Vicia > Vicia faba. The sequence continues at coordinate 433,800,916 of OX451737.1, read as the reverse complement.
ATTTATTCACCTCGATTTTCTACTAAAATCAATGGGTATTTTACCTCAGTTTTGACAAAACCAAGTAGATAATTTTGGTGTGATTATTTTGGATATTGATCATTGTTATTAAATAAATCTTTTCTGTCTATTTCACGAGCATCAACGCTCAAGACACTATCATTAATGATTCATGTGAAACATACAAAATTCTATTATAAAAACATTCTGATATAAAAAATTGATAATGAAACATCATGAAGTGTTTGAAACTATCTACATCCACTACTTTAAGATTTGCAAGAGTATTTGTCATGAAGAGTTCTTATGATGGATTGCAAAAGCAGAAAATTATTTAGATTTAAAGTTTGTGTTCTTAAATATTTATTTGAATTGAAAATAATTTATTTGTCTAACCTTTTTTTATTTATATCAGAAACAAATGTAAGGAAAAGTAATTGAAATATAGTGGCACCCACCATTTGATCATACTCAAATATCAATGATTCGAAGATCCAACATATGATCTTAATGGACAATTTTTATTTTATTTTATTATTCTTTGTAAATAATGTAATATTCTGAGTAAACATTATAGTTTGTAAAAAAAATCATTTTATTAATATTTTGTGTAAACAATGTAATGGATTTTAATCAAATAAAAAACAATTTATCTTACCCATGGGTTTTATCGATAAACCGAAAGGTATAATGCGTTAGTTTTAAAAATAATAAAAGTGTAGATGTTGAGGTTTGAACTCATGTGTAAATAATTTTATCTCTCAGTGTTTTAAAAATTAAGGTGTAAAGTGACAACTTTTCATGACGCTATTCGTTACTTCACTTATGTAGCGGAGGTTAAATGCATTTTATTTTCGAGGTGTAATGTGTTTTTTATAGTAGTGTGTATAATTTCCTCATATGCATATGCAATTTTCACTCCCTATATTTAAGTACATTTATCATATTTTCATTAGAAAATAGTAAAAACTATCCTTAAGAAATTGTATCTAAAATTTCTCATTTAATTAAACTGTTATCGGTTAAACACTATAAGAAAAAAGTCCTTTAACTAGGGGTTTAACTCCTCACTAAGGAAAAAAACACCTCACAAAATCAACATTTGTGAGAGGTCATATCCCCTAGCTAAATCACTGGTCGTAGATAAGAGGTGAGGGGCTAATCACCTAGCCAATTAGCTTGGGGCTAAACCCCTCGCTAAAGGCAAAATTTGATTGACCATTGGCTAGGGACTTTACCCCTAGCTAAATACCATCCTGCTTTTGGCGCAGGCGCTCAGTAAACGTAGGGAGTGTGCAGGAAGGAAGCGTGCAGAAAGGTGCATAGTACATGTGATATTAGCTAGGGGTTTACCCCAAGCTAAAAACATAATTTATTTTTTAAATTATAAAATTAATTATTTAATTAATTTATTATTATTATATTTATAATCAATGAGTTTCATAATTATAATTTAATAAAATAAAAAATTCAATATTAATAATATTAGTAACATATTTTTAAATATAATACATAATATAATTTATAATTAATATTACATTAATAAAATACTGAATCAAAATTAAAATATTACAAGAAAATTGTTTATAATTATAAATAAAAAGTGTTATTGATAAAAATTAATTTTCTTCATCGGTGTTATTGTCTTCATTGTCATTTTGTCCTTGATTATCACGTCCGCCAAATTGTTGCATAAATTGTTGAAAAGTACGCATAGATTCCTCATATTCTCTAGTTTTTCTTTTCATTTCTTCCTCCATTTCTCTTTGTCTCTTCTTCAATTCTTCTATTTCACCATTTCTCGCTTCCACTTCACGGGCAGCCTCAGAGTACGCTAATGATCTCACAGTTTCCATCATGTCTGGGGTAAGTGAAAGTTGAGTCGATGATCCTTCACATCAGCAATTTGCATTCTGAAACTCCTATCACACTGTCAGATTGTTTTGGCGAGACCTCCAGCACCATACACTCTCCCATTTTTTCTCTTCCCACGAGATACATCATACTAAATAAGTAAGTATACTAGTTTTTTAAATAAGTAAGTATACTATTTTATTATATAAATTAAATATATTATATTTTATTTATACTAAATATTTAAATTACATATAAACTAAATATATTGTTATTTCTATAAACTAAATATACTAATATTATATAGATTAACTATATATTTAGCATATTTTATATAAATTAAATATAACTTTTTTATATAAATTAAATATATATTGTTTTCCAAAATAATTAAGTAAACTATTTATAAATTAAATATATTGTTTTTTTATATAAATTAAATATATTATTTTTTATTTAAACTAAATACTTACTAAATATACTAAATATTTAAGTTAGATATAAATTAAATATATAATTTTTTTTCTATAAACTAAATATACTATTATTTAGATGAATTAAATATTTACTATATTTTATATAAATTAAATATACTTTTTTTAATATAAACTAAATATATAATATTTTTCAAAATAACTAAGTATATACTATTTATAATCTAAATAAACTGTTTTTTATATAAATTAAAAATATGTTTTTATATAAACTGTTTTTATGATATATAATATATAATATGTAAACTATTTAATATAATTAAATATATAAACTATTTTAATATAATAAAATATATAATATATAATATATTTTAGAATAAAAAATTTATATATATATAAACTGTTTTAATAATCTATTTAATATAAGGAAATATATAATATATAATATATTTTCGGAATAAAAAAAAATATAATATATAAACTGTTTTAATATATTTTTGAAATAAAAAAAAATATAATATATATATATATATATATATATATATATATATATATATATATATATATATATATATATATATATATATATATATATATATATATATATATATATATATATATATATATATATATATATATATATATATATATATATATATATATATATAAACTAAATCTAACATATATAATTATATCAATTAAATCTAATACATATCTAAACCAATTTAATTTACCTAAATATAATATATAATTCAGAAAAAAATTTAATAAAAAATAAAATAAATTACATACCTTGAAGCTTTATTAAACAAAGCTAGTGTTGATGGAGAAAAATATAATAATACCTACGAATTTAATTCAACAAAAATTAGAATTTATAAATTAATATAACAATATATATCTTAAATAACATATAGAAATAATCTTATTACCTTTGAAATAAAAAATTAAAGCTTCCAATAGAGTAAAGTGTAGGATTAGTGGAGGAAAAAAATGAAGCAAAAGAGGAGGATGAGAGTTGCGGAGAAGAAAGAAGAAGAAATTGAGAGAGTGTATGAAAGAAATGGAAGAGAAAGAGAAAGATATAACGTGTAAACGGTATAAAACTTTACTTGGGGTTAGTCCCTCGCTAAGTGTCAAAAGGTACCATAATTAGCTTGGGGCTAGCTCCTCGCTAGCTGACAACAAATGTTGTTTCCCTGCAACACGCAAGCTGGTTCAGAGCTGGTTAGAGGCGTAGCAGTGATGTGAAAATGGGCTTAGGGTTAGCCCCTCGCAAAACTATTTATTTGTTGGCGAGGTGATGGCCCCTCGCAAATGGCCAACGGCTATTTTTAATGGAGAGGTGATACCTCCTCGCTAAATAATTTTTATTTTTCCCACGTGCTACTCCCTCGCAAATGGCCAACGAATTTATTTTCAAACTCCCTCCTAAAATTTAGCTACGGGGAGCTCCAAATTTAAATTTTTTTTTTTGTATATTATTTAGACAGGGGATAACCCCAAGCTAATGTTAAATTTAGCTAGGGGCTTAACCCCTAGCCATTTGCCCCAAACTAAATCAGATTATTCTTGTAGTGAAAGCATGTCAAAGACGTGTTAATCAAAGAATGTACAAGAGTATGTGAAAGACTTGTCGAGAGAAAAATACTAAGAGTTTCAAGTTTTTGAAAGTTCTATGTATGTTAATTACAATTTAACTATGAAAAAACAAATAGAAGTTATATTTAATCAAGATTTAACCGAACAAATATTTATATGAGATTCTATTTAGACATCATTTAACTCTCTCAAATTTGTAGTCTTGTCTGACAACCTGTATTGCACACTCTCAAAGACAACATTATCTCTTATCCTATAATTCTTTAACATTTAAATATGTATTTAAATAAATAAAAAATATTATTTGGATATTTAAAAAAAACACATTATCAAATGTCAAATCATAATAACTTTACGTCTATTTCTAGACAATCCTTAAAAATTTTAAATAATCTCATAAGTTATATGTACATGCAGTGCAGTTTAGACTATTTTTATTTTTAAAATTATTCGAATCACAAGAGAAAAATGTGTGATTTAATTTAACTCGATTAGATTTTAAAAATAAAACTGAAACAAATCAAAACAATGTAGTTTAGATTGGTTCAGTTTTTTATATAAAAAAAATTAAGCCAAAACATATAAACAATATGATTTTGTGTTTAATAATTTATACATTATCATAAAATAAATTTATAATTCAATATATAAATATGAATTGTGTCTTACTATTCTATCTTATGTATAAATGACAATATACATAAAATTACATTCTTAAATAAATTTAAAAAACTATATTATATAGTTATAAATAAGTGCATGCATGTGAATATGCTATTATGATAACACTATAATTTCTTTTTTATAATCAATATTTTATATATAAATAGATATGAAAATAATGCAAATTAAACTTTTTCTTTTAATTTTATCATTATCAATATCAACAAATTAAAAATGAAAACAAAAATAAAATATATAGCAAATTCATTTAAAACAAAAATAATACTATTATTTATAAATAAATAGTATTTTTATTATTTCTTAATTTTTCTAAAGAATTAAAAAATTATTTAATGGTTTATAAAATTTTATAGCATAACCTAATTTGGTTTGATTTAGTTCAGGTTGTAAAATATAAATCACAAATAAAACTGAACTGTATGGTTTTATTAAAAAATGATTCAAATATATTTGAATTAAATATAGTCTTTTGCAATTTTTGGTTTAGTTCTGTTTCATTAGAGGCTTATTCTCAAACTATGATAATAGTGATAATAGTATTCATTTAGTTTGTATATATACATAGCTGGGTGTATCTTATCGATATAAGGGACCACGTTCATTGATATCAATTTTCATTGAATTCATTTGTTCCTCATTTCATTTCAAAAGCGGCACTTTGGCAGGCGTGCATGATATAATATTAATGGCTTTAATTTGTTGCAGTTGTGATCGCCACTTCCCACAGCAACATTGAATAACAGTGTCATTAGAAGTGTTAATTGATCTTGATATTTGTATCAGAATGTCTATGTCATACCATTTACTACGTTGCTATATAAAAGCAACAGTTGCATGCTAAGATTATTATAGTTCATGTGAACTCCACGAGAACATCACATGCGTGTCTACATGGTAGAAACGAGTATGCCAGTAACAATATTATTCAAAACTCAAAATTTTGATAGATGAACGAAATTTTAGGAAGAATCTTAGAGATGCTTACCATTCACATTGAATTCTTACGGTGTATAGTTGCAAATTTGAAAGAAGTTGAACAGTGTACGCCTTTGGAATTTAGTATTGTTTACTCTCTCATATACAAATGTTTTAATGGTTTATATTGCAAACGTCACATGCTAGCTACCAAGAATAGTACTCCTTTTGTTTCATACATTCTCCGATCCATTTTATAAGAAATAATTTATTAAATAATTAATATACTTACTTTGTATCATAGATCAAATATTTTAATTATTTAATAAATTTCGAAATGTGAAATGTTTTTTATAAAATAGATCATAGAGTATTATACAAAGAATAATTTTATTTTTACATCAATATTTACATTAAATAATATTCACTGTATTTATATGGTGAATAATATTTTTTAAATAAAAAATATATTTATGAACAGTAATATATCATTATAATAATTTTTTAAAATTATATTTTTTTAGTAGTAGAATAAAGTTGGTTAATGAAATATGAAAAATTAGTTAATAAAATGATAAAGTTGGTTAATAAATAACTAAATATTAAAAATAATATAATAGTAAAATTTATCTGGGTGTTTATTAACCAACTTTATAACTTCATTAATCAACATTTTTCACTTTATTAACCAACTTTATTTTACTAATAAAAATTATTTATGATATCTGAATATTTATTAATCAACTTCAATACTTTATTAACAAACTTTTTACTTTATATTAACTATCTTTATTTTACTTCTAAATTATTTATAATATTTAAACGTTTATTGACCAACTTCATCACTTCATTAACTAATTTTTATATTTTATTAATTAATTTTATTTTACTACTAAAAAAATATAATTTTTTTATAAAAAAATATTATTATTATAATAATGTATTACTATTGATAGATATATTTTTAATTTAAAAATATTATTCATCATATAAATACGGTAAATAGTATTAAGTGTAAGTATTACCGTAAAATATGAGTGTATGAATAGTATTACTCTTATACAAAGGCAGTATATTATTAATGTTAGATGTTCAATTTAAAATATTTTTGGTTGGAATCCAAATACAAGAGTAAAGTGAATTACGTTGAATTGAGAAATCTATTTTCAAAACAAATTCTTTTATAAAAATAAAGCTTAAATTTTTTTGTAAAACAAACATATTATTATAAGTAGGAGAAACACGAAACGTGAATGTAGCACAAATAAATGACTACAAAGAGTGGATTTAGTAACGAAATATCACTTCGGCCAAAGTATTTATCGTAGAAGAATCTATTCAATTAAATACATTTCTTTCATTTTCAATTTTAGCTTATTTTTTACTATGGTTAAAGTTTTCATCCGTGGTCCTACCAAAAAATAAGATTTCATTCATGGTAAAAAGTGATGCCTAATCATGAGTTTGAATTCAAGCATCAACAATTTTATTTTTTTATATATTTTAAGCAACTTTTTACCATAGTTGGAATTTCAACCGTGGTAAAAAGAGGTGTATTTGGTCATGAGTTCGAATTTCAGCACTAACTGTTTTGTTTTTATTTATTTTTAAGTCACTTTTCACCACGGTTAGAATTTCACTCGTGGTGAAAAGTGGCACATTCCTATTTGTTTATTTTTAAATTAAAAATAAATTAAATTTCACTGTGGTTGGGAATGCTGTGGTGAAAATATAGCAAATTTTGTTTTTCAAAGTTATAATGATTCACGTTCATTCACTTTTGCGAGACAAGAAAACATGGATTCAAGTTACCAATATTAGTCGTTGTCTAGTCTGCTAAAATGTTTAACATTGTTGTTGTTGTTGAGATTTAATCTTCAACAATTTTATTGATTTTGTTTTGTTGTTGTTATATTTGTTGTGGTTGTTGTTGAGATTTAATGTTTAACGATTCTATTAACTTAGTTTTGGTTATTGTTGTTGTTGAACTTTAATGTTTAAAGATTTTATTGATTTTGTTTTTTGGTGTTGTTATTGAGATTTAATGGTTAGCATTTCTATGGAATTTGCTTTGCTTTGATTTGATTTGATTTGGTTTTGGATGACATTTCACCATAGTTGAAAGTTCCAACCACAGTGAAAAGTGGGTTGACTATATTTCACCACGGTTTAAATTTTCAATTATGGTGAAATGTGGTGTGCTATCCAGGTTTCACCACAGACCTTAGTCCATAGTGGAAAGTAGAAAACTTACAATCACATCCTTTGTTACCATAGACCACCATCCATGGTGTAATACGGTGGGAGAATTGACTTTACTGGTTTTGTGTTTTATCGCAATGTTGCGGTTAACAAGAGTCGTCACCGACTTTTCTTTTATCCAACAAAGGAAAGGGTGAAAAGAACATGAAAGAACTTTCGAGAGAATTTTCTGAGTAAGGGGGTAGGTTATGGAAAGGGAAGGTGTTAGTACCCTTTTCTTTCATAGTTATCTACGGGCTCTTAGTTTCTAGCTCACTTTGAAAATGCTTTTTAGGTAAGTGTATTTTGAAGATATTTTGAAAAGACGCCTTAGTGCGGCGAACTTTGTAATGTTTCTCATTTCGGCAAGAACGTATACAAAGTATTTTTTATCTTTGAAAATATTTAGAAAAGAGTTTGTGTATGTGTGAAAAAAAAATTATTTTTTGATTGTTTTTATGAGCAAGCAACTAGGAGCTATCTAGCTACTCGAAAGGTTCGTTCTTTTCCTCTTTTCCTTTAGACAGTGCTATCCTACTGTTAGTGAGTAGGTAACCCTATCGTTGGATTTTTGAGGGACGGGCGAGGGTCATCGTACATTCACGAAAGCAACTAGTAAGATACTTTAGTAATTACCCTAAGTTTTTAAGATCATTTACCGTGGAAACATCGAAAGGGTCATCAAGGGACTTATGATCTTTAAAACAAAGGGTCACTGCTAAAGTCTCTCACGTTCGAGAGACGTGACTGTTTTATTCCGAAGACAACGATTGGAGGTACCTAAGCGGTGCACGTGTGCGAGTGTGTTGTATTTCTGTTATGTTTATCTTGAGTGTTAGGTTTGTTAACGTTTGTTTTTAGTCTTTCCATACAAGTTTATTAGCATACATCTAGCAGTTAATATCAGTACAAAAAAATAAAGTGCATAAATTTTGAATCTAAGCTATTACAAGGCTTCGGGATGGGCGAATTATAAACCAAGATGGGGAAAAATGTAAAGGATCCCAAGTTAAACTATTACAATCCATATGCAATTACATAATATTGGTGAAAAATAATGCGGATAAATAAATGAACGCGCGGAGGAGAAATAAATAAAAATGAAAGGATGAAGAAAAACCCTAAGAAAAATTTCTAAGTGATAAAAGAAATATTTGTTTTTGTTTTTAATTTTTGTTTAGAAAAATAATTAAATCGTGAGAAACTAATTCTAATTAGTTAATTAATTAACAAAATGTGATTAAATAATTGATCAAAATTAATGTAATTAATAAAAATTTAAATCTACTATTTTTTTGATTTTTTGATTTTCTGATTTTTTATGTTTGTAAAAAGAAAAAAAAGGTTTAAATAAAATTAACTAAATAAACAACAAAAAAAGAAAAAAAGAAATGGGCCAGGCACTGCAAAAAGTAGTTAGAGGGTGTGAAATAGCAAAAAATTCTCAGGCCTATTAGCAATAGGGCCCAGGCGCCTGGAGATCCAATGAGGGACGCTTCTTGGAGTTCATCATGGGGACGCGCCTTTGAGGCTTTTAGTCTGATGAAATATGGTGGTCAGGAACTGGAGGTGCATGATGCATCCATTTGGTCTCACTCATACCTGATCTATAAATTCATTTAAACTCAAACAAATGTTAGCATGCCATGAAATATGATTATAATCAGAGATTCAAAATTTTAAACTTTACCAAACCGATGTTATCAAATGGGGGAGTTCTAAGCTTGTGATGGACTGATCTTGGGCCTGGTAAAAAACTCATGGGGACTTCAAAAGGATGGCTCGAGGCTTGGTTTCACTTGAGAGAAGCTGGAACTTTGAGATATGACTTGCACCAATTCTTTGATTTTTTTGGAGAGTTTTTGGAGAGCTTTTTTGGAGAGCTTTTGCATGTAGAATTTCGTGTCCTTTCTTGCTTGCAATGTTATGTATTTATAGAGTTAGGAGAAAAGCAAGTATGGCAAGAAACAAAGCTTTCAAGGCCATGAGACAAAAATCCAACATATTGAAAATTTGCCATATTTGGATGATTTCTTGCCCTTCTTGTCATACATTGAATCTGGTCCTTTTTTACATGCCTTGCACGAAATTATGGGCCTTACATTGACAAAAATCATCAGCCCATATGTCAAAACCTATTATCTATTATTTTATGCAATTTATTTGAATAAAAATTGAAATAAATATGAATAAAATAAAGAAAAATGAAAAGTAAGGTAAGAGTGAGTTTATGAGTCCTTGGCATGGTCATGGACATGTTTGAAGTCCAAAAGATTAAGTCCAATAAGCAAAAATCACAAATTGCTCAATTAAGATTCCATGTATTTCTTTGAAAATTGTCCAATTTGTGCACCTCATAACTTACTCAATTTTCATCTTTTGGAGATGATATTGGATTTTTTGGAAAGCCCAAGATGTTCTATACAATCTCTATGTTGACCATTTTTGCTTTTGAAGACATCATATTGATTTAAGTTTCCTTGACAAAAAGTGTCTTTTGTTGACTTTTGAAAATGACCTATAATGTATGAGATCATATCTTCCAAATGAAGCATTTTTTGGAATTGAGAACATTAGAAAATTTGTAGAGAATTATATTTTATTCAAAATGGGATTTGGTTGGGGAAAAGTTGATGAAGCATGTGAAAGTTATGCCTGGTCAAAGTTCAATTGACTTCTCCTAAGGAAACCTTAATTTGACAAATCTTGACTTTTGATGATTTGAGGACTTTCCTTGGGGAATCATGATCAAACCTTGATCGAATGATGAATATCACTTTAAAATGTTGATTTTGACCTAAAATCTTGAAGTTTGACTGTATGTTGACCATAGTTGACTTTTTGATCAATATAGTTAATTTTCAAGCATCTGAGCCATTGACTGAGAAAACATGTGATGTAAGACTTGAAACTTGACATGAGCCTTGTTGAGGACCTATGAAGAAACATGGGAGCCAATTGAGACTTTTGCAGACCAAATTTCCTTGAGAAACTCCAAACCCTAGTTGTAGGCTTTTGGTATAGGAGGTGCATCTTAACTAGTCAACCCTTGGGTGCCTTGACCATTTGAAGAGCCTTGAAAGAATGCTTTAAAGAAAAATGGGAGGGAAAATTTTAGGGTACAACAGCTGCCCTTGTTCAATCTTCTTAAACCTTAAGAGTTAGATTGGCATGTCCGCCATTCGTGACTTGAAGGTAGAAGATGATTGAACACTTAAGTGCCCAGAAATTTGCACTCGCCTGTGCAAGATGGTAACATTGTTGGCTGATTGTACCGGGAATGGGCTTATAAGATGCCATTCAAAGAGATGATTGAAAGTCGTCGGAGATGGGCTTATATATGCCATCCAAAGTAAATGTTGACTTTAAACTGAAAGAAGTATCAGAATAAACCTACGATTGGTTTAATCTAAGCCATAAAATGTTCCCTTTGTCTTTAACTAGAAGAAGTATAAAAATAAATCATTGGTCGATTTAATCTGAGCCAGAAAAGGTCTACTGGAAGAAGTATCAAAATAAATCATTGAACGATTTAATCTGAGCGCGAAAAAGGCCTACTGGAAGAAGTATCAGAATAAATCTTTGGGTTGATTTAATTTGAGCCAACCACTATCTATGCTTATTTTTATCTGGAAGAAGTATCAGAATAAATCTATGGTTGATGTAATCTGAGCCAGAAAATGTCTTCAACTGGGAGAAGTATTAGAATACATCTACACCTGATCTAAGTTGAGCCAGAAGAATGTCTACTAGAAGAAGTATCAGAATGAACCTTTGGTTGATTTATTCCGAGCCAACGACTATCTACAACCGTATTCAATTGGAAGAAGTATCAGAATAAATCTTTGGTCGATTTAATCTGAGCCAGAAGATATTTATACTCATTTTATCTGGAAGAAGTATCAGAATAAATCACTAGTCGATTTAATCTGAGCCAGAAAAAGGTCTACTGGAAGAAGTATCAAAATAAAGCATAAGTAGATTTAATCTGAGCCAGAAGATATTTATGTTCATTTTATCTGGAAGAATTATCCGAATAAATCATTGGTCGATTTAATCTGAGCCAGAAAAAGGTATGCTGGAAGCAGTATCAGAATAAAACATTAGTCGATTTAATCTGAGCCAGCGACTATCTACGACCGTCTTCAGCTGGAAGAAGTATCAGAATAAATCTTTGGTTGATTTAATTTGAGCCAGAAGAGGTCTCTGTGTCTTTAATTGGAAGAAGTATCAGAATAAATCATTGGTCGATTTAATCTGAGCCAGAAAAAGGTCTACTGGAAGAAGTATCAGAATAAATCTTTGGTCGATTTAATCTGAGCCATCAAATATTTATGCTTGTTTTGACCTGGAAGAAGTATCCAAATAAATATTTGGTTGATTTAATCTGAGCCAGAAAATGTCTTCAACTGGAAGAAGTATCAGAATAGATCTACACATAATCTAAGCTGATCCAGAAGAATGTCCACTGGAAATAGTATTTGAATAAATCATTGATCGATTTAATCCGAGCCAGCGACTGGCTTCAACTGGAAAAAGTATCAGAATAAATATTTGGTTAATTTAATCTGAGCCAGAAGAGGTCTCTGTGTCTTTAACTGGAAGAAGAATCAGAATAAATCATTGGTCGATTTAATCTGAGCAAGAAAAAGGTCTACTGGAAGAAGTATCAGAGTAAATCTTGGTCAATTTAATCGTAGCCAGCAAATATTTATGCTTGTTTTTATCTGGAAGAAGTATCAGAATAAATCTTTGGTTGATTTAATCTGAGTCAGAAAATGTCTTCAACTGGAAGAAGTATCAGAATATATCTGCACCTGATCTAAATTGAGCCAGAAGAATATCCACTAGAAGGAGTATCAGAATAAATCATTGGTCGATTTAATTCGAGCCAACGACTATCTACGACAGCCTTCAACTGGAAAAAGTATCAGCATAAATCTTTGGTTAATTTAATCTGAGCCAGAAGAGGTCTTTGTGTCTTTAACTGGAAGAAGTATCAGAATAAATCATTTGTCGATTTAATCTGAGCCTGAAAAAGGTCTACTGGAAGAAGTATCAGAGTAAATCTTGGTCAATTTAATATGAGCTAGCAGATACTTATGCTTGTTTTTATCTGGAAAAAGTATCAGAATAAATCTTTGGTTGATTTAATCTGAGCCAGAAAATGTCTTCAACTGGAAGAAGTATCAGAATATATCTACACCTGATCTAAGCTGAGCCAGAAGAATATCCACTAAAAGGAGTATCAAAATAAATCATTTGTCGATTTAATCCGAGCCAACGACTATCTATGACCGTCTTTAACTGGAAAAAATATCAGAATAAATCTTTGGTTAATTTAATCTGAGCCAGAAGAGGTCTCTGTGTCTTTAACTAGAAGAAGTATCAGAATAAATCATTGGTCGATTTAATCTGAGGCAGAAAAAAGTCTACTGGAATAATTATTAGAGTAAATCTTGGTCAATTTAATCTGAGGCAGCAGATACTTATGCTTGTTTTTATCTGGAAGAAGTATCATAATAAATCTTTGGTTGATTTAATCTGAGCCAGAAAATGTCTTCAAATGGAAGAAGTATCAGAATAGATCTACACCTGTTCTAAGCTGAGCCAGAAGAATGTCCACTAAAAGGAGTATCAAAATAAATCATTGGTCGATTTAATCCGAGCCAGCGACTATCTACGGCCGTCTTCAACTGGAAAAAATATCAGAATAAATCTTTGGATAATTTAATCTGAGCCAGAAGAGGTCTCTGTGTCTTTAACTAGAAGAAGTATCAGAATAAATCATTGGTCGATTTTATCTGAGGCAGAAAAAGGTCTTCTGGAGTAAGTATTAGAGTAAATCTTGGTCAATTTAATCTGAGCCAACAGATACTTATGCTTGATTTTTTCTGGAAGAAGTATCATAATAAATCTTTGGTTGATTTAATCTAAGCCAGAAAATGTATTCAACTGGAAGAAGTATCAGAATAGATCTACATCTGATATAAGTTGAGCCAGAAGAATGTCCATTGAAAGGAGTATCAAAATAAATCATTTATCGATTTAATCCGAGCCAGCGACTATCTACGACCGTCTTCAAGTGGAAAAAGTATCAGAATAAATCTTTGGTTAATTTAATCTGAGCCAGAAGAGGTCTTTGTGTCTTTAACTAGAAGAAGTATCAGAATAAATCATTGGTCGATTTAATCTGAGGCAGAAAAAGGTCTACTGGAAGAAGTATCAGAGTAAATCTTTGGTCGATTTAATCTGATCCAGAAGATGCTTTATGCCCGACTTCAACTGGAAAAAGTATCAGAATAAATCTTTAGTCAATTTAATCGGAGCCAGAAGAGGTCTCTTTGTCTTTAACTGGAATAAGTATCAGAATAAATATTTGGTCAATTTAATCTGAGCCAGAATAAGGTCCGCTGGAAGAAGTATCAGAATAAATCTTTGGTCGATTTAATTTGAGCCAGAGGATATTTATGTCCAACTTTGACTGGAAAAGTATCAAATAAATCTTTGGTCGATTTAATCTGAGCCATAAGAGGTCTCTTTGTCTTTAACTGGAAGAAGTATCAGAATAAATCTTTGGTCAATTTAATCTGAGCCAGACGATATTTATGTCCGACTTTGACTGGAAGAAGTATCAGAATAAATCTTTGGTTGATTTAATCTGAGCCAGAAGAGGTCTCTTTGTCTTTAACTAGAAGAAGTATCAGAATAAATCTTTGGTCGATTAAATCTGAGCCAGAAAAAGGCCTGCTGGAAGAAGTATCATAATAAATCATTGGTCGATTTAATCTGAGCCAGAAGATGTTGTATTTGAGAAGATGGTCTGGTTATAAAAGTAGTTGATGTTATTGGTCTATTGATTGATCTTTTCCTGAAATGATAAAGAGTTAGTTGTATGCAATGTCATGATGTATGTAATGCACTGCACAACAATGTTCTCAAAATAAATGAGATTGTGTTGCATGTGCTTTGTATGCATATGCTATGAAGTTTGTAAATGATGTATGAATGTAAATGTGAGCGCATCAGTTGATTTTTGTAGTGTCGTTGAATTGGGAAAATAAATCCATGACTGCCTGTTGGAGATGAAAAATGTAATTCCTCACTATTTGTTGAAGTTAAATTTGCCGAAGATTCTCATTTTCTGTCCGAGGGTATTCTGCTGGAGATTTTGATTTCTGCTTGAGGATATAAGCTTTTTAGGAGAGTTGATAACCTGTCATAGTTTCTGAAATGGATTGATTACATGTACTCTGACTGGGGATGGAAGAACGAATAATCTTGTGATGCGAGTAGCTACTCTTCTGGAGGTGGTTATCTTGATTAATCCTGCTGGAGAGAAGAGCTCTGTTGGAAGACTTTACCAATTTGGAGAAATAAACTCCGCTGGGGGATGAACTTCCGTAGCTAAAAAAATAAACTATACTAGTAACGAGTCTTTATAAACTGCTTGAGATTTTATGAAACTCTGTTGGGGAACATTGATTTCTGCTCTCTGGGGGAACTTTGTTGGAGCGTTTTTACTCCTGCTTGGGTAAGAAGAGGTCAAATCTTTGGTTGTTTTTTGCTCTACTGGGGAGTTATAATTCCTTGTATACTCTGATTGGGGATAACATCGATGGATAACTTTCCAACTCGTCTGAGGAGGATAGAGTTAACTGATATTTGATCCAATTTTTGATTCAAATAGCAATTCTCTGGGGATAGTGATGACTTCAATAGGGAAGGGAAGTTTTGCCGGTGACTCATTTTCATCCGAGTTATAGACTAAAGCTGGGGAGATTGGTCCTCACTGGGGAAATAAATCCTGTTGGGGAAATAAACCCTATTGATGAAGGTATATCCTGCTGTGGGAAGCTCTTTGTCGAGGAGAATGCGTTGTGCTGGAGAGAAGTAATTTGCAGGGGCTTTTATAGTTTCGAAAACTCAGCCAGGGAGAAGAATTCCTATAGACTGTAATGTTTGGGATCCTGTAGATAGGAAATATTACTAGGAGGAAGCCTGCACTCCTTTATCTTCCAGAGTGATTTGTTGGGAAGATTGCGGGGAATGTATGAGTTTGCGAAGATTACCATGTAGGGATAATCTCATGGAAGTTGCTCAGTGGGGATTCATGGAGATTTGAACACACCTCAACTTCTAGAGCGTTTGGTGAATGTTGATCAGGGCGATAAGTCTTCTACTGATAAACAAGTGACAAGATGACGGGAAATAGTCGCACGCTTTAATCCCTAACTTTTTCTTAGAATGTCCTTTCAGATTTTCAGTCCACTGGGATACCCTTTTTTGCCCAAGCCACCTTTTCAGCTTTTTAACTTGTTGGGTGCACATTTTTATTTATAAATCCCTAATTTTTTCCCGAACTCTTTTGGTTCACCGGGATGCCCTTATTTTTCCTAGTCCAGTCAACCTAGCAGGTCTTTTTTTCATGCGTAGTATTTTCCGACTATGTCCCCGTTCACAGGGTGCGGAGAATTGTCACTATCCATAATAGTAAGTGTTGCAACACTGCCAGCAAATGTTTGCTTGATCGTACGTGGCCTTATGCTGGAACTCATGTTCAATGCCCCAAGTGATTCAGACGGAGGTATGCCCCAGGCTATTTGGCACTTTTAAGAGATTCCTCGAATCTTGACCTGACTGCCCTTAGATCAGTTTAGACACCATGTCATGACCCTTGATTATGAAAGGCCCGTTACTGGAAATGTCTTTCCATCTGGGGTGATTTTTTCCATTGAGAGGATTTTCGTTCATTGAATTTCTGTCGTGCGAATTTATTTGTTGTCGAACGAGTAGTCATATGAAAACAATGCCATTTAAAGAATGCAAAACTTATTTTTGTCTTGAAGTTTTAAAAAAATGCATTTTTAGTAAACAAACAGAATTTTGTAAGAATATGAATTCAACTCAGGATTTATAGTAAACCTTACTGAAGTTAGGATACCTTTTATAACAGTATGCTTTCGAACTAACCCATGCTTCGGCTAGGACTTTTAAGGGTTGTAGCGTGGTATGGTTCAAGGTTTAAGAAACAAAGGACAAAGGCTCGAAATTTATTTGTACCCAACCCATTATTCATGATGTTCTTCAGCCCTATACTCAGTTAATTGTACGTTTAAATCCCAATTGAGTCTGGAATCTTTGCCCTGATATTCCGGTGATGGTTCGGATACTGAAAGTTTATTTTGAGGAGGCAGTCATTTTTCATAATATTTTCTTTTTGTTGAGGATTTGTAGAGACCTATTTTTTTGATTTTATTATCCCTTCCTTTTGCTTGAACTGTTTCTTTTGTGATTACAGTCAGCGGGATGCCCCAGTTTTTTCTTAAGTCTCCTTCATAGGTTTAGACTTAGCGGGCTTTTATTTTTGAGAGATAATACTACATGTTTTAGTAATTACGGGGAACCATCACTGTCTTTTGATTTAGAAGAGTATCTTCGACACTACTCTTTGTGTACGAGGGTAAAGCTTGTGTTTGAATGTACCATTGAATTAACTGAGATACTACCCTGCCCCAGGTTATGATTAAAGGTTTCAATTTGTGTGAAAAAGAAAACTCCTACTTCTTAGGCTCAAAGGGGTTGACTATGGATTATCTTCCTTATAACTCCACTGTTTAGGAAAAGAATGTATGTACATCGTCAGCAGGGTCTTCTCAAAAGCATATTGTATGAGATTATGGTATTGTTTTCGTCATCCTGCCTCTAAAGGTTTAAGCTTTTAATCGAGAGTTGAATATCAAAAAAAGGAAGTAAAAGCATAGTTTCAGTATAGTGACAACGAATGGATTAATTTAAGACAAACATATACAATGCAATAATGGAATAACAAAGTTTGACATGAAATAAGTGTTCGAACAATCAAAAGAAATTACAATTTGAAAATTCTAATGAACAAAAAGCCTCTATGTATGAACTTGTCACTTCAGATGGTGTGCCTTTGAGGGATGGAAGAAGAATTCAGTCTGACCATCTTGTGTGAACTCCAGCACCACTTCTTCGATCAAGTCCTTAATCTTATTTTTCAATGCCAAATATCTATTAGAGTCATGCCCCATACTATTGGAATGATAAGTGTATCTCACATTAGGATTGTACCAAGGAAAGGCAGTGTTGGGATTCTGAGGAGGATCCTTCAATGTTATTAATTCCATCTTCAACATGTGTTGAAATACTTGAGCCGATGACATGTTGATTTTGGTGAATTTCCTTTTGGGCGCGTCCTGCTTACGCTGATTGCCTTGTCGTTGTTATTGCACCAGTGCTGGATTAGAGATTTACACTGCCCCCACAAATTGGTTGATATCACTCTTATTACGATCCTTCTGGTCGTATACGGTACTTGATTCCTTCTTTCCGTTGTATGATATCTTTTGAGTACTTGAAGATATAGTCCCCTGAATCTCACCGCTCTTGAGTTTATTTTCAACATGTTCCCGCATGAACATGTCACTCGATTCTCTGTCTGCCAAGAGATATTGATAGTTGATTAGGCCCTAAATTCTAGCAGTTTTCCCCAAACGGTCGTATCTTCCTTAACGAAGTTCGATGATAAGGATTATTAACTCTTCTTGCCCACGAGCTAAATTTTGGATAAGAGCTATCTGACTACTCATTTGGATTCTCATCCTTTCCATATCAGGTTGTAGTTGTTCCACCTGGTCATCCTGGTTATCTTCAGGATTTTTCTTGGTCGTGTTCCTAACGAGGAGTGCTTTCAATTCTTCTTGCCCCTTGGATAGATTCAGGAACATTTCCTTGAACTGAGCATCTTGAGTTTGGAGATCTTTATTGTTCTGTTCGAGAGCAATCTTCCTTGCTGAAATGAACAGCAAGAAAATGAGAAACCTATCTTGAGAGTACCTATTATGTAAGGACATGCATGCAATGTTTTCAAGGATCTCACAGGGTAAACATAAGAAACTATTTGAATTTTGATTGCATCTTTTACGGAAGAACTTCATATTGTTGAATGTCCTTCTACAAGAATCAAGCTCACCATGTCGAGTGGGTCATAGCCTCTGACTCAAGTTATCGTGCTTTGGCGGTGTTGGCTAGAGGAAAATAAATCCCATTGCCTCTTGCTAGACGTCTAGTACATCATAACATGCATCACACGCCCTAGAGATCCTTGAAATGGTTAACGAAATGCTATGGCATGATATCATGATGTGTATGCTATGCACTTAGGAAAAGTGTAAGGTGATGAAGACAAGTGAGTCTTACAAGAAGTCCAGGTTATTGGATAATAACTACAAACAAGTCTTGCAAGGAACTCACATCGTTAGATAATTAATACAAACAAAACCCTGCAAGGAATTGAAGTTGTTAGATAATGAAAGCAAACAAGTCACACAAGTAGCCTTAGGTTCAAGCTTGCATGGAATTTGTAGGTAAGTACCCTCTTGAAGTTTTAGTTGGCTTAACATGTCCTAACAATAGTAACCGGGTTCTAGGGATCTCATATCATTGACCTTTTCGTCAGGAATTGTTTCAGCTCAAGCACTAAAGTATTGCGGCTGAAATATCCCAAAAGTCTAATCTCAATGGGTGTAGCATCGAGTATCAACCAATCTTCGGTCAGAACTAAAGATGGCTATCTCACTACTTTTTAATGGCTATGATAAGTCAATTAAAGGTTCTAAAGGTCAGTTAGCACTTAATGACACTATGGGGAAGCCTAATGTTATCCTTGACTGACTCAAGCAACATTAGTATAATCTAGATTATCACTCTAACATAGCCATCACTTCCTCCATATCGGTCTATGCCGTATAATCTCTATGATTTATTGCTACTTACCTAAAAAGGTGCCCCAGATCTGGGTAAATGATCTTTATCAATAACCCCAGCAAACCCTTTAAAAACAAAGCAGACAAAGCAAACAAGGAAAGCAATTTAAAATGATCTAACTCTTAGGTAACCCCACTTTTTATAATTCCCTAGCATAGTCGCCAGTTCTGTAATACAATGGGAGAACTGACTTTAGTGGTTTTGCATTTTATCGCAATGTTGCGGTTATCAAGAGTCGCCACCAACGTTTCTTTTATCTAACAAATGAAAGGGTGAAAAGAATAGGAAAGACCTTTCGAGAGAATTTTCTGAGTAATGGGGGTAGGTTATGGAAAGGGAAGGTGTTAGCACCCTTTCCATCTGTAGTTATCTATGGGCTCTTAGTTGCTAGCTCACTTTGAAAATTCTTTTTTGTTTAAGTGTGTTTTGAAGATATTTTGAAAAGATGCCTTAGTGCGGCGAACTTTGTAATGTTTCTCGTTTCTGTGAGAATGTATGCAAAGTATTTTTTGTCTTTAAAAATACTTAGAAAAGAGTTTGTGTATGTGTGAAAAAATTGTTTTTTGATTGTTTTTATGAGCAAGAAACTAGGAGCTATCTACCCACTCGAAAGGTTTGTTCTTTCCTCTTTTCCTTTAGACAGTGCTATTCTACTATTAGTGAGTAGGTATCCCTATCGTTGGATTTTTAAGGGACGTGCGAGGGTCATCGTACAGTCACGAAAGCAACTAGTAAGATGCTTTAGTAATTACACTAAGTTTTTAAGATCATTTACCAAGGCAACGTCGAAAGGGTCATCGAGGGACTTATGATCTTTAAAACAAAGGGTCACTGCTAAAGTCTCTCACATTCGAGAGACGTGATTGTTTTATTCTGAAGACAATGAGTGGAGGTACCTTAGTGGTGCACGTGTGCAAGTGTGTTGTGTTTTTGTTATGTTTATCTTGAGTGTTAGGTTTTCTAGCGTTTGTTTTTAGTCTTTCCATACAAGCCTATTAGCATACATCTAGCAGTTAATATCAGTACGAAAAAATGAAGTGCGGAAATTTTGAATCTACGCTATTACAAGGCTTCGGGATAGGGGAATTACAAACCAAAATGGGGAAAAATGTAAAGGGTCCTAAGTTAAACTATTACAATCCATATGCAATTACATAATATTGGTGAAAAATAATGCGGATAAATAAATGAACCCGTGGAGGAGAAAGAAATAAAAATGAAAGGATGAGGAAAAACCCTAAGAAAAATTTCTAAGTGATAAAATAAATATTTGTTTTTGTTTTTAATTTTTGTTTATAAAAATAATTAAATCATGAGAAAATAATTCTAATTAGTTAATTAATTAAAAAAAAGGTGATTAAATGATTGATAAAAATTAATTTAACTAATAAAAACTTAAATCTATTATTTTTTGTGATTTTCTGATTTTCTGATTTTTTATGTTCGTAAAAAGTAAAAAAAGGTTTAAAGAAAATTAAATAAATACACAACAAAAAAAGAAAAAAAGAAATGGGATATGCACTGTAAAAAGAAGTTAGAGGGTGTGAAATAGAAAAAAATTCCCAGGCCCATTAACAATAGGGCTCAGGCGTCTGGAGATCCAGTGAGGGACGCTTCTTGGGGTTCATCATGGGGACGCGCCTTTGAGGCTTTGGATCTAGCCTGATGAAATATGTTGGTCAGGAACTGGAGGTGCATGATGCGCACATTTGGTCTCACTCATACCTGATCTATAGATTTATATAAACTCAAACAAATGTTAGCATGCCATGAAATATGATTAAAATCATAGATTCAAAATTTTAAACTTTACCAAATCGGTGTTATCAAATGAGGGCATTCTAAGCTTATGATGGACTAATCTTGGGCCTTGTAAAAAACTCCCGGGGACTTCTGTAATGCCCCGATATTTAATTATTTATTTAATTAAATATTGTTTTGAATATTTTATATTAATTCGAATTTTTATCGTCGAAGTCAGAATTAATTTATTTAGTGACATGATAAATAATTAGATTTAATTTGGTGGAATTAAGTTGAGGCATTATTTTTATTATTTAGCTTAATTATGATATTGGGCTTAAATTGTAGTGTTGTGAAGTAATAAGGGAGTATGTGACTTAGGCCCATTTAGATTTATTATGTGATAAGTAAAATAATACTATTATATTAGAAATAGAATTACCGGAGAAAGAGAAGATAGTGTTATCAAGAAAAGAGAAAAATAAGAGAAAGAGGAATAGGGTTTTGAGAGGAGAAGAAGAACAAGAGAAAGTTACTACTAGTGCCAAATTTCCAGAAATTCTATTGAAATTTCTTAGAGCTGCATTCAATCTAAGGTAAGAGTGGGATTCTTGCTCTATAAATGGGTATATGATAAATGATATTGGGGTTGGTTATATGAAATTGACTATAATCGATTAATTGATTCTTTGAATTGTGTGGTAATTGATATATGTTGATAGCAACGATAAATGGATGTTTGATTGTGTATTATTTCATGAAGTTTATGTCTTTGGAATTGAAACATAATGGGTTTTCGTACTGCACTTTACATAATTTGTAAAACTGTTTTTCACAGGGTGCAATCGATTGCAGCAGAAGAGAAATCGATTTGCACTGCTTAAAAATTGGGATTTTTGCTTCTGTTTCAGTGAGCAACTGATTGCAGCAGAAGAGCAATCAATTGCACTGCTTAAAAATGTGACTTTTGGCCTCTGGAACAAGGTGCAATCGATTTGTATGTTAGTGCAAGCGATTGCTGACTATTTGATATTATTTTTGAAAACTTGAAAACTCCATAACTTTTTAACCGTAACTCCGTTTAATGCACTGTTCGAAGCGTTGAAAAGCTAATGCAATGAAATATATTTATAAGGAGTAAAACGAAGGATAAGAAGGATAATTCTAGTACCCAAGTTAGGATAGAGTTAGCTTTCCTGTGTTGAATCATCATGATGTTTTGTGGTGATGAAGTATGATAATAGAATGACGATCTTATGATAATGCTTGGTTCATAATAATAATATCAATGATAATGATGATGTAGTATTATAGTATAACAATTTGTAGAAGTTTTATAATTAGAAATAAGCATTTAGATAAGTAATTAACCGGTATAGCCGAGAATTGTCTGAATAATTATGGACAATATTATGTTTTAGGCCTATGGCCAATGTCGAATATGTTTTTGTTTATATGTTGTGATTGATAAGTTGATTAAGTTGTAGGCCTATGGCCAATGTCGAATATGTTGTTGTTTATATGTTGTGATTGATAAGTTGATTAAGTTGTAGGCTTATGCCAATGTTGTCGAATACATTGTTGTTGTTGAATATATTGTGATTGATAAGTTGATTAAGTTGTAGGTCTATGGACAGTGTTGAAGTGACGTTGAGTACCTCTAATTATTGGTATAGTGATGATATAGGCTTATGCGTTTGTGATAGTGATTGTTGTTGTTGTATGTGATTGTTGTGTTCATTGAGTCACATACATTTGCATTATTAACTTGGCCTAGATTGGAAAAATATTAAGTTGAAGGCTTATGCCTTGTTGATGCCTCTATTTACTGGCAAATTTTTTAAGTTGGGAATTCTGCTCCAATGGTACCACATGCATGTGCATTGTAATTGATTCGCATTTGATGTTGCATCTTGAGTCGTGGTGAAGATAGATTTGTTGTTGCTTTATTTTGTTGACTTGTTGTGATAGGTATCATCTAAAGGTTGTGAATTAGTTGTTATGTCGTGTTGATGTTTTGTTGAGATTAAAGATGTTTGAAAGTTTTGAAGTGATGATTTTATAAGAATTGATTCTGATATATTAATTATCATACATTCATTTATATAGTTTGATATCTCACCCCTTCTGTTTGAATGCTGCCCTCTGTTGGTAACGTGAAGGTAATCAAGAAGGATAATTGTTACCTCGTTAGTCCGAGTTGGTGTCTTCGCTCTGACACGTAGCACTCGGGGGGGGGGGGGGGGTGAATGTTTGATGTTTAGTTGTTGATTATTATTTCTGTTGTTGAATCTTTAAGTTGTTTACATGAAGTAACTGTCGTCTTGAAGTTATTTTAGTTGAATAAAGATGTTAAGTGAATTGAAGTTGAATTTGTATATTCCGCTACTTATCAATAAAAAGTTGTTTGATTTTAAAGAATAAATTAGGTTGTTATCAGTTCATCCGAATTAAGTGTTATGTATCTGTTTTATATGCGATTAAATGAAGTTTGTTTTTGAGTTAAAAATGTAGCATCCTATTTATGTTAAACCCTGATTTTATTATTATCTGCCGAATAGAAATATGGTGTTACATTAGTGGTATCAGAGCAGGTCCGTCCGTCCGACTAAGTTGTCTAATTTTGTTTGTTCCTTAGTGCGCGACAAGTGTGTGAAACACTGTTGGTGCTTCTTGTTTTTCTAATGGCTTGTATGCAGGAGTTGGGTGGAAGTTAAGTGGGTGGGGAGGGGGGGAAGCTTTGCTTCTTGGATATGTTTCGATTGTAAGATGTTAGTTTTGTATGCTGCTGATGGCGACAATGCAAGTGTTGTTGACGTTTTGTTGTCTCCCGAATCTGAAGATGACATGGATTAAAGGTTTTGTGTATTAATCAAGTTGGAACGTCTTGAGGGAGGATGATCAGGCATTGTTGGTGTTTACTTCTCGAAGGATGATGAGCAATGTAACGGTTGTTGATATACGAGTAGAGTATGAATCCCTGATGTTTCTGAAGGTGATCGTTAAGTAACAAGGATAATTTTTAGAAGATGGAATTTAGAAATTCGTGATGTTTCAATGCTGCTGATGGACGGTGAAGTTGTCGGTTTGAGTAGCCTTGTGTAAGATGTTGATGTTTGAACGGTGATAAGTGACAAATTGCTGTAGACCTTGTCGTAGGATCCTTGTGAGTGATTGTAAAAGTTGTTGAAGTTGGTAGAATGTTTTGAATCGTGAGTCAGAGTCAGACATGCGAGGATACGAGTACAATTTCAAGAATGGTAAATGTTAGTACTGGTACAAATAAATTTTGCTATGATGTTATCATAAGATGTGTAATAGTATGTCGCTGCATGAAGTTGGTGTTTGCATTTTTGGTTAACTTTGGAAATTCATACCTTATGTTCCGAATATCGGATTGGTGTTCCGTTTGAACCTGTGAGGAGATAGAAATGTATTCTATCCTATGAATTGTTTTTGAATATGGTAGATGCATTCCTATATAGAGGTTGCATGTGAAGGAAGTTTTGTAGAACTAAAGAAAAGACTTACGACTACTCCGGTATTAGTTTTGCCTAATCCGAGTGAGTCATTTGTAGTGTATTATGAATGCGCCTAAAGAGGAGACTTAGTGGTATGCCAATGATGAATGGACAAGTTCTTGCTTGTGTTTCTAGACGAATCATCGTTCATGAGAGGGATATTGTGGGAGTATTTGTAAACCTCATTGGAAATTATTGGATTATGGTGCGTTAGGTGACTTGAGTACAAGTTCTAAAGGAACACTATTATAGTTTGATAACAATGGTTTATACTTCATTATGGTTGTCGGCTATCTATTGACAGATTGAGGAACTGATCACCCTTTATCTCTTGTTGATAATAGACAAGACCGTGTTGGATGGTGTAGACTTGTCTTGCTACCTTAATGCCGTGTAAAGTGATTGATGTTATATCGTGAGGATAGTTGCTCACCAGGTTGTGTGAGTTAATAGAGGAGTGGATAAGAAAGAGTTGAGACGTGTTGAACAAGTCGGAGTGGCAAGTTATATGCGAGCTAACGTTGCAAAGTGAAAGATTGAGAATATCAAGTAAATAATGGTTTTATGGTAGATGTTGAGGAAAGTCTGAAACCAGAATGAGTCTTGTAAACTGTATAGTTGGCAAAAACTTTAATGAGGACTATGACCTAAGATGGATTATCAGAGTTGTGCAGCTGAAGCATATATGGCGCAGTTGCTATGAGTATACAACTCTACATGCTTGATTTGGTAGATTGCTGATGTAGGGATGATGTGCCAAGGTGTTGTGATATCTCGGAGATCTTTGCTGATCCTATAAGGAAATTATTGTGGTTGTTAGTTGATGGTGAGTTATGTGTATATTTGTTGAGTTATATTGTTAAGTTGAAGTTATAATGATTTTGTTGTCGCTATTGAGATGCTATTGTTGATTTCTGTAAGTAAGGAATGATACTCCATAACGTGACGAAGTTGATCATGTTTGTTGTATGGATATTACTATAAGAGTGATACGATGATATGAGTAGAGTTGTTGATATTTTGTTGATAATTGACATACAGATATGAAATTGTGTACGTGTTTTGGGGTTGAAAAGAGAGTTAAGAGGATATTGCAATGATATATATATATATATATATATATATCCAAGTATAAGTGTGTTATAGTTGTTGCTACTTTAAACGTTGATATGTCAGATTATGGTAGATTAGTTGAGATGCTAGTACCGACCATGTCGTGAAGTGTTGAATGATTCGCATGTGTGTAATCAATTTGAATCGTGTTGAGTTAATGAGTTATCAAGAAAATAGTGGTCGAAGTGTTGCCAAATGCGACTTGGGAATCAAAAGGTTGGATGCTAAATTCGCGTTAAGAGTGATGGTTTCGAGTAGATTTTCGAGGACAAAAATATTCTAAGTGGGGGAGAGTTGTAACGCCCCGAGATTTAATTATTTACTTAATTAAATATTATTTTAAATATTTTATATTAATTAGAATTTTATCGTCGAAGTCGGAATTATTTTATTTAGTGGCATGATAAAAAATCGGATTTAATTTGGTGGAATTAAGTTGAGGCATTATTTTTATTATTTAGCTTAATTATGATATTGGGCTTAAATTGTAGTGTTGTGAATTAATAAGGGGTATGTCACTTAGGCCCATTTAGATTTATTATGAGATAAGTAAAATAATACTATTATATTAGAAATAGAATTAGAAGATAAAGAGAAGATAGTGTTATCAAGAAAAGAGAAAAAGAAGAGAAAGAGGAATAGGGTTTTGAGAGGAGAAGAAGAAAAAGAGGAAATTGCTACTAGTGCCAAATTCCCAGAAATTCCACTGAAGTTTCTTAGAGATGCATTCAATCCAAGGTAAGGGTGGGATCCTTGCTCTATAAATGGGTATATGATAAATGATATTGGGGTTGGTTATATGAAATTGACTATAATCGATTAATTGATTCTTTGAATTGTGTGGTAATTGATGTATGTTGATAGCAACGATAAATGGATGTTTGATTGTGTATTATTTCATGAAGTTTGTGTCTTTGGAATTGAAACATAATGGGTTTTCGTACTGCACTTTACATAATTCGTAAAACTGTTTTTCACAGGGTGTAATAGATTCTGGCAGAAGAGCAATCGATTTGCACTGCTTAAAAATTGGGATTTTTGCTTCTTTATCAGTAAGCAATCGATTGCAGCAGAAGAGCAATCGACTGCACTGCTTAAAAATGTGATTTTTGGCCTCTGGAACAAGGTGTAATCGATTTGTATGTTAGTGCAATCGATTGCTCATTGTTTGACAGTATTTTTGAAAACTTGAAAACTCTATAACTTTTGAACTGTAACTCCGTTTGACGCGCCGTTCTAAGCGTTGGAAAACTAATGTGATGAACTATATTTATAAAGAGTAAAATAAAGGATAAGAAGGATAATTCTAGTACCCAAGTTAGGATAGAGTTATCTTTCTCACGTTGAATCACCATGATGTTTTGTGGTGATGAAGTATGATGATGACATGACGATCTTATGATAATGCTTGGTTCATAATAATAATAATATCAATGATAATGATGGTGTAGTATTATAGTATAACAATTTGTAGAAGTTTTGTAATTATAAATAAGCATTTAGATAAGTAATTAACTGGTATAGTCGAGAATTATCCGAATAATTATGGGCAATATTATGTTGTAGGCCTATGGATAATATCGAATATGTTGTTGTTTATATGTTGTGATTGATAAGTTGATTAAGTTGTAGGCCTATGGCCAATGTCGAATATGTTGTTGTTTATATGTTGTGATTAATAAGTTGATTAAGTTGTAAGCTTATGCCAACGTTGTTGAATACATTGTTGCTGTTGAATATATTGTGATTGATAAGTTGTTTAAGTTGTAGGCCTATGACCAGTGTTGAAGCAACGATGAGTACCTCTAATTGTTGGTATAATGACGATATAGGCTTATGCCTTTGTGACAGTGACAATTGTTGTTGTATGTGATTGTTGCATTCATTGAGTCACATACATTTGCATTATTAAGTTGGCCTAGATTGGCACCACGTTGGCCTGGATTGGCAAAATATTAAGTTGAAGGCTTATTCCTTGTTGATGCCTCTATTTACTGGCAAATGTTTTTAAGTTGGGAGTTCTGCTCCAATGGTACTGTGATACGGTGGCAGAACCGACTGTTTTAGGAAAATGCTGGTTTGTGTTTTGCGTTGTGTTCGCAAAATGTCGCGGTAAGCAAGAGTCGCCACCGACTTTTATTTTATCCAATTGGAAAGGACAAAATCCCAGAAAAATTCCTTTTTTCGAGATTTTGAGTACGGGGTGTAGATTATAGGAAAGGAAGGTATTAGCACCCTTTCTATCCGTAGTTTTCTACGGGCTCTTAGGTACTTGCTCATCATTTTAAAAATTGCTTCCGTGTTTGTGTGTTTTGAAAAGTTTTTGTTTTACTTCGTTTTAACCCTTGTATCAGTCCTCAAGAGTGTTACGAAGTGTTTTTGAAAACTTTGTTTGGAAAAGTGTAAGTGTGAAAATTTTTTATTTTGAGCAAGTACCTACTAGCATCTACCTACTCGAAAAAAGAATGTTTATGTTCTTGTTTCCTTTAGACAACGCTATCCTACTATTAAAGAGTAGGTAGCACCGTCGTTGGAGTTGTAAGGGTCAATTCGAAAGGGACGTAATTGTCATTGAAGGCAACATGTAGGGATACCTTAGCATTTCGAAGGGATTGTCATCATATATTCGTAGGTGACATCGAGGGACAATATCATATACCATAGGCAACTTCGAGGGACATCGAGGGACCATGATCTTTATGATGATTCTAACCGAGGGTCTTTACTAAGGGTATCCTTACGTTCGAGGGACATGACCATTATTTTCTGAGGCAACCAAGTGAGGCATACCCTAAGAGTGCATATGTGCAAGGTGTGTTATGTTCAGTTATTTTAGTCTTGTGTTAAGTTTGCTAATGTTTGATTATTCTTGCCATACAATCCTATTAGTCATACATCTAGCAGTTAATAATTGCAGTAATTTAAAAGTGCAGAAATATAAAACCTAGCTATTACAAGGCTTCGGGGAGGGGGATTATGTAAATATCCAAAACTGGGGGGAAAAATAAATAAAAGCGGTAAAGGTCCTACTAATCATCTATTACATCCCAATATACAGTTACAATAATAAAATGAAGTGCGAAAGAATAATAACGCGCAAATTTGAAAATACGTCTAAAAATCCTAAGATATAAAAAAAATATTTTTGTTGTTTTTTTGTTTTAATTTATAAAAATGGTTTAAGTTAAAAAATAATTGATCTAGATCGATATTTAAAAAAGATAATCACTAAAGAAACATGTAATTTAAATAAAAGAAATTAATTCTATGTTTTTTTTTGTATTTTTGTTACGAAAAGGAAAATGAATTAAAATGAAATTAAACCTAAGTTCTATTAATTTTAATTTTTTTTAAAAAAAGTTAAAGTGTTTAATTAATTAATTTACCAAAATTAAAATTTAATTAAGAAAAAATCCTAAATCTATTTTTATGTGATTTTTATATTTGTTTATTGATAAAAATAAAAAAAAGGGATTAAAAGAAATAAATGAAATGAATAAAACAAGAAAATAAAGATGGGCCTAGTAGCAAAAGTAAACAGGGGGTG
Source organism: Vicia faba (assembly GCA_948472305.1). Taxonomy (NCBI): domain Eukaryota; kingdom Viridiplantae; phylum Streptophyta; class Magnoliopsida; order Fabales; family Fabaceae; genus Vicia; species Vicia faba. The sequence continues at coordinate 433,771,469 of OX451737.1, read as the reverse complement.
CAATCATCAGAAATCCCTAGGTCCGAATCTTCGAAAGTTTCATGCTCTGACTATGATGTTTTTTTATTTTTGCATGGAACCTATGATTCAACCATCCATAACTGTTCTATATAAACTCAAACAAAAGTTAACACACCATAAAATGTGATTAAAATTAGAGATTCGAAGTTTAAAATTTTATCAAACCGGTATTGTCAAATGGGGGCGTGCTAGGCGTGTGATGGATTGCTCTTGCGCCTTGTAAGACTCCTGAGGACTTCAAGAGGATGGTTTGAGGCTTGATGACAATTGAGAGAGACCGGAACCTCGAGATATGACTTACACCAATTCTTTGATTTCTGGAGAGCTTTTTGAAGAGCTTTTGGAGAGCGTTTTGAAGAGCTTTTTGAGAGCTTTTAAGAGAGGAATTTTCGTGTCTTTCAAGCTTGTATGGTTCTATATTTATAGAGGAGAATGAGGAGACAAGAAAGTATGGAAAGAATCTCCCTCATAATATTGTGTATTAAGACCATGATCAAGATTTAAAAAAAATGCCATATTTGATGATTTTATGCCATTTTCACATGTGGATGAACCTGAACATATTTGAAGGGTTATTGCATAAAATCAATTGACATAAACTAGCATAAAACTTGCCCAAATGGATTCACATCAAAATTTACATTATTTCAATTATTTATTTATTTAATTCTAAACTTCAATGAATAAAATATCAAAATAAATAGCATAAATAGTAGAAAAATGTATGGGTGGGCTTAGAGGTCTTGGACCATGTTAGGAATGAGTTTCAAACTTGAAAAGATAGGCCCATTTGGAAAAAATTCAAGTTTGGTCAATATTTGCTTCATGCATTTTTTTCAAAAATTGTCCAACTTTGACAATGCATATCTCTCTCAATTTTAACCTTATGAGGTTGTTATTTGACTTTTTAGAAATCTTAGGATGTCCCCTAAGCAACCTATTTGATTTCATCTCAATTGGATCTTCCATGTTCATGTAAGAAGCTTTGACCCAAAAGGTGTTTTTGTTGACTTTTCAAAATGACATATAATGTCCAAATTTATATCTTCTATGGAGTGAATATTTTGAACTTGGGAGCTGAATATTAATTATGGGGAATTAAATCCTCTTCAAAATGAGCTTTGGATGGGTCATTTCTGATAAAGTATGAGAATTTTATGCTTAGTCAAAGTTGAGTTGACTTTTCCAACAAAACCCTAATTTAGCAACTTTTGGATTTTGATGAATTGTGAGCAATCCTTGAGGAATCATGATCAAACCTTGATAAAATGATGAATAATACTTCGAAATGAGGATGTTGACCAAAAATATTGAAGTTTGATTATATGTGGGCCACTGTTGACTTTTGCCCTAGCACAGTCGACTTTCAGGCCTTTGAGAAATTGATTGAGCAAACTTCCTTTGCAAGGCTTGAAACTTGAAATGTATGATCTTGAGAACATATTAGGACAATATTAAGTATTTGGGACCCTTTGGAATCAAACATCTTGATGCAAAATGAAACCCTAATTTGAGGTAGACTGCCTTTAGGAGAGAGTTTGTCTGGTCAACTCTTGTACTTCCTTGGGCAATTTGAAGACCTTACTTGAAATGTATTGAGAAATATGGGAGGGAAAATTTTGGGGTACAACAGCTGCCCCTGTTCAATCTTCTTAAACCTGATGATGTAGATTGACTTGCTTGCCTTTCGTGATTCGAAGGTGGAAGATGATTGAACACTAGAGTGCCCAGAAATTTGCACTCGCATGAAGTGGTACTGGCCTTGCGATTTTGGGAATGGGCTTATAGATGCCATTTGGAAGTTAATGACGGAAAATGGGCTTAAAGATGCCATCAGAAGAAGTGTTGATCACATAAGAGATTCCTTTGCGAGAGCCCGTATACCTGTTGTTGAGGAGGATTTCGATGGGGAATGTCGGTCTCTGTCTTGAGAGAAATAGAATTTTAGGAGATTCAGTCGTCCGTTATTCTAATGGGGAATCATCTCTTAGTCAGGGAGGTGAAAATGAACTGCTATCTGGTCGTGTATAGGCTGCATTGCGACCTACTGGGGAAAGGTGAAACTGATCGTGTTTGATCTGGTCCAAGTCTTACAGTGTTGTGGACTGCTGTTTGGAGATAAGAGAAAAGAAGCCTGGATGGTAAGGTTATGAGAAGGAACCTAGATAGTAGGGCTTATGGGAAGGAACCTGGGTAAGGTTGCTTTGTGAGGAGTTTGGATAAAACTGCATCTGAACTGAGAAGGAACCTGGGTAAGGTTGCTTTGTGAGGAGTTTGGGTAAAACTGCATCTGAACCGAGAAGGAACCTGGGTAAGGTTGCTTTGTGAGGAGTTTGGGTAAAACTGCATCTGAACTGAGAAGGAACCTAGGTAAGGTTGCTTTGTGAGGATTTTGGGTAAAACTGCATCTGAACCGAGAAGGAACCTGGGTAAGGTTGTTTGTGAGGAGTTTGGGTAAAACTGCATCTGAACTGAGAATGAACCTAGGTAAGGTTGCTTTGTGAGGAGTCTGTGTAGGGATTTAGGAGGAACCTGGGTAGGGTTACTTCGGGATAAGTCCGTGTAAAACTTCGGCAGGAACCTGGGTAAGGTTACTTTGGGCTAAGTCTATGTAAAACTTCAAGAGGAACCTGGGTAAGGTTACTTTGTGATAAGTTCGTGTAAAACCTCAAAATAAACCGGGGTAAGGTTACTTTGAGATAAGTTTGTGTAAAACTTCAGGAGGAATCTGGGTAAGGTTACTTTGTGATAAGTTCGTGTAAAACATCAGGAGGAACCTGGTTAAGGTTACTTTGTGATAAGTTTGTGTAAAACTTCAGGAGGAACCCGGGTAAGGTTATTTCGTGATAAGTTTGTGTAAAACTTCAGGAGGAACCTGGGTAAGGTTATTTCGGGATAAGTTCGTGTAAAACTTCAAGAGGAACCTGGGTAAGATTAATTTGTGATAAGTTCGTGTAAAAATTCAGAAGGAACCTGGGTAAGGTTACTTTGTGATAAGTTCGTGTAAAACTTTATTTGGAAATGTATGAGAAAATACCCGTGTAAGATTTTTCAGGATAAACCCGTGTGAAGTTGCATTTAGGAGAAACCCGTGTAAGATTGCTTCGTGACGAACCCGTGTAAAGCTGCATTTGATCGTGCAGTTAATTACTCTGTTTAGTTTCCAGAGCTAATCTTGAACTTGCTGGAAGTTGTTGATGATAACCATCTTTCCTGAAAAGGTACATGATTAATCGTATATGATGCATGACATGCATTGTATGATGATGTTCTCAAAATAAATGAGATTATGCCGTATTAAATATGTATGCGCACGCCATGATATATGAACATGAAATGCTATTGTGGCACGTCCGAGTTTGGGAAAACAAATCCCTGACTGTTGTTAGAGAGTAATGGAAATTGAGTTCCTGACAGTCGTAGAAAACATTGTTCTTCTACTTCCGCTGAAGATGGTGAAACAGAGATGACTATGCTGGGGATTTGCCCCTTGTTTATGGATATTCTGCCGAGGAGAGACTCTGCTTGAGAATAACTCTACGGGGGAATAATTTTGTTGGAGAGAGAAGCTTCCATAGCTGAAGGGATAAACTCTATCGAGGATTGAGCTTCTGTATTCAGAGAAATAAACTCTGTTCGGGAGAAAACTTTATGAATCGCTTGCGATTACAAAATTCAGCTGGGGAATATAGACGTCGGCTCTCCGGAAGACCTTGGTTGGGGAAAGTAACTCCTTTTTGGGGAGGCAGAGATAAAAACTTTGGTTGCCTCTACTATATGGGGAGTGTAGATGTTACTAGGACGCATGCTAAGGATACGACAATGACTTCGTATCAAGACTTTTCTGCCCCTGTACCTGTTGGAGAAAGTGCCTGCAGAGGCCTTGTTGCTTGAGTGTTATCCCAACTTATGAGGTGCTTGGTAACTGCCGATCGAAATGATAAGTCTTCTACTGATAGGCAAGTGACGAGATGACCGGACATAGTCGTACGCTTTAATCCCTAACTTTTGCCTGGACTGTCTATTCAGATTTTTCGTCCACCAGGATACCCTCTTTTTCCCAAGCCGCCTTTTCAGGTTTTTGGCTTGTCGGGTGTACATATCTTTTTTGTTTTTATCCCTAATTTTTGCCCGAACCCCTTTTGGTTCGCCAGGATGCCCTTATTTTTGCCTAGGCCAGTCAACCTAGCGGGTCTTTGTGCATGCACAGTATTTTCTGACTATGTCCACGCTATTAGGGTGTAGGGAGTTCTCACTGTCGGTAGTGTTATGTTTCCACACTATCAGAAGATGTTCGTTTGATCATACAAGATTCGTTGCTGGAATTCATGTCCAATGCCCCAAGTGATTCAGATGGAGATCTGCCCTTGGCTATTTGGCATCTTTGAGAGATTCCTTTAATATTGACTTGACTGTCCCAGATGATGGACAATGATCATGCCGTGCCCCTTGGTTGAAAGTGTTTTTTCCACTTGAGGTGATCCTTTTTATTGAGAAGGTTTTTGTTCACTAGATATTCGTCATGCGAATTTCTCTACTGTTGAACAAATAGTCATATGCAAACAATGTTATTTTAAGAATGCAAAGCTTATGTCTGTCTTGAAGTTTGAAAATTAATTTTTTAGTAAAACAAGTTTTTTTTGTTTGTAAAAGTGTGATGTCAACTCAGGATTTATAGCAAACCTTATAGGAGTCAGGATACCTTTTTGTAACAATATGCTTTCGAACTAACCCATGCTTCAGCTAGGACTTTTAAGGATTATAAAGGGGCCTGGTTCATGGTTCAAGAAACAAAGGATAAAGGCTCAAAATTTATTTGTACTCATGATGTTCTTCGATCCTATACTCAGTTAAATTTTGCATTTAAATCCCGTTTGGGTCTTAGAATATTGCCCTTAATGTTCCGGTGATGGTTCGGATACTGAAAGTTTACTTAAAAAAGGCAGTCATTTTGTAATCTTTTTTTTTTGCCGAGGATTTGTAGTAACCTCTTTTTTTGGTTTTATTATCCCTGTCTTTTTCCTAAACTGTTTCTTTTTGTGATTACAGTCAGCGGGATGCCCCAATTTTTTTCTTAAGTCTCCTTCATAGGTTTTGATTTAATAGGCTTTTATTTCGAGAGATAATGACTGCCTTCCTTGATGATTATAGGGAACCATCATCGTCTTTTGTTTCGGAAGGATGTCTTTGATGCCATTCATTATGTATGAAGTAGAATATTGCGACTGAACGCGCCTCTGAATTAACTGAGAAACTACCCTGCCCCAGGTTATGATTAAGGGTTTTACTTTGTGTGAAAAGAAAACTCCTACTTCTTTGACTCGAAGGGGTTGACTAGGGATTATCTTCCATATAACTCCACTGTTTAGGATTTGAAATAACGCATGTACATCGTCAGCGGGGTCTGTTCAAAAGCATACTGTAGAGATTGTGGTATCATTTTCGTCATCCTCCCTCTAAAGGCTTACAGTTTTTTAGTCGAGAGTTGAATATCATGAAAAGGAAATATAAAGCAATTTAAGCATAATGAAAAAAATTAATTCAAGACAGACACGTGTAATGCATTAATGAAATAAAAAAGTTTGACATGACAATAATTGTTTAAATAAGCAAAGAAAATACAACTTCAGAATTCAAATGAACAAAAATGCTTTCAATCCTAGCCATGTTTTGGCAAGGGAGCAGTGATCACATTGGGAGTCTCAAGAGGGTTGAATTCGATCTCCTTGGCGTCAATCATATTCTGAATCTTGTATTTCAGCGCCCAACAATTGTTAGTATAGTGCCCCGGGATACCAGAATGATAAGCACACCTTGAATCCGGGTTGTAGTTAGGAGAAGAAGTCTTAGGGTTCAGATGAGCGTTTATCACCGTAATCAGATTCATCTTCAACATGTGTTGCAATGCTTGTGACAATGGCATGTTGATTTGGGTGAATTGCCTTTGAGGTCTTTCCACCCTTGGCTGATTGTTTTGTTGTTGTGGTCGTTGTGTGCGTGCCGAATTAGAGATCAACACTGCCCCCACAGATTGGTGGTAGTCTGCCTTGCTATACCTCTTCTAGCCGTGCACAACATTGGCTTCCCTCTTGCCACCAAATGACTTCTTCTCTGTACTCGAAGAGGTATTTTTCAGGATCTTACCACTCAGGATCCCAGCTTCTACTCTTTCTCCAGTCAGAATCAGCTCGGTGAAACCCGCTGACGAGCTACGGATCAAATGATTAAAGAATGGACCAGATAGCATCCCCAGAAACATATCAACCAACTCCCTATCAGACAACGGGGGTTGGACTCTTCCAGCCAAGTCTCTCCATTTTTAGGCATAGTCATTAAATCCTTCACTTGCACCCGTGGACATACTATGAAGTTGAGTATGAGTAGGAGCAAGGTCGGCATTGTACTGATACTGCTTGTAGAAAGAAGCATCCAGATCTTTCCAGTTTTGGATATTTTCTCCCTCTAGCTGGTAAAACCATTCAAGTTGAGTCCCTTCTAGACTATCTTGAAAGAAGTGAACCCATAGATTTCTATCAGTTGTGTGGGGATGGATCTTCCTGACATAAGAACGAAGATGGAGTTTTGGGCAGGACACCCCATCATACTTAGCAAAAACTGGAGCTTTGAACTTCTGAGGGATCACCACTCCAGATACCAATCCCAAATCTCTAAAATCCAAACCAGGGATCTTCTGAATCTCCATAGCACTCAGACGGTCTTCAAGTTGTTTGTACATATCCTTAGCAGGAGGATACTGTTCCTCATCATAATTTGTATCATTATCAGAAACTGCAGGACTGAGGCCCTTTTCTTCTTCTTGGTCCTCCCCTCCCTTGGATGAAAAGGATAGATCAGCTTACTGTTTCAACCTATCCCCAAACCTTTTGCCCATACTCAGCAGAACAACCTTCTTCTTCTTCTTCTTCTCTTTCTCTTTCAGAATGAGAGCTTTCAAGTCCTCTTGCCCTTTAGCAAAGCTCAACAACATCTCTTGGAATTGGACATTTTGTGCCTGAAGATCTTTGATAGCTTGATCGAAAGACATTTCTGCTGAAATAAACAACGAAGAAGATGAGAAACCTGTTATGGTACCTGTAATGGTGTGCATGATAATGGGATGCGTATGTAATGATTTCAAAGACTTTGGGAGATTTAAATTTGCAAACCAAAAAATAAACAAACTTTATTAGATTAAACTTGTAAAAAGGTTCAACAATGCCTTTAAGGCGTTTACAAAGAAGCAAATGAAAAACAAATCTAAACTAGAAAAAGCAAAATCAAAAATCCCATGGACGCTTCCCCTTGGTGATGACGTAGTCATTGATCGTTCTTTCATTCTCAAGTTGCTTGTTGAGCTTCAAGATCTTCCTTTCTTGCTCATGGTACTTTTCCCGGTAGGTATCCCTCTCCTTTTTCAGCTGAATCCATGATCTCTTCAATGCCCCAAGATCAGTGGGCATGTAGGGATAAAGGACTGTATAAGGAATGCCCTCTTCATTGGTAGGCTCCACAACTACTGGCAATACAGCTTCATAAGGCATCCCAAGCTTCTGGGCTCGAGCTCAGACCCACTAAAGATAAGGCTGCATAGGGAGAGAAGTCTTTGGTCCTAGCTCTTGGGGGTCAGATCTATTCACCATGCCCCAAGCTCCTATAAACCTCCGGCGATGCTCGTCAACTTCCTCCTTGTAGTTAAATGCAATATCTGTAAGAAGTAGATCATGAGGACCATCTCTCCGAGCCCGACCGAATTGTCGCAAAGCTAAACAAGGACTGTAGGTTATCCCTCCTCTGATTCTGAGCAATGGGATATTAGGGTATCCCCCACATCGATCAATGACAGCAATGCTTTCCATAGCCTTAGAACTCCAAAGAATGTCTGTATGGGCAAGGGACATTATCCTGTAACACCATCCTAAACCTTCCTCATTCTTCAAAACGGACTTGGGGAGGTGCGAAATAAACCACCTCACCAGAAGCGGCATGCAACACATGAGAGTCCCTCTTCTTCGCACAATACGAGTATAGAGGGCATGCAAAATATCACCCAGAACAGTAGGCACAAGATTGCAAGATAGGAAGATCTTATCCGCATTCACATCTATGAAGGAATCTAGATTCGGGAAAAGAACCAAACCATAGATAAGGAGAGCCAAGATATCTTTAAAAGCCTGAAAGTCCAAATTGTCCCAGAAAAGCTGAGCTTGATCTATCAGAAACTTAGTTAAGAAACCTTCAACCCCGCTTCACGTCTCCCAATTGGATATTACATCAGCCCGTGTCAGATGCAGAGCTGAAGCAATGTCTTCTGGTCTAGGAGTCTCTTCCAAACCTGTGAAGGGCATCTTCTCAAGGATGGATATGCCCAATAAGTGAGAAAACTCTTCCAAAGTGGGAACTAGCTGATAATCCGGGAAAGTGAAACAATGATGCACAGGATCGAAGAACTGGAAAAGCACACTCATCATATGCTCATCAAACTTTGAGGTAACCAAACTAAGAAGCTGACCTTGTCTCTTAATGAAGGAAGAAGTCTCAGAAACTCTTGAGACCAACTCTTTGAGTTGAGCAGGTATTTGCACAAAGTTAGCTCAGATGGTGTTTCTGCATATGGAAGTCATAATCTGCAAAACAGAACAAAGATGAATCCCCTCGTTCTTTCAAATGGTTAGTATAATGAAGTATGCATGCTATGTTATGATGCATGATGTCATGATAAAACACACAACAAGTATAGCAAATAACAGACATGGTAAAGGCAAACAAATCATACAAGAGTCCTTAAGTTTCAGGCTTGCATGGGGTCTAGGTATTACCCTCTTGAAGTTCAGTTGGTTTCAACCTATCCTAATAATAGTAATCGGGTTCTAGAGGTTCTCAATATCACTGACCATCCTCCATCGATCATGGTTTTAGCTCACGCAATCTTATCTTGCGGCTAGAACTATCACGAGAGTATGGTCTCAGTGAGTGTAGCATCGAGTATCAACCAGTTCTCAGCTTTACACCGAGGCCGGCTATCTCACTACTTTCTAATGGCCAAGTTGGTCGATTAAAGGTTATAAGGTCAGTTGATGCTTAACGACACACGCAGCGGCCCTGTATTCTCCTTGTTTCTCCATAAGGGATACCGGTACCAAACAATGTGCCACATCAACGTAGCTACTACTTCAACCGTATCGGTCTACGCCATAAGGTTCCCTCACAGTTTATTGCTACTTACCTAAAAGGTGTCCCGAGATCCGGGTTAGGATCTATAGTAACTCCCAAACAAAACCCTTAAAAGTAAAGCAACCAAAACAAATAAAAGAAGCAATTTATGATGAACTAAATCCTGAGGTATACCTCACTTATTTCTCCCCAGCAGAGTCACCAGTTCTGTGATACGGTGGCAGAATCGACTGTTTTAGGAAAATACTGGTTTGTGTTCGCAAAATGTCGCGGTAAGCAAGAGTCGCCACCGAATTTTATTTTATCCAACTGGAAAGGACAAAAGCACAAAAAAATTCCTTTTTTCGAGATTTTGAGTACGGGGGGTAAATTATAGGAAGGGAAGGTATTAGCACCCTTTCTATCCGTAGTTTTCTACGAGATCTTAGGTACTTGCTCATCATTTTAAAAATTGCTTCCGTGTTTGTGTGTTTTGAAAAGTTTTTGTTTTACTTTGTTTTAACCCTTGTATCAGTCCTCAAGAGTGTTATGAAGTGTTTTTGAAAACTTTGTTTGGAAAAGTGTAAGTGTGAAAAAAGTTTATTTTGAGCAAGTACCTACTAGCATCTACCTACTCGAAAAAAGAATGTTTCTGTTCTTGTTTACTTTAGACAGTGTTATCCCACTATTAAAGAGTAGGTAGCACCGTCGTTGGAGTTGTAAGGGTCAATTCGAAAGGGACGTAATTGTCATTGAAGGCAACATGTAGGGATACCTTAGCATTTCGAAGGGACTGTTATCATATATTCATAGGCGACATCGAGGGACAAGATCATATACCGTAGGCAACTTCGAGGGACTTCGAGGGACCATGATCTTTATAATGATTTTAACCGAGGGTCTTTGCTAAGGGTATCCCTACGTTCGAGGGACATGACCATTATTTTCCGAGGCAACCAAGTGAGGCATACCCTAAGAATGCATATGTGCAAGGTGTGTTATGTTCAATTATTTTAGTCTTGTGTTAAGTTTGCTAATGTTTGATTATTCTTACCATACAATCCTATTAGTCATACATCTAGCAGTTAATAATTGCAGTAATTTGAAAGTGCATAAATATAAAACCTAGCTATTACAAGGCTTCGGGGAGGGGGATTATGTACATATCCAAAACTGGGGGAATGAATAAATAAAAGCGGTAAAGATCCTACTAATCATCTATTACATCCCAATATACAGTTACAATAATAAAATGAAGTGCGAAAGAATAGTAACGCACAAATTAGAAAAGACGTCTAAAAATCCTAAGATATAAAAAAAAATATTTTTGTTGTTTTTTTTGTTTTAATTTATAAAAATGGTTTAAGTTAAAAAATAATTGATCTAGATCTATATTTAAAAAAGATAATTATTAAAGAAACATGAAATTTAAATAAAAGAAATTAATTCTATGTTTTTTTTGGTATTTTTGTTACAAAAAGGAAAATGAATTAAAATGAAATTAAACCTAAGTTCTATTAATTTTAATTTAAAAAAAAAGTTAAAGTGTTTAATTAATTAACTTACCAAAATTAAAATTTAATTAAGAAAAAATCCTAAATCTATTTTTATGTGATTTTTATATTTGTTTATTGATAAAAATAAAAAAAGGGATTAAAAGAAATAAATGAAATGAATAAAATAAGAAAATAAAGATGGGCCTAGTAGCAAAAGTAAACAGGGGGTGCAATCATCAAAAATCCCTAGGTCCGAATCTTCAAAAGTTTCATGCTCTAACTATGGTGTTTTTTTATTCTTGCGTGGAACCTATGATTCAACCATCCATAACTGTTCTATATAAACTCAAACAAACGTTAGCATACCATAAAATGTGATTAAAATTAGAGATTCGAAGTTTAAAATTCTACCAAACCGGTATTGTCAAATGGGGGTGTGCTAGGCGTGTGATGGATTGCTCTTGCGCCTTGTAAGATTCCTGAGGACTTCAAGAGGATGGTTTGAGGCTTAATGTCAATTGAGAGAGACTTGAACCTCGAGATATGACTTGCATCAATTCTTTGATTTCTAGAGAGCTTTTTGAAGAGCTTTTTGAGAGCTTTTTGAAGAGCTTTTTGAGAGCTTTTTAGAGATAAATTTTCGTGTCTTTCAAGCTTGTATGGCTCTATATTTATAGAGGAGAATGAGGAGACAAGAAAGCATGGAAAGAATCTCCCTCATAATGTTGTGTTTTAAGACCATGATCAAGAATCCCCCTCATAATGCCATATTTGATGATTTTATGCAATTTTCATATGTGGATGAACCTGGACATATTTAAATGGTTATTGCACAAAATCAATTGACATAAACAAGCATAAAACTTTCCCAAAATGGATTCACATCAAAAATTACATTATTTCTATTATTTATTTATTTAATTCTGAACTTTAATGAATAAAATATCAAAATAAATAGCATAAATAGTAGAAAAATGTATGGGTGGGCTTAGAAGTCGTGGACCATGTTAGGAATGAGTTTCAAACTTGAAAAGATAGGCCCATTTGGAAAAATTCCAAGTTTGGTCAATATTTGCTTCATGCATTTTTCTCAAAAATTGTCCAACTTTGACAATGCATCTCTCTCTCAATTTTAACCTTATGAGGTTGTTCTTGTACTTTTTAGAAATCTTAGGATGTCCCCTAAGCAACCTATTTAATTTCATCTCAATTGGAACTTCCATGTTCATGTAATAAGCTTTGACCCAAAAGGTGTTTTTGTTGACTTTTCAAAATGACCTATAATGTCCAAATTTATATCGTCTTGTGAGTACATATTTTGAACTTGGGATATGAAGATTAATTGTGGGAAATTACATCCTCTTAAAAATGAGCTTTGGATGGGTCATTTATGATAAAGTATGAGAAAGTTATGCTTGGTCAAAGTTGAGTTGACTTTTCCTACAAAACCCTAATTTAGCAACTTTTGGGTTTTGATGAATTGTGAGCAATCCTTGAGGAATCATGATCAACCCTTGATCAAATTATGAATAATACTTCAAAATTAGGATGTTGACCAAAAATCTTGAAGTTTGACTGTATGTGGGCCACTGTTGACTTTTGCCCTAACACAGTCGACTTTCAGGCCTTTGAGCAATTGATTGAGCAAACTTCCTCTGCAAGGCTTGAAACTTGACATGGATGATCTTGGGAACGTATTAGGATAATAGTGATCATTTGGGACCCTTTGGACTCAAACATCTTGATGCAAAATGAAACCCTAATTTGAGGTAGACTGCCTTTAGGAGAGAGTTTGTCTAGTCAACTCTTGGACTTCCTTGGGCAATTTGAAGACCTTACTTGAAATGTATTGAGAAATATGGGAGGGAAAATTTTGGGGTACAACAAGTACCACATGCACGTGCATTGTAATTGAGTCGCATTTGATGTTGCATCTTGAGTCGTGGTGAAGATAGATTTCTTGTTGCTTTAGTTGTTGATTATTATTTCCGTTGTTGAATCTTTAAGTTGTTTACATGAAGTAACTGTCGTCTTGAAGTTATTTTAGTTGAATAAAGATGTTAAGTGAATTGAAGTTGAATTTGTATATTCCGCTGCTTATCAGTAAAAAGTTGTTTGATTTTAAAGATTAAATCAGGTTGCTATCAGTTCATCCCAATTAAGTGTTATGTATATGTTTTATATGCGATTAAATGAATTTTGTTTTTGAGTTGAAAATGTAGCATCCTATTGTTGTACCCCAATTTTCCCCCCTAAGATCCCTTCATCATACCATGTTGATTCCATTACAACAAGATCACATTAGGATTATTGGTTCCCCTCCCTATATTTTAGCTTTGCTCTTTGAGGAATCACCAAGCACCTTGAATTGTGTTCTTTTGTGATCATGAATATTTTTTGTCTTGATTTCTTCTCTTATATAAAAAAATTCAATGTTGGTTTGTCTTGCTTGTTACTCATGTAGGTAAAGGCAATAAGATTCAACAAGTTGCTACATGGGTTCGTGAGTTTATTTCAATGCCCTAGTCAATAAAGCTTGAGAATTTAAAACCTAACCATTGGATTTGTTTTGGAGGAAATGGCATGGCAAGGTTATTTTGTTTCACCATATTTCAATATTATCAAATTTGGTTCAAAAGTACAAGGGATTGATTGGAGGAGCTGTCATGCTTGGACAAGGCTTTGTTCCCATTGGTCACAAATGCATATTTCTATAAATTATCAAGATATGGAAGTTGTTGTGGTTTCTATGAGTTCTCATTATCATCCTCAAGAACTTATATTTACAAAGCATTTGTGTTGGTACAAGAAGTTTGTTCGAAATTATCAATGTTCCTCAAGGCATTTTTCTTGATCTAGGAGCTAGGGTTTTGAAATTCAAAGAAGCATATATTGCTCATATTTTGGTATTCTAGAGTGATTCCAAAGACATCCTTCTATTTAAAGGGTTATCAATAAATCACTTCAAAAGTTCCAAGGAGTTTTCATGTGGGAGAAACTTGATGATGAAGAAATATTACAAGTCCTCCAGATGAACCCCCATTTTCTTATGCGTGACATCAAATGATCATAACTTGGTCAATTTGTATCACCTTGATCCCACTATTTTTATACAATGATCTTGAGTATGTGAAATTTATTCCTTATTTTATGTGAAAAGTGAGAAAATGGATGGAAGATGCCCTAAGGATACAAAAGATTATAGGACATTTCATGATTTTTTTCCAACTTCAACAATCCATAACTCTCTCAATTTTTGGATATTTTAGATGGTTCAAGTTTCAAAGTGTCATTCAAGAGGTCTAATTCATGCCAACTTTTTTGTTCAAGAGCAAATTCCAAGAAGAAAGCCATGTTTGGGTGCAAAACATTATAGGTCACTTTTGAAGAAAAACTTGAAATATTTCTAAGTATGGAAAGTCAACCTTTTTCCCCCAACTTTGACTCAATGCAACTTTCAGCTCAAGAATCCATTTGATTCCATTATTATTCCATTGCAAAGCTTGTAACCTCATCTTTCTAAAGCATTAAGTATCATGCCTTAAGACCCCTTGAGCTGAGAATGCCATTGGATTGACCTTGGTAACTTGGAACTGAACTTTCCCCATAAGTCAGAATTTGAAGTCTTTGTTTTGGCTTCTAATCACAAGTTTTCCACGCGTTTATGCCTCTAAGCATGTTTAATGAAGTTCCAGAATTGATTAGCACAACATAACACACGTTTTGGATGAGTTTTGATGAAATTGGAAGTCACACTTTTCTTGTTTGCAAGTTCACACGATTTCCCTCCAAACTTCATCATTTCACACGCTTGGACATTCCATTTGATTCCCTATAAATAGAGGGTCATCCCCCATTCATTTCCTCAAGCTTGGATAGCCAGAACCACCCTGCCAAACTTGTTCCATAACTCAAAATTCTACTACTTTGAAATCTTCTTTCAAGCCTTTTTCAATCCAATCTTTCCATCAACTCACCTTCCTTGATCTTCCCTGAAGCTAACCATATAGTTACATTCAAGAATCGTGCCTTAGATTGCTCCATAGAAGTCTAGTTTCAGAGCTCTGCAACTCAACTACAATAGGTAGATTCCTTCATCAATTCTTCAAAATTTTGATATCATTGTGATGCTCTCATTGCACTGGTTCTAGTCGCAACACTTACTTTCATCTGGAAACTTATTTTGACCACGAAATTTCAAATCCCTTTTCAAAACTTTCCTTCCAATTTGCTTGAGCTACAGTTTATATAAATTTATCGCGAATGTGTGGTTGTCTTCGTCTTGAAGAGACGAAGCGAATGGAATAGGTCCGAGCTTCTGATTTTACAGTTTGAGAGACCTGCAATTCACGTTGGCTGGAGGTTGAAGATGACCAACGTGTCATCTTCCAACCAATGATGGTACGCCACTTGTATTTTTTGAAATTTGATTTAATTAATGATTCAATGCATTATCCACTAAAGTCCATAACATGCACAACGCGCCAGGTCCACTTGATCTGTTTACTAACGCATTTTGACATTCATCAGATGGCCCATATTATTTTGATTTTTATTTTCTTTTTTGATTTTTATATTTAATTGTTTTAAATTTCAAAAAATCATAGAAAACTCATTTTTAGTCCAAAAAATTTGAAAAAATTATGAAAAATATTTTTGATTTTTCTCTTTCTGATTTTTATTTTTTCACAATTTTATTTTGTGTTTTGGTATTTTTTATAAATTTTCACTTTATTTGATTTGTTTTAAATGTTTAAAAATACTTTTATGCATTTTTAAATTCTGAAAAAAATATGGAATGATCCAATGATATTGTGACAAATATTGGTGACCTCACTTATTTTTTATTTCTGACTTTGGTATTTTTTATCATTTATGGTTTATTTTACTCATTTCTTTTAATTTTAAAAATAGTTTCTGACTTAAAAAAATTACCAAAAAATTTATAAAAATATTTGAGTCCATTTCTGATTTTTCTATGGTCTTTATTTTTATTTCTTGATTAATTTTAACATAGTTTATATTTTTATCCCTTATTTCTATTTTAAATATTTCTAAAACCTTTTTTAATTTATATATTAAAATGCAACATTATTTTGTGATTATTTTCTGGCTAATCTTGGGTTGAATTTTTCATCATGAACTTTATTAACATCATTGGATCCATGGTGTTGAGTTTAACTCTACAAAAATGGATGAATGATTTTAATAATAGTTTGATTAAATTTTAATTCAAATGTGATTTGTATATTCCTCCCCACCCCTCTCCATCTCATCCCTTTCTTATTGCACTAAGTGTTATTGGAGCATGATCTCTATATCATGTCTCAAAACAAATGGTGCATAGATTGCTATTGACCGGCCTCAAAATAGGTGCGACTTCTATATAAGTCCACTTACGATTGCTTAACATAATGCTAAATTTTGTCCCAATTCGAATAAATGATCATTCGTGGCCCAAACCTATGTTTGCAAGCCCAAGTATGTTAATTTGATCTCTTTGATCCAATAAACTTGAGATTCATTGTGTGGAGGCTTAGGCTCTACCAATCCTCTAATGGATCTACAACACTTTTGGTTAACACGGATCACTTAAACATCGTTGATCATTAAATGGTACTTTTGAGGATCCCAAATGGATGATATACTTGACAAAAAGAAAATGCAACTTGTTGTTTGGAGGATTTGGTTCTACCAATCCTCTAATGAGTTCTAAATGAAAGTTTCTAGATGATCATTCTCCTTACCACTAATCACTAATAATTAATTTTATCCTTTGTTGTTACTTTATGCCCTTTTATTTTTTTTATGCTTTATGCACCATTTAGTTTAAGCATTACATTTCATGCTATCTTCATCTTTGCTAACTTGAGCCTTTTCGTTTTTCTTCTAAGACACATAATAATCAACATAAACCATAAAAAATTTAATTATACTTGGACTATTTGGTTAATATCCTTGGCATTATGGAGTATGAGACTTGTTGGACTTAGGATTAGAAACCTTGGCCTATGTTGGAGACTTTTTAACCTTAATTGATATTTTGTCTGGAGTTCTTGAAGTTTACCTCAAGACATTGGGTTGTTTGTTTGTTTTGTGTATAGGTTATTTTGATTATATTCTTTGTTTGTAATCTAGAATTCACCCGTATACAGCCATTACTCTGCCCAATTTTTGCGAAGACTTAATACACTAGAAGTTTGGTTCTTCAAGAGGTCTAGTATCTTTTCTTGCTTGGTTTCAATCCAAAGAATGGGAATTTTATCTTGTCTCATAATGTCAAGTATTGGCTTCTTGTTGGTTAAATGGTTCCTATCCTAGCTTTTACCTTATGCTTTAGGATAGCCTCTTCTTCTCCTCCCATCTTCTTTAATTTCAAAAATCTTCTTCCTCCTTTTGAAAACTCCTCTTGTTTTGAAACTTAGACTTAGGTCCATGCATTTTCAAAAACATTTTCATGAATAAACTTCAATCAACTTAATAATGTTTTGACATCATTTTTCTGTGAGAAGACTAAAAGTCAATCAATCTCATTTCAAATCATTTTTGCCACTTTAGCTTTCTTATATTAAAATCTTTCTCAAAATATTAGACTCTTGTCAATCCTTGTAGTGATGCAAATAACTATACTTCTACAATATATGGTGAAGAGAGATATTTTCCACTTGGGTGTTGAGTGAGGCATTGCTGATTTTAAAATCCAAGCCATATCCTCCACTTTGAGATGATGCAAATTCTCCTTTCTCATGATTGTGGGTAGTAGGCATGTTTTCCACACGGACAATGACGATGATGTTTTATCTCATAAAATTAACCAACACACTTACATTTTAAATTTTTTAAAGAGGAACTACGTGTACCCTAATCCCCTATTGCATGAAAAGGTGGTACGTAGGCACTAAAGGTTCGCAACCGCGACAGGTGAAAAAACCATAAAAGTATATTTCTTTTCTCACCTCCACCATCCATTTTTTACACAACATTTCATAGCCAAAATATACAAATTTTACAAAGAGGTTCCTGTGGAGTACCGTAGATGTTTAGGGTTCTAATACCTCCCCTTTACATAACCAACCCCCTTACGTTGAATCTTTCACCCTATTTTTGGGTTATTCTCTCTTTTCCCATTCATTTGGAAACAATAAAGCGCGGTGGCAATTTTATTTTGATTTGTACAAGTCTAGTCAACCCCATGGCTTAGTCTTAAACATTTCTACCTCTACAGAAAAATGGCGACTTCACTGGGGAAAGATTGACCTCTTGCTGGTCCATACCTAAGTGGGTTGAGCCTATCTTTGTTTATATCTGTGTATATGCTATTGTTATTTATGTGTTATATGTTGAATATATGTTTATCTGGATTTTCCTGGTTTTTAGGGTGCTTGGTGATTACTCATAAGTCCTATACCCGAACTTGGGTAAACTTTAAGATAGGAAGGGCGGTATAGTCATGTTAACTTTGAGGGAGTAATCCCAAAAAAGGAGGCACGAGATCCCCCACTCAGTGGATGCCCCTTTGACTGTAGTGTCGTTCACCGAGTAATCAGGAAGACATACTACTTTTGACCTGGGAGCCTGCTGAAGCTGAGGACCGTAGAATACCTAACCCATCTTGGCCTTTTAGGTGTGGTGCGGAAGCTATAATGGAGTAATTCGAAAATAGTTGTCACGCAATGCTACGCTCGGACGAGTCTTTCTTGAGAATATTACTAATTACCGAGTTAATCGGGAAGTTGGTAATATCCGAAGGAAGGATGTAGACTCTTAGAACCTCTAGAACCTTGTTTGGAAGGTGATAACTTTTAGACCAATACCTTATGGGTAGTACCTTCGACCTTATGCTCGTGACGTTAAACCTATGAACCCTATATGTGTGATCTTGTGTGTGATTGCTGCATCATGCACCCATGCACTCATAAACATCTTTTGAAGAGATCTTATTTCAAGGGATTTAAAAGTTTACCATTTGTGAATATCTCAGGTACTTTTTAACCATGGATTCTAGAAAGAGAAACACCGGGAAGTACAATTTCAAGGATCCCAAGATAGATGAGTTGATCATTCTAATTCCCGAGATTGAGTGTTCTGCAGATTTTTGGAAGAAGTATGATCTGATGTATCATTGCTTTACTTTTCTCGACTATTAGTTGATTCCTATACTAGAGGAGTATTCTTATCTATTGGACTTACCTATTACCGATCATGTTCCTTTTACTGGCTTGGAGGATGAGCCAAAATCACATGAGATTGATGCTTTGATCCATCTAGGAAAGTATGAGATTGAAGCCCATATGACTACTAAAGGAGGGATTAGAGGATTACCAGCTCAGTTCTTATTGGAGAAAGCTCGCTACTTTTCCAGGATGAATAGTACAATCGCTTTTGAGGCCATCTTTTCTCTACTTGCTTACGGGTTGTTCTTATTTCACAATGTGGACAAGTTTGTTGACATTAATGCTATCAGGATCTTCATGATCGGAAACCAAGTTCCTACATTGTTGGGTGATGCTTATTACTCTATTTATCTTCATAATTCTTACCATGGGGGGATGATTATCTGTTGCACGCCTCTGTTGTACCAGTGGTTTATCTCTCATATGCCCCAGTCTGATGCTTTTTGGGATGTCAAGAAGGAACCCCGTTGGGCTCCTAAGATGATGGAACTTACTCACTCGGATATTGATTGGTATCATCGAGCTTACCAGGATATAGAGATTATTGACAGTTATGGTAGTTTCCACAATGTACCTCTTCTTGGTACAAAGGGAGGAATTAACTATAACCCTGTTCTTGCATGACGACAGCTCACTTATCCGATGAGGGATAAACCAAATAGTATTCATTTAAGTAGTTTCTTTTTGAAGGAGGGAGAAGACCATATGGAATCTAGGGAGCAGATTGTGAAGGCTTGGAGTCACATTAATAAGAAGAGTAGGAAGGATTTGGGACCTAGGGGTGCTGTTTCTTTGGAGCCATATCTTCAGTGGGTCCAAACGAGAGCTATTCAGTTGAGGATGCCGTATTCCCGGGAAACACCTATGTCTGATTTATTTGTGAAGACCACTCCTTACTTACTGGATGATCTAGAAGAGCTACAACTTGCTTTAGTCAGGATGAAATAGGAAAAGGATGCTTGGAAGATTAAGTGCCAAACTTTAGATATTTATTATAGAGCAGATTTGGAGGAGAAAGACGACTTGATTGAGATTCTTGAGAGACAGGCTGTAGAGACCATGGAGAGGCAAGGGGATTTATTTTCTCCTAAGCCTCAGTCAGATGCCATTTGCTCACTCCCTGATTCAGGTGATTGGAAGGAGGTTGCCACCAGATATGCGGAAGAAAACCAGAGGTTGAGGGCTCAGATTGCCAGGCTCACAGGGAAGCGCCAACGTATAAAGTGATCTCCATCAGCTTTACTTCTCAGGGTGTTAGATTTTATTTTCATCTCGTACTTGGGATCATTGAAACTTGTAAACCATTTTGGAGTTGTTATAATAAAATTTTTCAGTATTTCAAATGCGTTATTACTTTGATATTTGCAATATGTCCATAAATTTTAAATCCCTTGAAATATTAAATAATAAAATAAAATCATGTGCAATGCATATCATGCATCATATTGCACATATTTCTTGCATTTGTTATGCATATCCAGGTGTCTTACCAAGCTTCTTTACTTCATTCAGCAAGTTGACTCATCACTACAACACTCGGGCTAATTTCAGAAAGAAGATGGACAACTTAGAACAAGAGAATCGCGAGCTGCGCGAGGAGGTTTCTGCTTTGAAGGCCGACATGGACAATCTTACTGCTCTGATGGAATCTCTAGTGGCTGCTCAGAATCAGCCACCGAGTGTTCAACCTCAGCCAACAAGGGTTACTACTGAAGCTCCGACTGTTCCAGAATCTGCTACTCTAGTTGTTGTTTAAAATCGCATGCCTCAAGGTTACCCTTGGGGAATGCCAGAGAATTTTGCGCATGAAAGTTTCAACCTTGGTTCTAAAGATACTCCAATTTTTCAAACTATTGTTACTCCGGCACCTCCTGTGGTGCTTGCTGCTCCTGCTGCACCTCCTTCGGAGAATATGGTTCAGTTTGTTAACGACGATGTGTGTCGTACTTTCCCTCCACCAAGTGAAGACTTAGGTCTTTATGACAAAATGGATGACTTTCAAGAGCAATTCAACAGGATGTAGAGGGAGATGAAGGCCCTCATGAGAAAAGAGTTATTTAGGCAGAATGTGAATGAGTTATGCTTGGTGCCGAATGTTAAGATACATGCTAAGTTTAAGGTCCAGGAGTTTGAGAAGTACAAGGGAAACACTTTCCCTCGTGCTCATCTGGTGATGTATGTAAGGAGAATGTCTACCCATATTGATGATCAACGTCTACTGATTCACTTTTTTTTAGGATAGTTTGACCGGTGCTGCGCTGAAGTGGTATATGAGTTTGGACAGTGTTAACATCCATACTTTTAGTGATTTGGGAGAAGCGTTCATCAAACAATACAAGTACAACATGGACATGGCGCCTGACCGTGATCAACTCAGGGCCATGGTTAAAAAAGACAGGGAATCATTCAAAGAATATGCACAGAGATGGCGTGAGGTAGCCGTCCAAGTGATTCCTCCCATGGAAGAGAAGGAAATGACTAAGATTTTCTTGAAAACTCTGGGTGCTTTCTACTACGAGAGGATTGTAGCAAATGCACCAAGTGACTTTACTGAAATGGTAGGAATGGGTATCCGCTTAGAAGAGGTTGTAAGAGAGGGCCATTTAACGAGAAGTGAAGGATCTGGAGGTGTGAAGAAGCCATCTTATGGGTTTACCAAGAAGAAGGAAGGGGATGCAAATGCTGTTATGCAAGAGAGGAGGGTTAATACCCCTAGAAGGAATTATCAGCTTCATCAGAAAGTCGCCTCAGTTTCTCCAGTTGTGGGTGCAGCTCCAACTACTGTTGCTTATCAGAGACCGTCCCAGCAGGGGAGTCAAGGGTATAATCAGAGAAAGGAGAGTTATGGCCCTATTCCTATGAGATATACAAAGTTACTACCGGTATTGATTCAGAAGAAGTTGGTTCAGACCCAACCACATCCCGCTGTACCATCACCATTGCCTTGGTATTACAAGGCAGACCAAACATGTGCTTTTCATCAGGGAGCACCAGGGCTTAATTTTGAGAATTGTTATACTTTGAAGACTGAGGTGCATAAATTGGTGAAGTATGATATTCTATCTTTCAAGGATGTGGGCCCTAATGTGAAAGACAATCCTCTACCCAAACATGAAGGAGTAAATACTGTGAATATGGTGGCCGGTTATCCAGGCGACTTCCGGATTTTTGATATTAATCTGGTTAGAGGAGATTTGGTGAAAATGCATGCAGACCTCTATGAATTTATCTACCATACGCATGACCATTTTGGTTGTGCTATTTGAAGTACAGATATACAAGGTTACAATAAGATAAAGGCTAATTTATAGGATATGATGGATGAGGGCCTCATCCACATAATCAGGCCTAGGGCAGAGTATGAAGAGGAGGTGAATATGGTTTCTGGATGTCCTGGAGAATTCAGAATTTTTGATGTAGAGTATATGAATGAGGAACTTGTGCAATTGCATGCTACTTTCTGCCATATGGCTAGTCAGGTAGAACACCAGTATGGGTCTTGCCGAATTTGCTGTCGGGACTCCCGAGGATGTTCAATCGTGAAGAAAGGTGTTCAATTGTTGTTAGATAATGGAAATATCAAGGTTACAGGTCAAAGGGATGATTACCATGAAGTTGATTTGATTGAGGTTTTCTTTACTGAAGAAGAGTCAGATGAAGGGTATGCCTCTACAGATGAGTATTTCTCCTCAGATGAGGATTTGTTTTCCAAAAATGACTCAATAATGACTGATTGTGTTGAAGAAGGGGTAAACGTCATTGTACCTTGTTTTGGGGCACCCGCCCATCTTGAAGTTGAATATTATAGCAAGCCAACTATTACCCCATTGGTGATTAGTTTGCCGGGTCCTATCCCCTACAAGTCAGATAAGGCTGTGCCCTACAAATACAACGCTACAATATTAGAGGATGGAGTGGAAGTTACCATCCAGCCAATGCCCGATGTTGGAAATATTGCTAAAAATAGCAGGGTGACCCGCAACGGTCGTGTGTTTGCACCAGTTGTTCGAGGAGATGTTAGTGCTGGAAAGAAAATTGATGAGAATGTTAAACCCAAGAAGGCTACGGGTGAGACTAGTGGGGCTAAGTTAGAGAAAGAAGTGGATGATATTTTAAAGATAATCAAGATGAGCGACTACAGAATTGTAGATCAGCTACTGCAGACTCCTTCAAAAATATCTATCTTGGATTTATTGATGAACTCATTTGCTCACAGAGAATCCTTGATGAGGGTATTGGACCAAGCTTTTGTGGAGAGTGATATGTCAATAGACCAATTCAGTAGCGTAATAGGGAACATTACGTCATGTAATAACTTGAGTTTCTGCAATGATGAATTTCCAGATGAAGGAAGGAATCATAACCTGGCCCTCCGCATCTCTATGAATTACAAGAATGATTCACTATCCAATGTGCCGATCGATAATGGATCCGTTTTGAACGTTATACCGAGGAGTACTCTTATGAAGTTGAAATATCAAGGAATGGCTATGCGCCCGAGTGGCATCATTGTGAAAGCGTTTGATGGATCAAGGAAACCTGTTATTGGTGAAGTGGACTTGCCTATTCATATAGGACCACATTTGTTTCAGATAACTTTCCAGGTCATGGACATTGTTCCCGCTTATAGCTGTTTGTTGAGACGACCGTGGATTCACGAGGCAGGGGCTGTCACTTCAACTTTACACCAGAAACTGAAATTTGTACGTGAAGGGAAAGTAGTAATCATAAATGGGGAATATGCATTATTGATATCTCATTTTTCCTCTTTAAGCATTGTGGAGGCGGATGAAGCTGCTGTTGGAACCCAGTTCCAAGCCTTATCCATTGACAACATAAGAGGAAATGAGAATTACATGGTTTCGCTTAAGGATGCGCAACAAGTTGTGAGAAAGGGTCATAGTGAGGTATGGGGACAGATTGTGGATCCACCTGCTAACAAGAACAAAGCCGACTTGGGGTTCTCTTTGAAGAATGACAAAGGTAAGAGCATGAATCCGAAGTCTGCTGCAAGCAAGTATCAAGACATCTTCCGTAGCGGGGGTTATCTTCACCCAACTATTTCCGAGATTAATGCCATTGTAGAAGATGAAGCAGAGCAGGAAATGCCGAATTATGTGACACATAGAGTTAGGGTTCAGAACTGGATCACCATTGATGTTCCCTCTTGCATACATGTTTCAAAGTAATTTGTTTTTTTAATCTTTTTGAAAAGCTTTCACTCTGCCCAAGGTGGAAGTATTAATGTTGTAGGGCTTATTTGTTTGCTTTGATTTTTAAAATCAATAATAAAAGATGTCTTTGTTTCCCAAATTATGTTTTTATTTTTTGCTTTTTTCTTGGAAAATGGTAATCAGAAAAAACCTTTCAAAATAAATAATAACTGAAATTCAATTTGCATGATCACTTGTTATATGTGTCAGCTTCTAAAAGCAATCATAAATCATATGTGCAGATTAATTAAAAAACCCGTTGAATACAATGAACCTGCACCCTCTCCCAACTTTGAATGTCCCGTGTATGGGGCTGAAGAAGAAGACTATGATGAGATTCTAGAAAAGGTCTCACAGTTGCTTGAGCACGTGGAAAATACCATTCAGCCATATAAAGAGCCATTGGAAGTGATCAATTTGGGTTCAGAAGAATATCCGAAAGAAGTCAAGATTGGAGCATCGCTGCATCCTGATGTGAAGAGCAGGTTGATTGAGCTGTTGAAAGAGTATGTGGATATTTTTGCTTGGTCTTACCAAGATATGCCTGGTCTAGATACAAATATTATGGAGCACCGTTTATCGTTGAAACCAGAGTGTCTGCCAATCAAACAGAAGTTGAGAAGAACTCACCCAGATATAGCAGTAAAGATCAAAGAGGAGGTTCTAAAGCAGATTAATGCTGATTTTCTTGTAACGTCAGTGTATCCTCAATGGATTACCAATATTGTCCCAGTACCAAAAAAAGACGGAAAAGTCCGCATGTGCGTAGATTACAGAGATCTAAATAAAGTTAGTCCAAAAGATGATTTTCCATTTCCACACGTTGATATGTTAGTAGATAGCACAACAAAATTCAAAGTTTTCTCGTTCATGGACGGATTTTACGATTATAATCAAATAAGAATGGCTCAGGAGGACATGGAAAAAACAACATTTATCACACCCTGGGGAACATTCTGTTATAGAGTGATGCCCTTCAGATTGAAGAACGCTGGTGCAACGTACCAGAGGTCTATAACAACCTTATTCCATGATCTGATGCACAAGGAAATCGAGGTATATGATGATGATATGATTGCTAAATCCCAGACTGGAGAAGGGCATATAGAAGATTTGTGGAATTGTTTCAGCGTTTGAGGAAGTATTGTCTACGCTTGAATCCAAATAAATTCACCTTCGGTGTTCGATCAGGAAAATTGTTGGGTTTCATTGTTAGCCATAAAGGAATTAAAGTTGACCCTGATAAAGTCAAAGAAATTCAAGAGATACCAGCGCCAAGAACTGAAAAGCAAGTTAGAGGGTTCCTCGGGCGTTTGAATTATATTTCCAGATTCATTTCCCACATGACTGCAACATGTGAATCGATCTTTAAGTTGTTAAAGAAAGATAAAGGTTGTGTGTGGACGGATGACTGCCAAAGGACATTTGAAAGTATTAAAGAATATCTTCTTGAACCTTCTATCTTGATCCCTCCTGTCGAAGGAAGACCGTTGATTATGTATCTGTCCGTGTTAGATAAATCCATGGGTTGTATTCTGGGACAACAAGATGAAACAGGGAATAAAGAGTATGCCATTTATTATCTCAGTAAAAAGTTTTCTGATTGTGATTCGCGGTATTCCATGATGGAAAAGACATATTGTGCTCTAGCCTGGGCGGCAAAACGTTTGTGGCAGTATATGTTGAATCACACTACTTGGTTGATCTCCAAAATGGATCCAATCAAGTACATTTTTGAAAATCCTGCTCTTACTGGGAGAATTTCCCACTAGAAGATGTTTCTATATGAATATGATATCGAATACCACACTCAAAAAGCTATTAAAAGTAGTGTGTTGGCAGATTATCTTGCTCACCAACCAGTGGAGGATCATCAGTCTGTAGAGTATGAATTCCCCGATGAGGATGTGATGTTCCTGAAAGTGAAAGATTGTGATGAACCATTGCCCGAGGAAGGTCTTGACCCTGAATCTCGTTGGAGTATGATATTTGATGGAGCTGTGAATGCTTATGGTAAAGGAATTGGTGTTGTAATTGTCACTCCACATGGATCGCACATTCCTTTTACTGCAAGGTTGACATTTGATTGTACTAATAATATGGCAAAATATGAGGCTTGCATCATGGGTCTCGAAGAAGCTATTGATCTCAGAATTAAAATTCTAGATGTGTATGGTGATTCAACTTTAGTAATAAACCAGATTAAAGGAGAATGGGATACTTGTCACCCCAGATTGATCCCTTACAAAGATTATGCTAGAAGGTTGTTACCCTTATTTAATAAAGTTGAATTCCATCGTATTCCAAGAGATGAAAATCAAATGGCAGATGCTATGGCAACTCTGGCTTCTATGTATCAAGTAAATACTTGGAATGATATACCTCGAATCATGGTTCGGTGACTGGATAGGCCCGCTCATGTGTTTACAACAAAGGAGGTAGCAGATGAGAAGCCTTGGTATTATGACATCAAGCATTTTCTCCAGACTCAGGAATACCCGATTGGTACTTCGAAGAAAGATAGAAAGACATTGAGAAGATTGGCAGGCAGTTTCTTCCTCAATGAAAATGTGTTATATAAGAGAAATTATGACATGGTCTTTCTCAGATGCGTGGATAGACACGAAGCAGACATGCTGATGCATGAGATTCATGAAGATTTACTTGGCACTCATGCCAATGGACATTCGATGGCTAAAAGGATGCTAAGGGAAGGTTACTATTGGCTGACAATGGAATCTGATTGTTACAAATTTGCAAAGAAGTGTCATAAATGCCAGATTTATGCAGATAAGGTCCATGTGCCTCCGACACTTCTCAATGTGATTTCCTCCCCGTGGCCTTTCTCCATGTGGGGTATTGACATGATTGGGATGATATAACCCAAAGCTTCGAATGGACACCGTTTCATCTTGGTAGCAATTGATTAATTCACCAAGTGGGTGGAGGCTGCTTCATATGCTAATGTCACTAAGCAGGTGGTTGTACGCTTCATCAAGAATAACCTTATATGTCAGTATGGTGTGCCGAGCAGAATTATCACCGACAATGGCTTGAATCTGAAAAATAAAATGATGATATAACTGTGTGAAGAATTCAAGATTGTCCATCATAATTCCTCTCCGTACATGCCAAAGATGAATGGGGTTGTTGAAGTTGCTAATAAGAATATCAAGAAGATCATCTAGAAGATGGTTGTTACTTATAAGGATTGGCATGAAATTCTCCCTTTTGCTTTGCATGGATATCGAACATCTGTCCGCACCTCAACAAGAGCAACCCCGTTTTCCCTTGTGTATGGAATGGAAGCTGTACTCCCAGTCGAGGTTGAGATCCCCCCTTTCCGTGTGATAATGGAAACCAAGTTGACAGGGGATGAATGGGTCTAGAACAGGTTTGACCAATTTTATTTGATCGAAGAAAAGAGAATGACAACTTTGTGTCATGGACAGTTATATCAGAAGAGAATGAAGAAAGCTTTTGATAAGAAGGTCAAGCCTCGTGAATTCAGAGAAGGCGACCTCATGTTCAGGAAGATCATATCTTTCAACACTGATTCTAGGGGCAAGTGGACTCCAAATTTTGAAGTCCCATATGTTGTTAAGAAAGCCTTCTCTGGCAGTGCATTAATTATTGAAACTATGGATGTCCAGGAGTTCCCACATCCCATGAATGCTGATGCAGTCAAGAAATACTTCGCCTAAAGAAATAAAAGAACAACTCGCTAAGTTGAAAACCCGAAAGGGCGGCTTAGGCAAAAAAGAGAGTCTCGGTAGGATGAAAACCTGAAAGGGCGGTCTAGGAAAAAATTAGAGACATAAACAGAATAAATTTCCCGCTAAGTTGAAAACCCGCAAGGGCAACTTAGGCAAAAGTTAGGGGCTTTCTTGGTAAGTAATTACATCAGACAAAACTTGTTTGCTGGAGCAACAATCTTCTTGGATCCTTATCATACTTCAACAGAAGCTGCTGCTCAAGATTTCAGAAGTTGTTAAAGGGGATAGTGGTCATTGTATCTCAATGTATCTTTTCCATTATATATTACCATTTTCCGAACTTTTTAATCATCCATGGAGTCTCTCCATTCGCAGACTACCATTCTATTAATGAAATTTGAGCTTTTACCCAATTCTTTGTAGTTCTTATTTTATTCAGCTTGCAAAGGCTGCATTTATTATTGATAATAACTTTCAAATCAAAAAGATTAAATAACAAAATTGATTTTCAATAAGAATTTACAATTTACTGTTACTTTAAAATTTCTGACGCAATAGGAAAACAAAAATGGTGATCCCAGGAATAGACGAACTTTAGTTGTTTTGAGAAGTTTTGTTTCCTGGGGAAGTTTTCCTCAGGATGTTCTCGCGGTATTGGGTTTGTGACTCCAGTGTCCCCGGTCAAGTTGTGGTTCATTTCTCCTATTTTCCAAGTTTGCACGATATGAAGATTCAATCCCAGTTTCCTCCAGTAAAGTTTTTCGTTTGTTTAATAGAGGTTCTTTCTACCCAGAGAAGTTGGTACAATAAATACTCTTGAAGAACGCAGGTCTACGGTTTCTCTAGTGAAGAATGTATATTGGTTTTCTCTTTGAGGATGTGGTGTTAACCTCCCCAGTGAAATCATCGTGAAAGCCCCACTTAATGGCTTGATGATAGGACATTGTACGCCTTAATAAAGTTTGCGTGCTTCCTCTTTCAGAATGGTCCTGAATTCCCCAGTGAATGTTTTGATGATTTGATGACTGTCTGCTATACTTGAAATTGATTTTTCAAAATCCCCAGTAGAAGCATTACTTTTGAAAATATTTGATTTCTCGCTAAATTCTGAGTGCTACACCTGGTAAAGCCTGGAGAAGGATGTTATATCTCTGTATCTGTACTATTTGTGCAACCTCTTTTTTTGATTTTATTATCCCTACCTTTTGCCTGAACTGTTTCTTTTGTGAATACAGTCAGCGGGATGCCCCCATTTTTTCTTAAGTCTCCTTCATAGGTTTAGACTTAGCAGGCTTTTCTTTTTGAGAGATAATACTCTCTGTTTTAGTGATTACGAGGAACCTGTAAAATCAAGCTTCTCAAATGCACTTTTGTTTTGATGAAGACAAACCATTTTGACAAGAAGGCGAAGATTATTGATCAAGCTAAAAGCATCTTTGGATAAAGTCTTTGGTTTAAGTACCTAACAAATTTCAAGGTATAATGATAGTACTTACTTTGAACTTAAGACATAGATGCTCAATGGTCAAAAGAAATATTTTATCTTGTCTAAACTTTTTCTCAAGTTTTATACAGAAAAAATTCAATTTTTACTTGGGTGCAATCGATTTGCATATTGGTGCAATCGATTGCATGCTTCATGATTTTAAAGCATTAGCTACTGTTTTTAAGTGCAATCAATTTTCATGTTTGTGCAATCGATTGCTCTCAATAAATTTTTGCTAATGACTTTAAGTGCAATCGATTTACACACTTGTGCAATCGATTGCTCACTCAAAATATTTGAATTTTTAGCTGTTGAAACCCCGTGCAATCGATTTACACAAGGGTGCAATCGATTACATGCTAAACGATTTTGAAAAATAGCAGATTTACTCATGCTTGTTCATAACACCATTTCATGGAAACCTTTCACTCAATCTTGGCAATTGTTCATGATTCATTTGTAGAATTATATGATGTCTAAAAAGGGTGCTATGAACATATAAATACTCATTTTCAAAATCAATTTAAGTACCTCTTCCAATCATATTTTCTGAATTTTCAAAAATCAAACTCAAGCTTTTATACACTTTCATACACATGTTTTCTACACACTTTCACATATTATCAACTAGAAAACTTTGAGCATTATATATCTTGAGTCATTGTATACTATTGTTATTGGAAGATAAGATCAATTCATTGATAAAATCACTAAAAGTGATCATTGCTACACGAACTCACTCAAATCAAATATTGCTATATACTTGCTTATTTTTTATGATTGTTGAAAATAAGTTCAAGTGGTTTTGTAATCTTGTTTTTCCAGGATTGTTGGATACAAGTAAAGTCACTTTGAGAGGATTGTTCTCATTGTTGACATAGTGAAAATCCAAGAAGATTGTTCTTGGTCCAAGAGGATTGTTCTTGGTTTTGGGTAGTTCTTGTTTAAGTTTGACACTATAAGGAAATCTCTTTCATGTTGAAAGGGGACTAGAGTACTCTCGGACTGTGAGGGGAACCAAGATATATTGCTTGTGTCTCTTTATTTTTCTGCACTTTACTCTTTCATAAACTCACCATAAACCTAAAAATAATATTCATCATCACTAAAACCAGAAAAATTTTAAAGTACCTAATTCACCCCCCTCCCCTCTTAGGTGCACTTCGTACTTACAATTGGCATCAGAGCAGGTTATAGGTAACCTGTTCCTAAAATATCCAGAATGGCTTCCGCAAATCAAAATCCCGTTTTCAGAGATGGTGGTAGTAACAACAAGTCTCCTCTATTTTGTGAAGAATATTTTGACTTCTGGAAGATACGCACGAAGGCACATCTAGAAGCACAAGGAGAAGAAATATGGGATGCCATCGAGAATGGTCTATTTATTCCTATAACGGTGATCAATGGTGCTGGCTCATTAAAGCCTAAAGCTTCATGGGATGAAGATGATAAGAAGAAGGTTCTCTATGATAAAAAGGCAATAAATCTTCTTCAAGGTGCACTTAGCATGGATGAATTCTTCTGTGTCTCAGCATGCAAAACATCGAAAGAAATATGGGATACCTTGGTACAAACTCATGAAGGAACTGTTGAAGTTAAAAGATCAAGACTAAATACTTTGAGTCAAGAATATGAGTTATTTCGAATACAGCTCGGAGAAACCATCCTTTAATTGCAAAAGAGATTTGTGCACTTGAGAAATCATCTAAGTGATCTTGGTAAGACTTTGACGAATGATGAACTAAATCTGAAAGTACTTAGGTCCTTAACTAGGGAATGGCAACCAAAGGTAACGACAATTTCAGAAAAGAAAAGTCTCTCCTCCATGACGTCCGCAACATTGTTTGGGAAACTTCAAGAATATGAAACGGAACTCGGAAGACTTGAAAAGCATGAAAATCAAGAGAAGAAATCCAAGAATATTGCCTTAAAGATTTATTCCAAGGAAGTTGAAAAGGAAGACAATCCGGAAGAAGATGAAAATTTCATGCTTCTTGTTTAAAGGCTTGGTAAGTTTTTTGGTAGAAATGACGAATCCCTTTCTCATGCAAAAAGAAAGAAACAATTTAAGAAAAGGGAAGCTTCCACATCAACACAATAAGTCACATGTTATGAATGAGGTAAGCAAGGTCATATCAAGCCAGATTGTTCAAAACTCTCCAAGAAAGGTGGCTACAAAAGCAAAAAGGAATTTAAGAACGAAAAGGCCTATGTTGCATGGGAGGATAATGAAATAAGTTCTTCGTCTGATTCCGATAGTGTGAAAGTGCAAATCTAGCATTGATGGCCTCACACCATTCCTATAATGAAGATGATGAGGTTAGTAATGAAGTTTCTCTTTTTGATAGTGATGCACAAGGTGCTATAGATGAACTATTAAATGAAAGTAAAATTCTGTATAAAACTATTTCATCTCAAAAGAAACAAATTTCATCTTTAGAAGAAAAATGTGAAATAATGGAAAAAGATTTCAAAGAAGAAAAACAAAAATTAAGTGATGAACAAAAACAGAATTTTGTATGCAAAAATTGTGAATCACTCTCTTTCCAAATTGTCCAATTAAAAAGAGTTATTGAAAGATATGAAAAATGTCAAATTGGATTGGAAGGTGTTCTTAGCCAACAAAGATATTCTAATGATAAAAGTGGACTTGGATATTCAAAGTTTTCAAAACCAAGTTCTAATAAAACTATCTTTGTTAAGGCTAGTGATCAATCATCCAAAGATAAAGTGAACAAACCTAAAGTGGTTCATCACTATCCTAAAAAGAAAATATTTCCTAAGAAGAAATCTTATCCTTATAGATATAGAAGTAACTTTGAACCTACTTGTTTTTATTGTGGTATTAAAGTCCATACACCTAATGCTTTCTATGTTAGAAACTTTAGTGTGGAAAGTGGGCATTATGTATGGGTAAAGAAAGGTACTAATTATGAAGGATCCAAAGAAACTTAGGTACCTAACAAAAACTAATTTGTTTTGTAGGTATGCTTGAAGATCACATGCAATCTTTGGTATCTTGATAGTGGTTGTTCAAAGCATATGATGGGAGATTTAATCCAATTTTAAAATCTAGTACTAAAGGCAAGGGTTTTGTCACTTATGGAGACAATAATAAGGGAATAATTCTTGGCAAAGGCAAAGTTGGTGCTCCACCTTTCACATCCATTGAAGATGTTATTTATATTGAAGCACTAAAGCACAATCTTCTTAGTATTATCCATCTTTGTGAAAAAGGCTTCAAGATCAAGTTCACCAAATATGAATGCTTGATAGAAGACGGAGTCACACATGAGGTTATACTTAAAGGTAAAAGAATTAATAATATATTTATGATTTCCCTTAATGATCCATCTTTGAAGGTAAAATGTCTCATGGTGAACAACGATGATTCATGGCTTTGGCACAAAAGAGTTGCTCATATTCATATGGAACACTTGAATAAATTAATCAAGCATGATCTTGTCAATGGATTGCCTAAGAGAAATTTTGTCAAAGATAGACTTTGTGATGCTTGTCAAAAAGGGAAACAAACAAAATCAACTTTCAAATCTAAGAATGTGGTGTCTACTACAAGAACACTACAATTGTTGCATATGGACTTATTTGGTCCATTAAGAACAAGAAGTTTCGGAGGTAATGTATATGCTTTGGTTATTGTTGACAATTTCTCTAGATATACTTGGACATTCTTTTTAGTGCAGAAAAGTGATGCATTCAAGGCGTTCAAGAAGTATGCTAAACAAATTTAAAATGAGAAGTCTTTAACAATTTCCTCCATAAGAAGTGATCATGGGGGAGAATTTCAAAACGCTCTATGTGAAGAACTTTTAGCAATGATGCAAGGAGAATTTGAGATGTCCATGATGGGTAAAATGAATTATTTTCTTGGACTTCAAATCAAGCAATTAAAGGATGGAATCTTCATCAACCGATCCAAGTATTGCAAGGAACTGTTGAAAAGATTTGACATGGATAACTCCAAGGTAATGTCTACACCAATGGGTTCTGGTACATATGTTGATCAAGATAAATTAGGTGTTTCCATTGACATTACAAAATATCGAGGTATGATTGGCTCCTTATTATATCTGATGGCAAGTTGTCCTGACATAATGTTTAATGTTTGTCTATGTGCTCGCTTTCAAGCAAATCCAAAGGAATCTCATCTCATGGCGGTGAAACAGATCATAAAGTATCTCAAAGGAACAACAAATGTTGGATTATGGTATCCTAAAGGTAGTGTTTGTAATTTAGTTGGTTATTCTGACGTGGATTATGCAGGTAGTAAAACTGATAGAAAAAGAACAAGTGGTACTTGTCACATCCTTGGAAATGCATTAGTATCATGGGCTTGCAAGAAACAAGCATGCGTTGCTCTTAGCACGACCGAAGAAGAATATATTGCAGCGGGTAGTAGTTGCACTCAAATATTGTGGCTTAAGCAACAACTTCGTGACTACGGACTCAATCTAGGATGCATTCCTCTACGGTGCGACAATACAAGTGCAATAAACATCACAAAGAATCTGGTCATGCATTCAAGAACCAAACACATCGACATAAGACATCATTTTCTTCGTGATCATGTACTTCAAGGAGATGTCTAGGTCACATTTGTAGATACTCATAACCAACTTTCCGATATCTTCACTAAATCTTTGGCAAGAGAACCGTTTTACAAGATTCGGAGAGAACTTGGAATTCTTGATGAACACGACATATAAGGTGCTTTCTATCCTTTTTATGCTTTCACATACTTGTTTTAACTTTGTTATATGTGAATATATATGTTAAGTATTGTTTAAGTTTAAGAAAAATATTTTTTGGTCATTTTTGGTTGATGCAAATCGATTGCACAATAGTGTAAATCGATTGCTCACTGTATGCTTTATTTTTTACCTTTATGTTTTTAGTGCAAATCGATTGCACCATAGTGCAAATCGATTGCACACATTGTGTTTCAGTTTTATTTTGATTTTGTTTTGTGTGAAAATTGATTGCATCTGTATGCGAATCGATTGCACCCACTGTAACATGCTTTCATGACATAAATATTTGTTGGTCAAAATTCCTCTCTCTCTCTCTCTCTCATATTCCCAAGCTCACCTCTATTACTTAAAAGTCAATTAAATGTCATTACATATAATACAACCCACTCATTTCTAATTACTCACAAATCATATCCAATTTCAGCTCATCAAACATCTTTCTCTCAAAACCTAAAACCTCAAAACCTTCCAAACCCTAAAAACACCTTACCCATGGCATCAATACAAAAACTAAAGGTGTCAGCTACAAAGAAAGGAAAGAAGAAAGTTGCTTCATCTTCTGTAGAGAATCCATTAATCTCAACTCTCATTGAAGATCAAGAATCAAGATTTAAAAAGGACTTTCAAAGAAAGATAGTGTCCACTCCAAAATATAGTATGCTATCATCTTTCCCTCAGGAATGTTTTACTTTTCAGAATGATTTGAATGAATATGGATTGGAACCATTGATTTCATCATTTGGTCCATATTATCCGGATCTAGTAAGAGTATTCTTCAGTAATTTGACTCCTCACAAAGGGAAGATGGTTACATATGTGTTGGGTACAAGAATATCTCTAACCCCTGAGATTGTTGGTGAGATTCTACATATTCCTTATACTGGGAGCTCTTTGTACGATCCTGAAAATGAAGCATGGGATGATTACAGGAAAAAGGAATTTTATTACAGCATTGGCAGATTGAGAGAAGCTGAATTCCGTGCTAAAAGAATTCGTGGTCTATGAGGAGTTATTCCATCTAGAGACTCATGGAGTGCAGGTAATCTTTTTATAGACGACAAACTATTTCATTATTTCATGGTCTATATTATGTTTCCGCAGGCTGGAAACCACTGCACCATGACTGATTTGGAAATGCAACTGATCTACGCAAGGAAGAGAGGTATAAGCGTTACTTGGGCAAGGCTCATAATGGTTCATATGCTAAGGGTTGATGCAAAGTCAAAATTTCTACCATATGCTTACTTTGTTACATTAATTATGGAAGAGTTTGGAGTTGATTTTGCTGGTTTTGAAAGAGTTGATATGGATCCAAATGTTCACAAGATCTCCATCAAAAATGTTGACTCGAGAATGGGAGTTCACTATAATTCAGAAACAAAAACAATCACATACATTGGTGAAGATGTGATTGGTGAAGAAGGAAACAATCAAGAGGAAGAAGGCGGTGAAGATGTACCTCCTCAACCTACTGCTCCCTCTGGTCCAAGTAATCAAGATCTTATGGATTTTATGTCTCAACAATTTGCTTCCATGAATACCAACATCAACAACCAATGGAATGCTATCAATGACTCCACCACGACCCGTATTAATAATTTTAGCTCGGATGTGAACCAACAATTTTCCTACCTTTACTCTCACCTTCACATACCTCCATATGACCCTAATAATCCTGCTGCACTGAACCTCCTCTACAACAACAATTTCCCAATCAAGGATCCTGGTTCTATAACAACTGTGACATGAATCAACCATACAATTCTGTCCAACTTTGTTATTTCTACTGTTTTTTTGTTATGTCGTTGTTCTGTTATGCTACGTTTTTGTTTGTTATTGTTAAAAAAATTTTGTAATTGTTATTTTACTATGACTATGTCTATGACTATTTTTGATGCATGATTGATTAAGTTTTTTCAATGTTGTTTTATTATTATCCATTTTTATTGCATCTTTCCCTTCTTTTTAATAATGCCAAAGGGGGAGAAGGATGTGGCACTTTATGCTTGTATATTTCCTGTCTTAAATTTCTAAGGTACTCTTCAACCAATATGAACAAATCCAAGGGATTCCAACCTTATCATACAAAGGGAGAGTTATGCATCTTAAGGGGGGAATCTTCTTTCTGGAAATTACAACGTATTAAGCAAGATCGTTTGTCATCATCAAAAAGGGGGAGAATGTAAAATCAAGCTTCTCAAATGCACTTTTGTTTTGATGAAGACAAACCATTTTGACAAGAAGGCAAAGACTACAGATCAAGCTAAAAGCATCTTTGGATAAAGTCTTTGGTTCAAGCACTTAGCAAATTTCAAGGTATAATGATAGTACTTACTTTGAACTTAAGACATAGATCCTCAATGGTCAAAAGAAATATTTTATCCTGTCCAAACTTTTTCTCACGTTTTCTAAAGCAAAAATTCAATTTTTACTTTGGTGCAATCGATTTGCATATTGGTGCAATCGATTGCATGCTTCATCTTTTCAAAGCATTAGCTATTGTTTCTAAGTGCAATCGATTGCTCTCAATGAATTTTTGATACCGACTTCAACTGCAATCGATTTACACACTTGTGCAATCGATTGCTCACTCAAAATATTTGAATTTTTAGTTGTTGAAACCCCGTGCAATCGATTTACACAAGGTTGCAATCGATTACATGCTGAACGATTTTGAAAAATAGCAGCTTTACTCATGCCTGTTCATAACACCATTTCATGGAAACCTTTCACTCAATCTTGGCAATTGTTCATGATTCATTTGCAGAATTATATGATGTCTAAAAAGGGTGTTATGAACATATAAATACTCATTTTCAAAATCAATTAAAGTACCTCTTCCAATCATATTTTCTGAATTTTCAAAAATCAAACTCAAGCTTTTATACACTTTCATACACAAGTTTTCTGCACACTTTCACATATTGTCAACTAGAAAACTTTGAGCATTATATATCTTGAGTCATTGTATACTATTGTTATTGGAAGATAAGATCAATTCATTGATAAAGTCACTCAAAGTGATCATTGCTACACAAACTCACTCAAATCAAATATTGCTATATACTTGCTTATTTTTTATGATTGTTGAAAATAAGTTCAAGTGGTTTTGTAATCTTGTTTTTCCAGGATTGCTGGATACAAGTAAAGTCACTTTGAGAGGATTGTTCTCATTGTTGACATAGTGAAAATCCAAGAGGATTGTTCTTAGTTTTGGGTAGTTATTGTTTAATTTTGCCACGATAAGGAAATCTCTTTCACGTTGAAAGGGGACTGGAGTACTCTCGGACTGTGAGGGGAACCAGGATATATCGCTTGTGTCTCTTTATTTCTTTGCACTTTACTCTTTCATAAACTCACCATAAACTAGAAAAATAATATCCATCATCACTAAAACCAGGAAAATTTTAAAGTACCTAATTCCCCCCCCCCCCCCCCCCTCTTAGGGGCACTTCGTACTTACAATTGGCATCAGAGCAGGTTATAGGTAACCCGTTCCTAAAAGATCCAGAATGGCTTCCGCAAATCAAAATCCCGTTTTCAGAGATGGTGGTAGTAATAAAAAGCCTCCTCTATTTTATGGAGAATATTTTGACTTCTGGAAAATACGCATGAAGGCACATCTAGAAGCACAAGGAGAATAAATATGGGATTCCATCGAGAATGGTCATTTTTTTCCTATAACGATGATCAATGATGTTGGCTCATTAAAGCCTAAAGCTGCATGGGATGAAGATGATAAGAAGAAGGTTCTCTATGATAAAAAGGCAATAAATATTCTTCTAGGTGCACTTAGCATGAATTGATTCTTCAGTGTCTCAGCATGCAAAACAACGAAAGAAATATGGGATACCTTGGTACAAATTCCTGAAGGAACTGTTGAAGTTAAAAGATCAAGACTAAATACTTTGAGTCAAGAATACGACTTATTTCAAATACAGCCCAGAGAAACCATCATTGACTTGCAAAAAAGATTCGTGCACTTGGCAAATCATCTAAGTGCTCTTGGTAAGACTTTGACGAATGATGAACTAAATCTCAAAGTACTTAGATCCTTAACTAAGGAATGGCAACCAAAGGTAACGACAATTTCAGAAAAGAAAAGTCTCTCTTCAATGACTTCTGCAACGTTGTTTGGAAAACATCAAGAATATGAAACAGAACTCAGAATACTTTAAAAGCATGGAAAACAAGAGAAGAAATCCAACAATATTGCCTTAAAGATTTATTCCAAGGAAGTTGAAAAGGAAGACAATCCGGAAAAAGATAAAAATTCCATGCTTCTTGTTAAAAGGCTTGGTAAGTTTTTTGGTAGAAATGACAAATCCCTTTCTCATGAAAAAATAAAGAAACAATTTAAGAAAATGGAAGCCATCTTCCTTGCTGAAATAAACAGCGAGAAAATGAGAAACTAGTCTTGAGAATACCTGTTATGTAATGACATGCATGCAATGTTTTCAAGGATCTCGCAAGGTAAACACAAGAAAATATTTGAATTTTGATTGCATCTTTTACGGAAAAACTTCATATTGTTAAATGTCCTTCTACAAGAATCAAGCTCACCATGTCGAGTGGGTCATCGCCTCTAACTCAAGTTATCGTGCTTTGACGGCGTTGGATAGAGGAAAATAAATCCCCTTGCCCACTGCTAGGCGTCTGGTTCATCATAACCTACATCACAGGCCCTAGAGATCCTTGAAATGGTTAATGAAATGCTATGGCATGATGTCATGATGTGTATGTTATGCACTAAGC
The DNA here is from genome assembly GCA_948472305.1 of Vicia faba. NCBI lineage: Eukaryota > Viridiplantae > Streptophyta > Magnoliopsida > Fabales > Fabaceae > Vicia > Vicia faba. The sequence continues at coordinate 433,732,686 of OX451737.1, read as the reverse complement.
AAAAGTGTAATATAATGAAGACAAGTGAGTCTTGTAAGAAGTCCAGGTTATTAGATAATGACTACAACAAAGTCTTGCAAGGAAATCACAGTTAGATAATGAATACAAACAAAACCCTACAAGGAGTTCAAGTTGTTAGATAATGAAAGCAAACAAGTCACACAAGTAGCCTTAGGTTCAGGATTGCATGGAATTTGTAGGTAAGTACCCTCTTGAAGTTTTAGTTGGCTCAACCTGTCCTAGAAATAATAACTGGGTTCTAGGGATCTCATATCATTGACCTTTCCGTCAGGCATTGTTTCAGCTCAAGCACCAAAGTATTCGGACCGAAATATCCCGAAAGTCTAATCTCAATGGGTGTAGCGTCGAGTATCAACCAATCTTCGGTCGGAACCAAAGATGGCTATCTCACTACTTTCTAATGGCTATGATGAATCAATTAAAGGTTCTAAAGGTCAGTTAGCGCTTAATGACACTGTGAGGAAGCCTAATGTTATCCTTGACTGACTCAAGGAACATTAGTACAAGCTAGAGTATCATGCTAACATAGACATCACTTCGTCCATATCGGTCTACATCGTACAACCTTAATGATTTATTGCTACTTACCTAAAAAAGTGCCCCAGATCTGGGTATAGGATCTTTAACAATAACCCCAGTAAACCCTTTAAAAATAAAGCAGACAAAGCAAACAAAGAAAGAAATTTAAAATGATCTAACTCTAAGGTAACCCCACTTTTTATAATTCCCTAGCAGAGTTTCAAATTCTGTAATATGGTGGAAGAATTGACTTTAGTGGTTTTGCATTTTATCGCAATGTTGCGGTTAGCAAGAGTCGCCACCAACTTTTCTTTTATCCAACAAAGGAAAGGGTGAAAAGAACAGGAAAGACCTTTCGAGAGAATTTTCTGAGTAAGGGGGGTAGGTTATGCAAAGGGAAGGTGTTATCACCCTTTACATCCATAGTTATCTACGGGCTCTTAGTTGCTAGGTCATTTTGAAAATGCTTTTTTGTGTAAGTGTGTTATGAATATATTTTGAAAAGACGCCTTAGTGCGGTGAACTTTGTAATGTTTCTCGTTTCGGAGAGAACGTATACAAAGTGTTTTTTGTCTTTGAAAATATTTAGAAAAAAGATTGTGTATATGTGAAAACAAAATTTTGATTGCTTTTATGATCAAGAAACTAGGAGCTATCTACCCACTTGAAATTTTTTTCTTTCCTCTTTTCCTTTGGACAGTGCTATCCTACTATTAGTGAGTAGGTATCCCTATCGTTGGATTTTCGAGGGACGGGTGGGGGTCATCGTACAGTCACGAAAGAAACTAGTAAGATACTTTAGTAATTACCCTAAGTTTTTAATATCATTTACCAAGGAAACATCGAAAGGGTATGATTGGCTCCATTGACATTACAAAATATCGAGGTATGATTGACTCCTTATTATTCTGAAGGCAACGAGTGGAGGTACCTTAGCGGTATGCGTGTGCGAGTGTGTTGTGTTTTTGTTATGTTTATCTTGAGTGTTAGGTTTGCTAACATTTGTTTTTACTCTTTCCATACAAGCCTATTAGCATACATCTAGCAACTAATATCAGTACGAAAAAATAAAGTGCATAAATTTTGAATCTACGTCATTACAAGGCTTCGGGATGGAGGAATTACAAACCAAAATGGGGGAAAATGTAAAGGGTCTTAAGTTAAACTATTACAATCCATATGCAATTACATAATATTGGTGAAAATAATGCGGATAAATAAATGAACGTGTGGAGGAGAAAGAAATAAAAATGAAAGGATGAAGAAAAACCCTAAGAAAAATTTCTAAGTGATAAAAGAAATATTTGTTTTTATTTTTAATTTTTGTTTAGAAAAATAATTAAATCATGATAAACTAATTCTAATTAGTTAATTAATTAAAAAAGGTGATTAAATAATTGATCAAAATTAATTTAATTAATAAAAACATAAATCTACTATTTTTTGTGATTTTCTGATTTTCTGATTTTTTATGTTCGTAAAAAGAAAAAAAGGTTTAAAGAAAATTAAATAAATAAACAAAAAAAAGAAATGGGCTAGGCACTGCGAAAAGTAGTTAGAGGGTGTGAAATAGTAAAAAATTCCCAGGCCCATTAGCAATAGGGTCCAGGCGCCTGGAGATCCAGTGAGGGACGCTTCTTGGGGTTCATCATGGGGATGCACCTTTGAGGCTTTGGATCTAGCCTGATGAAATATGGTGGTCAGGAACTAGAGGTGCATGATGCGCATATTTCGTGCCACTCATACCTGATCTATAGATTTATATAAACTCAAACAAATGTTAGCATGCCATGAAATATGATTAAAATCAAAGATTCAAAATTTTAAACTTTACCAATCCGGTGTTATCAAATGGGGGAGTTCTAAGCTTGTGATAGACTAATCTTGGGCCTTGAAAAAAACTCCTGGGAACTTCAAGAGGATGGCTCGAGGCTTGGTTTCAATCGAGAGAGGTTGGAATTTTGAGATATGACTTGCACCAATTCTTTGATTTTTTGGAGAGTTTTTAGAGAGCTTTTTTAGACAGATTTGGAGATCTTTTGCATGTAGAATTTCGTGTCCTTTATTGCTTTCAATCTTATGTATTTATAGAGTTAGGAGAAAAGCAAGTATGGAAAGAAACAAATCTTTCAAGGCCATGAGATAAAAATCCAACATATTGAAAGTTTGTTATATTTGGATGATTTCTTGCCCTTCTTGTCATACATTGAATCTGGTCCTTTTCTACATGCCTTGCACGAAATTATGGGCCTTACATTGACCCAAATCATAAGCCCATATGTCAAAACCTATTATCTATTATTTTATGCAATTTATTTTGTATTTATTTGAATAAAAACTAAAATAAATATGAATAAAATAAATAAAAATGAAAAGCAAGGTAAGAGTGAGTTTATAAGTCCTTGGCACGGTCATGGACATGTTTGAAGTCCAAAAGATTAAGCCCAATAAGCAAAAATCATAAATTGCTCAATTAAGATTCCATGTATTTCTTTGAAAATTGCCCAAATTGTGCACCTCATAACTTATTCAATTTTCATCTTTTGGAGATAATATTTGACTTTTTGGAAAGCCCAAGACGTCCTCTACAATATCTATGTTGACCATGTTTGCTTTTGAAGATATCATCTTGATGTAAGTTTCCTTGACAAAAAGTGTCTTTTGTTGACCTTTGAAAATAACCTATAATGTATGAGATCATATCTTCCAAATGAAGTATTTTTTGGACTTGAGAAAAATAGAAAAGTTGTAGTGAATTGAATTTTCTTAAAGATGGGCTTTGTTTGGGGAAAAGTTGATGAAGCATGTGAAAGTTATGTCTGGTCAAACTTTAGTTGACTTCTCCTAAGGAAACCCTAATTTGACAAATCTTTACTTTTGATGATCTGAGGACTCTCCTCGGGGAATCATGCTCAACCCTTGATCAAATGATGAATATCACTTCAAAATATTGATGTTGACCAAAAATCTTGAAGTTTGACTGTATGTTGACCATAGTTGACTTTTTGATCAATATAGTTGATTTTCAAGCATCTGAGCCATTGATTGAGCGAACTTGTGATGTAGGGCTTGAAACTTTACATGAGCCTTGTTGAGGACCTATTAAGAAACATGGGAGCCACTTGATACTTTTTCAGACCAAATTTCCTTGAGAAACTCCAAACCCTAGTTGTAGGCTTTTGCTCTAGGAGGTGCATCTTGACTAGTCAACCCTTGGGTGCGTTGACCATTTGAAGAGCCTTGAAAGAATGCTTTAAAGAAAAATGGGAGGGAAAGTTTTGGGGTACAACACATGGTGGAATCATTCTCCCAGTTATGGTGGTGGATGTTGCAGTTCAGACTTCACAGACAAGAGTGGGGCTGACTTATGTGGTTCATGAAAAAGTAACTTTGAAAAAATTTGGGAAGTAAAACCAGAGTTTAAAAACCTTATGAAAGCTTAACAGCGGAAAATAAAAAAAAAGAAAATAAATTATGGATATTAAAAGAGTTAAGAGAAAATAGGAACACCAAGAATTCTAGAGGTTCTATCAAAACAAAAGGACCTACTCCTCTCCCAACAATTGATCTTGGGAGTTTCTAATCAATGTTGTGAGCTTTTAGTATGAAAGACTCAAGAATCCCCTTATACAAGGAAATAATGATTTATCTTCAACCAAATAATACAAGATGATGGATGTGAGAATTTGAGTATTCTCTTCAAGATAAGATTAAGAGTGAAGTGGCATGTCTTCCATCCGAATGGTGGATTTGAAAGGTTAATATTCTTTCCACAAATAAGAACCTTTGAGATGTTAGTCTTCAAGCTTCTTAAACCATGAACTCTAAACATTGTTTTTACATAGGATAACTAATAACTTTTGAGATTTTAACATCGGGGTGATCACAAACTTATGAAGCATTTAATATCTTGTAGAGCTTCAACCTATCTTGGTTTTAATAACAAGCTGACCAAAAACCTACGAAGCTTTTAATACCGAGTTGAGCTTGAACCCATGATATTTTTTAACAGAGTAATATCGAACCTGAAATGGAATTAAATCACACAATTACATACCAAAGCTTTTAACGAGTTTAGCTTATAACCCAAATAAATCCTTAAATGGACAATATTCAACCAAGGTGTATACAAAAGATTCCCTTGGTGAATTTACAATTCTACCCTTTCCATAGTTACAAATTTTCCTCACTCACAAAAGCACTTAGGCTAAAGTATTAACGAGAGAAAGTTAAATAAAAGCTTAGAGAGAGAGAGAGAGACACACACAGAGAGAGAGAGAGAGAGAGAGAGAGAGAGAGAGAGAGAGAGAGAGAGAGAGAGAGAGAGAGAGAGAGAGAGAGAGAGAGAGAGAGAGAGAGATCTGAATGTGTGAAAACACGATTTTGGATGAATTGAAATGAGAAAATTGACATCTATTTATAAATTAAGTCAAAAAAGTTCTCTTACAATTTTGGAAGTTCCTAATTCATCTAGAACAACTTAAAGATGTTTTTTAAAGGTATTTTCTTTGGTAGAAACATTTTGAAAAATATTTTAGTGTGTTTATACTTTAGACATGCACTTTTATGATAAAGCTCTTATGCTTTACAAATAGGTTCACTCACTACTAAATTAGGAGGTGCCACAGTACTTCAAGACTTTCCCAAATACTTTATATTTTGTGGAAACTTGCATGATTAGCTTGAGACAAGGCTTTGGGTTGCACTCAATTTGATTTCCATCATCAGATAGTCAAGTCCACCGAACCCTAGTGAAAAGGTTTGCATCTTTATCTGCTTGTCCATTCATGCTTGAGTTATTATACTGTTCAAAAAGTACATTATGTGAACTTCCCCTAAAAAGGAAGGGAGACTCAGAGGCCCTTGTAGGTATATTAATCGTTTGGATACTTATTTCTTGCTCATATCAGCGAGTAGTCTAGTATGATGGTTTTTGGTGCTGTTTAGGAAACCATCTCAAGTGAGATGAGAGACCTTGTTAACGGTCGGTGCTGTTAGGTTGTAGCCGGGTGGTAAAGTTGATAGTGTGTTAGGGTTATAAGGAGCATAATGCTCTTTGTGTAGTGTAGAGTGCGTATGACTTAGAATTTGTCCTCCACCCATTTGAGGGATAATATATTTATAAAGGTCTCTAGGACCTAGGTATTCCTCCCAAGATGTGATCTTAACCGTTACCCTCTTACTAAGGGAGGTTATTAATCTCCTAACTTCAAGGAGTTAGTAGGGACTCTCTCTTATTTGACTCTTGCATTCATGAAACCTTTCGGGCTAATCCCTTAGATTCTATCCAAGAGGCCCAATAGTTGGGGGAGGGTGCCCTAACTTAGGATTTTACCAAATATAACATTACACAGTCCCTCAAGCACGAGGAATTTTCTTTAAAAGGAGAAGTGCTTAGAACTACTTTCCTTTTCATAATTCAACCCTCGCCCTATAAACAACTCCCCCGATTGAGAACAGTCTCGTAGGGCGGAGGCATCCCTTCTTAAAAGAGAGTCCATTAGTGAAGGGCAAGTGAAATAATAGGCAAGTCAATCATCCGCACATATGCTAGATCTTAGGCGCCTACATGGCTAGGACTTTTAACAGATTTGGAGAAATGTGTCTATTTTGAAGTGATGTTCCAAGACATCCAAACATCAGTCATTTGGGGTAGATAGAGTGTTCGAGGAGAAGAGGCATGTGTAGAATTTAACGCATATAATGATGGTATTTCTCAGGAAGGTAAATCAGCTTCCTGTATTCACATGTGGCATCAATGTTGGAAACTTTCCCGCTTCTTGCGCTAACTTATCAGGTGAACGTATGAGCCCATTTTCTTGGATTTTCAATTTATGTTTTTTTGAAGAATAGTTTCAGCTCTCCTTTTTTATTTAAAAAAAAAACTTTTATGTGTTAGACTTAATTTCTTGAATTCTTACTTCCATCAACCATGGTGAGGAAAACTATATTTATCCACGTGCGAGACATAGCCTTCTATGAGTACAACTTCACCATTAGATGTTTTGTATAATGTCAAAACTAGGAAAAACTTAGCATTTATTAGACGATATCTCTATGTCTTGTGGTACTCCTTTGCATTAGGGATCTTAGGAACCATTAAAAACCATTTTGAAATTGACCAAAGTCTTGAAAAACAAGTTTCTACATAAATGTTTATAGTATGTGTCGACACATATGTATTTCAGGTTGACACATGCAACTGAGTTTTGAAGCCTATAGACTATTGAGGGCTTAGGTCGAAACATGTATGCATATAGGTCGACATATAATGAAGCTTTTAATAAATTTCAAAAAATCTTATTTTATGTGTCGACATATAGGAATATCAAGTCGACAAATGTTCCTCTTTTTTAAAAGCTTAAAGCTATTGCCATGCTTTGGTCGACACATCCATTTTTCAGGTCGACACATGCAGTTGAAATTTGACGTATGTGTCGACACATATGGATTTTAGGTCGACACATACTGTTTGATTGAGTCAATTTTTAAATTATTTTAAATTTTGTTAGATGTTAATATTTCTTATACACTTCTGATTATAAGTTCTTTTTTGTATCAACACAACTCAAAGGAAAATTTATGAAATTTTGATTGCACACCAAGTGTTCAACAAATTATTTTGTTTGTTCTTTTGATAATTGCCATTGGAAATAGTATTGCTAGTAACTTTCTATAAATGATTAATATCTTATTACTTGATTGAAATATATAAATTCCAGATTATTGTATTCATTCTATAATCATTTTTATATTTTCATATTCGACTTCCAATAACGTGGTTCGTATATACAATACTTTTTGAAAATTCTCCCGCGTGCACTCTTTTCTAAAAAAGTTTAAAACTAGAATTTTTATCTAGATTTTTTGGCTTGCTGATCTATTCACCCCCTCTAGATGAGGTGTCGTCGTCTGATAAGGGGCATTAAGAGCCCGGTTCATTTCGGCTTCGAAGCTTATTAGAAAATGGCGTACTTACCCGAAGGGGATTATAAAAGAGCCATAATTGTCACGGGAAAAACTATAGTTATTGGAAAGCTTGTATGAAAATTCATGTAAACTCATATGAAAAAGGTGTTTTGTAAGCCATTCAAAATGGTCTAACACCGGTGACATATATTGTTGATGGTTCTACCGTACCAAAGCCGGAAAACTTATGGAATGAGGATGATAATAAGAAGTGGGCACATGATTGGAAAGCGAGAAACATTATCATATCCTCTATTGGTGTTGATGAGTTTTATCATATTTCCTGTTGTGAGATCACTAAGGCTATGTGGGATAATCTACAAGTTACCTATGATGGAACTAATGAGGTCAAACAAGCTAGAATTAATACCTTTAGTCGAGAGTTTGAACACTTTCGCATGAAGCATGGTGAAACCATTTATCAAAAGCAAAAGTGGTTCTCACATCTTATTAATCGTTTAAATTTACTAGGTAAACCTATTTCTAATTCTATTGCTACTAATAAGGTTTTGAGATGTCTTACTAGGAAGGGGAAACCAAAGATCACCGCGATCAAGGAAGCCAACAATCTTGCAACACTTGATCTCACCGCCTTGTTTGGAAAGTTGGAAGAACACAAGCAAGGACTCAATTACTCGAGAAAACATGAAAAGAAGCTTGAGAAAAAGAAGAAAAAGGATTAAGACACCAACAAGGAGGAAGGATTTTAAGTATAAATCTCTAAGGACTTCAAGTTCAAGATCCTCATAGGATGAGAACACTAATGATATTGATTCTTATGATGAAGAAGATTCAAATGATGAACAAATGAGATTATTTGTGAGGAGATACAATCGATACATTCTGAAGAATGATGTCAAACACTCCGACAATAACTTTATGAAAATTTAGAAGATAATCCACATCCTCTAAAGATGAAAACAACAAAAGAGATAAGGCAAATGGTATATACTATGAATGCGGAAAGTAGGGTCATTATAGACCGGAGTGTCTATCTCTTTCCAATAAGAAAGAAAAGGGACAACGTAACAACTCTAGGAATTATATAAAAGCCTATGTTTCTTGGGATAGTTATAGTGATGCCTTAAGTACATGAAAGCTCAAGTGATAGTGATGAAGAGGCAAACTATTGTTTCATGGCAAATCATTGTCAAAGCAAAAATAAGAATGTAAGTCATTCTAAATATTCTAATGTTGATAAGTTATCATTTATGGAATTAAAATTTGTTTTTGATAATCTACAAAAAGAAACATTATATGCTTCTAAGAAACTTGCTTCCAATAAAAAAGTTTTTACATACTTGGAAGCAAAGGTTGAAGAAACCAAAAAAAATTTGAAGCATTAAAACGATCTATTATAGAGAGTCTAATTCATAAAAAGGGGGATGAGGAACCATGTCGTTTTAGTTATGAAAGTTGTTAAATTTGGCAACAAGAGGTTAGTACTCTTGAAACCCAAGTGAACAGGGCATCACAACCTTGTGTTGCTTTTGCTAATGATTCTTCAAAGGTTGAAAAGCCCTATAAAAAGTATAATTTCATAAAGAAAGATTTAAATAGAAAAAGTAAAACTCATCATAGGTTGGTTTGTCACTATTGTTTCAATAAAGGTCACACCATTGGAAAATGCAAGTTTAGGTGCTTTTTAGTTTTCTAAGGCAATTTCCAATGGTTTCCTAAAAGCAACAATTATTTCACTAACTCCCAAGGATCCAATGAGAATTAATGCCTACCACTTTTGTTTAATTTTTGTAGGTTGAGTGTCTTGATATTATGACGGAAAGATGGATTCTCGATAGTGGTTGTTCAAGACACATGACGGAAGACATTTCTCTATTCTCCGACTTTATGGCGAATAAGAAAGGTTATGTGTCCTATGGTGATCACAACAAAGGTGCAATACTCGGAAAAGATAGTATAGGTAATCTATCAACTAGTATTATCTCAAATGTTATTTAGTTGAAGACCTTATACATAGTATTCTTAGCATTAGTCAATTATGTGACAATGGGTATTAGGTGAATTTTGCCAAAGATTGTTGCATAATAGAATATAACAAAAATAAGGATTACATGTTTAAAGGTGTGAGGGTCAATAATATCTATATTCTTGACTTAAAAGAAGTTTCCTTAAATAATCCCCAATGTCTTGTTACCATGAGTGAAGACTCATGGCTATGGCATAGACATTTGGAACATCTCAATTTTGATATACTTAATAAAATAGTTTCAAAATATTTAGTAATTGGTCTACCTAAAATAAAGTTTCTAAAAGATCACATATGCGATGCATGTCAAAAGGCTAAGAAAAGAAGAATTTATTTTAAATCTAAAAATGTTGTTTCAACATGGAGACATCTTGAGCTCCTTCACATGTATTTGGTTGGACCTTCACAGACTAAAAGCATAAGTGATAATTACTATGGTTTTGTTATTTTAGATGATTACTCAAGATTTTTTTGGACTATTTTCTTACGTAGCAAAGATGAAACATTCTCGGCGTTCACACATTTCACCAAGTTATCTCAAAATAGATTGAATTCTAAAGTAGTTTCCATTCAAAGTAATCATGGATGTGAATTTGAAAACCACCTCTTTGAAGAATATTGTAATAAGTTTTATATTGAACATAACTCTTCATCTCCTATAACTCCACAACAAAATGGTGTTATGGAATGCAAAAATCGTGTTTTAGTAGAGTTGGCAAGAACAATGCTCAATGATTGTGGTCTACCAAAATACTTTTGGGCCTATTCTATTAGCATGACATGTTATATCTTGAATAAGATGCTTATTCTTCTCATACTTGACAAAACTCCTTATGAAATTTTAAAAGGTAAAAAACCAAATTTATCACATCTTCATGTATTTGGATGTAAATGTTTTGTTTTAAATAATGGAAAGGATAATCTTGGTAAATTTGACACGAAAGACGATGAAGGTATATTTCTTTGATACTCACAATCTAGTAAAGCATATAGAGTTTATAACAAGAGATTGCTTATTTTTGAAGAGTCGTTTCATGTTACTTTTGATGAGTCTTCCCCAAATAGTATTGGGAAAGATATTTCTTTTCATGGTGTAGGTGCATCTACCAAGGACATACTCAAGGACACCGAAAAAGGAGTTTATTAACCTAAAGAGGTGGAAATTGAGAAGGAGGAAGATGACAACCAATAAAAGAAGGATGATGACCAAAGTCAACAAGAAGATAATGGTCTTCATTAGAGTGGAGAACCTCTAAGGATCATCCTATTGACAACATTATTAGTGATATCCCCAAAGGGGTGACAACTTGGTCTAAGATAAGTAATTTTTATTATCACCACACATACGTATCATAAGTTGAACCTAAAAATGCTAAGGATGCCTTACTTGATGAGCATTGGCTTATGTACTTGCAAGAAGAATTGAATAAATTTGAAAGAAATGGCGTTTGGGACCTTGTCCCTCATCCACAAAATCATCAAATTATAGGCACTTGATCAGTATTTAGGAATAAACTTGACGAACATAGTATGATAACAAGGAATAAATCCCGTCTTATGGCTCAAGTGTATAACTAAGAGGAAGGCATTGATTTTGAGGAGTCTTGTGCTCTGGTTTCCCGACTCGAGGCTATAGGCCTTTTATCAGCGTATGCATGCTCTATGAACTTCAAATTATATGAAATGAACGTTAAAATTAAGTTCCTTAAGGAATACATAAATAAAGAAGTGTATGTTTCACAACCTCCCGGTTTGGAAAATTATGAGTTTCCTAATCATGCTTTAAGCTAAAACGTGTTTTACATGGTCTTAAACAAGCCCCAAGGGCATGGTATGACAAACTTAGCAAGTTCTTTCTTGATCAAGGGTACTCTAGAGGGAAGGTAGACACTAGACGCTTTATTAAACATCAAGGAACATATTTTACTTGTTCAAATTTATGTTGATGATATCATATTTGGATCAACTAACATGTATCTTGTCAAGGAGTTCTCTAAGCTTATGTAAGGAGAGTTTGAAATGAGCCTAATGGGGGAGTTGAACTACTTTCTCGGACTTCAAATTAAGAAACTCGATGAAGGAACATTTTTATGTCACACCAAGTATTATATCGAATTAATAAAAAGATTCAGCATGGACGGTGCAAAGGAAATTGACACACCTATGACAAAAAATGGCAATTTGGATAGAGATGAAAAAGGTAAGGATGTTTAAGTCAAGAAATATAGAGGTATGATTGGATCTCTTCTATATCTTACTGCATATCGGCCTGATATTATGTTTAGCAATTGTATGTGTGCATTATATCAACCGACTCTTAAGGAATCGCACTTAAAAGTGGTGAAGTGCATTCTTAAATACCTTATTGGTTCCCGTAAGTTTGAGCTTTGGTATTCTAAGGGAATCGATTGTAGCTTGGTGGGTTACTGCGATTGTGATTTTTCCAGTTGCAAATCGGATAGGAAAATTACTAGTGGAACTTGTCACATCTTTTCAAAATCCTTGGTTAGTTGGCATAGTGAGAAGCAAGTTTCCGTAGCTTTGTCAATGGACGAGGCGCAATACGTGGTTTCCGGTAGTTGTTGTGCCCAAATTTTATGGTTTAAGCAAAAATTACTTGATTTCGACATTAAACCTTTACGTATTCCTATCATGTGCGACAACACTATTGCCATTAATCTAACCAAGAATTCGGTGCTACATTATCACACTAAACATATTGAGATACATCACCATTTCCTTCATGATCATGTTGAAAAAGGAGATGTTGTCTTTGAGCATGGTGATAGTAAGAATCAACTTGCCGATATTTTCACTAAACCTCTTGCAACCAAACTGTTTTTCAACATACGTGGGGAAATGGGGATCATTGATGTCTCCAATGTTGCTTAAATTTACCATTGTTGCTTGCACTTTATATTTTTACTCTAACTCTTTGTTTGAGTATTTTGCATCATGTGAGTGCAACTTCCGTTTGATCAGTAGTGAGGTAATGTCATTTCAATTTCTCCTTGAAAGTAAGACCTTTATTTATGCATGTTACTTGTTGATTAAAAATGCTTGATATGTTCTCAAATGATGAAAACCATGAATGTTCATTTCTAAAAAATTGATTGATAACCATTGTGTGTTCTTAATGTATATGCTTATGATGACTTCATGTATTAACTCTTCCACATTTGTATAAGTTTGTTCTTGTAGTGAAAGCATGTGTTTTTTATTAAGTATTATTTCTTGCATTCGTGCTTGAGTTATTTGTATATGTGTTAGTTACATTATGAGTTTCATATTGTAGTTGGTCACATGTTATGACAAACATCTTAATTTTGGTTTTATTAGGGACATGTTCTTGTCGTTATGCTAGGCACATGTGTGTGCGACATCGGGAGTTGCATTATGATACGTTATATAATCGTGACACTATAAAAGCAATTTGAAAAGTTTTCTCTTACATTTCGTTCTTTATTCGTTATGAATTACATTGCATATGTTGTAATGTTGTTTGCTTTTTATTTATGAATTTAACATTATTACATATATATGGGGATAAGTGATTGTTTCTCTTCTATGCAAAAACACCTCTGAGTGATATATTAGTACTTGTATTGGAACATGATACTTCTCCCCATTTTCTATGTTTCTTTTTTATGTTGTCAAAGGGGGAGAAGCATATGCGAGATGAAGTTGGGAAGCCCAAAGTTAGGGGGAGACTTCGATAACTACATGAAATGCATAGTCACAAGTTTTACCATCATCAAAAAGGGAGAGTATGTGAGTACAACTTCACCATTAAATATTTTGCATGATGTCAAAACTAGGAAAACTTAGCATTTCTGTATATTGGACGGTATATATATGCCTTGTGGCACTCCTTTATATTAGGGGTCTTAGGAACCATTAAAAACCATTTTGAAATCGACCAAAGTCTGGAAAAAGAAGTTTCAGCATAAATTTTTATTGCATGTGTCGATACATACGTATTTCAGGTTGACACATGCAACTAAATTTTAAAGCATGTAGACTCTGGAGGGCTTAGGTCGAAACATGCATGCATATAGGTCGACACATACTGACGCTTTTAATAAATTTCAAAAATTCTTATTTTATGTGTCTACATATAGGAATATCAAGTCCAAAAATGTTCCTCTTTTTTAAAAGCTTAAAGCTACTTCCATTGCTTTGGTCGACACATCCATTTTTCAGGTTGACACATTCAGTTGAAATTTGACGTATGTGTCGATACATACTGTTTGATTGGATCAAGTTTCAATTCTTTTTAATTCTTAAATTCTCCTTTTTGCATATAAACTTCCACAATTATAAATACATTAATCACGCGTCATTCCAACTTGATGATACCATAAAAATCTTGAAATTGCTCTTCACCTTCAACCTTCAACCTATGCATACACACTAACAAATCACACATAATAATTTTGTCTTCGGGTGCTATCAAGACGAGTTTTGAAAACGTCCAATTAGGTTCTTGTGTAGCCGAGAGTATTGGGCTGAGGTTTGTAGGGATCTTCATCCGGAAAAACTACAGGTTTGTCCTCCAAGATCATTGATTGATTTGGGGGTTTTCTTGCAATACATTTAAGAGAAGGTTACAGTCTAGTGAAAGCCTTTTGAGATAAAGAATGCAAAGGATCCTTTGGATATAAAGAACGCACAGGAAGTATCACGACAATGGAGAATTGAATTAAAGTATTGTGTTGCAATAGGTACAATCGATCATGCGCGAAAGCTTTGGAGATAAAGAATGTAAATGATTAGAAATATTGACAAGTCAATTGGGATCTATTGTCTTGGTCTTTCTCAATATCAAAAGAAGAGAATGGGTTGAATCAACAACAAACGGTTTGGGTTTGTAGGATTGCTCTTGGAGCAGTTTTCTTGTATCAACTTTTTCATAGTAAGAATTATCCTAATTCCAAATTGAAATTAGGCGCAGACGTACCCACATGCGAGGAATAAAATGGGGAACTGTGTAGACAAATCATCTTGTCTCTTTTTCTTATTGTTTTAATTAATTTAATTTTCATAAATCAATTTTTATAATATCATTGAGCAATTAATCGAGTTGTAGGAGTTTTTCCGAAACTATTTTTATTTTGAATTAGGTATTGATATTTTTTATAATCACTTTTGATTATAAGTGCTTTTTTGTATCAACACAACTCAAAGGAAATTTATGAAATTTCGATTGAACACTAAGTGTTAGAAAAATTATTTTGTTTGTCCTTTTGATAATTGCCATTGGAAATCGTATTGATAGTAACTTGCTATAAACGATTAATATCTTGTTACTTGATTGAAGTATATAAATTCTAGATTTATGTATTCACTCCATAATCATTTTTATATTTGCATATCAGACTTCCAATGTGGTTTGTATAGACGACAATTTTTGAAAAACCTTCCCCGTGCACTCTTTTCTAAACAAGTTTAAAACCATAATTTTTATCTTGATTTTTTTGGCATGGTGATCTATTCCCCACTCTAGATAAGACATCGTCGTCTAACACCTCCTAGTATTCTACTATGGATATGATGGATAATTTGTGTCCTGACATCAATTTTTCTAACACAAGATGAGAGGGTGATATGCTCATGGAACATTACTCAATGGATGAGGAAACAAACATGGACACCTCTTCTCTTTACTTCTACCTTCACCTCCCAGTTATCTATGATTTAGGGGTCTTGGTTCCTTTCTCTTCCTTTGAAACAAAGTTCTTGGCCACCGTCAATGTGTCCCTCCCCTGATTATTCCAAATGTTTGGAGTATACTTAAGGGTTTCAAAATAATATGTTACAACTTAGGAGTGTCTTCCTCTGTCAAAGTGCTTTTATACTTCTACAGAATGAAGTTCCTTCCCAATAATGGTTGGGTAATGCTGGACCCCTTTTCTGGGGTGTGCTTTTTGAATCCATTCTACAATCCTTATGAGGATTGGAAAGACAAGTTTGTTCTAATGAAAGGGTAGGATAATACGTCTCATGTTATCACGGGAGCGACAAGCGAGCCTTTGTTCCCCTATCTTGGAAGCCTAATCCTAAATTGACTGTGAGGATGAACTCATGTGTTCTTTATCCTTTGGACATTGATGTGGTTCATGTTCTGGAGTGCTTTCACCCCCCTGAGTCCACCTTCCTCATCTCCCGGGATTGTGAAGACGGCCACAGAGTGGAGTAGTATCTAGATAAGGGTATGTACTTTTTATTTTCTTTTCATCACATGGACGTCCTCTAATGGTTTGTTATGTACAAGCGAGATGATGGTTGTGCCCATCAATGAAAAACACGAGTGTATGGTGAAGATGTCGATGAGCAGTAGCAAGCAATGTTTTCTTTTGCTTGTAGCACTAATGACGTCTGAGGGATGGTACATAGTAAAACTTCTCAGGTAACTGAGATTCACCCTCTAAAGATTCCTAAGAGATATGAGGCTCCCTATATGACATTAGTAAGCCAAGATGCAGGATCTGGGGTGGAGAGATTGATGGATTGTCCGACTTCCTCTTAGCCTTCTTTGTGGAAAAGCCCTACATTCGACATCGTGGATTTTTATGATCATTTATTTTCCTCTCTAGGAACTTTCCAATTGATTATCAGATGCTTTTTTCCATGTTCCACCACCCAACTATTAACATTGATAGAGTTCCAGCTTATGAGATGTTTTTGGTGGAGAAAAAGTTAAGGGAGAGACACTGTGATGCCTTTAGGGGAATGTAGTTTAGGGTGATTACCTTGAAAAGGCGTTCTCGTGAAGGAGGTGAGGCATTTAAGTCGATGAAGTTAAGGAGGGACGATCTGGAGGTGCATTCCAAAGAGTAGCTACTTAGACACATGTTAAGCATGGAGAGGTGGCGAGTTTGAAGAAGTTTCTCGAGGAAGCTCAGAGCGCTCTCAAATGCACGAAGGAACATGTCTCTTAGCTTCCGGAAGACGCTATGGTGACCTTTATTCACAAATTTGAGAAGGTGAGGAGGCATGTATCCCTCCTCTATGCTAATCTGAATTTAAGCTTCCAGGACCATTTTAATGTGGTTCGGGATGGAGAGTTAGTGGACAAAGAATGATATCTTTTCCCTTTTTCCTTTTCGGATCTAATCTTGTTTAACCCTCCATGGGATTTTTTAATTGTTTTGAACAACGAAGTCCCGTGTTGGTGTCTTTATATTTAACTACTTTCGTTGTTAACTGTTATATTTTTTTGCCTTAATCTTGAGACGTTTGTCGCTATGGTCGCTTTTAAGGCAGCAAATATCCCATCTTGAGGATCTTCTATTTTTAATTTCCTCTATGGGTGGAAAGGAACCCATATTTAGGGATCTACAAAATATATATGCCTCCCTGGGTGACATGGGTCCCATCCTGGGTGATCTAACAAATATAGCTTTTGGTGCCCTACTCTCGCGGAACGGAAGGAAAGCCACAAAATAAAGTTTGCTACTAGAAAGGAAAGAAAGAGAGGGAGACAGAGAAGGGATCCTAACGCATTCCCATAGTGATATTCACCTAGAGACAAGACTATGTCACAAGATAAGACAATAAAATAATACAAAAAAGAAGATAGTCTGATAGATAGGAGAAAGAGAGGAGTCTAGAGCAACTACAGGAAACTATTAGACGTTACGCTCCTACCTATAGATAGGAGGAACTTCCCTGACTCTCTGTCTCTGCATCCTGACCGCTTCTTGCTTGCTATGGGACTAACGGGAGTGCCCGCATCTTGCTGTGAACTAGAATCTCCTACTCACATTTTTAGATTCCTCCGTGCTTATCCCCTAATGTGTCGTCCTCCATGAATGTGGCACCTGTCTTGAAGAGGGTGATGAAAAACCATTAAATTAAGGCTCTCACCGGAGCCCAGGGGCAACACTTACATAAGCCACTGTCAACCACTGTAATAAGAGCAATGGGATACACGACAACGAGCGAATCTCTTTCCCACCCGAAGCTTTAACTGAACCTCTATACCCGACAGAGGAATGACAGCGGGAATGGACCTTAGCAACCCCCTTCTCCTTCCATTGCAAATACTTTCCTCTACGAGTGGCAAGGATCCCATCCCGAGGGATCCAACGAATATAACTGCCTTCATGGGCGGCAAGGATCCCATTATGGGGATCTAGAGAATATAATTTCCTTCATGGGCGGAAAGGATCACATCTTGGGGATCTAGAAAATATAATTGCCTATATGGGAGGCAAGGATATCATCTTGAGGGATCCGAAATATATAATTGCCTCATAGGCGACAAGGATCCCATCCTAGGGGATCTAGCATATGTAATTGCCTCTATGGGCGACAAGGATCTCATCTTGGGGATCCATCTTATATAATTTCCGCTATGGGAAGAAAGGATATTATCATGTGGGATCCAACATATGTAATTTCCTTTGCTGGTAGCAAGGATCCCATCTTGAGGGATCAAATATACATAATTTCCCCTGTGGATGGCAACAATCCCATCTTGCAGGATCTAGCTTATATATTTTCCTCTATTGAGAGGCTTTCTCTTGAGCCTATAATTTCTACAAAGAGATGACATAGCAAATATATGTAGATAGATAAGGATGAGATGACTCATTAAAAACCCTCGTTCCCTTGAAAGCACAGAGGGAAAAGAGTGCACCCGACCAAAAATTTGTCCTTACAATGGGTAAGTTTCAATACTTGCATATGAAAAAATGTCAACTAAGTGAACAAATAACAAAAGAGAAGACAACTACATAAATGAATAACAAAAATGGAATTACTACATAAACCATTCCAAAGGAGAAGGGAACATTCCTTCTTTCTTTCTGGCTTCATCATTTTATGAATTCGGATTGAAGGCATCCATGCTCTCGCCTACTTCATCGGGTGATGTTATCTTATAGCTGGCCTTTTTTTCCCTTACGCCCTTAAGGTGTATCCTTTTTAACTTGAAGCTTTATGCGAAACATTTCATGGAAATCTCTTAATCTACTCGAACAACTTCCACTCTCCCATTGAGGAGTGAATATTTCATGTACAAATACAAGGTAAATAAAGAGACTCCCATTCGGTTAAATATTGGTCGACCAATAATGATATTATACGAAGAGGAGGGCATCAATGACTAGATACTTAACATTTCTTTATGTGTCATGATATTTCTCTCCAAACGTGATCCTCAAGGTGATGTACCCTTTCACCTACACGTGTTCCCCGAAAAATCTGGCCAATGATACCTTGAATGGCTTTAAGTCTTCGGGGTCGAGACACAGTCTCTCAAAGGCGTCTGAATATAGTATGTCGGTGGATCTTTCTTTGTCTAGGATAACTTTTTTGATCTCCAATTCTTCCCATTAGATGGTGATGACCATGGGATCGTTTTTGTGAGGATGGACTCCGAACGCATGTTCTTCTGAGAAGAAAATCACGACTTATGAAGTTTTTATACTCTTGACCTCAGGGGTGTTAATCTCTAAGCTTCTTAAAACTTGAACTCTAAACCTTGGTTTTACACGGGATAATCAATAACCTGTGATATTTTAACACTAGGTTGATTTTAAACCTATGAAGCTTTTAATATTGGGCTGAACTTCAACCTATCTTGGTTTTAATACCTGGCTGGCCAATAAGCTACCAAGATTTTAATTTTTGGTTGAGCTTGAACTTATGAGATTTTGTAACGGGTTAATCTCGAAACTAAAAAAGAATTAAATCACAAATCCCAAACTAAAGCTTTTAACGGATTTAGCTTATAACACAAATAAATACCTAAATGGATAGTATTCAACCAAGGTGTATACAAAAGAATCCCTTGGTGAATTTACAATTTTACCCTTTCCATAATTACAAATTTTCCTCACTCACAAAAGCACTTAGGCTAAAACATTAGTTTGAGAAAGTTTAAGAAAATTTTATGGAGAGAGATTGAGAGTTGAAAGTCTTAAAACACGATTCTGGATGGATTAAAATGAGAAAGGAGAGCTCAATTTATAGTCTAGAGGCTTACTCAAAAATGGAATTTTAAATTAGTGCAATTTATGATAGTCTAATCGATTAGCACCTTTTCATAATCGATTAGATGTTTGAAAAATAATCAAACATTCTCTAAAACATAATGCCTTCAAAAAATCAAGTTGAAAACAATCACCCTATGTTGTTATCCTTTCCAGACGTCCATTTAGCTTGCCATGCAAAGCTCTTGCTTGCTAGGAAATCCCACCAGACATGAACCTATTCCCCTTCTACACAACTCACTAGACAAGCTTCTGATCTCTCTAGGTAAGATTGCCTAAACCTGCAAAAGTCAGAATGTAAAATCTACCATTGGAGCTCCCTTAAAGCTATGATTTCAACCTAAAATCACCCAAATAGCATAGGAAATAACAAGTATTATTTGTACAGAGATTAATACATCAAATACTCATGGATTAAACATTTAATCTTTAACATTAACACTAACTCATCAACATATTCATCATGCTAAAAAATAATTAAAATGAATGACAACATTCTGATTTACATCTATCAACCATGCACAAATATTCCAAAATAATATAAAGCACGAATTTTCCATATTAATGATATCAAAAATAACAAAATTCATATAAATTCTTCTCAAGAACACAAAACATCAATATTGGTGAAAAATATGGGAAACCTATTGGAGGGTGAGGATCTTTCTCTACCCTTCATGCAATTTAACCCATATAAGAGTAGTTCTCTCCCATTAGCTTAATTTTCCCGCAAAAGCAAGAACTCCTACAATGGTGAATTTCTCTTCCCAAGCCCTTGTTCTTGAAGGAAAATTGTGATTCAAAATGTAGCGGAAATTAAAATTTTCCTTTAGTGATCCTTACAAATGAGAATGGTCAGTCATATAAGTTATTACCACTTGTGGAGATTTAGACCTTTGATGTAGTGATCACGAGCATTGATGAAGAACAACGCCTGTACTCAGTGCACACAAACAGATCACTTCCAATCACAGTGCTAGCTGCATACGAATGAAAGCTTTGAGTTAGAGAGAAAGAGAGAAATTACGGTCAGTGGTTCACTAACCTTATTTCATCAAGCTTAGAAAGATTATGCATAAGGGTTGTATTTATAGAAACACTTGTGTGGACTGCAAGCTAAAAATCTCAACTTAAGTGCACCACATAATAATAATAATATTATTTTTATTATTATAATAACTATGATTATAATAAACATATTTTATTATTATATTATATTTTATAACTATTATAAAATAATAATAATATTAACTATTATTATATTATATGATGTTCCATATTTCACTTAAGTACACTGTACCTTACGGTGTTCCACAATTCTCTCAAGTACACCATACCTTACGATGTTCCTTATTTATTCTATCTCTCATCAATCTGTCATTATGTGTGTGACGCTGTAGGTTCTCATAACATTGACAATTATATTAAATCATACATTTAATATAATAAACAGTGAGCATCTAGTAACACATCAGTGCTAGCCAAGTCACAAAAATGTCATGTGATCTGACAAAACCTTTTCCGTGATAATGTTAGTGTGTAAAATGACCCCTTTTCCCTCTTGTATATATTGAACACAAGACATAGACCATGTCACTCTTGTCTATTTAAATAATAGGCCCTAATACATTTGTCCTGTTACACATGATGGACAAATTCCATCTAGGCCACTCATGTCCTCAGGATGCTTTGTGGAGTACCCATCAACTGTCTTTATGGTCATCCAGTTACGAACAATGTTTGATCAGCAATAAAGTATTCGAATCCACATCTAGGATCCATAGTGGTTTCAGGTCTAAGGGTGGTATACACCACTATCACTATGAGAATAACTTATGACACTTTGCCTAACTTTCTATGTAGTGTTCTCATAGCGGGTCAATCTAGTATAAATATTACTCCTAATATTAATACCTATGTGAAGACTTGATAAACCTTTATCCATGATCCATAATATGTTATCATCAGTCTACCCACATAATAGTCTCAATGCTTTAATTTTATCCCACTTCACAATAAAGCTCGACAACAGATACTCTAAGAATAACTTCCTTATGTTTAATGAGATCTCATGATTAAGTCACACTTAACATTTCGTTCAACGAATTAGCTATTCTAGGGACTTTAATATTTTGGAAAAATAAATATAATAAATAATTCCTTTTAATTATTAATAAATAATTTGATACAAGTACCAAAACCATTAGCCTCTAGTGCTTACTCCAACAATCTCCCACTAGCACTAGAGTCAATCAGATATACATTTAATACCCATAGATCTAGTATGGCCATCATGCTTCTACTGTACAAGAGGTTTTGTTAGTTTGTCAACGATATTCTCAAGTGTTTGTACTCTGCATATATTCACATATACTATTTCTATTATCTCTCGAATGAGGTGATATTGCCTAAGTGTGTTTTTGGATCATTGGTGAGATCTAGGCTCCTTAACTTGTGCGATAGCACCATTGTCATCACAAAAGAGATCAACGATATCCACAATTCTATGAACTATGCCAAGCTCATAATGAACTTATTTATTGAAGTAACTTCCTTTGTTTCATCTAAGGCAATAATACACTCAAATTCGGTTGTAGAATCAACAATTGTAGCCTACTTTGAACTTTTCAAGCTTACAACACCACCATTAAACAAAGAACATAACCAGAGTTTAGTAATATGCCATCTACATGTAATATCAGGATATTGATTATGCTCCTTGTTGTACCCGAAAATTTCCCCTCTCATTTTCTCAAGATTTCTCTCACAAGATGTCCATTGGTTCAAGAAGGCACAAGGATGGATCATCTCAAGACATCTCCTCAAGCACTGCTGAATAAAAATTAAGGTTTGAGTTTGCACAAGTACAATTGGACTTTCAAGGCCCCATATGACTTTCATGGATCATTTTGGACTCTCAAGATTTCTCATGTCAAGTTTCAAGCTTTGGATCACATTTTTGCCCAGTCAATTGACCAGTTGACCTAAAATCAACTTTATTAGGCAAAAAGTCAACTGTGGTCAATTTACAGTCAAAATTCAATTTTTTTTATCCATATCAACATTTTTGAACTCATATATGTCAATTGATCAAGTTTGGATCCTAATTCCTCAAGAAATTTGACCAGATCACCAAAAGGTCAAAATGCTCAAAATTAGGGTTTTGACAGAGAAGACTCAATTTTTGACTTTTGACCAAATACATGACTTTTTGGTTTGAGACATGATATAAAGTATTCAAATGCATCACCTTGACCTAATGTAATGGTTCAAAATACTTCTCAAGATCAATTGATTGATAGTTCAAATTTGGTCAATTGGTGAAAAAGTCAATTGTACACTTAAAAGTCAAATTTTGACTTTTTGATCAAAATCACATTTCATCAATACATGTAAAAATATGAATATTGTTAATCAAGAAATCAAAAATTCAAAATTATCTTTGAAAAGTCAAAATTCTAAGACTTAGAAATTTTTTCTAAGTGTTAGATAGTTAACATTTTTTCATGACTTTGTGCCAAATTTTCACCATGATGCAAGATGATTCAAGGAAAACTTCCAAAATGAAAGTTGTAGATCTAAATGAGATATAAAACATTGTAGGGCATTACTTTTTCTAGAAATTCTTGGATTTTTTGTTATAAATTCATGAAGTCATGGCATTTTTTATTAAACACTTGGAGAAATTTTCAGCAAGTTTTTATCCCAACTTCTTGGCCAATTTTCATCAAGTTCCAATTGGATTATTCAAAAATGGAAAACATGAAAGTTGTATAGGATGTTTCAATCTTTCCAAAACATCTAAGAGCATGAATTTATCATACTTGAGCTAGGAGATTCAATGGCATGAAGTTGGGCATCTATTCTTAAATTGCAAGTTATTTTGTTGAAGAACATATAAAAAAATCCTTATACCATGCTGCATAATCTTCCTTTTCAGGCCTCTTGACTTGAAAATCTATCCATAATTAGATGTTTACACAATTTATTGAACCATTATCCAAGTGATTCAAGTATTGGCCATTGCATCTTTCCATTTTTGGCACAAAGCCACCATTGCCATTCTTGAAAAGTTCACTTTAATCACAAAGTCAATTTATTGAGCCTCTAACTTGTTGTTCTAATCACACTCAACTTCTACAAGTTAGAACAAACATGTTTAAAGTTATCAACCACTTTATATAGCTTGGTACAAGCATTGGAAACATGTTCTTCATGCTTACTTCAAAAATAAGCAAGATAGCCATAACATGTGATTCAAAATCTGAGTTGTTTCAAGTCTCAAACCTTCTCTATAAATAGAGAGGCCAATTGCAAGAGAAAGAGGTCAAAAAAAATAGAGAGAAAGGCCAGAAGTTTTGTTGTGTTGATAAACCCTCAAAATCTCATATTCAAAAAAAGCCATAACAGTCCACAAATTTCCCACTCTTGAGCTTTGAAATCCAAATCCTAGAACTCTACATACATTGCAAGTTATGTCCAAACATCTAAGCACCTCACATATATCACATAGAAGTTTTTCTAACTCAAGAACAACTTCTGTGTATCTCTGTTTTTTTCCAAGCTCAAGAACAGTCAAGACAACAACTCAAACTCAAAGCACAAAAATCCAGCTGCAAGATAAGTCTTCTTAACTTCAAATCTTCATTTCAAGCATCATTAATGTTTCATTTTTGAAGATAAAATATAGATATCATTGACTTGAAGCTAAACATATGCTTTACTTTCATTTTCACTGACCATGTGTTGAGAACTAACCCATGTATGCAGTAGAATAATGATAAAGTGAAAAAAACTGCAGGATGAGTCGACACATACTCATATGAGTCAACTCATTTTAGTGACAGAACATGCTATGAGTCAACACAAAGCCTCATGAGTCGACACATACTGCTATAACAGGCACAAAACAAAAATAAAAAAGGCACATGAGTCGAAACAAAACCCGTATGTGTCGACACAAACAAGGAATGAGTCGACACATGCCATTATGCATCAACTTATACTAAGTTGATTTGGTTTCACAGGAGAAAGGAAAAGTTATGTGTCGATGCAAAAGAGCTTGTGTCGACACATAATGTTTAAGAATGTAATTTTCTTCTTTTTTACACTGTTTTTATACTTTCTATATACTTTCTTCATGGCTATTCAATACGGTTGTAATATTTAAGCTTTTATTTCATCCCCATTTGTAAATTGTACCTGTATCCCCCTAATGATGTAATAGCGTAGGATTTTAATTTCCGCAAATTTATTGTTTTCATATAATTGTTAGTAATTAGGGTGTGTATGGCAAGATAAAATCAATCTTAGACAACCCTAATCTAAGACAAAACAATGCATGAAAAATAAACACTTGTACACTTTGCACATCTAGGGTTAACTCCAGTTGTTGCCTTGAGAATAAATGGTCATGTTATGCATGTGAGACGCCTTAGCAAAAACAATAAAAAATACAAGACCATAGTCCCTCGATGACGCTATGAATGTTTCCTTACAAATGATCTTAGTTCCTTAAAAAATGCTAAGGTATCTCACAACATTGCATCTTGTGACTATATGATGACCCACGCCCGTCCCTTTACATCCAAAGATAGGGATTCTTACCAATCAATGGTAAGATAGCAATATCTAAAGGAGGAAGAAATGAAAAAAGACTTTTTGAGTAGGTAGAACGCTAGTAGTTTCTTTCTCACAATCCATATTAAAAAACAAACATATTTTCAAGCACACCAAACACTTTCAAAAAAACATGAAAATATTTTCAAAAAAAGTCTAACACTTTGTATGCATTCTTATAGAGACGAGAATCATTACAAAGTTTTACTAAACAAAGGCGATTTTCAAAAATACTTTCAAAACCCACCACAAACATATTTCAAACAAAGCAATTTCAAAAGTGATCTAGCAAGCAACTAAGAGCCTGTAGATAACTATGGATGAAAAGGGTGTTAACACCCTCCCTTTTCATAACCTACCCCTCTAACTCAAGAAAATATCTCAAAGGTCTTTCCTATTCTTTTCACACTTTCCTTTATTGGATAAAAGAAAAGTCGATGGTGACTCTTGTTATCCGCAACAATTGCGATAAAACATAAAACACCAAGTCAATTCTCCCATCATATTACAGAATTGGCGACTCTGCTGGGGATGAGTTAAACTTAAAAATAGGGTTACCTTAGTGATTAGATCATATCTAATTGCTTTTATTGTTTGATTTATTTGCTTTACATTTATGGGTCCTCGTTTGTGTTTGTATTGATCCTCTACCCGAATCTGGAAACATCATTAGGTAAGTTACAATAGATTGTGGAAACTGTACAGCATAGACCAATATGGTTGAAGCAATGGCTAGGTTAGTGTGACAAATTTGTTGGTACCAGTATCCCTTGTGTTGAATCGAGGAGAATACGGGGCCGCCGAGCGGTGTCATGAATTATTAACTGACCTTAGAACCTTTAATTGAACAACTTGGCCATTAGGAAGTAGTGAGATAGCCGGTTTCGGTGGAAAGTTGAAAATTGGTTGATACTCGACACTACGCTTATTGTGATCAGACTTTTGGGATATTTTGGCCGCAATAAAAGATTGATTGTTCTAAAACAATTCCCAATGAAGAAAGATCAATGATATTGAGATTCCTTATAGCCCGATTACTTTGTAGGACAGGTTGAACCAACTAAACTTCAAGAGGGTACTTACCTATGAAACCCATGCAAGCCTAAACCTAAGGTTTTTGTGTTCTTTGTTTGTGATTATTATTCATGTCATATAAACATTATAACATCATAGGCATTCTCACTAACCATTTCAAGGATTTAGGAATTTATCTTTGTTATGTTTTGCAGGTCATGACTTCCACTAGTAGGAATACCATCCGAGTTAACTTCATGAAAGTGCATCCTTAACTTTAAGAGTTAGCATCAAGAGTTCCTGGAGACTCTCCCTTCACCAAGAAATATGGTCGACTTCTCAACTTGGCAACCTCAAATTTCCAAGAAGAAGTGATGTGTGTGCTTTTCCAATTCTTTGATCCTATGCGTCATTGCTTCACCTTTCCCGAATACCAATTGGTGCCTACATTAGAATAATTCTCTCAATTGTTAGGAGTGCATGTGCTTGATCAAATACCATTCACCAATTTAGAGGAGACTCAAAAACCTGAAGTTATTTCCAAAGCCTTGCATATAAAGAGATCTGACATTGTGACAAATTGGGAGACAAGAAGTGGAGTTAAGGGTTTCTTAGCCAAATTTCTGTTGGAGAAGGCTCGTTTGTTCTGGGAAGATATGGATATTCAAGCTTTTGAGGATGTCTTGGCCCTTCTAATCTATGGTTTGGTTCTATTTCCCAATCCAGACCAACTCATAGATGAGAATTCCATCAAGGTTATCCTCTCTCGTAATCCCGTACCTACTTTACTCAGAGACATTCTACATTGTTTCTACACTCACACCATGAAGAAAAGGGGTACTCTTTTGTGTTACATTCCATTACTGTCTAGGTGGTTTATTTCTCACCTACCTCGATCAACGTTGAAGAATAAGCAAGGCTTGACATGGTCTTAAAGGTTAATGTCACTCACACATTCTGATATTCATTGGTGTTCTTGATACTTGGAGGACATTACTATTATCAACCATTGTCAAGAATTCCATAATGTCCCTCTAGTTGGCATTAGGGGAGGTATTACCTACAATCCATGTTTGGCCTTACGACAGTTTGGGTATGCTAGGAGGGATGGCCCTCATGATGTACTTGTCCAAGGAATTATGTTTGACTATGAGAGTGATGTCCAAGGTTATCGTCAGAGATTCATACGAGCTTGGGGCATGGTGAGAAAAGTTGATAGGAAGGTGTTGGGGCATAAGAACTCCATTCCTTTGGAGCCTTATCTCAAGTGGGTGCGAGCTCGCGCTCAAAGCCTTATAATTATTTATGAAGCCATCCTACCTATCATCATGGAACATGTTACTGAGAGATATGTTCCAAATACTATCCTTCATCTTGATATTCCTACTTCTCTCGAGGATTTGAAAAGAGCTTGGATTCAACTAAAAGGGGAGTGAGACACCTTTGAAACTCAGTTCTACGCAAGCGAGAAGAAGGTTTTGGAGCTTACGAGGCAACTTCATGAAGAGAGAAGTTTAAATGCCTACATTGCACCAAAGAGGATACGCTCATGGGAAGCTTGATTTATTTTTGTTTTAGGAAGTTTATTTTGTATTATTTTTGTTTCTTCCATTGTAAGCCCAAGAGGCATGTTGTAATCAATCTGAACTTATTAATGCAATTAATGTTTGTTCCTTCTTTTGTATTGACAAATTTAAATCTTCTAAATCCTTTAAATCATTTGCATACACATTTCATGCATCATAACATGATCAAACTTTCCACAACAGGTTTCCTCATCTTTCTACTATTTATTTCAGTGAGATGGATATCGAACAAACCGTGAAAGATTTGCAAGCACAAAATTCCCAGTTCCAAGAGACCTTGTTGACCCTGGCCAAGGGACAACAAGAGCTGATGACACTGTTGGCGACCAAAAAGAAGACTAAAAATAAGGCCCTCATCAACATGGGGAAAAGGTTTAAAGGTCCAGTCCGTCAGGTGTAGATAGTTGAAGAGTCATCCGAGGAAGACGAGAACCATGTGGAAGAGGCAAAGAGCACTTGTGCTGGGGGTGAAAACGATCAAGCTTCTGAGGATGAAGACTACTTTGATGAATAATACCCACCTGCCAAGGATACATACAAGTAGTTGGAGGATAGACTAAAGGCTGTTGAAATTCAAGTCATGCCTGGCTTGGATTTTGGTGATTTTGGCTTAGTACCTAGGGTCGTCATTCCACATAAGTTCAAGATACTGGTCTTCGCCAAGTATGACGGGGTTTCCTTCCCGAAAATTCATCTAAGGTCTTATGTGCGCAAGATATAGCTATACATTTCCGACAAAAAACTATGGTTTCATTTCTTCCAAGAGAGTCTGGATGAGACTCAACTATAATGGTTCTATAAATTAGGGGGTTCCCGCATCCACACATGGGAAGATCTATCCACTGCTTTTTATCATCAGTATCAATATAATGCCGATCTGGAACCAACTAGAGTCCAACTTCAAGGTATGACAATGGGTACTAATGAGGGGTTTAAAGAGTACGCACAAAAATAAAGGGATCTTGCTGGAAGAGTTCAACCACCACTAACTGATAGAGAGCTAGTGGTCATGTTCATAGGAACACTAACGAGACCCTATTTCAACTTGCTAATTGGTAGCTCATCTTTCGGTTTCACCGAACTAATTTTGACTGGTAAAAGGGTCGAGAGTGGAATCAGGAGTGGAAAAATCCCCATGGCGTATGCTTCTACATCAAGAATTATAAAGAAACCCTTTACTGGAAAGAAAGAAGCCAATGTTGTTTATGGATCTAGGGCTCATACCAAGAAGGATCACCGTCCTTTTGTTAATGCAGTTTTGATCTCCAACCCTCCATCTGCTCAAAGACAATCATCCAATCATCAACGGTATGAAGTTCCTTGAAGACTGTCCACAAGGATTAGCATGTCACTGCCCCAAGCTTTGCAACATCTTTTGAAGGCCAACTTAGTGACATTGCGTGATCTGCCATCAAATCCAAATATTACATCACCGAAATACAATCCGAATGCCAAGTGCGCGTATCATTCCAACAGCCCCGGGCATGAAACTGATCAATGCTGGGATATGAAGAATAAGATTCAAGACCTGATAGACAATAAAACTATTGAGTTTGATCCACCTACAACTCCAAAATGTGATAATTGCACCAATGTCGAACCATGGCAAAGGTGTCAATGCGATTAATGACACTAATTTTGTTTCCTCCATTGAGGATTTGACTACTCCATTGACTATTATGAAGGAAAGTTTGCTGAGAGCTGGGGTGTTCCCTGGCTGTTTAAAAGATTTTGATTGTTGTGTTGAACAAATAAGTGGATGCAAGTGGCTGAAAGAAGGTGTTCAACGCCTGATAGATATTCACGAGATCATGTTTGAGAAAGGTTCTACCATCAAGAGTTTGACCAATGAAGCTGAAGACCTTGCCATAATAACAATCTCCAACAAGCCTCTTAGGATCTCCTCTAAGGGTCCTATTAGGATTTCAAACGAACCAACCATTACTCCTTTAATAATCACTACCTCTGATGTTACTAATATTGCAGGTTCTAGTAAAGTAACAAGAACAAGGAGGATCTTTTCCCCTGATATTTCACCACCCACTACTACTACAACTCCCGTCCGCATAACCAATGACAAGTCTAGTGCCAACACTAGAGGCAAAGAAAAAGTAAGTGAGCCTGCTGAGATAGAGGCACCTGCCAAAGATGTTGATGCTGAAGAGCTCTCCACTCGAGAGATGGAGGAAATCCTAAAAATCATAAAGAAGAGTTACTTCAAAATAGTTGAGCAACTGGGTAAAACCCCCTCCAAAATATCCATGTTATCATTGTTACTCTGTTCGGACGCTCATGCCCAGGCTCTAATCAAGTTCTTGAAGAAAGCCCATGTTCCCCAAGAAACCACAGTTGACCAGTTCGAGAACTGTGTAGCAAGTTTAACGGCTGACAATGAAATAGGGTTCTCCGACGCTGATTTGACTCCTATGAGAAGGAACGACAACAAAGCCTTGCATGTCTCTATTGAATGCAAGGGAACTACCCTGGATCATGTCTTAATTGATAATGGTTCCTCTCTTAATGTTCTACCTAAAGGTGTTTTAGACTGACTAGATTGTTAAGGCCCGATGTTGAAACCAAGTGATATAGTTGTAAGGGCTTTTGATGGGTCTAGAATGATGGTGCATAGAGAGGTGGATCTCCCCATTAAGGTGGGATCACAAATTTTCAACTCCACTTTTTATATAGTGGACATACGTCCTGCCTACTCTTGTTTGCTTGGGCGCCCTTGGATCCATGGGGAAAGGGCAGTAACATCCACCGTTCATAAAAAATTAAAGTATCCAGTCAAAGGGAAGATCATTATTGTTTGCAGCGAAGACGAATTTATGGTGAGCCACCTCAATTATTTCAAGTATATGGAAATGGATGGTGAGTTCATAGAGACTCCGTGCCTGGATTTCGAAGTTGTTCCTCCTATGGTTGCCGCCACAAAAATCTCCTCCAACATACCAAAAGCTGATGAAGTTGTACCAAGAATGGTCTCACTTAAGGATGCCTGTGCCGTGGTGGAAGATGGAAGTTATACTATTTGGGGACAACTCCCCGACATTCCGTTTAAATATGACAAATTTGGGTTGGGTTTCACCATCAAAGCTTAAAAAGAGGTCAGGCGCGCTCGCGTGGGAAAGCCACCTCTCTGCATCTGAAATCATGAAGTAAACACCGTGGAAGACTCTGATGATGAATGCACTTTATTATAATGGATCTACCCTTCCATCTCCTTCATTGAGGAGTAACTACTATTTACTGTTTTCTGTCAATTCAAGAACTTTCGTCTATAATTTTAAATTCCAAACTATGACTTTTAAGCCATGTGCCTTGCCCGGGGCACCATGGTCCATTTGTTAAGGGTTTTGTTCATGTTCATTTATCATATGATCATTTAATGGAAAACATTGGAACTTTTCATTAAACTTTTGTGCTTATTGTCTTTCTGTTTCTTTATTTGCATTTTTCAAATAGCCATGTATCTTACATGCATACACACACTTTCAGATCTTCATCCACTCCGGATCTCATTGCCAATGACTCTACTATTTCCAGTTATGAATTCGAACATCCAATTAACCAAGTCGAAGACGAAGGCGGGGAAGATTGTGAAATACCAGGGGAACTAGCCAGACTTCTGATGCAAGAGGAGAAATCTATTCAACCTCATGAAGATCCAGTCAAAGTTATCAACCTAGGTACCGAGAAAGACAGGAAAGAAGTCAAGATCAGTGCCAACCTAGGAGATGGTATCAGGAGAAGATTGGTTCAGATGTTACATGACTACGTTGAAGAGTTTTCTTGGTCGTATGAATATATGCAAGGGTTGGATACCGATATTGTGGTTCATCGTCTGCCAACGAAGGATGATTTTCATCCTGTTTAACAAAAGGTTCGTCGCGTGTGTCTTGACATGTCTGAAAAGATAAAAGCTGAAGTGATGAAACAATTCGATGCAGGTTTCCTAGCTGTGACATCTTATCCTCAATGGGTCGCGAACGTGGTTCCCGTGCCGAAGAAGTATGGAAAAGTTCGTATATGTGTAGATTATAGGGATTTAAATAGGGCAGGCCCCAAAGATGATTTCCCTCTACCTCATATCGACGTCTTGGTTGACAACACCGCTCATCATAAAGTCTTCTCCTACATGGATGGATTTTCTGGCTACAACCAAATCAAGATGGCTTCCGAAGACATGGAAAAGACCACCTTTGTTACACAATGGGGCATCTTTTGTTACAAGGTTGTGTCGTTCGGATTAAAGAATGCAGGGGAAACATATCAAAGAGCTATGGTAGCTTTATTTCATGATATGATCCATCATGAAATAGAGGTCTATGTGGATGATATGATTGCAAGGTCGCAAACTGAAGAAGAACAACTCGATCACCTACATAAGCTATTTGAGAGGATGAAGAAGTACAAGTTGAGGTTGAACCCTAATAAGTGCACATTCAGAGTAAGGTTTGGAAAGCTTCTAGGTTTGGTCGTCAGTGGTAGAGGCATCAAAGTTGATCCTGCAAAGGTCAAAGCCATTCAAGAAATGCCAGTTCCCCATTCTGAAAAGGAGGTTAGAGGATTCTTGGGTCATCTTAACTACATTGCCCACTTCATATCTCACCTAACTGCTACTTGTGATCCAATATTCAACCTCTTGAAGAAAGATCAAATAGTCAGATGGAACAACAATTTCCAAGCTTCCTTCGACAAAATCAAGGAATATTTACAAGAACCTCATATCCTTATGCCTCTAGTGGAAGGAAGACCATTGATCATGTACTTGACTGTCCTAGATAATTCTATGGGGTGTGTGTTGGGCCAACATGACGAGTCTGGCCGAAAAGAGCATGCGATATACTACTTGAGCAAAAAGTTTACTGACTGTGAAACCAGATATTCGCTACTCGAGAAAACTTGTTGCGCTCTGGCATGGGCTGCTCACCCGCTAAGACAATATATGTTGAATCACACCACTTTATTGATTTCTAAGATGGACCCTATCAAGTACATCTTCGAGAAACCAACCCTCTCCGGAAGAATAGCTAGATGGAAAATGATTCTGATTGAATATGATATTCAATATACAACACAAAAAGCCATCAAAGGAAGCATATTGGTAGATCATTTGGCTCATCAAGTTGTTAATGATTACCAGTCTATGAACTTTGACTTCCCGAATGAGAATATTATACTAGTAACTGACTGTGAAGAACTTGGCACGTATGACGGACCTGAACAAGGATCCTGATGGACTATGGTTTTCAATGGGGCTTCCAACGCTTTGGGCAATGGAATTGGTGTTGTGACTATATCTCCTGAGGGTTGCCACACTCCTTTCACTGCTAGGTTGTGCTTCAATTGTACGAACAACATGGTTGAGTACGAAGCGTGCATCTTGGGTCTAAAAGTTGCCATTGACTTAAGGATCAAGCATTTGGATGTATTCGGAGACTCTGCTCTAGTGATTAGCCAAGTCAAAGGAGAATGTGACACTAAGCATCCTAACCTTATTCCTTACAAGGAGCTTGTGTTAACATCGATACCCTACTTCGAGGATATCACCTTTGAACATTTCCTTATAGAAGAAAATTAGTTGGCTGATGCCTTGGAAACAATGTCTTCCATGTTCAAGGTCAAATGGGACAACAAATCTCCTATGATTACAATTGAGAGATTTGACGAACCTACACACTGCTATGAGCTTGACACTGATGAAGAGAAACCATGGTACCATGAGGTGATGAGATATATTGAGGAATAAGAATATACTGAAGGAGATTCCATCAATGATAAGAAATTATTACGAAGATTTTCAGCCAAATTCTTTCTAAGCAACAAAATCCTGTACAAGGGCAACCATGATTCTACTCTACTCCGATGTGTGGACAAGAAGGAGGCAGAGAAAATCATGGAAGACATGCATGATGGAATCTTTGGGACTCACTCTAGTGGGAACACTATGGCCAAGAAAATCATGAGGCCTGGTTACTTTTGGTCCATAATGGAAACTGATTGTCATCATCACTCAAGGACTTGCCACAAGTTTCAAATCTATGCTGACAAGGTCCATGTACCTCCTATTCCTCTAAATGTCATGACTGCTCCATGGCCGTTTGCAATGTGGGGAATTAATATGATTGGAGAGATCACACCTATCGCTTCCAATAAACACCGTTTCATCCTTGTTTCCATTTATTACTTCACCAAGTGGGTCGC
Source organism: Vicia faba (assembly GCA_948472305.1). Lineage (NCBI taxonomy): Eukaryota > Viridiplantae > Streptophyta > Magnoliopsida > Fabales > Fabaceae > Vicia > Vicia faba. The sequence goes on along the minus strand of OX451737.1, from coordinate 433,698,763 downwards.
AACTACCTCATATGCCTCAATTACTAAGAAAGTTGTAGCCAGGTTTATCAAGCATAACCTCATCTTCCGTTACAATATCCCCGAAAGGATCATCATCGACAATGAGACCAACCTCAACAATGTTATGATTACATAACTTTGTACTCTGTTCAAAATCAAGCATCACAATTCTTCTCCGTACAGACCCAAGATGAATGGCGCAGTGGAAGCTGCCAATAAAAATATCAAGAATATTGGGCAAAAGATGGTGGTAACGTATAAAGACTGGCATGAGATGTTACTGTTTTCTCTCCATGGCTACTGTACTTCAGCTTGAACATCAACTGGGGCAACCCCGTTCTCCTTGGTCTATGGCATTGAAGTTGTCCTACTTGTCGAAGTTTAGATTCCCTCTCTAAGGATAATGAAGGAAGCACATTTAGGTAAAGACGAATGGATTCAAACTAGGTTGGATCAGTTGAATTTGAATGACGAGAAGCGGCTGGCTGCTGTTTGTCATGGTCAGATGTACCAAAAACGTATGATCAAGGCTTTCAACAAAAAGATCAAGCCTCGAGTATATCAGATTAGCGACTTGGTAATAAAGCGCATCATTCTTCCACAAGGCGATCCCAGGGTCAAATGGACCCCCACTTACGAAGGACCATTTGTTGTAAATAAAGTTTTCTCAGGTGGAGCCATGATGTTGACTAATATGGATGGCGAAGACTTACCATATCCTGTGAACGCGGACATAGTTAAAAATACTACGCATAAAATGACCCGCTAGGTTGACACACCTAGGAAAAAATAAGGGCATCCTGGCGAACCAAAAAGGTTCAGGAAAAAATTTAGTGATATATGCAAAAGATTGTACACCTGGCAAGTCAAAAACCCGAAAGGGAGATTTTGGCAAAAATGGGTATCCTGGTGTGCTGAAAACCTAAAAGGGCGGTCCAGGAAAAAGTTAAGGATTAAAGCATATGACTATGTCCCGTGGGATCTTTACAACCAACTTTATTACCAAGGTCCAAGTTCCATTGGTCCAAGATCAATCCAATCAACCTCTTTCAACGGAAAGGGATGATGTTAAAAGACATAGAGGCAATAGTAGAGTTGGAACACAATGAGATCACTTCCACGTGGATGTTTTTTTTTTGTATTCCTTTCATTCTTTCAACAATTTCCTCTTACTATGATCCCTATCTCTTTGTACAAAAACTCCAATTCATGGGCAAAACATCAATACAAATATACTTTGAAGTACAAACTTTTTGTTTTTTTGTTTTGAGTGCAAAGGTGTCCAATGAATAAAATTGAATGAACATATGCATATGAACATGATTAAACTTTAAGCAAATGTATGATTAAAAATAGTGACAAGCATCTCCTTAAATGCATTTGAGTTATCCCCACAGATTCGAATTCATAAAGTCCCCAGCCAGAGGTTCAATCTCCGAAAGATGCTCTCCCTAGTTGAGTTGGTCTTAAAAGGAAGCCTTATGGATTTCTTCCTAAAGAGACACCTCCCCAGCAGTTCGATAAATATCCTCTTCAATAGGGTTTATTTCCCCAACAAACCGCAAAATTCCCCAGCTTGAGTTTGCCTCTCAGACTATTACAAATCAAGTGACCACAACCTGTAATTCCTAGTGAAGTCGCCAACAAAGTCATTGCTATCCCAATAAGTTGTTGTAAAGCCGGGAACCTGACCATATAAAAGTAAACTTCAAGCAAGTTACTATATAGCCTGGACCCGACCAAATAATAGTTCAAATTCTCAAATCATTATTGAAGCCTGGACCCGACCAGATAATAGTTAATCTCAAATTCAAGTTACTAAAGCCTGGACCTGACCAGATGTTAGTTCAACTTCATCATATCCTCAATTTATTGTGAAACCTGGACCCGACCAGATAACAGTTAATCGCAATTTTAAGTTACTAAAGCCTGGACCCAACCGAATAATAGTTTAACTTCTTCAGTTACTGTAAATCCTGGACCCAGCCAGATAAACAGTTCGAGTTGCTGAAACCTGGACCCGACCAGATAACAGTTGACCTCAAGTTTAAGCTGCGGAACCTGGAATCCAACCAAGATAATAGTTTAACTTCTTCAATTTTCTGCGAAACCTGGAATCCGACCAGATAACAGTTAATTTCATCTTCCCCAGTAGAGCTTTCCACTATCCCCAGTTGAGTTGCTGTAAAGACTAGAATCCGACCATATAACAGTTAACTTCCTTATCCCCAACAAGTTGGTGTGAAACCTGGAATTCAACTAGATAACAACTGAACTTTCTTCTTCTCAGATCAAGAGATAATTCCTCAGTAGAGCAATGGACAACTAAAACTCATGAACTCTAGTTCCCAAGCAGAGTATTCTCAAGCAAAGTCAATATTCCCTAGCGGAGTTCCCCTCAACAAAACAGGAATCCCCAGCGGAAGCATTTTAAACAAAGTTTAAAGATACACAACAATCCAGGATTGGACTTGCCGAAGCTCCCCAGTATTTGTCAAGGATACACTTCAATAATATTCCGCATTCATAACGTCACATTACATACATGACAAATGCATACAGCGCAATCTCATTTATTTTGAGAACATCATGCATACATCTACATGCAACTAATCCCTTTTCCTTATAGGAAAAAGTTCAATCAATAATCAAAGACCTCTTCTGGTTAAATTTACTTCTTTCAGTTAAAGACATGCAAATATCATCAACATTTCATAAATAGGTCAGAGATTAATTCCTGAAGAAATTTGGGGCAACTATCTCTACGACCAACAAAAAGCGGGTTCCAGATTAATACCTGAAACAAGACAGGACAACTATCTATGGACAACCAGTTGTAGATTAATACCTGAAACGAGACAGGACAACTATCTACATGAGCAGATTGAAGATTAATTGCCGAAACAGGACGGGGAAACTATCTTTCTTTCTCTTTGGTTAGGTAAAGATCAATTCCCGAAATAGGACGGGGCGACTATCTTTATCACCAATGGTATCAACTCCCGAAATAGGATGGGTTTACCAACAAACTGATTGTAGATTAATACCTGAAATAAGACAGGACAACTATCTACATGAGTAGATTAAAGATTAACTCCTGAAACAGGACGGGGAAACTATCTTTCTTTCTCTTTGGTTAGTTAAAGATCAACTCCTGAAACAGGACAGGGAAACTATATTTCTTTCTCTTTGGTTAGGTAAAGATCAATTCCCGAAACCAAATAGGGCAATTATCTTTATCACCAATGGCATGAACTCTCAAAACAAGATGAGTTTACCAACAAATTGATTGTAGATCAATTCCCGAAACAAGACGAGGCGACTATCTACATGAAAAACAATTCCTTCAAGACATTTGTTGTTTCAGTTTAAATCGATCATTGATTTATCCTAATTTCATTCCAGTATACACTTTCCTTGGTTCAATTAAATTGCTCTAAAGATTTATACTGATTTGTTATCCAGTGAAAGATTATTCAAGATATCTGATGTTTCAGTATAAGTCGACCAAAGATTTATTCTGTTATTCCTTCCAATCTCTACCTACATCCACTTTGGATGGTGTGATACGGTGGAAGAACCAACTGTTTATACTAATTTGCGTTTTTTGTTCGCAAATGTCGCGATAAGCAAGAGTCGCCACCGAGTTTTCTTTTATCCAACAAAGGAAATGGTGAAAAGAACAAAAAAAGACCTTTTTCGAGAGTTCCTAAGTAATGGGGGTAGATTATGAAAAGGGAAGGTGTTAGCACCTGTGATACGGTGGGAGAACTGACTAGTGTTTTGCATTTGTTTACGCAAATGTTGCGGTTAGCAAGAGTCGCCACCGACTTTTTATTTTATCCTAAGGAAAGGTTAAAAAGCACAGCAAAAACCTTTTGAGATGTTTTCTTAGGTTCGGGGAGTAGATTATAGAAAGGGAAGGTATTAGCACCCTTTCTATCCATGGTTATCCATGGGCTCTTAGTTACTTTCTTAGATCACTTGCCTTTTGTTTTCAATTGTTTGAAATGGTGCTTGAATGTGTGTGGTTTTGAAAATGTTTTGAAAAGATGCCAATGTGGTGGCAACCTTTGTAATGATCCATGTGGGGATGTATACAAAGATGTATGTCTTTTGAAAAGGTTTTCATTTGTTTTTGAAAGTTGTTTTGAAAGTGTAGTGATGTGTGATTTTGAAATTAGGCAAGTGTTTTGTTTTGCAAGTTTGATTCAAGTAACTAAGAGGTTATCTACTCCTAAATTTCTCAAAAGATTATTGCTATGTTTTAACCCTTTTAACAAGTTTGTTCCACCATTGTATTTGGTGGACAATCTTGTGTTAGGATGTGAAAGGGACAGGCGCGGGTCATCGTTTAGACCATAATTGCAACGGCGTTAAATGTCTTTGGGCAATTTTCCTTAAGGGACTTGATCATTTGTTTTTTGTTTGTTTTGAAAAGTTTTGTCGAGGGACTATGATCATTCAAATTGTTTGCTTTGCCCAAAGAAGTTCAACATACAATATGGCCCATTTATTTGAAGGCAACAAGTGGAATACCCTAAGGGGTGCAAGTGTGAAATGTGTGTCCATTTTCATGCTTGTTTATCTTGAGATTAGGTCATAACTATTTTTTGTCGTTTTTTCGCATACAAACCCTAATTCTAACATGTTATCATTAGAAAGCAATAAAGTGCGAAATTAAAATTACTAAGCTATTACAAAACCAAATATGGGAAGGGGGGTACAAATGTTCAAATGGGGATATTGACAAGAATTTAAATCTAAATTATTACATCATTTTGAATATTTGCAATGTAAATAATGTGCAAAAATTAAATAAGAATGCAAGATGCAAAAAGAAATGTTTTGTATATGTATGAAAAAAAAATATTACTTATGTAAAAGAGAAAAGAAAATAAAAACTATATTATTTTTGGAGTATTTTGAATTTAGGGCCAAAACCCTAATTTTAAAAGAAAAATGTATTATTGTTTAATTTAGTGCAAATATTTATTTATTATTTATAAAAATAAAATAAAATGAAGTATATCATGAAAAAAAGTGTTTTTGTATCAAATAATAATAAAAATAAAAATTCAAGTATTTTTATATTTTTAACTTAAATATATTGATAAACATATATATATATATATATATATATATATATATATATATATATATATATATATATATATATATATATATATATATATATATATATATATATATATATATATATATATATATATATATATATATATATATATATATATATATATATATATATATATATATATATATATATATATATATATATATATATATATATATATATATATATTAAGTCTTAAATATGTATTATACACAAAATAAACATTTATTTGATATTCTTAATAAAATAAATAAAAAGGGTATTTTTTTATGTGAAATATTTTCAGAAGGTAAATAAAAATAAAAATGTATTCACACTATTTTTTCTATTTATTCTAATAATAGTATATATATATATATATATATATATATATATATATATATATATATATATATATATATATATATATATATATATATATATATATATATATATATATATATATATATATATATATATATATGTATATTTATGTATAAATAAAGGTAATAAACAAATAAATATGCAATAAATACAAAAAATGATGGAAAAATATTTTTAATTTTTTTAATGTCATGAGAAAAAATAAACAAAGTCAACCAAAAAAGAAAAAGTCAAAAATGTTGAAAAATGAACAAATGGGCTCAGGGGGGTGAGAAAATGGAAATATGGTGCAAAAAGAAGAAACCACACAGGCCCAGCCCATGTAGCTTCATCTTCAACCTCAGAACACTTCTTTGTTCAAAAACAACGCGTTTTCTAACTTCTCATTCCTTGATCTTTTGCCAAATCTTCCAACATGAAACCTGTAGAGCTTGAAACCACGGTTCTAGACATATAAAGAAGTCAAGCTAACTCTCAGAAATGAGAGAGAATTTCTTCTCTCCCAAATCCTGACCTAATTTTTTAACCATGTTCAGACATAAAATTCTCTAATCACACGAAATATAAATAAAATCTAAACATATGAGCATGCTCAGGGCTATGATTGTGACATGTTTTCTTCAAAAACCTAGAGCTAACAATGCCTAATAAGGGAGATAGAACTCCATGAATGTACCTGTTCAGTTGGAATCGAGCTTTGCAATGGAGGATGTTTCAGAGTGAAATGATGACTTGTATAGCTTCCTTGAAGTGTAAGGATGCTTTTCCAAGTCCTACTTTGTCTTGAAACTCCCTGAATCGAGCTAGTGAACTCCAACTGCAAAACAGAAAATTAAAAATGGTGAAGTGGCTTGGAGGTGTTACAGGTCAGGTTTCAAGACATGGTTAGCTTGCATATGTTGTAAGGAAGGTAGAGGAACAGGTTTGGACAAGAATGCTCGAAGGGATTGAGAGATAGCACTCAATCTGCAGGGGTTCCCCTGTTTGTGCAGTTCCAAGGTGATTTTGAGATGGAGGATGCTTGAGAGGTTCAGGACTCGTGCCAAAGCTTGGATATGTTCTATGGAATGTGTTTGATAACTTCTCTCTTGTGTTCCTAAGCTGAGATGAGATATGTGATAAGTTATGCAATGTTACTTGAAAATGAAGCAAGCAAAGGTCACTTTGTGTTTTAGGTCAGTAGGGGCCTCTAATCCTGCTGCATAATCTTCTCTTGATCAGAGCAACTTGTCCATAATCTTGTGCCAAGAGGATTTTGCTTGTACTTGCTTGGATTTCAAATTGACATAAAGCTAGCTTTTTACAAAAATGGATAAAGCACTTTATCTAGTTTAGGATTAAACCATTATGCAATGTTAGAACACAAAGAACATGGCCTTAACACATTGAATATGCATTAAATTATTGAGTATGGAATGGTTCAAGGACCTGTAATTAAGCATAAAGCAAGCTAAGTTCAGATTTGCAAGTTTATGAACATGTCTTGATGAAGAACAAAAGTGAATTTTTGCCAACTTGTGAAATTCGAATTTCTCAAGTTATGAGGTTGTTTGGTGAGTTCTTTGACATTTTGGAAAGCTTGGAATGTGTAATACAATCTATCTTTGAAGTGCAAATCAAAATTCCAAATGGAAGGGTATGAAAAGTGGCCTTGAAGTGGGGTAGAAAACCTTGTCAAAATAGGTTAAATTTCACTAAGTTAAAAAATGGTTTAGTGCCCTTATTCAAAAAATTGTAACTTGAGATACAAGCTTCAAATGAGAAAACTTTGTGAATCAAAGTTGTAGATTATGCAACAAGCTACAACTTTCATGTTTTGACTTTTGTTTGAATCCAAATGGATCTTGGTGAAAAAAAGGGGCAAAGTTGGGAAAAAATTAGGGTTTTTCATAACTTAGAAAAATTCTAAGTTATGAAAAATTCCATTTTCAAACCCTAATTTGCATTTTGTGATTTCTTGGTGAACAAGTTTCATGATTTGGCAAGTTTTGATGAAAAATGAATCTTGACTCTTGATTTTGACCAAAAAGTCAAAGTTTGACTTTTCAGTATACAGTCAAAATTGATCAATTGACTGGGAAATTCAACTGTCAATCTTGTGTATTTGGGATCTTTTGAGCTTGATGAATGTGTCAAGACCATTTCATTGAGTCCTTGAGACCATATGTGAGTTTGGTTTGCCATTGGTTAGGTCAAACAGTCAAAAATTTCCTTTGTGCAGTCAAAACCCTAAAAATGACCATTTTGCCCTTTTGGTGATCTGATCAAATTTCTTGGAGAATTGTGATCCAAACTTGATCAAATGGTCCATGTGAGTTCATAATGTTGATGTGGATCAAATTTCATGAGGTTTGACTGTCAATTGGCCACAGATGACTTTTTCCCCAATACAGCTGATTTCTAGGTCAACTGTCCAATTGACTGGGCAAAACTTGGAATCAAGACTTGAAACTTGGTATGGGTAAACTTGGGAGTCCAACATGAAGCATGAAAGTTATCTTAGGCATTTTAGGTCAAAACATCCTTGGGCAAACACAAACCCTAATTTGAGTCCACAGTGCAAGGAGAAGCCTTGAGCAGAGGAAACCCTAATTGGATCTTGATCTTCAAGGGTCTTGTGATGAGAAAATGTTGAGGAAATGGGAGGGAAAATTTTGGGGTACAACAACACCCTTTTCATCTGTGGTTTTCCACGGGCTCTTAGGTACTTGCTCATTTTTTTAAAATTGTTTTCGTGTTTGTGTGTTTTGAAAGATTTTTGTTGGCTTTATGGTAACTCTTGTATCAGTCCTCAAGAGTGTGATAAAGCATTTTTAAAAAAAGAAGAAGTTTTTAAAGTGTGTAAGTGTAAAAAGAAATTGGTTTAGAGCAAGTACTTAAGAACTGTCTACCTACTCGAAAAAGGATGGTCTTTTTCTCCTACCCTTTAGACAATGCTATCCTACTATTAGTGAGTGGGTAGCCCTATCGTTGGATGTTGAGAGACTATCGAAAGGGACTCTTATGGTCATTGAAGGCAACATGTAAGGGTACCTTAGCATTTCGAAGGGACTGTCATCATATAGGAAACATCGAAGGACAAGATCATTTCTCATAGGCAACTCGAGGGACATTAAGAGACCATGATCTTTATAATGACTTTTTAAGTTGAGGGTCATTGCTAAGATATCCCTACGTTCGAGGGACATGGCCATTTCTGAAGGCAACAAGTGAGGTATACCCTAAGGGTGAAAGTGTGCAACAGTGTGCTTTTTTCAGATATTTATATTGAAGTTAGTGACCTAATGATTATTTGATTTAATCTTGTCATGCACGCCTAATTTACTAGCAATCTATATACAAGCATATAAGTAATATAAAGTGAGAAATAGACTCCTACCGCTATTACAAGGCTTTGGTGTAGATACATAAATGATGACTGAAAAAGTAAAATGCGAGAATTGAAAACCCTAATTAACTATTACAAACCGGACGCAGTTACATAAATAATAATAAAATAATCGTATGGAAAAATAATAACGCACAAAAATTGAGACTGGCCTACGTTCGAAACCCTAAAAGTGTAATTGTTTATTAAAATGATTTTTGGTATTTTATGAAAAATATTTGAAATTTAACCTTATTCTCTAATTAATTTTAATTAATGAAATAAGTCAAAATAATTAAATCAAATTAATTTGTTTATCAAAATTAAATTTAATTATAAAAAACCTAAGTCCATATTTTTTGTGATTTTTTGATTTTTTGATTTAAAAAAGTGAATAAACAAAAAATAAATCAATAAAAAAATATAATAAAGAAGTTAGAAAAATGGGCCTGAGGGGGTGAGAAGCCAAATTTGAGGGTAGGCTACTGAACTTTGTCAAAGCCCAGATCTTGTGGCCCACAACTTGTGTGAGATCCAGTGGGAGGCGTGCTTGGGAGGTCCATCATGGGGAAGCATTTCTGGGCGTTAGATCTGGAGAATGAATTAATTTGATGGTGATGGGCTGATGACACATGGTATGCATGGATGGCCTGGCTGCACTGGATTTGGAAGAAACTCCTTAGAAAAAATAAACTTCAAGACCTAGGAATCGAACCCAAGTCTCT